>CM077573.1:53990700-54650037 GCA_039657325.1 Stephania cephalantha
TGAATAAAGTGGAAAGCAAGAAGGAAAGATTAGAGAGTTATGTCAAAACATCTCTAATTAGATGAATTAATATTGAGAGCGAGATGTCAAAGGAAAGGTTGGGGGTTGACTCATTTTGGAGTCAAGTATGTTGTATCTAATTAAGTTGGCTTCTTATCAAAACAAAAGATTATGGAGTTATTGTTTATAAGTTAACTCAATCTAGAAGAAACTCTTTCAATTTTCTGATGTTAAGTTATAACTACCGCCACCAAATGCAAGTAGTTTAAGCCACCCATTGGAGGATTGAACTTCTTATGTGTAACTTTACCTTAATTAGATCTTTAAAACTTAAATACATTAAACACATTAAAACTTAATTAGATCTTTAAAACTTCACCAAATGGAAGTAGGTCTATATAAAGAGCAAATTACACGTTCAAGTTCATATTACCTATTAAAAAGGATTTATCACGAGTTTTTCGAAGTCGGATTACTAAGAAGAATTGCTTACGAACACATTTTAAAAATATAAATCGGGTGGAAAGATGGATGAGAACTCCAAGAATGGAAAACCTTTAAAACTCTTGCAAATTATTGTAGTCCTACATTCCTCGAGTCCAAAATTGTCTAAGGGGCAATTCCCCAGATACCTCGAGAATAATCTAGAAAAATGGAAAGAGGGATGACAAGCTCATTACTCGATAAGGGGCTCTCTCATTATACTTCAATTGATGTTAGAGATTATTCTTATTTTATTATTCCTTTATTCGCTTTATTGTCAATACCTACTTTGAGGAAATTAAGCTCAGAAGCAGAAAACCACCGAAGAACGTGTCAGTCATAATTGTAAAATTAAGATGGTAGACAAACATAATTGTAAAACTAAGATGGTCCATCATTCATCTTAACTATGAATTAAGATGGTATTTCTGCACATATGGAAATTAACTGATCGGTTGAAAACTGCAATCAAATAGTGTATGCATACGAGAGTGTTGAACATACATCATAATGTTTTATAATCGAGCAAATGCAATAGGCTTTGCTCCTCGATATCAAATTATAATATGATAAACCACAATTATTGAAAATATAATTTGGAGACAGTTAGTGTTTTTAGTTCAACTTCAGTTCCAAGTTATAATAGGATTAGCATGTATTGTGGTTGTGACCTCTGAAAATAATTATGCACCATAAATTATATGTATCACAAAGATTACTTCAAAGAGTTTGTTCAACAAGACATAAAAGACATAATTTAGCAGAAAAATTAAAAAAATATCGACCGCAAGTTCGATATAGATAAAAAGACACAAGAATTTTATTGCTTACTTTCCATCTCCTACATGCTTTTATTGGAGGCTTTCATTTATCTCAAACGTGCACAAAAACTTTACATTCATTTGTGTAGGAATTAATGAACCAAGAAATTAGTTCGGCACCAACAACACAACAAGTTCAACAAACAAAGATTCAAATTACTTCATGTCCTTTTTTTCCAAGTATGCTAATATAAAAGATGCAATTTTTAATTCCAATTTGTAAAAACAGAGACAAATCAAACATCTATATATTTTCTTATATAAAGGAAGAAGATGGAGATTATTTTGGCATTTTAACAAACACATAGTATTCAAGATCTTAAAGCCCAATTAGGTTTAGGCTTATTGTCTTCAAGAAATCACTCACTACAAATAGTCAAACATATATGTATCCCATGAATTCTAATAACCATACAATGAAAGAGGGGTTGATCATATTAGCTTTCAAGGTATTGTTTCAAAAACCATGAATCAAATTGAACCATATAGACAGCGATGATTAACTCACTTTTGGATCGAACCTCTCACGGAAAAAAAGAATTGGAGAAGAAAGGTGGATTAACTCACATTCGAATCGAAGAGCAAAGGATGAAAGAACGAACGAATCACCTTTAGAGTCGATGAAGGAAAGCGAATGAGGAGTGAATGATTTGAATAGGAAGGAAAGTCATTGATCAGTTGAGTTGTTGATCGATTTGAAGAGGTAGGAGAGTCGTTGAAGTTTGTTGATCCATTTGAAGAGGCAGGTGGTGAGACGTTGAAGAGGTAGCGTATATAGATAGATATATATGATAGATATATAGTTGTTTTTATATATATGATAGATATATATGGGAAAAAGTAAATATGATAGATATATATGGGCAAAGAAGTAAATTTCATTACCACTCAAAAAATTTGTTATTCGTGATTTATATATATATATATATATATGATAGATATATGAGTTGGGTTGGCTTGAATGTGAGCCGCTCATCTCAAAAACACACACGTATCTCGGAGACACATCTTGTGGTCTTCAACACCACACTTGTCCCCAAGTCACTTGCAAGTGACTCAAAAGTGTGATACCTTGCCTCATGATGGGTGAATGCGTGTCTCGATGCACATCCAATTATTTAATTTTTTTCCAAACTATAGGCTCATATGTATATATATTAGTAGATGTGGCCACATTGCAACCACCCATTACCAAAAAATTCACATTTAATGCAACTAAAGTAAACTTACCTAAAATGTCGCTACCTCGGTCCCAGCGTCGATACGCGACTCGAGGCGCAATCGCCGCTCGTTTGATACTGCATACTCGTGAATGATTTAATAGTCTACACATATACAAGTACACATTGTAGGCATACAAAGACACAAATATAAAATGTACATCACCCTCGCCTCGGTAAACGGACATATCACGGTGTGGGTCCCACAGTACGGGCCGTTGAGCCTTTGTAAAGACAATAACCAGTTAAAAATTTAAGGTCGTTACATATATACTTGCATGTGATGCTGTATTTTTCATGGCTTTCCACACTTAGGAATTCTGGAGAATGAATGCTTCCGCTTCACAGGATAATGGCATCGGAATTAACTTTCAATTGCATAATATATCAATACATGGATTTAGATGAATATAAGGACGAAAGGCTGACTAATACGTACTTAAGTCTTAAGTGGTTAGGATTAAGGCTTGAGTACGGGATTAGGCCGAGCGATGCCCTGTTTAGAAGTTAGGGTTGTCACATTTATCCTCCTTCTTTTTAGTTTATTTTTAAGTTAAGAAGTCTTAATAATATGCAACTATGAGCAACAACCTTGCTATCTCCTCCGGCAACAACTCCATCCATATCGATGAATGCGCTAAGTGAAGATCCGTCGACGACTTATGCGAAATGCACACTCCGATCGCGATTCCTCCGCAACGTAATTGGTTCAACTTAGACGAAGATATAGAAGATGTGTGGACCGAAAGTTAGTCCCACATCGATTAAATGAAACTTCGAAATGAAGTATATAAGTGATTAACTCTTTCCAGCTAGTACCGAGGCTTTTTAAGTTAAAATCTCATACTTACAAGAGTTGAAGGTGATTAAGTTAGAGGCAATATCAGGCACTAGTAGGAATAGGGAGTGTTTGGTTTGGGTTGAAAACAAATTTAGAGGTGGCGTGGATGGGTGAGTTGTTGTGTGATTACATATATAATGAAAGATGGATGGGTGAACCGAACGGATGCGGTACTAGTTGTAAGGCGAAGACGGGATTGTGTGGTTGGGTGCACGACCTCGGTTTTGATTCTCCACGAGAGCTAAACTTCATGGTTTTGAATATCCATAGTTACTCAAAAAAAAAAAAAAAAAAAAAAGTGTGGGTGGTTGGTCATTATTAATACTATCTTTTTTTTTTTAATTCCACTTGTCGGCAGTGCCCATCGTGACACGTGTTGTGTTTTTTTATTTCTTACATTGCATAATTGGAGTTCTTATTATATATGCCAATACATCCAACTTGGTCAAATATTGTTTTTTATGTGAAAAAAAAAAATACACTCAATTAGACTGATTCTTGAATCTTGGTCAAATATTGTTTGTTAATATGAACTCTCGATGCCGAACACCACCTATAACTTAAAATTTTAAAGTTAATTTGTGTTTTCTTTTTTCTTTTTTTTTTTGGTTACATAATTTGTGTTTTCTAACCAAAGCCTTAATTATTTGCTTTGTTTGTTGTTATTGTTTAAAAAAATAAAAAAATATTTAAGTCTCCGCAAGAGACGAATTCGTGTCTTCCAAAGAAGAATCGTGGGAGGAGAGGGGTAGCCCAGGCCCAGCAAATCGAGCCTGGCTGCCCAGGCATGCGGGTCGGGCCGAACCGACCCAAACTCAAGTGATCGAATGGGCCAAATCGAGCCCAATCGAATCGGGCCCGGCTCAGGCCCAGCCTATTAATAAACTCATGAAAAGCAACTCTAAACTTACCGAAGTTCGATGGACAGGCTTTATTGGGCGTAATAAACCCATATAACTTAAGTGGATTGCACGAATAGATCCTAGGTGATCCTAATGAAATTTAGGTGAGGTTTTCTTTTTAAGTTGAAATTATCTATGATATCCAAAATCTGCATCATAGAAACCAAGCTTACCCCAGCTAGTGAAGGCCACGTTCTCCCTCTTCCATGTTCTTAAGACTTCATCATCCCAGCTTTAATGTGATTCAAAATTCCCTTCATCACCCACCACTCTCCAATTTCTTCATAAACTCTCCATCAATCCCTCTAATGGCACCTCTAATCTTGCTTACCAAGGAGCAGTAGTACTCCTCGTCTTCAACCTGCGTTGGGGACTCTACGCCACCGTTCGAGCCATTTCGGGCTTTCTCTCTTTTAAGTTTTGCAATGTCTGAGGTTTGTCACAATATTCTCAGCTTTCCTACTAGTCCCTTGATCTGTGGCTTGAAATCCTTGACCATCATCTATATATGAATCTCCATGGAAAACAGAGCTGCTAACTCGAAACTAGGAGCAACAACCTCGCTATCTCCTAGAGCGGCACAACTCCATCCATTGATGGAAGGATCAGTGGTGCGGAGAGCTAAGGATCATTGATCGGATCTCCGCCATATATGTTCCTAATGATTTCCAACCGGTGTGTTGTCGGCTCAAGTTGGTATCGCCAAAGCCATTTTGCATGCAAGAGCCTTTGTTCCTTCGTATCATATTGCCAATTCCCATCCCTCCCAATTCTTTCGGCTTTATATACTTCAGTGGCCACGACCCCACTTTGACAACGATTGCTTCCGGCTAGAGTAGTGATATTTACCTGTTCTCATTTTTTGCCTCTTTCCTTTGATTTGCCAAATTTACGTCCCATTCAGACTCCCCTTCTTTCACATCAAGTTATGTGATCCGATTTTGTAAAAACATTTATGATAACAATACAATAAATACAATGCATTGACTCCCATTTTGTATCCATATGATTCCCACAACAGCTCATGTACCAGTGCCACCATCACCACCACCATAATTTTTTCTGTTTTTAGACATCCTAGATATAATCATTATTAATAAATACAATGCATTGACTCCCATTTTGTATCCATATAATCATTATTAATTATTAATAGATGCACACATAATAAATTATTATATATTTTAGGACAATCGATAATAGAAATAAATAATAAATAATAAAACCAATACTTGCGAATCACAAGCTGTTCAATGCATTTGCCTATTGAGGAAATTATATAAAACCAATACTTGGGAATCACTCCATCATTGTAAATTTGTACACTGACGTACCCAAGTAACAACTAACAACGTTGCTCATAAATTCCATAAGGTTCCAAATTTCCAATGTTTCCATTCACCTCATCACCAACACAAAACCTAATATATTGTCTTCCCTAGCCCTTGCCCTTGTTTAATATTTTGAACATGATGATGGAAGTGGAAATCATAACTAGGGACACAATCAAACCTTCATCTCCAACACCCCCTCATCTCAAAACCTACAACCTCTCCTATTTTGATCAAACTATGTCACCACTTCTTTTTCCAATTATTATCTATTACACCAAACCTGAAACTTCTACTTCTACTTCTACTACTACTTCTAGTAGCACATGCTTGAAAAGATCACTCTCTAAGTGCTTAACCAAGTTTTACCCTTTAGCGGGGCGAATCAAAGATGATGTCTCCGTTGATTGCAACGACGCAGGCGTGGACTACTTGGAAGCCAAAGTCACCAACTGCACTCTATTAGATGTGATCACCAACCCAAACATTCCTTCTCTCAAACAACTATTGCCTTGTGAGCCTCACATTCATGATCTTGAGTCCCCACTTCTACTTGTCCAAGTGAACCGATTTCAATGCGGAGGAATCGCGATTGGAGTGTGCATTTCGCATAAGGTTGCCGATGCATCTGCACTCGGTATGTTTGTTAATGGGTGGAGTTGTACTGCTCGTGGAGATTGCGAAACGGTTGCTCCTCATTTCGAGTTGTCAACTCTGTTCCCATGGAGAGATGATACAAATGATATTGAAAAAGAGTCTCAGGCAACAGAAGGGGATTATGATCATGAGAAAGACAATAAGTTTGTGACGAAAAGGTTTGTGTTCAATGCCACAGACATTGCAAGGCTTAGAGACAAAGCCCGAAACATAGAGTCCCCTACGCGGATTGAAGTGGTATCTGCCTTCATATGGAAGCGATTCGTGGACTTAAATCGATCAAAAACACGCCCGACTAGCAAGCCTTATTCGGTATTTCACGCGATGAACTTGAGAAAGAGAAGGGCTCCTCCCTTGGCAGAACATGGCTTTGGTAACATGAGTGTTCTTGTGATTGAATCACTTGAAACAGAAGACGATGACGACGAGTACTGCTCCTTGGTAGGCAAGATTAGAAGTGCCATTAGAGGGGTTGATGGAGAGTTTGTGAAGAAATTGGAGAGCGGCGACGAATGGTATTTGAAACACATCAAAGCTGGGTTGATTGAGCAAGGCAAAGGGGAGAGAGAGCAGTTTAGTTTCACTAGTTGGTGTTGGCTATTCTATGATGCTGATTTTGGATGGGGAAAGCCTGTTTGGGTGAGTCCACATTTGTATTACAAGAATGTTGTGATATTGATGGACACAAGAGATGGAGAAGGAATTGAAGCCTGGGTGAGCTTACTGAATGAAGACATTGTTGAGTTTGAAAGTGATCCAGATATATTATGTACTAGCATTTGCTTCTAAGACAACATTACTCTAATGTTCTGTTCAAAAAACTTCTAATGTATATTGCAGTCTCTAAGTAAGCATGTGTTGTTACATATTTTGTCACATCATAAGATTTAAGTAGGACTTGGAATTGTTTTTGGCCAGTTGAAGGGATGAACAAATACCAAGTTTTAATTTAAGTTTTTGGTCAGTAGAAAGACCTAATAAATTTATTCAAATCAAATATGGTGGGTGTGACCACACCACCTTTGTTGACATCTTCTCATAATTCAAATGAGCTGAATTACCTATATATGTTGGCTGTCACATTTTTTATACATAGTTTACATTGACATATCCCTGCCAAGGAAAAACAATAAAAAAAGTCCTACAAAGTTGGACTTGCTTCACAGTGTTCAACATTGGCAGCTACCATTACAATAAATGAAGACAATATGAGATTGCACTTGAAGCAACACACACACACAGCGAACCATCCATTTCATAGCTTAGCAATTTCAAGATGGCAATGAATGTTGAAATCATCTCTAAAGAGACCATCAAACCATCTTCTCCAACACCCTCTCATCTCAAAACCCACACCCTCTCTTTTCTTGATCAACTTGGTCCCCCAATTTTTCTTCCAATCATTCTCTACTATACCAAACCCAACACTTCAGCTACTACTGCATCTCTAAGAGAATCGCTATCGAAGTGCTAAACCAAGTTCTACCCTTTAGCGGGGCGAATCAAAGACGAAATCTACGTCGATTGCAACGATGCCGGTGTGGACTACTTGGAAGCCAAAATCACCAAGTGTTCCCTCTCGGATGTTCTCACCAATCGAAACATTGAGTCTCTCGTGCAACTTTTGCCTTGCAAGCCTTACTCCCCTGAAACCAAGAAAGAGTCCTCTGAATCACCACTTTTACTAGTTCAAGTGAACTATTTCGACTGCGGAGGGATCGCTATCCTGAGTGTGCGTTTGGCACAGGGTAGGCGACACATGTTCCCTAAACACATTCGTGAACGGTTGGAGTGCCACAGCTCGAGGAGACTACGAAGCGATCACTCCACAATTCGACTTGGCTTCCGTATTTCCTCCTAGAGACTTACTAGGTTCGACCTGCATAGGCGTTAGCAACGCTAAGCTCGTGGCAAAAAGGTTCGTGTTCAATGCATCAAACATGGAAAAACTCAAAGAAAAACTTCGAAAGGACTCGAACGTAGTCTCCGCCACGCGTGTAGAAGCCGTATCGGCATTCCTAACACGTGAGGCTCATGGAACCGAAATCGGCTGAGCAAGAAGGCAAACCTTACACCGTGTTGTTCACGACGAACTTGAGGAAGAGAAGGGTACCTCCATTGCATGACCATAGCTTTGGAAACATGTACAGCTTTGTGAATGAAGTGTTCACAAATGAAGAAGAAAGTAGAGGATTTGTGGGGAGGATCAAAAGTGCAGTTAGAAGGATCAATGGGGAGTTTGTGGGAAAGATTGAGAGTGATGGAGATTGGTATTCAAAGCACATTGAAGATGAGGCCATGAAGTCATTTGTAGAGGGGATGAGAAACATCAACTTTAGCCGTTGGTGTAGGTTTGATTTCTACAATGCTGATTTCGGTTGGGGAAGGCCTGTTTGGACAAGCATTGTGACTATGCCTCACGAGAATTCAGTGTTCTTGTTGGATACAAGAGGGTTAGATGGAATTGAAGCTTGGGTTATAGTATGTCTGAAGAAAACATGGCTCAGTTTGTAAGTGATGCAGAGTTGCTCCAGTTCTCTTCCTAGATAGTAAAAGAAGTCACAATTTCTTTTGTTGTGTGTTCAATAAAACTTGCTATACTAAACTATACCATGTGTACTTCATAAAATATGCATGAAAGAGGAATTATGTATCAAAGAAGTCACAATTTCTACAAATGTCTTTATACTCTTCACTACTCCATCATACATATCTTTAATAGTGTCTATGTATCTAGCATGCACTCTTTTTCTTTCTAGAACCCACCAAAGAACATCTCTAGGGACCCTATTATATGATTTTTCTAAATCTACAAATATCATATGAAAATCTTTTTTCTTTTCTCTATATTCTTATAACAATCGTCTTATAAGGAAAATCGCCTCCATAGTTGACCTCTCATGCATGAAATTTCTAATATTGTTGTTTTTCTTCTTAGCCTATTGTCAATTATCCTCTCCAAGAAAATTTCATAGTGTGACTCATAAGTTTAATTCTTCGGTAGTTTGAGCAACTTTGAATGTCTCCTTTGTTTTTGAAGATTGGCAAATGCGTGCTTCTTCTCCAATTCATTGGTATCCGTTTTGATTTTAAGATTTTATTGAAAAGTTTTGTTAACCAAGTCAATCCAATTTCTCCTAAGCATTTCCAAACCACTATGGGTATTTCATCTAAGCCACATGTTTTCCCTATTTTCATTCTTTTCAATGCTTATTTAACTTCTACAATTCTAATATTGCGTGTATAGTTTACATTTCTTTCTTGATGTGGGTTTTCATCTATTATAGTATCAACTTTGTCATCATTAAATAAAATATCGAAGTAACTTCTTCATCTCTCCTTAATATTCGCATCGCGCATTAAAACATTTTGATTTTCGTCTTTAATACATCTTACATGACTTAGGTCTTGTTGCTTTTTATCTCTTAATTTGGCTAGCCTATTTTTTTATTTTTATTTTTCGCCATCTCTATTACTTAACCTTGTATATAGATCTTCCATAAAATTTGTTTTAGCTTGACTAACTACTTTTTTAGCTTGTTTTCTAGCTTCTCTATATTGATTGGACACATCTTCATCTTGACACTTACGTATTTTCCTATACATCTCTCTTTCAGTTTTAATTGCTCGTTGGACATCCTCGTTCCACCACCATGTTTCCTTTATTGGAGGTCTCAAGCCCTTAGATATACATAATACGTTTGATCTCACTCTCTTTATGCAACTACTCATTTCTAGCCACATTGTATTAGCATCTAAGTCAAGATTCCAAACATTTTTTTTAGTAGTTTTTCTCTAAACTCTACTTGTTTACTATGTTTTAAGTTCCGCCACTTTATTCTAGGGTCGCTAACTCTTTTATTCATATTATGTCGTCGTGTTAGCTTAATATCAAGTAATACTAACTTATGTTGGGTATTAAGTGCTTCACTATGTATTACTTTGCTATCACGGCCCAATAATTAATACATGTTTAATTCGTTAATAAGGACAAAATGACCGTGACGTGAGACCGCAATGAGATATGTGTCACTACCAAGCGCACGGTGGCGAGTTAAATGTTATATTTGTGTGTTGTATGCCTAGTGTATTGTATTTGCGTAGACTACTAAGTCATTTACGGGTATGCGAGATATCGACACGAGCGGTGACGCGCCTCGAGTCGCGTCGACGTGAGCCGAGGTAGCACTCGTGGGGTAAGCGTAACTAGTTAAATTTCATTTGCAAAAATAAAATAAAAAAAAAAAAAAATTCAGAACCAGAGTGGTGAAGATGATGATGGGAGTCGGGTCGGGTCGACCCGAACCCATATGGGTCGGGTCGGGCCGACCCGGACCCACCTTATATATATATATATATATATATTTAATTATTTAATTAAATTAAACAAATGTTTATATATATAATAAAATCCAGAAAATAGCTAAAATTATGGAAAAATTCATGAAAATTCCGAAAAATAGGGAAAAATATATTTGAGACCAAAATCAATATTTCTATAAAAAGTGAAGGATTCAGGAGTCGGTCGAGGCGTTATAACCGGAGTTTTACCTCGAGAAACGCAAAATCGGCAATTGGTCTCGAACTCGATTTTGACCGATGTCGACCAATTGAGGAATGTTAAATCATTAAACTTGAATCTAAATTGATACATTTTCAACTGTTAGGACAGTAAAGGAGTTATTACGTGGTTTGGGTGCGTACATCGACGCGACGGAAGCCGGATAGCTTTGGAATTTATGTGTGTATGTAAGTAAAGTGATTGAGACATTTATTTACATTTCATTCCATTTATTTATTTATTTTTAGTTATTGGAACTGAATTGCCTTTGAAATCCATATGCTATGACTTGTTCAGTTTCTCATTTTATGAGGTTGTTCATAGCATACTTTGTTGAGTATATCATTGATTTCAATTCCTATACTTTGTCATGTTGATTGTTGTGTTTGTCATTGTTCAATGATACAGCATGCTATTAGGTTAGTTTATTTATTTTGACTCTTATCCTTTGTGCATTAGTATGCAGTTACATTTCTTGGATTCCATTATCGAGTCATTTTTGAATATGAAAGTGGTTCTTGTGGTTAGGGTCATTTGATGATAGAAATTCAGCTTTCATACGGGGTCACTAGACTTTCCGGGATGTCGGGGATTTCTCCACTACCTTGCATGACACACGGGGTAACGTGCCTCGAACGAGAATAACCTGGGACCTCGGGTTTGTTGGCGCAAGAATAACTTGGGTGAACATGACGAGTTTTAAAACTCGGGTATGTTAGCAAGTATACATTCAGATAACGACTAATTCACTTGGAATAGAAAAGGCGTAATCGTACGTACGACCTTTTGAAATTATGATATAGAGCTCAATTTGTATTGAAATGCTATAGAGCAGAGCTCCAATTGTAGTGGAAAGGCTGAAGCGATGAAGATCACGGCCGATCGACCCTAATCCATTACTACTTAGTCTCGAGTCAGTTTCATATTTGGTTAACTTAAGTATCTCTTTGCATGATATTTCTTTCACCATAGTTTCTATTTAAATTATGTCATTTGATATTTGTTGCCTATTTGGGAATGTGGATCGATGTCTCTCATTATTACTTAAATAATTTCATGTACTCACCGTCTAGTTTGTGACGGTGGGTGCTGATCAGCCGAGTAGCAGACCAGGCAAAAAGAAGATTGGTGACTATCTCTGCTGGTGGAGGACTGTTACAACATACATTTGTACGTTTTGTATTCTTTTGTAGTACATTTTTATGTACATGCTATTTTGTCTTTTGGGTTGAGTGATAGGAATATAGGACTAAACATGTGACGGCCCCAATTCCCCACAAATTGGGCCCCGCCCGGCCTAAGCTCACGTGGACCCCCGAGCCGGTCTCGCAAGGTCAACGTGAGACCTAGTCAGCCTTCCAATCCTTCATTATACGTAAATTCACAATTTTAAGTTGAGTTATAAGTATTTGTCAAGTTTTACAATTTAGCGGAAGCAATTTATGCATTAAATAACTCAACAATAATATAAAAAGAGTTAGGAAACCTAATTGTGGAACCCTGCATAACCATATCATCATCGGAGAAGAGTAAATAAAAGATATACAAAAGATTCACCTAGCTATGGAGCCTTCCTCTTCATAGTAGATACCGCACTCGATCAAACCCAAAAATGACGAGCACAGGTAAGTAATGCCAGTAGGACATATACAACATTTCAAAATACAACTAGAACAGTCGAATTCATGCAATTAGAAAGAAATGAACAGGTAACGCATGAATATAAAAGAATGTAAACAAATCAATCGATGAGTGAGGCCAAATAACAAGGAGTCAGACCAAAAGGTCGTTGAGTCGCGGCAAAAACCAACGAGACTCGAGTTTAGGACGAGACCCTGACCTCCCGACCACTAACCACTTGCGACTATGAGATATCCGAGAGACTCGGATAAGAACCCCAACGTACACTCAATTGGGAGATATCGACGGCGTCCAGAGATAAGAGCTCATATCGCGAGATAAACAATACTATGACTCACTTGCCAATGGACCACTCCACACAATAGCACTTTCAAGGATAATATCCAAGCAATTAATAACAATATCAAAGCAATGAAATTCTTATGTACGGTTCCATTTGGTTTACTTACCTCGAGAATGTCCGCTCACGCCTCGATATGCACACCCGCACGCCACGATATGTGCACCGACACCGACTATACCTCATAAGTCTCTCGATGTCCATTTATACCATTTACGTTACTTACGTCATTCACATCAATATATTCGCGATTAAAATCGCAAATTCTATAATAAAGGCAATGAAATGCACAAGATGGTGTAGGACCTCACCACGGCCCACGCCTCTTGTCTCCTTCGCGAGCAACTCATCGCGTCGTCGAGCTTCGTCGAAGTCGCGACGCCTTGTCCACTTTTGTCTCGTCGGGGATCGATCGGCCGACGCGCGCCACCGCGCCGTTGCTCCACGCCGTTCCCCGCGCCGCATCGGCCGCGCCACTGCCGAGTCGCGCGCTGCTGCGGGCCGCCGTTGCCTCGCAGGTGCCGGCCGTCACCGCTGCCGTCTCCTCGCCGGCGTCCTCCGTGGCAGTCGCGCCACCTCTGGCGCTGGAGCCGCCGTCCGCACCGGCCGCCGCCATCCTCCGCGCTGCCGATCCGCCGCTGCACTGCTGGTCATCCTCATCGGAGCCTCCTTCGTCGTCTGCACGGCCACACAGCTGCACAGCCAACCTGGCCGGAGTCGAGTCGTCACCCGTCATCCGCGCGCCGCTGCTGCTGGTGTTGGAGTCGCGCTGATCGGTCGTCCGACTGATCCGCCCTGCTGGAGCGCCGTCCGCGAACCGCTGCCTAGCCTAAGCCACCGCGCCTGCTGTCGTCCGCGTGCCGCCGCTGCTACTGGTTGCCGCCGCTGCGAATCCGGGATTTTGATTGCCCGCTATAAGTGCCGCACGCTGGTGGGCTTAAAAGTACTAACTTTTTTTTTTTTTTTTTTTTTTGGGCTTTTTTGGGCCTTGCACTGAGGCCGGCCCACTCTCCGTCCCTCCTCTCTCCGCCACTCACTCTCTCTCCAGTCTCACTCTCTCTCTCTCTCTCTTCTTTCTCTCTCTCTTTTCTCTCTTTTTTGTTTCTTCCTCAAGAAGAAATCAAGTGTCCTCAAGATTTGTGCGGAGCGAGACTCGAGGCACATCAAAAATATATTTATTCAAATGATTTCCTTAAAAATTGTGCAGTGCGCATCTCGAGACATCAACCCGTCTCATTTCACAATCTCGATACTCGTGTCACACGCATCACGAGGCGCATCTATTTTATATTGTTTTAATGTGCCCACATTAAAATTACTATAGCCACTATAGTCACTATAGTCACATTAAGCTGCTACGTCGGTCTCACGTCTGCACGCGACTCGAGGCGCGTCCCTGTTCGTGTTTCGGCTCACCAAATTTCGCGCGTATACCAACTCGTAAAACAGCTCAACAATTAGCATTCAAATCTCAAATTGGATATTACACACATATCACATAAACATATCATACCTCAAAGTCTTCACCCGAGATTCGAACATAAGCATTTCGACGAGTGGATCCCACATACGACCCTGACCTGACACGTGGCACAAGTTAAATTTTCGGGTCGTTACAAAACACATGTTATATATATCACAATTTTTGTTTATATATGCATGTGAACACTATTTACGATTTTTTACACAATAGGTTAGGCCTTAGGATCTCATTTCCACTAGTAACTTAATAAGACTTAATTTGAATAATTGGTTAGATAAAAAAAAAAAAAAAAAAATTTAAGTCACTCGATTTATAGACAACCATAGGTTAGTCACTAGAACAATTAAGTTAACTATAGGTGGTATCATAAGCTGGTAGGTGTTTAACAAAGGCTAACTAGTTCCTTGTTAGGTCCTATAGGGAGATTAGGGCTTAATTAAGGGATTAGGTCGGGCGGTGCCCTTATTTGTAGTTGTGGCCGTCACATTTGCGGCCTCTACATATTTTTCTATTTATTTTTCTTATTAAAAGAAAATCTATTTGACTCTTGTTATGACTACTACTAAAAGTAATTATATTCGACTCCCTCTTCCTAAAACTAGTATTTGTTAAGACAAGATCGTATGCTGAAGCGAATTCTAAGATTGATTCTCCTTCTTCATTTCTATTATCGTAACTAAAACCTCCATGAACTCTCTCGAACCCATCGTTACTTGCCCCGACATGCACATTTAAATCTCCTCCAATAAAAACATTTTATCTAATGGTATACTTTGCATAAATCCATCAATATCATCCCAAAACTTGCGTTTGATGCTCTCGTTTAATCTTACTTGTGATGCATATGCGCTAAGTATGTTAATTTTTTTGTCTTCAATAATTAATTTAACTAAAACCAATCTATCCCCCATTCTTTTAACCTCTACGACCTTATCCTTATAATCATTATCCACCACAATTCCTACTCAATTGCATTTTCTATCTATTGGTAGTATACCACAATTGAAACTTTGTGCTTCTGTTTCTCTACTCTTTTCTCCTACCTGTTTTGTCTATTGGAGGTAAGAAATATTGACTATCCTTCTAATCATGGTATATATTAGTTCTATTGACTTCCCCGTAAGTGTTCCTATGTTCCATATTCCTAAACGAATTTTTTCTCCCATTTGTATTTGTTTTCCTTTTCTATTTCTATTTTGTCTAAAAGATCTAGTGTCTTCATCTATGATTTTGTTTTTGTTTTCGTGTTTGTTTTGAACTAGCTTCTTTACCCACACCCGTCCTTTATGTGGGAACCCTTGCTCATTTTTCTTCACATCCGGGCGACGATGTGAATGGACTAGCTTCTTTACCCACACGTCCTATGTGTGGGAACTCTTGCTCATTTTTCTTCACACCCAGGTTGTAACGATCCTAAAATTCTACTTCATGCCACGTGTATTTCAGGGTCGTGCGTGGGACTCACTTGTCGTGATACACATGTCCAAACCTCGGGAGTCGACACCGAGGTATGTTATTTTTTGTTTGATGCTTGTATTAAATCTTATACCAAAGGTTGAACAAATTAAAGTAATGAAATTCGGTCATGTACGGGTAAGGTACTCGCAGGGCATAACGGTGTCGAGGCGAGCAGGGACGCGCCTCGAGTCGCGTGTCAACGTGGGACCGAGGTAGCGGCATATGGGGTATGCTTAATGGATTTGAGTAAAAAAAAATGAGTGGCTAGCATAAATCTACATATTATATATATATATATATATATATATATCATATATATAAAAGCACGAATCACAAATTTTTTAGTGGTAACGAAATTTACCTATTTGCCCATATTTCTTTTTTTTTTCATCTCCAAATCAACATTTTCTTTTGTCTCTAAATCAAACTCTAACTCCTTATTAATTCACCACACGTTTTTTTTCTTTTTTTTTTTCTTATCTCCAAATCAATCTCAAACTCCTTATCATCAATCCAATACACGATTTTCTCTTTCTCTCAGTCTTCAACCGATCACTCTCGTGTTCAGGACGAACTCCTTCTCATCAATCTCATACACAAACTCCTTCTCATCAATACAATACACGGGACGGAGAGGTTGATAAATTGATGTAGACTTCTAAATTGGAGTGAACAAACCCAAAACCCAGAAGAAATTGAATGAAATAAATTTTGATTAATCATGTGAAAAAAAGAAGGTGTCTAAAGTTTTAATCCCAACTAATTCAATTATTTACATTCATAATCTCAAAGTTAATCATTTCTATCTATAGAGTTTGAGGTAAAGATTGAACTTTATGTATAATTCTACAGAATCTCCACAAGCAAGTGTTTACAAATTGATGGGTCAAACCATTTGTGATTTTTTTCCTTGTTTCTTTTTTTTTTTTTTTTTGAGGAAGTAATGTCCTAACATGACTAGCTTGTTTTTTCATTCACATCTTATCTCAATCACATTAGAGAATATTGATAAGCTAAAAAAGGTACTTGTATTTCTAATTTTTAAATTTTAATTACAGTTTTGAATTTTATTAATAAATTCTTAGAAATTAATTCCCGCGAGCGAAGCAAGCGGGTCAATCGTGCGTAGCACGTCCTGAAACTAGTATATATATATATATATATATATATATATATGTGGATAAGGTGTGGTTTTTATCCACACATTCAAAAAAGTGAAAGAAAACAGTGGCGAAGAGGAAAAAAAAAAAACGAACCGAGGAGAAAAGCGAAGGAGAATGAGAGAAGGAGAAGAGGCGGGAGAGAGAGGGAGAGTCCGGGAGAGAGAGAGAGACCGACAACTCGACGCCGAGAACGCAAGGTCAGTTGAGTTGCTTTGGCGTTGTTGTCGATTGTCGTTGTTGTGTTGGTCGGCCATGGTGGTGGTGTGGCTTCGTTGAGGAATGAGATGACTGTGATCATCTCCTCCCAGGGTGGTACGGGATAGGGGGCCGAACCCAACCCCAGTGAAGAAAAAAAAATTCCAAACCAGAGCACGAAGCGCTCTAGTGAGGAAGAAGGTGACCGTGTGGGTCGGGTCGGACCGACCTGGGCCAGGGTGGGCCAGGTCGGACTGACCCTGACCCGAGGAGGCGGGTCGGGTCAACCCAGACCCACCCCAAATAAATATATTTAATTATTAAATTAAATTAAACTGTTTTTTTATAAAACTAAATTACAGAAAATAGATTAAAATAGATAAAAATTATGAAAAAATGCAATAAATTCCTAGAAAATATGAAAAATTAGAGGAAGCTAGAAAAATATGAGTTCGAGGTTTTTTCGGGCATTTGACACCCTGGTATAATTCGAAAGGGTGCAAAAAAATCAAATTTATTTTTGAAAAGAAAATGACAAATCTATGATTCCATAGGATAATTGCACGTAATGCGACCCTAAAACTGTAAAATGGTATATATAAATACCAGGGGCTTAGGATGTTATAGTCAGGTGTCGGGTGCGCATATCGAGGCGTGAGCAAGACAATTTGTGATTTCTCGAGGTAAGTAAACCAGCTAGGGACTTATACAGTATTTTCCTTTCATTCTATTGGTTATTGTTCACTGCTTTGTGATAGCTTCTTTCACTCTTGTTGATTACTGCTTTGTGATAGCTATCTTTGATATTGTTATTCATTGCTTGGATATTATCCTTGAAAATGCTATTGCATGGAGTGGTCCATTGACAAGTGAGTCATGAATGCTTGTTTTTATGCGATATGAGCTCTTATCCGGGACGCCGTCGATATCTCCCAATTGAGTGTACGTTGGGGGCTCTTATCCGGGTATGTGGCTATCTCATAGTCGCGAGGTTAGGGGGAGGGAGGTGGGGTCTCGTCCTAAACCCGAGTCTGCTGGGTTTTTGCCGCGACTCAACGACCTTTTGGTCGGGACTCCTTGTTATTTGGCCTCACTCATCGATTGATTTGTTTACAGTCTTTTATATTCATGCGTTACATGTTCATTTCTTTCTACTTGCATGAATTCGACTGCTTTGGATTATTTCGAAATGTTGTATATATGTCCTACTGGTGTTACTTACCTGGACTCGTCATTTGTGTGTGACGGAGTGCAGATCCACAGACCAGCAAGGGGAAGGCTCCACAGTTATGAAATATTATTTGAGGATATCGGAGCAGTTTTTACTACTTGTCTGACATAGGTGATTTTTTTGTATTATTAGCTATACTTGTTTTAAAACATTGGGAGTTAGATTTTTGAGAAAATTTTGGGCATGTATATCTTTCGTTTATTTTCCTCTGAATGGTTATTAACGATGATATACATATTCGGGGTTTCCACGCTCTATGTTGTCCTAACTGGAAACTTTGCGATTTTTCCGTTAGTTTGAGGTTCAATTGCTTCCGCTATAACTATGATAACACATTAATTGATTAACTCAATTTTAATTGTTGGATAAATGGTAAATGAATAAAGGAATGCTGACTAGGCTTGCGTGACTCAGCGAGATGAGTTCGAGGGTCCACGTAAGTCGAGGTCCGGCGGGGCCTAGTTTAGAATTGTGGAACTGGGGTCGTCACAGTTGGTATCAAAGCCGAGGTTTTAAATACTCGACTCTTGCTTTAAATCACAATCCATTGATAAACAAACCAGCGGAAGTTAGGAATGGTTGAACTTATAGTGGAACCCTGTGAATCCTAATCTAAGTCGTAGTTGGGAAGTGAGGCGAGTTGGAAATATTTAAACATGGATTATGAGCTATTTGAATTGTTGTACTATTAACTATCGATAGCTATGTTATGATCGTGAAAATCGCTTTCTTTTCAGTTAGCGATGGTCGATCACCGATACTCAGCGATAGTGGTACGGGGACGTACACAGAGGAGATTAGATGGCATGTCGCAGATGATTACATCTCACGATCAGCAACTTCAGGAGATTCTCTGACTGCTGAGGGCTCAGGCAACAACATCACCTTCCATGTCAGCGGCTCCAGTTACTCAGACTGTGAGTGCTCCTACAGTTCATGACCCACCTGCAGCACCTCCAGTTCAGGCAGGACCTGCAATGGCCGAGGAGACACATGTTCAGGCCGAGATAGTACCTCCTACACCTGAGACACCAGCTGAGGATACGCCGAGCACGCCGCAGGCGATACAGTGTTAGGGCTACATGGCGAGGCGAGGCGGGCTCGTGAGTTTCGAGGCATCATCCGGAGAAGTTCCACTGGGGTACCAACCTCGAGGCGCGAGAGAGGTATATAAGGAGCCACGAGAAGATACATGATGTATTGGCCACCCCACTCATATGCGACCAAGTATATCGTCGGCTTCAGCTTTGTTCGGCGAGGCGATGTGTGCAGTGGCGCACTATGGTGGCTTTCGAAAGGGAAGCCCAAGGATTGGGCCGAGTTCAAGGAGAGGTTTAACGAGAAGTACATTCCTCCTACGATCAGAATCCAGAAAGAGGACCGAGTTTCGGTTTCATTCGACAAAGGACCGAGGAGTCAGTTATGCAAGTATATGGACCAATATTTACGCTTGATGGAGTATGCTGGGAGTGCGGCCAACACTGACGCTGACCAGGCTTACTACTTTGTGCACGGTCTACTAGACTCCATTGGTTCTGTTGTAGCCAGGTTGAGAGATGTTTGACGAAGACCTAAGTCTACGTCATGGGTTCCTCTCGAGAGATGTTTGGATGGGGTTCTCCCGTTCATGGGTTCCTCTCATTCGACCGTAAGATGTTTAGCGAGGTGGTCGTCATGGGTTCCTCTCGGTTTAACTAAGACGGTTCCCGGATGTCGACTAGGGTTCTCTGTCACGCTACACTCGTGTCCAAATTAGACTTCTCAACGACTTATTTTCATGCGAATTTTCTTATTCTTGTCCTTTATTTAAATGGCATGAATTGTAGTTGTTTTATTGAATTTTGTGAATATTAGCTAACGTTCTCTGGGATTTACTCACTTGGGATTTGTCATTGTTTTTGTGACAAATCGCAGGATCTGCGACTAGCCGATGCAAGGACGTCTTAGCGCTACGTCTAAGTTAGGAGAGCTGTCACTTTTTGCGTAGGTGGTTGTATGTATCTATTCTGTTTTTATGGATTTTTGGGAATGACTTGTATACCGATACATGTATATGCTCACCTTTTGTACTTTTGTCGCTCTTGATATACATGGTATCTAATGTCGGGTTTCCACACTATAGGGTTATTTATACAATGCAAACTTTTCTTTCTACGGTGTTTGCATATTTTAAAGGCTTCCGCTTGATGTTTAATTTATAATAATTTAACAAATCGTGAACAACTTAACTTAGTCAATTTAATATAATATTCATAAAAACACTCATAAATCCTAAATTAAGGCGAATAAGATACGTACAAGGGTTTAGGTCGCGGACGGTTAAAATAAGTGTGCGGTGATGAGACGGTCCCAATTTCAAATAAGAAGGGCACCGCCGCCTAATCCCTAATTAAGTCTTCATCTCTCCTATAGGACCTAACCAGGAACTAGTCACCTTATTTAAACACCTAAATACTTACCATTTATGATACTACCTACAATTTACTTACTTGTTCTTGTGACTAACTGTGTCACCAAGTTATTCTTGCGCCAACAAGCCTCGAGGTCCCAGGTTACCCGTTCGAGGCACGTTACCCCGTGTGTCATGCAAGGTAGTGGAGAAATCCCCTGACATCCCGGAAAGTCTAGTGACCCCCGTATGAAAGCTGAATTTCTATCATCACATGACCCTAACCACAAGAACCACTTTCATATTCAAAAATGACACAGCATTGGAATCCAAGAGATGTAACAGCATACTAATGCCCAAAGGATTAGAGTCAAATAAACACACTAACCTAATAGCATGCTATATCACTGACTTTCATACACAACAATCAATATGACAAAGTATAGGAATTATAATCAATGATATACAAAAACATAATATGCTATGAACAATATCATAAAATGAGTAACTGAACAAGTCATAGCATATGGATTTCAAAGGCAATTCGGTTCGAATAACTGAGAAAGAATAAATAAATGGAATGAAATGTAAATAAATGTCTCAAATCGGTTTACTTACATACACACAAATGATTCCTAAACTATTCGGCTTTCGTCGCGTCGATGTACGCACCCAAACCCCATAATAGCTCTCTATTGTCCTAACATTTGAAAAGTTGTCAATTTAGTGTTATTATTACTTATTCACAATTTATAAGTTGGTCGAAATCGGTCGAAATTGAGTTCGAGACCAATTTACCGATTTTACGTTTTTCGCGGTAAAACCTCGGTATAACGCCTCGACCGACTCCCGAATTTTTCACTTTTTATAAAAATATTGCAGTTTTATTGATTTGGATCAAAAAATATTTTTCTCCCATTTTTCTGGCATTTTCCTGAATTTTCTATAATTTTTTTTTCTATTTTCAGGAATTTATTATATATTAAAACTGTTTAACTAATTAAATAATTAAATATATATATATATATATATATAATAATAATAAATATATATATATAAATGGGTGGGTCCGGGTCTAACCCGACCCGGTCCAAGACCCGACCCGGTTCTTCTTCTTCTTCTTCGCGAAGCTGCGCCTCTGCAAAACTTTTTTTTTTTTTTTCTTCTTTGTGAGGCGTTGGGGTTGGCTCCCAACCCCAACGGGTTTTGATGGCAAGGGAGATCCCCTTGCCATCTCTCCCGTTCCTTTCTCGGTCGGCCATGGAGGTCGATCCTCCATGGCCACGACACCGACAACCGACAACAACAGCCAACAACACAACAACAACTGAAATCAACAACTCACCTTACTTCGAGCTTGGTCGATCTCTCTCTTTCGGTCTCCTTCTCTCTCTCCTTTTCTCCTTCCTCTTCCCGGCTCTTCTCTGTTGTTTCGTTTGGTCGTTTTTTTTTTTTTTTTAAGATCAAAAGGACCACTATGTATATATATGTAATGTATATTTATATGTGATGTCTATGTAGGTGATGTGGCCTCATATGGTCCACATCACCATATGAACTTTTTTTTTTTTTTTTTTTAAACATATAGTTGGAGTGACGTGGCCTACATTATAACCACCCACTTATATCATTCATTTTTTTTTTCGTTCATTTTATGCAATAATGAACTAGCTACACTTACCCCACGAGCCGCGTTTCTGCGCCCACGTCACACGTGACTCGAAGCGCGCATCCATTCGTCTCGATATCTCGCATACCCGTAAATGACTTAGTAGTCTACACATATACTGATACACTAGGCATACAACACACAAATATAACATTTACCTCTACCGCGTGCCTCGGTAGTGACATGTATCACGTTGCGGGTCCCACGTCACGGGTCATTGTCTCCTAATTAGCGAATTAAACGTGTATTAATTATTTGGGCCGTGACAGGTGACTTGACATGCTTGGTGATGTGTCTGGGGACGTGGCGGTACCCGGTTTGCCTCGGAGTTTGGGGTCGTTACAGATAACCAAATTGATGGTGTAAGATTCAAAATAGAGACGTAATGCATTGATAAATAATTTATTAATTAGACTTGTTGTTTGGTTATTCAAAGTTAGATTTTTCGTTTTTCAAAAATATGGGGGATGAATATATTTTAAAATAATAAATAATACAAATATACAAATATCTTAAAATTAGAAAATAGAAAAAATTAAGAAAATCTTTAAAATGAAATAGTGGAAGGATAGAGCATGTAAAACTTTATCTCTCGTTCGAGTGACTTGTAAGTAAGATGATACCGTGCATGCACAGCTGTAACCGGTCAATGTAAACGCGCACCCAATTAATTAATTAATCACGGGTGTATTTCTATTTAATTAGCAGTTAATTAAATAATTATGAGACGTAGAAATGGTCGGCAAAATGTGCCGGTCCGTTTGGCCGTTTTATCGGTCCGTTTAAACGGGACCGGCAATATTTTTTTGACAAACATACGGGTCGGACAATGTTTTATGTCCGTTTAAAAATACGGGACCGGATGCGGGGCAAAAATTTAAAAAAAACGGGTACCCATTTAGTGATTAATTTGAAGGGCATATAGGTAATTTCTTTGTGAAATTAACCTAATTTCACTCTCACTTTGCCTCATTGGTTCACACTTCACACGATCACTCACACATGCACTCACACACGACTCTCATCTCACGATTCTCACTCTCGCGCTCCTGCTTCACGCTCTCACGCTCACGCGCACGCTCTCTCTCTCTCGGACTCTCACGCTCTCTCTCTCACGACTAGCGGTGCGAGGCAGGCGTCGCCGGCTCCTCTTCCACCGCTTCGGCTCCCATTTCTCCCACCGGCTCGGCGGGCGCCAAGCAATTCCTCGGAAATGCCCTCCTCTCGACTTCCCTCGGCGCGGCGCGCCACCGCCACCACTCCTCCTTCGCCTCCTTGTCCTCCCACCACCAAGCACCACCGCCCCAACCACGCCTTCGACCTCGCTCTCACCCCAATTTCATCGCCAACACTCTCTCGGCACCTCTGTCTGCACACCGTCGGCAATTCCAACAACGAGTTCGTCCTCGTCTCAGACCCCAATGACCTCAAGTCCCTTGGCCTCCTCTGTTTCCGCCACGAGACGCGACGCCCTCTCTCCCAGTGCAGGTTGCTTTTTCTCAATGAATTTCACTACTTTTGCTGCGATTGGAGGGTTCTCGGTGTGAGATTTTTGTTCGTTTGTTGTGTTTCAGGTTCAGTTGAGGCAGCCTGTTTTGGGGAGAGGAGCTAGGGTTGTTCCAATCACTCTTGATCAGGTTCGTTTGTTGCTACTTGTTTAATATAGAAGCCTCCAATCACCAAAGTAATTTTTTTCAACTCATTCTCCATTCAAAAAAATTGGACAAAACGGACAAAACGGGAGCCGTGGGACTGGACAAAAAAAAATTGTCCGTTTCAAAAACGGGATCGGGTCTGGGCACCAAATTTAATAATTTTAGAAATGGGTGTCTGGTCCCGTTTATGTCCGGTCCCGGATTTTTGCCAGTCCTAATGAGACGAAGTAGATGCTCTTAAATTTTAAGAGCTAGATTTTTGTTTTAGTCAATTAATAAATGAACGAATTAATATCTTCCTCGAAACAACCAAACGCCTTAAATACTTTAAATAAATAAATACCTTAAAATAGAAAAAATTAGAAAATTAGAAAATTAAAATGATGAAAGGAGAATGCATGTGAACTTTCTCTCGGCTCCAACTTTTATATATATACTAGTCGTTTACATGCTTGTAGAGACTTGATGAAGATCTTCATGGTTTATATGTATGAAAAAGATCAAAGAATAATATGAAAGTTACGAAATGATGAGTGTCGTAGTTGATCTGCAAAAACTATATATAAAAATAATAAATAAAAATCGGCGTGCTCGACCCTTTACATAAGTCAACCCATGGTACTTGTGCATCCAGTCAAACACAAAAAACCCTACAAACATGTACACTTGGAGACCCAAACAAAAATTCAGATGATGGCCAAGCACTCCCCAAAAATTTTTCAAACTGGATGCGGGAGAATTACAGCATAGAATAATAGATTGGATGTGAAATTTATAGGGGGGAATAAAGCTTGCACTACACTCAATTACATGTATCTGCCCATAATTTTTAAAAACTTTTACCACACTCAATTCTATGTATTTGCCCATAGTTTCGAGTAGAATGTACTAATTCTATTAATCTATTCGTTGATAATATAACTATTATTAATTATTAATAAATGCACACATAATAGATAATTATATATCTTGGAACAATCGATAATAAAAATAAATAAATAATAGATAATTATATATCTTGGGACAATTGATAATAAAAATTAAAAATTAATTAAAAATTAAAAAATTAAAAAATTAGAATGGTGAAAGAAAATAGCTTGTGAACTTTCGTTCTCCTCTAACTTGATATAGATAGAAGATAGAAGATAGATAGATAGATTAGATCTAATGTTTGATCTCCAAGGTTCAATGCATTTGCCTGTTGAGGAAATTATATAAAACCAATACTTGCGGATCACTCCATCATTGTAAATTTGTACACATTCATTGACTGCTACGCACATTTCCCATTCTATATCCACGCGTAAGATGACGTACCCAAGTCACAACGTTGCTCATAAATTCCTTAAGGTTCCAAATTTCCAATGTTTCCATTCACCTCATCACCAACACAAAACCTAATATATTGTCTTCCCTAGCCCTTGCCCTTGTTTAATATTTTGAACATGATGATGGAAGTAGAAATCATAACTAGGGACACAATCAAACCTTCATCTCCAACACCCCCTCATCTCAAAACCTACAACCTCTCCTATTTTGATCAAACTATGTCACCACTTCTTTTTCCAATTATTTTCTATTACACCAAACCTGAAACTTCTACTTATACTTCTACTTCTACTACTACTTCTAGTAGCACATGCTTGAAAAGATCACTCTCCAAGTGCTTAACCAAGTTTTACCCTTTAGCGGGGCGAATCAAAGATGATGTCTCCGTTGATTGCAACGACTCAGGCGTGGACTACTTGGAAGCCAAAGTCACCAACTGCACTCTATTAGATGTGATCACCAACCCAAACATTCCTTCTCTCAAACAACTATTGCCTTGTGAGCCTCACATTCATGATCTTGAGTCCCCACTTCTACTTGTCCAAGTGAACCGATTTCAATGCGGAGGAATCGCGATTGGAGTGTGCATTTCGCATAAGGTTGCCGATGCATCTGCACTCGGTATGTTTGTTAATGGGTGGAGTTGTACTGCTCGTGGAGATTGCGAAACGGTTGCTCCTCATTTCGAGTTGTCAACTCTGTTCCCATGGAGAGATGATACAAATGACATTGAACAAGAATCTCAGGCAACAGAAGGGGATTATGATCATGAGAAAGACAATAAGATTGTGACGAAAAGGTTTGTGTTCAATGCCACAGACATTGCAAGACTTAGAGACAAAGCCCGAAACATAGAGTCCCCTACGCGGATTGAAGTGGTATCTGCCTTCATATGGAAGCGATTCGTGGACTCAAATCGATCAAAAACACGCCCGACTAGCAAGCCTTATTCGGTATTTCACGCGATGAACTTGAGAAATAGAAGGGCGCCTCCCTTGGCAGAACATGGCTTTGGTAACATGAGTGTTGTTGTGATTGAATCACTTGAAACAGAAGACGATGACGACGAGTACTGCTCCTTGGTAGGCAAGATTAGAAGTGCCATTAGAGGAGTTGATGGAGAGTTTGTGAAGAAATTGGAGAGCGGTGACGAATGGTATTTGAAACACATCAAAGCTGGGTTGATTGAGCAAGGCAAAGGGGAGAGAGCAGATTAGTTTCAGTAGTTGGTGTTGGCTATTCTATGATGCTGATTTTGGATGGGGAAGGCCTGTTTGGGTGAGTCCACCTTTGTATTTCAAGAATGGTGTGATATTGATGGACACAAGAGATGGAGAAGGAATTGAAGCTTGGGTGAGCTTACTGAATGAAGACATTGTTGAGTTTGAAAGTGATCCAGATACATTATGTACTAGCATTTGCTTACTCTAATGTTCTGTCAAAAAACTGCTAATGTATATTGCAGTCTCTAAGTAAGTGTGTTGTTACATATTTTGTCACATCATAAGATTTAAGTAGGACTTGGAATTGTTTTTGGCCAGTTGAAGGGATGAACAAAGACCAAGTTTTAATTTAAGTTTTTGGTCAGTAGAAAGACCTAATAAATTTATTCAAATCAAATATGGTGGGTGTGACCACACCCCCTTTGTTGACATCTTCTCATAATTCAAATGCGCTGAATTACCTATATATGTTGGCTGTCACATTTTTTATACATAGTTTACATTGACATATCCCTGCCAAGGAAAAACAATAAAAAAAGTCCTACAAAGTTGGACTTGCTTCAGTGTTCAACATTGGCAGCTACCATTACATATAAATGAAGACAATATGAGATTGCACTTGAAGCAACACACACACACAGCTAACCATCCATTTCATAGCTTAGCAATTTCAAGATGGCAATCAATGTTGAAATCTTCTCTAAAGAGACCATCAAACCATCTTCTCCAACACCCTCTCATCTCAAAACCCACACCCTCTCTTTTCTTGATCAACTTGGTCCCCCAATTTTTCTTCCAATCATTCTCTACTATACCAAACCCAACACTTCAGCTACTACTGCATCTCTAAAAGAATCGCTATCGAAGTGCTTAACCAAGTTCTACCCTTTGGCGGGCGAATCAAAGACGAAATCTACGTCGATTGCAACGATGCCGGTGTGGACTACTTGGAAGCCAAAGTCACCAATTGTTCCCTCTCAGATGTTCTCACCAATCCAAACATTGAGTCTCTCGTGCAACTTTTGCCTTGCAAGCCTTACTCCCCTGAAACCAAGAAAGAGTCCTCTGAATCACCACTTTTACTAGTTCAAGTGAACTATTTCGACTGCGAGGGATCGCTATCGGAGTGTGCGTTTGGCACGGGGTAGGCGACACATGTTCCCTAAACACATTCGTGAACGGTTGGAGTGCCACAGCTCGAGGAGACACGAAGCGATCACTCCACAATTCGACTTGGCTTCCATATTTCCTCCTAGAGACTTACCGGGGTTCGACCCTGCAGAGGCGTTAGCAACGCTAAGCTCGTGGTGAAAAGGTTCGTGTTCAATGCATCAAACATGGAAAAACTCAAAGAAAAACTTCGAAAGGACTCGAACGTAGTCTCGCCACGCGTGTAGAAGCCGTATCGGCATTCCTAACACGAGAGGCTAATGGAACCTAAATCAGGTGAGCAAGAAGGCAAACCTTACACCGTGTTGTTCACGACGAACTTGAGGAAGAGAAGGGTACCTCCATTGCATGACCATAGCTTTGGAAACATGTACAGCTTTGTGAATGAAGTGTTCACAAATGAAGAAGAAAGTAGAGGATTTGTGGGGAGGATCAAAAGTGCAGTTAGAAGGATCAATGGGGAGTTTGTGGGAAAGATTGAGAGTGATGGAGATTGGTATTCAAAGCACATTGAAGATGAGGCCATGAAGTCATTTGTAGAGGGGATGAGAAACATCAACTTTAGCAGTTGGTGTAGGTTTGATTTCTACAATGCTGATTTCGGTTGGGGACGGCCTGTTTGGACAAGCATTGTGACTATGCCTTACGAGAATTCAGTGTTCTTGTTGGATACAAGAGGGTTAGATGGAATTGAAGCTTGGGTTAGCATGTCTGAAGAAAACATGGCTGAGTTTGTAAGTGATGCGGAGTTGCTCCAGTTCTCTTCCTAGATAGTAAAAGAAGTCACAATTTCTTCTGTTGTGTGTTCAATAAAACTTGCTATACTAAACTATACCATGTGTACTTCATTAAAATATGCATGAGAGAGGAATTATGTATCAAATCCTACAATGTCTACATCAAAATTCAATCTTACAAGGAGTAATTTTGAGATATATTTTTGAGAAACATGTTGATTATAGTTTTCAATGCCAAGTGAGACATTTTTAAATAAGTCTTCATCCTAACATAAAGTAAAAGTGTGCAACACAAGTAAAGTGAAGCATCAATAGTTATATAGCATGTCAATATGCAGGAACTGATCAACCAATCACCTATAGTAGTCCCAAAAGCCCACTTTATTCACTATGAAAACTGAAATCATCTCCAGAGTAAGAATCAAACCGTCACCTCCAACACCTCCTCACCTCAGACACTACAAGCTCTCTCTCCTAGACCAACTAGCTCCACCATTTTACATTCCTATCGTTCTCTTCTACACTGCGAACGCCGATCACCAACACCATCGCAGTGGTAGTTCATCAACTGATCAGAAATCTCAACAACTTCAGAGTTCACTGTCAAAGACTTTAACTCGCTTCTACCCTCTAGCAGGAAGAATCAAAGATCATTTAGTCGACTGCAACGATGAAGGCATCGACTATTCTGAAGCATGTGCAAGCATCCATCTCTCCGACTTTCTTCTTCTACCAAAATTAGAGCTCATATTGAATCAATTCCTTCCGTTAGACGCCTACAACACTATGTACAGTGAACAAGTCCCACTCGCAGCAGTTCAGGTGAGTTATTTTAAGTGTGGCGGAATGACGATTGGAGTGTGCGTTGCACACAAGATTGCAGATGGTTCTACAGTTGCTATGTTTCTCAATTCTTGGGCTGCTGCGTTTCATAATAAAAGCGGCAGTGGTGAAGAAGAAGCCATAATTGTTCCTTGGCTGAGCTCAGCCTCTGTGTTCCCTCCTAAAGATCTACCAGTGATCTCATTGAGTGGGTTGACAATGAACCAGAAGGTTGTGACAAGAAGATTTTTGTTTGATGCACCTAAAATAGCTGCTCTAAGAACTCAATTGATCATGAAGAATGGAAGAACTGATAATCATCCGACAAGAGTAGAAGCAGTGACGGCATTAATTTGGAAATATGCCAAGAACATTAAACGAGTAAAATCAAGATCTAAAGGTGTCTCCCTGGCAACTCATGTAGTGAATTTGCGGAAAAGGATGACTCCGACGGCAAAAGTACCAGAAAACTCATTTGGGAACCTATGGTGTTCTGTTGCTGCAGAAGCAACAACAGACGAGAGTGAAGAAGTAGAACTGAATTCTTTGGCAAGTCAAATAAAAATGGCTATAAGAAAAATTGACTGCGTCTATGTGAAGAGACTTCAGAGCGAAGCTGATTCGTTAACCGGTCTTAATTGTCTCAGAGAGGTTGGTAACAATATGAAGATCAACAAAGCAACTGATAAAGACGAGATGGAGGTGTACAGGTTTAGCAGTTGGTGCAGACTACCTTTCTATGAAGCAGATTTTGTTGAATGGGGAAAGCCAGTTTGGGTAAGCACAAGCAGTGTGCCATTGAAGAACATTGTGATTTTGATGAGCACCAGGGATGGAGCTGGAATTGAAGCTTGGGTAACACTTGCAGAGGAAGATATGAATGAGCTTCTGGCCAACAAGGAACTACTCATGTTTATCGTTCCATAGCTTGATTTCTCAAGTTCAGGCCCTGATTAGTGTCATTAATGAGGATAGCTTATGTTTATCGAGATAAACTTAGGAGATTTTATGGTGTTTTTTCTTCAATCCAGTTAACTAATCAAAGTGTGAAGCATTCAATATATAACTGTTGCTGTATTTTCCAGTTGTTAACTTATAAGGAAAAGTCTCTCTTTTTTTTTTGCAACATGGTTTTAGAGAAGATATACAAGCCCTTGAATTTTAATGGTTCAAATAGCCTACATATTAATACAGAAAAGAAAAGAAAAGAAAAGTATTTAAGATTTACCGCTTCTTCAGGTCTGCTTCTCTTCAACCAAATTATCTTCCAGGTATAAGTTGAGTCCCAAACAGCTATCGTAATCAAAGCTTCAGATTCATCGCGCAACTGAAATAAGGAGCATAACAAACTGCAGAATCCAGGCAAAAAATCATCACATTAAAATTATAAGCATGAAAGCCAGCAACATTAGGGAGGAACGTACTATTAAATTATTAATAATCAAGTTACAATGTCTTGAAGCAAAATAGAGTTTTTCTTACAGCAATCCAGTTATAATCATTTTGATGATGCTAAGTCTGAATATAACTATTGTTTTCCGGATCAGTATTTTGTATTAACAAAAAGGAATAACAAACTGTTTTTATGAAAACCATGGTCCTAAGTAGAGATAAAAAGCATTCACTCCTCACCTTGATCTCACATTTTAAACCATTTTGGTTTAGTCGGTTTCTTCTCAGCAGGCTTAGCCTGGCTAACATCAGGAGGTGCCACTGTAACCGCTGCTGAAGGCTCTGGTGCAGACTGCACTGGCTCAGCTTGCTCTAAGATGAAATGCAAACCATTCAACGACCGAATTTCTTCATGAAGAAAAACCACAGAATTTGCATCTGAACTTTGACCTGTTTCATCTCCTGCCGTGGCAAAAATTGAAAAGGTAAGTAGAAAGTTATAACAGAAACTGATATCGAGAACAACAAAGCTTTCTAAAGTATGGGGATCAAATATTTACCTCTCGGTAGGTCATAAGAGAAATAGACAATCGCACCAGGAATAAAGCCAGCAGAGTACAAATCTTGAGACATGTCTTTTATTAGCTTCTTCGGAGGTGTGGTATCTAAATTATGAAAAGATGTCAAACTACTTTGGTCAATGTTTAAATCCATGACGAAGATGGAAGCACCAACAGAAGTAATTGATGAAACTATAACTTCCTAAAAAATTAGATAACACTTACAGATTAAAAAGGGTAGATCTGGTCGAGCTATGACTTTCTTTAGAAGATCAACCAAACTTTGAAGCGTTTCTGATGGGTGAAAAGTTGCTTCTAATGTGTAATTATCAGGGAAACGAACCCTTATTACTGCCTGCATAAATACCAATGATCAAATACCATCCAAACAAAATTGCTCGAGGAAAGTCTCTAATGGAGCCATTAGATAGCATCGGATATTACATAATAAATTAAATAATTTTACTTGAATCAAAAAACTATTAGACGTAATTATGCATGATATACAATTATAGATAGAGCCCTGTATATATCCCTTAAAAGGTTGGGTAAGGAATAGGCCATTAGGATGAATTTTGTGACAACCTTCTTTCGAGGGCTGAAATAAATTTCAGAAGTTTACTTGCTCCCAATTTCCTTCTCTTTTCAATGGCTTCCTAATTACTTATGTCAATGGGTGACATCCACCGTCCCCCATGCTTATTATGTTGCAAGTTGTAGATTAAAAGCCAATAGTGACAACGAGAGATGCATCTCAAGTAATCATGCCCATTTTTACTTTTCTCTTTTCTTTCCTTCCCTTCTAGGCTGGTATGCAGGTACCACGAGGAGAGGTAAAACAAGTAAATCTTTTCAAAAATGTATGAAACAATAATGAGAAGAAAATATGAAAACAATAAGACAGGAGGCAATTCATGAATAAAATTAGCAAAAATAGAAAAGATCATAAGCCAGCCACCTTAGTTATTCTTGACCTACGAGCAGCCTCTTCTGCTTCTCGGATTTTACGGGTCTTGAGGAACCTCTCTATCCAAAGTTCCAAGAAAAGTATTCAGTAACATTGCAAGTTTAAACAATAAACTGACCAAAAATAAATAAATAATAATAATAATAAATGAACACCCATGCTATTATTGAAGATCCAAAAACAATAATAATATTAATAACAGTTAAAAAACAAAATAACTAAAAAGGCATTCAGATTTCCCTTTTATTGTCTACCATCTATATAGGGACTAAGACCGTTAATTGAATGTTTATCACCCATGTCCACTCATTCGTACCTTCCTTCTTTTTTGACAAAATCCGATAATAATCCTCAGGGGTGAATTCATAAAAGTCATCTGACTCATCTGCGAAAACAGCTGAGTGTTAGCTTCTAATGAGATGGAAGCAAAAAAAGGTTGACATGGACACTTTGAAGTTCAAACCATGAACCTCTAGTGAAAATAACTCAAACACTCTACAGGATAAAAAAAAATTACCATCACGAGATATATCTGCGGATGTTGGAGAAGCAGCTAATGTTTCAAATACATGAATTTCTCTCCCCAGTTTTTCTTTCACAGCATCAAGCTTAGCCTGAAAAGTAAATTATAAGCGCACGAAGTAACTAAAGCCCCTCCATCATATAGGTGAAAATTCAAGAAACATAACAAACAGATGTCCAAATACAAAGAGATGGACAGCAGACCTTGTGGTGTTGGAGTCCATTTCGCGAAAACTCATAAACCTTCTTCTCTTCACGAGTGATGCCCCAATTCTCATTACCAAGGATTCAAGTGGTTGTCGATCGTCCTGGTTTGAAAATTCGTATCAATCAGAGCCTATAGATCTGAACTAAACTGCCAATCTTCACAGTGTAATAATCTTCATAAAAAGAACAAACTAAAACATTAGAAAGAATGTTATCAATCAATTATAAAGACTTAATTTGCATGAAATATGAAACAAAAACTCATCTTTCAGAAAATTAACTGAACAACAACATTGAAAGAACAAAGGATTATAAGAACAAGAGCTACGGCGCAACGAATCCAAAGCGAAACCAAGATTTTAATCCATCAAACAACAACCTTTTCATTGACAAAATCAATCAAGAAAATCGCGCACTTCGTCTTTTCGCTCGACCTATAAAGCTACAATCTTGAACAACTATTGAATTCGCACTAACCAATATGCCACTTCAGAGATCGAAATATTCAAACTTGATACAAGATTTCAGGACAGTGAATGTCGATCAATTAGCTTGACAAAAATAGGAATCAAAAACTCCATCGAAACAACGGCATTGACAAATAACAAGCGATTGGATCCGATAAGAGTGAAAGCAAGAGAAAACCTAATTTGAAGATGTACGCATTTGCGAAGGATGATGGATGCGTACCTCGATTGAAGAGAACCCTAGTCGCAGAGTTGAAGGTTTAGACGCAGAGACGGAGAGAAAAAGAGACGAAGAAGACGAAGAGAGAAATAGAGAGAGAGAGAGAGGAGAGAAGAACGTTGCGTTGGAGTTGGAGAGATGGAGAGTCAAGAAATGAAAGGAAAGTTTCTGTAAAAATAAAAATAGAAGGTACGCATTTGAGGCAAGAAACGTATGCATAAGTAAGGAAAATAATAAAATGAAAACAAAAATGTCAATCCACAAACACTTCCACGCAACTTCGCCAATATGTCTTGCGGTGTGACATAGTATTGTCATTCTAGCACTTCTCTTAAGTAATGTCTAATCAAAAATTTTAAAGTTACATTATTCCCGGTGCTCGAACTCGAACATCTAGTTAAGAGTAGAAAGAGCCAGAAAAGCCTCGATTCAAACTAATTGAAGTAGACTACGTGAATTAAACTCTTTCAATACACTCGATTAGATGCAATTGATGACTTTATGCTTAAAATAATTAAAAAAAATCCTATTAAAAAACATTTTTTTAGCAACGAAAGTGTAGTAGTTAAGCTTGTTGATATTGGGCAAGGAGGCTAGCTTTATGACTGGTCGAATCAAGTGGTGTGATATACCTTCATTTCTTTCCAATGTAATACCACAGGAGTTGGAATGAATGGCCTAAAAGGCAAAAAAAATTATATTGTTTAATTATGTGTGATGAGGAAAGGAAAATCTAATCAGTTTACCAGACTAAAAGAGTTTGATTCATTTAGTGCCGAGCCACCAAGTCCTAGACTAAATAAAATGAAAACAAAGTTTTATTGGCCAAACAAAATAAAAGTTCAATTGCTCCAACAAACTTTGAATAGATTCAGTAAGGCTTCTTATATGGTCTCATAAATCAGAGCTCCTCTGATCAAAAACTAGGTCAAAAACTCCTACTTTCTCGACTTCTTTTTGGATGGCTTTGAGGTCGAAGCTTTCGACGGTTGTTCCGCCTTGGCACTAGCAGATGCCTGTTGCAATTTCGAGGTCGTAGCAGAACTAGCACCATTGTTTTCATGCCTCTCTCTGCCGATTGCACCTTGAGAGCCTCTAACTTGCGCCGCTCTTTTATCCTTCCTCTTCGGCCTGTAACTAGACCTCTCCCGCTTAGGCAACCATCGCTCTGGATCAGGTGGCGGCCCTGGGTTTGCAGGGTCGAAACCTTTTGGGTATTTCGGCTTTCTCTTTCTCTTCTTCTTTGATTTTGCCTTCCCCTTGCCCTCCACATAGGTCCTTATGTTCTGCAAATTACCACCACTTTCAACATGCGCACCCGACGTCTTCTCCAAGCTGTCGATGTCAACTCCCTTCAGCCCTGACAGTGGTTTTAGATTCTTCTCATATGTCTCAGCCTTGTCAATGTTGACATGAGCAGCAGTGCTAACAAGACCAGCCAAAGCCTCTGCGCTCCCATGACTCTTAACTAGATTCTCATACAGGTTTGCAGCTGCTTCTTCTCGCCCATGCCTTAACATGAAGGAGGCAGCCTCTTGCATGATCAAGCTGAGTGAATTATTTTCGGTCATGGAATTCGACCACCACTTGATCGCATCATTTAGCACAGCTGCCGCACCATCTATGTCCCCAGCACGCTCTTTTAATGACACTAGTGTGGCAACAGTGGCTGGCATATGTTGAATGTCAGGTACCCTGGCGAGGAGTCTGCAGCAACTTGAAGGTGGCCAGCAGCAGCAGCCACTTGTGCCCGTGCAAGGAAGACCACTTTTGATGCTTCAGGGTTACGATTGGCAAACTGCAAAAGGATCTCTTCAGCTTTTCCTGCCTTGTTTTCTTTGACTAATACTGCAGATTCAAGCAGCACCGGCATCACACAACCCGGGAACATGCCTGGAAGTACAGCAACAAGTTCTCGGGCCTGCATTCACAAGCAAGAAGACAACTAATTCAGTTGCTAAAATTTAAAAGGAACAATGTTCATTGACAAATCCCACATGGTTTTGCGCTTTCATGATAATCTTGAATTACAATTCATCAATGGAGTACTGACAGTAAATTAGTTCACCTTGAATCCTTGTGTAAGAAAAAAGCATAACAAGTCTCGTAAGAAAGGCACATTAATATGAGCGTTATTAAACTAATTTATTAAGTATCGGGAAAATAATGCATGTCCTTTTCTTCAAAAATACGAAGCTCATAGACAGTTCAAACATGATGCCCGAATTAACTGGTAAAAGTGAGAAAAGGAATCTGGAATCAACTTACTTTTGACAAATGAAACAATGATTTCAAATGGCTTAATTGATTAAAATATCCTAACCTTTCTTAATTGCTTAATTTGTATCCTATGTCACTTTTTTACTCAAACTTTGATGAGGTGGCACTTAAACAATAAATTTAAAAAGCCACCTCATCACCTATAATCACTAAAATAATTATAAAATTTATTATTTAAATTCATTACTTAAGTGCCACATCATCAAATTTAAAGTTCAGAAGTGACGTAGGATACAAATCAAACAATTTAAAAAGATTATGATATAATAACAAATCTCAAAATGTTAGTATATAATAACAAAAGTTGTAAAAGGTTAGGATATTTTAACCAATTTGGCCATTTCAAATTTATGCGTTACCACTCTGTTCCAAAGGCTAAAGATTTAATAAGATTTTTCAACATATCACATCAACCGAAATAGGAGAAGAAGGCAAGTAATTAGACAAACCTGAGCGATCTTATTTGCAAACAGCAGCAGGAGCACCTGGTTTGAATATATTGCCTCTTTCTGCTTTGAAGAAAGCTTCAGGTCAAGTCCACGAGCAAGCTGGAAGTTCTTTGCTCCATTATCTTTCTCTATCAACCCATCAAGTTTTCTCAGGCTGTCAGACACGTCCTTTGGACCCCTTAAAGAAATGAGATTGTTTATAGCCACAGCAAGCGATGAATCATCAGCGAGATTCTTTTTGATGATGTCCTTGTAACCGTCCATAGCTTCAAGGGATTGTCCAAGAAGCTGAAAGAAATCAACCATTTGTCACCTGGCATGCAAGGCAAGTAGAAAATAAATTTCTGAAATGTTTGAAACACTAACCTGTTGAACATATGCCAGTTGAACAGCAATTGGAGCAAGTTCAATCTCTATCTCATCGTCTGCCCAGTTGTCTTCCATCAATGTTTCCTGACCAATTCTACAAAGATAAATAGATATATAAATAAAAAATGGGTTTCTCATGTGTCAAGGTTCTACGACCCGCAAATTATCAACCGCCAGCAACACAAAGATGAAACAAGATCTGGGTGAATCTCCAACTTAAAATAATTCACCTATGTCTTTCAAAAAAAACATACCGAAAAAAAAAAAAAAGAGAAAGAAAGATAATTAAATAATGACTACCATAAAAATAAAACAATGAAGATTTTCATAGACATTAATTTGGTAGACCGAATGAATGATGAGAAGAAATTCAAAATAAGCAGTTTTCACCACTAATTTTGTAATGGTATTTAACTCTATACAAAGAAAAGAGGAAGCAACAAGATAATAAACACTGGATATACGCCAAAATCATTTGGCATTTTACAGATAAAGAACAGACGCCATATCAACCAAGAAAACAACGATAAGTTCACCTCCACCAGAAGTTCTTGAGCAGTTTTGTGGACTACCAGTAACACAATCATTTCACCTACGACCATTTTCCAGAAACACTATATTACAGCATCTCCATGATACAGGCAGGGCCACCAATAACTTCAAATCCAAGATATAGATCTTTGCATTTCAACAAAAGTTGCTCCATGGACTTATAAAGTTCAGAACAAAGTATTTTGCGAATTATTACTCTCTAAATCATGGCTCTTACAATCAAATGATATGGCCTAGTGGGAATAGTACACCAGCCCAGTAATTGTTTCAACAATACTGCCCATGCAGGACTCGAATCGCTTCAAACCTGTTACAGCAACCTAATACTTGCTAAAAGAAAAGTGCAAAATCATGGATATTGATAGATAATATTCAACTATACAGGTCTATAATTTACTTGACACTCAAATAGGTTGGGAGTTTACTCTAAACATGAGGGAACGATTACTCCATAGAAAAGAAAAGAAATCAAATCTCAATATCAAACAACAGAGAGGTCAAAAAAACAATGTTTCGTAATTTTAAACTATTTATTCAGAGGCTATTAACCAGGGTTGCATCAGTTTTGTATTAGCATACCTTCGAGCTGAAAGCAAGAGTTGTTCTGCATCATTGTATCTTTTCTCTTCAATCAATGAATAGGCAACATTGTAAGCCAGCTCAAAGCTGCTAGTTGCCTTAATTTTGAGCAAGTCCAACATTTTTTGAACTTCAGAAGCTCTACCAGAAGAAATCAAACTAGCAGCAACATTTATTTCTAGAGACTCGATCTTGGATCTTTGAAGCTTCTCATATACATTCACACAAGCATCCATTCTTCCTAAACGATAGAGAATCTGAGCCTCTAATTGCAAGGCAGAAGATGTTTTCTCTTGGCTGTTCAATAATTTCAAAGCTTCATCTAACTTGTTCTGCCTGTACAAGCAATATGCCTGGAGAAGTAAACAGAGGAATTAAACAAACATAACGGGTCAAAACATTATAACAACAAAAACCACATGAACTCCATGAGCCATGGACATCTTCAGCAAACAATTCTGCAAGTGCACACACAAACCAAAGCTATAGTGTAACTCTAGGAGTTAATAATACCAATCTCCAGGAATAAAAAAGTATATATAATGCCATAACTATCTCTTTTCATTGTTGACACTGAAATATTCGCAAAGACTTCGTCTTTTCCTTTAAATGGTACAAACTATGTAATGCTTGCATCATATACACAAGGGCGAATAGTTCGCAACCAAAATGTTAGGGCAAGTCGAAACGCAACAAATATAAATAGCAAAAGAATCCTCACACTGTCAACATCAGCATGTTAGGGCAAATCGAAACGCAACAAATCTAAATTGCAAATCGAAACGCAACCCTCAAACCCTAAACCCTAAACCCCTATACCAAAACTGGAAAATCATCGTCTGTTAAAAGCCAAGTTTTCATCCTAGTGGTCATTATTACTAAACAATTTGGCCTTACACTTTTAGGGCAACAATTCATCTTTTCCATGAATGTAACTAGTGAAGTGTTGTTCATTCAGCAATCATATCACGTAACCGCACAATACAGGCGAAACCGCCGCAACGTTTTATTTCAACATTGTAAAACCTAATTTCTAAACACCCCAAATCCCCAATGCACCTTAATTTGCATATCAAAAAGCACGAATTGGACAAAATCCAGACCTAATCACGCACGGATTCTACAAATTAACTCCATAATCAATGCCTAACAGGAACATACCTTGAAGAAACTGAAATCAAACGGCCGTTTCTCCGCGGCCTGAATCGCCGAGAGAGCGCGATCAATGTCGTCGGCCTTGATCAAAGCAACGATCTTGCAACGCAAGGCGTCCTCGTCGCCAGGCGCGACAGCGAGAACTGCGACACCACAAAAGAGTCAAAGACACGAACTAAACGCAGAAATCGAATAGAACGAGTGACGAAGAAAGGGGAAGCGAACCTTGATCTGCGACCTTGGTGGCCTCCTCGTACTCGGATCTCTGGATGTGGCGATTGAGATTCGCGAAGAGGTCTTCGATTGGGGTGGCCGGGGAAGGGGACGGCGAGGGTTTGGGTTTTTCTTTGGTTTTAGGCGCCATGGATGCCGAGATTGGAGACTACGCGATTGATGAATTTGAGAGAAGACGATCTGGTACAGTATCCTTGCCCTTTCTTTTTGTTGTAAACTACTGCTAGCGATAACAAATTTACACTCGATACGATGCACCTTGAAATGCCCATCTAAGAGGCGTCACCATCTCGATGCCCAAATTGAGTTAGAAAAATCATTTTTCATCGCTTGTCAAAACAAGTTAGAGTTGTAAGTGCAGCAGGGGTGGGCGGAGATCATAATTATCTTCTCCGTCCCCACGGGACAAGGTGAGAATTTATTCTCGCAAATTTTTCGCAGGGCAAAATTTGCCGCCCCATGCCTCGCATTGCGGGGATCCTCGGGGGGTTGGGAATTCCCGCGATGTCCTATTAATTTTGTAAAAAAATATTTATTTTGATCTTCATTCCTTTTTTATTTTGGCACTTAAGTATTACTTTTTTAGTTTTTTAAAAAAAACTACTTTTTCTCAAATTGAAATATTAATGTGAATTTATTTTGTTGATTGAGTTACAAGTTATCGTATTTAATTAAATATATAAGATTTTCAAAACTAGTATGGCAAATATATTTCAATTATGTTTTAAATATAATTTTATATATCTTTATGACATAACATATATATTATACAATTAATTTAATGGTAAAAATAAATTTTATTGTTGGAGATCTTGAGTTTCATTTCATATATTACATATGTTTTAAGTAAAAAAATTATATAATTTTTTGTAAAAACATAAAAAATGAATAATTTTATACAATGGATGCAGGTGGGGAATCCTCGCGGGGTGAGAACAATTCCCGTTCCCGCCTTGCGCGCGTGGCTGGGCAAGATTTTGCCCTGTGCTGTAACGACCCATTTTCCAAATGGACCACCACGGGGGCCGATACGGGCCCACAACCTGGCCTACCAGCGCCAATTGTGTCCCACATGCCAACTCATCCACCATGTAATCGTGATTAACCCTAATTAACAACAATTTACTGTTACACGTGCCCTGCCACGCGGAGAGCAAAAAGCGGGGAATCTTTGCCCCACCGAGCAGGGCATTGCGAGGAACTGGGATTCTCAACCACACTTGCAACCCTAAGGCATGATTTTTTTTTTTTTTTTTTTTTTTTTTTTTTTTTTTTTTTTTTGAGGAGAACGTGGTTTCATTGCAAGAACTTGGAAAAAGAGTGGTAGCTCAAAAACCTTAATTTATTTTTATTTGGTTGTCCACGTCGATTCAATCTTTAAAGCCATTGTGGATCCACTTTTTTGATCGGTAGTGGTTCCGATAACTATTTTTGCCTTTTATATATATTAAATAAACTTTGGGTTTGTTCAAATCTGATGAGACGATGACGTTCATCCCTAATGCAACCGTTAAATTCACTATTTGCAACAAAATCAGTTATTTAATTTGCATTTTTTTCTGAAAGATTGTGTGTGGATTTTGCGTTTATGAGGTTGGTAGTCGTTATCGGATGTTATTTTTCAAGGATAGTTGTTTCCTTCCATTGTTTGAAGGTTTCTATTGTCTTCCACTCGTTGAAAGTTTTGTATTTATTTGTTGGAAGTTGTATATTTTCTTATCGTTTGGGTAATGTATCGATGTATTGTCGTGTTACAGACGTTTGTCAAAAGAATAATCAATAATTGTCAAAGTCGTTCAATTGTTACCATCAAAGACTAAGAGTTCTTGAAAGTCAAAATCATGACACTTGAATGTTCTTTTGAACGAATCAACGAATTTATTTTGTTACGATGATTGATTATATGTTAAGAAAAACCCAGCTTAATTTCGAGTCCGGTTAGGTCCGTTTTAAAGCAGGATGAGCTTAGACCACCTTAAAAAGTTCAAATCGGTCGAAATATTATAAATAATTAAAATTTATAAATAAATAATGATGTTGGTGGAGTTTGATCATAAGATCTAACATTCATTTGTTCGTTACTTTACCAATTGAACTAAACATTATTTTCAAACAAACAAATGTATACAAAATAAATATATAGAAATACGAATGGTATTGTAAAAGTAAATAAAAATAAATAAATAAATTGTTTTTTAATAAAAGTATGTGGGTTTTTTTTTTGAGTCGAGCGTGGTTTTATATATTTCTTATAAAAAGATTGTGTCTACATATAGGTTATGGGCCGGGCTTGAGTTAAAGTTCTCCAAGTTCAGGCCATTTCTAATCTCAGACACGCGGTCAACGTGGTTCGACCACCTAAACACGCGCCCCCAAAATCTTACAAAACGGAGATCGCGAAATCCCATTCGGTCTTGGCGAGATATTTTCCGTGTCCAATTCCCCGCTGTTTCTTTTTCTTTCTTTCTTTTTGGCTCCAACGGGTCAAAATTTGGGAACAATTTCCCTCCATCGCATTTGCCGCCTCACTCACTCACTCACTCACACACTCCGCGTGCGCGAGCGACATGGCGAGACCGAAGAGGGAGCGAAGAATCCTCGCCTTGACAGGAACGGCAGCCATTGTTGCACTCGCTCTCAACCTCATACTCTCTGCGATCAACGCTCAGAAGAACAAGAAGAAGAGGAGTCGAGGTACGCCTTTTCCGAATCTCATCTGCGAAATTACTTCCTGTTATTTCAGATTTTAACCTGCATTTGCTTGGATGGTAGCGCGTGCTTGAAAAGTTGAACCTAATTTGTGGATTGATTGTGTGATTGTGCGAGGAGAGCGACGATTCTTCGTTTTTGACGAGGTTTGTGAGGGATTTGATGTGTTGCGCAGTGTATGCTCGAGAAGTTGGACCTAATCCGTAGATAATGTAGATTGATTGCGAGATTGAGTGAGAAGAGTGACGATTCTTCGTTTTTGTCGAGGTTTGTGAGGGATTGATGTCTTGCGTAGTGCATGCTTGAAGAGTCGAGCCTAATTGGTTGATGTATTGTGAGATTGAGCGAGAAGAGTGGCGATTCTTCCTTTTTGACGGGGATTGTGAGTGAATTGAAGTTGAACCTAATTGGTGGATAGATTGTGAGATTGAGCGGGAGGAGTGGCGATTCTTTGTTTTTTGATGAGGATTGTAAGGGAATTGATGTTTTGTGCAGATCTTCCCGGCTCGGATGTGCGGATCAACCTCTCGGCGGTTGAGATTCTCAGATTGGCTGACCAGATAATCGCTAAGTCGAAAGAGGTTCACGATGCAGTTGCTTCAGTCCCCCTGAACAAGGTGTTAGTCTGGTTTGAGTTGAAAAGGATGAATGATTTGGTTTTGGTTGTTTCAAGCTTATGTTTTAAGTGACAATGCTTTGGTGTGTTATGCAGGTTAGTTATGCCAATGTGGTTTCGCCTCTAGCGGAGCTGGAAGCACAGCAGTTTCCTTTGGTGCAATCTTGTGTCTTTCCAAAGATGGTGTCTGTTTCAGATGATGTCCGCAAAGCAAGCGATGAAGCGGAGAGGAGAATTGATGCGCATGTTTCAGCGTGCAGGTTTCCGCTTCTTATGTTCAAATTGTCCTTTTTCCTCCTGTTATGTTGTTTAGGTTCTTGATTCTGATTTAAGGCTTTCCATGATCAATCTCCTTGCTTGAGAAAACCAGATCATTTACATAATTGTCTAGTTTGTCTGGTTGCCCGAATGCTCTAATAATTCAACATTGTGCAAGATAACCAGAAATCGGGAGGATGTATATCGGGTAATCAAGGCTTTTGCCTCCAAGGGCGAATGGATGAACCTCGAGGCCAACCGCTATATTCAGTTTCTGGTAGAGAAATATAATGCATTGAATTCTATTTTCCTCTCTGTTGCATTGTTTTCTGTATAAGCTGGTCCTGGCATGCCAAAATGTTTAATGTGCATGCCAAAATGTTCTCTAATTACATCCTAATTTTCTCTTTCTCTGATGCCTTTATTTTGTATTTTCTAAAAGTGTGAGCGTGATTGCTGCTGCTTGTGCTTGCATGCATTATTTATTTATTTATTTATTGAAAATGGTGAAACACTATTTAGCAGATATTTCATTCTGATTAGTTACCCAATCAGTGACAGGTTAGGGATTTTGAGCAAAATGGATTGAACCTCACTCCCGGCAAGAGGAAAGAAGTACAACGCCTGAGGGCTCAAATAGATGACCTAAGCATGCAGTATATCCAAAATTTGAGTGGGGATAGTAGTTCTCTTTTCTTGAACGAGATGGAACTGGCTGGGTTGCCACCAAAGTTTATGAAGGTTACTTAGCTTGTTTTGACATTATATGTCACCATTTTGGGAAATTTGCTCTTTTAACGTGGTTAATTGTGTTGATATTTCTGTACACGCGTTATCTGTCTCCTCTTAATTTGTTAAGCCTGCATCGTTATTTGTCCTTTGCAATTAAATTCTACTTTTACTTTCTAACAGGTTCTAAAATTATTTATTTGTTCAGAGTTTATGGAAGGCTGAAAATGGTAAATTAAAGATTTCCCTGAGAAGTAATCACGTTTCTCCAATACTGGAGTACTGCAAGGTACTTGACTATGAATTCACTAGTAAAAGAACTTCATCATTTAAGGTGACAGAACTCGAGATATTCGAATTTAATGCATATTGTTGACGCATGTTACTTTTGAGTTCCCGACCCAACTTTATAGTTTCCTCTATTCTCCGTTTCTCAGAAAATTTCGTTGCTTGATTAGCTGCTCTCAGTTTTTCATTTTATTTTTCTTTTCATGTGGGTAGTTTACAGTGTGACTTCTGTTTTGTGAAGGTCGGAACCACCAGGAAAAAAGTTGCAGTAGCATATGGGCGGAGATGTGGAGAAACCAATCTTCCTATCTTGGAAAATCTGGTGAGGTTGCTGGGAGAAACATAAGCATTTACTTTGTTTTTTGGCTGCAATCTTCCTTGATACGATGTCTATGATAGAATGATAATACCAGGAAGAATGCTTCTTTCCTAGTTAGGCTTACATCTTTCAGCTGCCTCAGATATTTTGAGGTTCTCCTATCTTTAACTTTACGACTTAGGACTTGTGTGTTTCATGCTTGGTTTTGAAATGTTAATTGAGGTAGTCGGAAGTCATAAATTTAGAATTTGATTTCTATAATTTTACTAATTTCAAGCAATGGGTGTTGAGTACCAATCCTCTATTATGCCACTCAGTATCAATGCATCGTGCCAATTTTTGAGTGTTTTGATTTTGTCAGTATACCAACTGCTTATTGTGTGCATATTTTGTTTACTCATTGCAATCATTGATTGATAGGTACAAGTATTTTACTTCGATAACTGGTATTTGTTTTTTCATTTTTTTATTTATACTTGGTAGTGTAGAATCCACCAATCCAGCACTGTCATTGCCAAAAAAGCGACCTTGTAAATGTACCACATTATGGACCTGCTGGATCTTTTTTTACAAAAACTTTCTTTTTAATTAATTTTGCATTAGTTTATTGAGTAGGAAGCTAGTAAGGAGATCATTTATTGAACCAAACAAAATTTATCAAATTTTTGTAGTCATTGAATTTTCGCCTTTTTTTCTTCGTAGTCCTTTTCTCCAATCATTTCAGGCTTTCTCAAAGTTATTGACTTTCTTCTCTTTACCTAGAATTTGTTATCACCCTAGGTATATCTCTTAGGCCTTAAATGGATATTTTTTGTGCAGCTTTCAATGAGTTGTTGCCCATGCCATTCATTGTTTCCCTCTTTGTCTTAATATTTCTTACAAGGTTATTGGATGTATAGGGGTGCTTTTTCCTTGCCCTATATCCATTTCACGTGTCTTGCTTTTTTTTTTGAAGGGAATTGCTAAAATAACCCACATTTGGCACCTATATTTGATACCTGGTTATTGTGGTTCTTTGGATACACTTTAAAACACGTTGACCACATCTCGTTGCAAAATTCAGAGATCATAACAACTAGGTGTCAAATATAGGTGTCAAAAGTATGTCAACCAATCATTTTCCTGTTTTGAATGCCTGTAACAGGTAGTAGTTCTTGAGTTAGTGGTCACTTTTTTTCATTCATGTGACTCTCGCCAACGTCAATGGCTCTTGGAGTGAGCCAGTGGCAGTCTTCCATGACTTATTTGATCCCACGTTTTTGTTGTTCTGCATTGTCGCATTGCTGCATGGAGCCTTGCCTATATCAAATACGCAAGAGACTTGTTTTTTGAGACTGATAATTGTTATCAGTTTTCAGGTCAAGAATGGTCGTCTCTGAAGCATTTTACCCAGTTTTTGCTTTTACCCTGATTTTCAGTAATTTCTTGCTGTTGTTTCTATGGTCATACCTTCTGTCACTCAATAGCTAAAAAGTTGAGGATAAATAACAGATGATTTATTGATTGCGTTTCTCTTATCAATTATCATGTCATGAACAGATATTGCCTATAGAGTGGGAAAATCTGGCATTACCAATATTAATTATTATCATGTTTTGGAAAGTGAATCCCTTCTACATATTTTCTTGTTCTTGAAAATTGTCTAGTATTAGCATGTGCCTTGCTGGATTGACATTTGTCTTCTTCCTGCACTCAGGTTCAGCTACGTCACACACTTGCTCAATTGCTTGGATATTCTAATTATGCAGACTATGCTGTAGAGCATAGAATGCCAAAGACATCTGCCAAGGTTTTTTGTGAGATGAGATATTTTTTTTTTATTTAGCTTATTCCACATGTTTGTCTTACTCTGTGTCAGTCTTTTATAATTTCCAGGTATTTCAGTTTTTAGAAAGCATATCCATTAGTTTAACGGACTTGGCTTCAAAAGAACTTGCTGCCCTTAGAGATTTAAAGGTTGGTTTTCAACCTAGATTTTGTCTCTCCATGGCATGTTTTTGTTGAGCTTATCCTTTGTGCATTTTGAGGTTTCAGAAGAAAGAGGAAGGGGAGGCTTCTTTCGAGGTTGAAGATGTAATATACTACATGAAGAGAGCAGAAGAACAAATGTTTGACGTAGACTTTGGAACTGTTAAACAATATTTTCCACTCAACTTGGTTCTCTCAGGAATTTTCAAAATTTCCCAGGACCTATTTGGTAATTATGTGGTTCTGCTTTTATATGTAACTTTATAATTTGATCTAGGATTATGTGATTTGATACAGTGATTAATCTTTATAATCGGTTTTTTTACTTGTTTTTATCTATTCTTGATTGGTGTTTGTTCTTTTTGGCATCATGCAGGCTTAAGATTCGAGGAAGTTGTTGATGCTGAGGTTTGGGATAGTGAGGTTCAATTGTTTTCTGCCTTGGATTACAGGTCTAGCGAGCTCTTGGGTTATTTCTACCTTGATATGTATGCCAGGTGCACGTCTTACATGACCTTTGATGAGTTTTTGCTGTTTCTTTTTTGTTAACTCAACCCCAAGGATAATGTTGGAATGGAGTAATGAATATTTTTGTTTGTACTGTTGAACAGAGAAGGAAAATATGGACACACATGTGTTGTGGGTCTTCAAAATGGTTCGTTGACGCCTAAAGGCTCGCGTCAGGTGCTGTCTTTAATCACTCTTCAGGAACCTGTAACTCTTAAATGTTATGGTGTTTGGTTCTGTAACTTCTGTTGCATCGTACTTACGATTAGACTAACTTTAATCACATAAGACTTATAAATGAAACATGATCTGCTGATTCCTGAATGGAGATAATTTTTGAACAACTCTTCTAGAGTTGAATACTATTTCGGTTCTATTATTGTTTGAGAGAGACTACACTGAATGCTTCCATTGTTCTTTGAACTCTGTTGTTTGAGAAACTACATCTTCTTTCTGGTCGAAAAATGCAGTGTTCGCATTGAAGTGAAAGATTGAACTCATTATCAGTCTGTATTTTTCTTACAACTATTTTTTTTTTCTCGCAATATGAGTTGTCCCTTCCGATTTGTGTTTCACATCACCGCTTGGGTGTGAAGAAAAATGAGCAAGGGTTCCCACACATAGGACGTGTGTGGGTAAAGAAGTTAGTCCCTTCACATCATCGCCCGGATGAAAAGAAAAATGAGCAAGGGTTCCCACACAAAGGACGGGTGTGGGTAAAGAAGCTAGTTCAAAACAAACACGAAAACAAAAACAAAATCATAGATGCGGACACTAGATCTTTTAGACAAAATAGAAATAGAAAAGGAAAACAAATACAAAGGGGAGAAAAAATTCGTTTAGGAACACGGAACATAGGAACACTTACGGGAAAGTCAATAGAACTAGTAGATACTATGATTAGAAGGAGAGTCAATATTGCTTGCCTCCAAGAGACAATGGGTAGGAGAAAAGAGTAGAGAAATAGGAAGCACATGGTTTAAATTGTGGTACACTGGTATAGATAGAAAATGCAATGGAGTAGGAATTGTGGTGGATAATGATTATAAGGATAAGGTCGTAGAGGTTAAAAGAATGGGGGATAGATTGATTCTAGTAAAATTAATTATTGGAGACGAAAAAATTAACATACTTAGCGCCTATGCACCACAAGTAGGATTAAGTGAGAGCATCAAACGCAAGTTTTGGGACGATATGGATGGATTTATGCAAAGTATACCATTAGATGAAAATGTTTTTATTGGAGGAGATTTAAATGGGCATGTCGGGGCAAGTAACGATGGGTTTGAGAGAGTTCATGGAGGTTTTGGTTACGGTAATAGAAATGAAGAAGGAGAATCAATCTTATAATTTGCTTCAGCATACGATCTTGTCTTAGCAAATACTAGTTTTAGAAGAGAGAGTCGCATATAATTACTTTTAGTAGTGGTCATAATAAGAGTCAAATAGAATTTTCTTTTAACAAGAAAAATAGATAGAAAAATATGTAGAGACTGCAAAGTAATACCTGGTGAAGCACTTACTACCCAACATAAGTTAGTAGTACTTGATATTAAGCTAACACGACGACATAATATGAATAAAAGAGTTAGCGACCCTAGAATAAAGTGGTGGAACCTAAAACATAGTAAACAAGTAGAGTTTAGAGAAAAAACTACTAAAGGAAAATGTTTGGAATCTTGACTTAGATGCTAATACAATGTGACTAGAAATGAGTAGTTGCATAAGGATAGTGGGATTAAACGTATTAGGTATATCTAAAGGCTTGGGACCACCAAATAAAGAAACATGGTGGTGGAACGAGGATGTCCAACGAGCAATTAAGACTAAAAGAGAGATGTATAGGAAAATACCTAAGTGTCAAGATGAAGATGTGTACAATCAATATAGAGAAGCTAGAAAACAAACTAAAAAAGTAGTTAGTCATGCTAAAACAAATTTCATGAAAGATCTATATACAAGGTTAGGTAATAGAGATGGCGAAAAATATATATATATAGGCTAGTCAAATTAAGAGATAAAAAAAGAAAGACCTAAGTCATGTAAGATGTATTAAGGACGAAAATCAAAATATTTTAACACGCGAGGAGGATATTAAGGAGAGATGGCGAAGGTACATCGATAGTTTATTTAATGATGGTCAAGTTGATACTATAATAGATGAAAACCCACATCAATAAAGAAATGTAAACTATACACGCAATATTAGAATTGTAGAAGTTAAAGAGGCGTTGAAAAGAATGAAAATAGGGAAAGCATGTGACCCAGATGAAATACCCATAGAAGTTTGGAAATGCTTAGGAGAAATTAGATTGACTTGGTTAACAAAACTTTTCAATAAAATTTTAAAATCAAAACAGATGCCAATGGATTGGAGAAGAAGCACGCTTGTGCCAATCTTAAAAAACAAAAGAGACATTCAAAGTTGTTCAAACTACCGGGGAATTAAACTTATGAGTCACACTATGAAATTTTGGGAGAGGATAATTGACGATAGGCTAAGGAGAGAAACAACAAAATCAGAGAACCAATTTGGTTTCACGCCTGGGAGGTCAACTATGGAGGCGATTTTCCTTGTAAGACGATTGTTAGAAAAATATAGAGAAAAGAAAAAAGATCTTCATATGGTATTCGTAGATTTAGAAAAAGCATATGATAGAGTCCCTAGAGATGTTCTTTGGTGGGTTCTAGAAAGAAAAAGAGTGCATGCTAGATACATAGACACTATTAAAGATATGTATGATGGAGTAGTAACGAGTATAAAGACATTTGGAAGAGCTACAAATGAATTTCCCATTACGATAGGACTACATCAAGGATCGGCTTTAAGCCCATAACTATTTACTTTAGTTATGGATGAACTAACTAGACATATTCAAGAGGATATACCATGGTGTATGCTATTTGTAGATGATATTGTCTTAGTGGATGAAACTAAAGATGGAGTGAATAGGAAATTAGAACTTTGGAGGAATACATTAGAATCTAAAGGCTTTAAGTTGAGTAGGACGAAAACCGAATACATGCACTGTGAGTTTAGAAACACTAGACATCGAGATGACGGAGTGGTAAAATTAGGGGATGTAGAAGTTCCTAAGGTAAACCACTTTAGATACCTAGGATCAATCATACAAAATGATGGTAACATTTAGAATGATGTCACACATAGAATTCAAGCTGGATGGAAGAAATGACGGAGTGCAACAGGAGTGATTTGTGATCGAAATGTTCCTACTAAGTTACATGGAAAATTTTATAGGACCGCAATTAGGCCAGCTATGCTCTATGGAAGTGAATGTTGGCGGTAAAACCACAACAATTAAATAAAATGAACGTAGCAGAAATGAGGATGCTTAGGTGGATGTGTGGTAAAACTCGTAAAGATAGAATAAGAAATATAGAAATTCAAAGACAAGTAGGAGTAGCACCAATTGATACAAAGATTAGGGAAGGGCGGTTGCGGTGGTTTGGTCACCTGCAAAAACGACCTACAAATGCCCCAACTAGAAAACTTGACTCAATAGAAACTGTAGAAATTCGACGTGGGATGCATTTATTAGGAGGGATTTGAATGGTTTGAAAAGCTCACCATCAATTGCACTTAATCGAGCACAATGGAAAAGTTTGATCCATGTAGCCGACCCCAGTTAATTTGGGACTGAGGCTATGTTGTTGTTGTTGTTGTACAAGCGGGAGCGTGCCCGTAGATCTTCGCTAGTACCAATATTGTCCCTAACTTAACCACCTTCAACTCATATGTGTGGGTTTTAACTCAAAAGGCCTCGGTACTATTAGAAGGGAGATAATCACTTATATACTTCATTAAGAAGTTTCACTTAATCGATGTAGGACTATAATTTCGGTCCACACAACTCCAACATAATCATTTGAAATGTATGTTATCTAAAAATGTCTAATTATGAATACTTGATTGATCCTTTGAAGCCTGAATACAAACATTTCCTATCAAGATTTTATGATGAACATGTATATCACTCTTTCATAACGTGACGATTTATTTCATATAATTAACTCTTAACGATGAAATTGTTTAATTTCTTATCTCAAACCTGTTTAATGCTTTTTTAAATAAGTGTTTTTTTTTTTGATTTGGTCATTTATATATATATATATATATATATATATATGTATGTATGTATGTATGTATGTATGTATGTATGTATGTATATATCTTTGTAACTTTATTTCTTTTGGTTTTCTTTATTTAGATGCCTGTAGCAGCACTTATTTGTCAATTTCAAAGGGAAGCTGATGGTAGTCCTGTGTTGTTGCGGTTCTCAGAAGTGGTTAATCTTTTCCATGAATTTGGCCATGTGGTAAATTGATTTCTTTCTTCATGTATTGTTCTTTGGTGTTTCATTCTGTTTCTCACATTGTCTTAGTATTAAGTTTAACTCATCAATCTCACAATTCGCACTTGCTTTACTGATACTTGAAAAAGTTTAGTTGTGGGTGAAGCATTTGGACTACCATGGCTCTGGCTTAACTATCTTACTGATCCGTGTTTGCTTTCGCAGACTTAAAGATGATCTGCCTATTCAGTTTTTTTTTTTTTTTGCAAGCGACTTTTGAAACATCATCTGCTATGAACCTTGATTCTGCAACAGTTGATTAATAAATTAGATGAAAAGCCTAGAGAACTTTCCACTAGAATATTACATGATTGCTTTTAACTCGTAATTGGCATTTGTTATGGATAACTTGACATAAACAACTTGCTCTTCAACTATGTCTCTAGTTTCTCTCAGGATTAAATCAATGTTGCAGCTATCACATGTCTTTTTGGTTGAAACAGTCTGCTACAATAAGTTAAAAGCTAATGCACCTTCATGCTATCCCTTGATGACTGTTCTGTACCTCTGCTAGTGTAATTTTTTTTTTTACTAATATGCAATTTCATTTCTTATTAAAAAATCTATCCCTTTTGTTAAATCACTTGCTAATATCTAGTAAATAACTAGTCAAGAACAACTGAATTTTTAATCTGGATATTGTTTGTTTAGAGAGATCAATTTAAGTGATTCTTTGTGGAAAGAATACTCTGATTTTAGACCTTTACTGTAGTACTAAAGTAGCAAGAACTCACCATTTCGCATGTATTTGCATATTGTATCTGTTGGAACCTAGCATTTTCTGGTTAGAACGGAACCATATTCATGTAGGTGATCTCAAGCAAAGTACACTTTCTTTTTGAGAAAATCAAGCAAAATACGCTTTAATGCATTGTCGCGAACTTTTCCTATTTTACATGCTTGTCAGTTTGACCTGTGGGTTGTAATTTGCAAGACGTTTTATTTTTCATTTGATTAGTTATTGTAATTGCTAGAAGGAAATGCAATGAGGTTCATTCGTTGATGTTTCCTCAGGTTCATATGATTTGTAATCGTGCATCGTTTGCTAGATTCTCTGGGTTGCGTGTGGATCCTGATTTTGTTGAAATGCCAAGTCAGCTACTGGAGAGCTTGTGAGTTCAATTGTTTTGACACCCCTCGCTTTGATTAGAAATTTGAATTTCACGATGCTTGTTGTAAATTGTTGTCGTAGGTGTTACAAAAACTCCATTCTGAAGTTAATATCTGGCTTCTATCAGGTAGCAATTTTCTTTATTTTTGTTGGCAAGTATCAATTTAAAGATATTATCTCCTTTCATCTCAACCTTTATTGTATATGGACGAATGAGATTCATTTCCTTAGTTTCTTTAGTGTATTGAATTTTAAATTTATAGCAAGGTTATACTCTCTCTTTAAAACAGGAAAAAAATGTTCAGGTTGGAAATGCCCATCACATGGAACAATGTGTCTATCCTCAAAGTAAATCTGTTGAATTTTATGAAGATGATACATGTACTTTCAGTCTAATTGATTTTGTTGTGGTGGACGAGGACTTCAGCATGCTATTAAGTGTTTTTTTATTCTCAGTGTGCTTCAGATTTAACTTATTGATTTGGAGATAATTTTTTTTCTCGGGCAGGATATCACTAAGCCCGTTCCAAATGAGATCTGCAGTTCACTGATAAGAAGGCGAGATTCCTTTTTTGCACTAAAAATGAAGGAAGAAATTCTTCTGTGTAAGTCGTCTATTGATTTTAGTTACAAAACAATAAGTTACCCTCCTCAACTACGAAACAATCTGGCATACGCAAAATAAAAAAATAAAAAAATAATGAAGGAACAAGCCAAAACTTAGTGCTAATGAAAGTTAAATTGAACCTCAAGTATGATTTCCAGTTCATTGCACCTTACTTCTTTCCAATGAATATTCCCTCCATACCCTGTGGTCGTTCTTTCTTTCCTTTTCCCCCGCTCTTTGTCCATTTGCTATTATAATGATGCTATTAGATACAAAATTTATGCTCTATAATATTAGAGTCAAAATTTATGCTCTATAATATTAGAAATTAGAGCTATTATGTGTTACAAATGCTATTGGAGCTTAAGGCATGTCTGTGTGGTTTTTACAAAGTAAACAAACTTTTCCTGCTTTTAATTAGTTTACTAATATGAATATATTTGGATCATCAGGTCTTTTTGATCAGATAATGCATTCAAGTGAAGGTGTAGATGCAGTAGAACTACTGAAGCATCTTCATCCAAAGGTAAAAGTGGTGGGGTTGCGATCTATTCAAAACTTTTTTTCTTTAATTCCTTTTGGCGGAATTAATTTGAAATATTCGCTTGTTATATCTCCAGGTTATGTTAGGGTTGCCAATGCTAGAAGGAATAAACCCAGCTTCACATTTTCCTCGCCTTGCTGTTGGTTATGATGCTGTGTGCTATAGTCGCATTTGGAGTGAGGTTCAAATCAGACACTACCTTTTTCCTTAATAATTTCTTTTCGCCGCATGCTTATCCTACTGTATTTTTGAACTATAACAATGGATTCCTGCGCATGTTCGTAGGTCTTTGCTGCTGATATATTTGCCTCAAAGTTTCAAGATGGACATTTGAATCACTACATGGGCCTGCAATTCAGGAACAAAGTAAACTAGCTATTAATTTTTTCTTTGGTCAACTTCCTAATCGAAACGTGTATCTTCTATACAACATCCCATCTCTAAATGTTTAAGTTGAGCTTATTGTGGCTTAAATGAGCAGGTGCTGGCTCCCGGAGGAACAAAGGAACCTGTCGAGATTCTGTCAGACTTTTTGGGAAGGGAACCCTCAATTCAAGCACTTATTGAGAGCAAGATCAGGAATAGTTCTTTGCAAACAGGAAGTCGGTGAAGTGAATCATCCATGAGGGACTTAAACTACTGTATCCAAATCTTATGCTCTTTCTACTTGCATCTTTACCATGAAATTTTATATTTGCACAATATTTTTGTCTGATTAGTTCCGTCTCAATTTTGCTCAACTATTGCTCATAAATCATGTAATGATACTTGAATTTTGGTCTATCTATATTATATAATAATTATTCAATTGCCAAGAAGTTCATGGACTTGATCATTGCCATTGTTAAGTTCCGCGGCACTCCATAACTGCTCAGAAAAGTAGAAGTACCTGAGCTCATTATGGGAGGAGTGGTTCATCAAATGTTTGATCAGGTACGAACTATGGTTTAGTATAGAATCCATCTATTATAGCGACTTCCCATCTACTTCATTCAACTGCTGCAATTTCTTGATGCTGATCTCTGACCTTAGCTTATTTCCTATATTATAGCGTTAATGATCTTACTTTTGTGAGTGTTGAGTCCTGTATTTTGTCATTTAATTTCAATTTCCACTTTCATGTTCTAGTAGTCAACTCTATCAATTTTCTAATAGAATGTGTAGTGGGTATTCTGGCTGACACTTTGACCAACTAAACATTGATTTAAGCCTGTTGTTTGGTGGACCCAATTGGTGAGCCTTCCAAGCCATCTTTCTGACAATCTTGCCCTTCAATCCACCTTCAATCCACCAAATTTGATTGGAAAATGTTTGGGTGACATACTTTGATAAATACATTTTTGCTTCATAGTGTTTTTCTAGGACTACTATGTAGTAAATGCATGCAACAATATTATGTCACCCAATCACTGTCAAATTTCATTATGAAGTGCCCTCAATGTTCTTTTTTTATTTGGTTTTCTGCTGAGCCCCCTTAATTGTATGCATATTTTTCATATCCGTGGTTGTCTGAACCTTTTATTTGCTCGCGACCTTCATATTTGATTCTCCTAATAGGTTTGTTCTTTGTTGGCTTGTCAGTCAGCAGGACTTCTTTTTCTCTCAAAGGTTTCATGTATTAATAAGAGCTTGTTCGTGAGGATTGCAATTGTCTCCTGCTTTAAGTGAAGGAAACAATTGCAACTTGAGTGGGAAAAAAAAATAAAAATGGATTGCAATTTTTTGGTGACTTTCCCAAGACTATCTAGAGTTGGTCAATAGTGGGTTTCATGATCATGACGATCCACTGCAACCATCTCTATTTTCCTATTTGTGGATTTGGCCATAGCAATCTGCAGCACTGATGCTGACATTAACTGTTCAATGTGTTCATGCTGCTTTAAAATTTTTGGCTGGTTCACTGATTGAACCCTTTGTGGGCAGAACCGAAGGTGCTTACTAAATTCTAATGGGCAGGGCTTCGATCAACGCCTGGACCATTAGTGGGCACATGAAAGGTCCACACTAATAGACTGATTTTTTATTTTATTTTTTGGTAATTGCAGGTGTCCAAATCTTTTTTTCGGCCTCTCCTTACTTGAGTTCTACTATTTTCATGAGAGTCAATCAGACACCCTAATCTAATGACTTGGGGGAGAAACTAACCTATTTAGATTAGATAGCAGAATTCCACCTATAACTTATTTGATTATCAAACACATCTCAATAACTTAATCACTTCCCCAATTCTATTAGGTCCTGGATGAATTTTTGTTTTTGAGCAAATAAATAGGATGCATTATGCATTTATGCCTTACGGAATGGTTTATATGTCATAAAATCTATGAGGAGACTCAGAGACATGTTTTTTCAATCTCATCGAGACTTTTCCTTGAGACCCATAAATACGTTTAAGTTAATAGATTATTTTATTTTTAGTTTTTGTTTTATGATGGGAGACTTTGAAGAAGCAATTGGTATAGGAATATGACTAATGGACTGATGACTAATTCAGCAGAGTTTTTATAGTTGAAATTTAAATTATTGATGTGTTCTGTAATGGCATCCACATGGGTCCTTTTGAAGTTTTTGGTATAATAAATATACGAAGGCAAATTATTAAATTCTGTTTTATGAGTAGTCTACTATACACCATTTTAACCAATTTTAACCATTTTAATTAATAATACTAAAAAGTGACTCGAACCTTTAAACCTCATATAAATACGAAAATAAGTACGTGCTAAACCAGTAAAGAAACACCTTTAAACTCTTATGTAATAAATAAGCCAATAGTTGTTGACCTTTTTTTAGAAAACCTATATGAGATGAAGCCTTATTAATGCATTTCCAGTTTTTTTTCCTGAATGTAATCATTTGAAGTTTTGAACTCTGCGTATAGATTCATGCATGCGAATCTCAATGTGTGTATTCCAAACAAGTATAAATGAAAATGACAATGATAATCAACGGTTGATTGATACAATTGGAAGTGGGTTGTTATTTTTTAGTAAGTGACTGAGTTCGAATCTTGAGAAAGAAAAAACTAATCTTGGGAGCTCCCTGTACTTATATGGTGCGTGACTCGAGGTAAATTTAGAGTAGTCAGATTATAGTTAGGATATCGGATAGTTTAGACAAAAAAAAAAAAAAAAAAAAAACGACAATGATAAGAATGATCCACGTCATAGCGGGGGAGGGGCAATTTATGCTTGTGAGCTGAAAATATGCGCTTTAAATATTCCTTAAAACTTTGCCGACTGGAAATGAAGTTTTTTTGACCTAAAGTCATACTCCGAAAGAATGTTGAACATGTCAAAAATTATTTACCATCGACAACAGCAAACAAATAAAATAAAAAATTAGGTGACACAATGACTACTTTTAGACCATTATAAAAAATTAAGTGTTCCTCTTTTTGTAGAGAAATCCAAACAGAGCTTTAGTGGATCATGAGCATTTTGAGATTTTGTCTAACAAGTAATTGTATAACAAGCAATCAATTTTCCGATCAAAACATTGATGGGTTTCACCAATCGGTATCTAATTGAGGACCCAGTTCTTATTTCTCTCATTAATTACATAAAAATGTATTTTGAAATACTCATTTGCTCTGGTGGGAACATTAACGATGCATCACCAACTATTTTGGCGTAGTTGTTGAGACTTACCATTTGTTTACTTGTGCCTCCTAAAAATGAATGATATGGATTTTTTAATTTTTCAAAACATATCTATTCAAGGTTGACATAATTTGAAATAATACGTTGCGTCGCGTTATAATATAAAAAAAAATTACAATGTAACAGCGAGCAATCCATTGTGGTGTGGAATATGCTAGAATGACACATCTAACGACACTCCAAGTGACACCTTATGACGTGGCGGGTGGGTTATATGTAAAAATGTGACGTTGCATGCTGGCTTACATTCATGGGAGCCGTCGTGCGCGCTTCGAGATACTCATCATGCGTGTTATGCACTAAAAATTATTTTACGTACATTCATTTTTACGTGAGACTCGCTTTCCACATCATAAGGGTATCACTTAGGATGTCATTTTAGCATTTTCCTTTTGGTGTTTTATGATGATTTGTAGTATTTTCTAAGACCACTTGATACTTAGTTTTCATGATTGAAAAGAAGGAAAAGATTAAAAGGGTGGAGAGATTGAACATGAATGAGAAAAGTAGAAAAAAAGCAAAAGAAGGATAAGAGAGTGAGTTTTTCTTTTCTTTTTTTACACAAATCTCATCTTTTGTACATTCCAAACGTTCTAGGCGGATTTTGTTATCTTTTCAGGGCTATTTTCGTCTCTCTCTCTCTCTCTCTCCCCTCCTTTTGAGACGACCAAAGAGAGAGGTCTAATGAAAGATTTGGAAACTGTTGTATTTTTTTTTACAGTTGTTGTTGCTGTTGCTGTTGCTGTTGCTGTTGTTGTTGTTGTTGTTGAAGCTTGAAGAACAAAGAGATTGGCGTCTCCGTTGCTCTCCAACCGCGTTTAGTTGGTGGTTTGTTTTGGTCATTTGAGACAAGTATCACAAACACACAGAATCTTTTTTAGTACCTCCTTCTTTGCCACAAATTCTTTAGTTTTTCTTCCCAATCACAATCTGTGATTATCTCTTTTGGGTTTCTCTTCTGATTACTCATCTGGGTTTCTCTCATTTTTTGCTCCCCTGTTCACGAATCACAACCTTGTTTTAGAGTTGTTTGTTCTGTTTTCTGTTTTGTTTCCCTTTTGTTCCTTTGGGTTGCTTGTAGATCCTATCCAGATCTTTCTCAGACCTTTGATCTACCTGAAAAGTTGTTACTGATTTCTTTAGTGAAATATACAAGCTCGTGGGACTTTGGGATTTTAATCTTCTAAGTGGAAAGCCATTGCTGATCTTTGATTTTGGTTTGTTTAAGCATCCGGGTTTTTGGTTTTGAATTAAAAGGTTGGACCTTTTTGTTGAAAATCTGGTTTTGGGGGAAGCAAAGTGTGGAAAGGGAGGTGGGTTTTGGTCTATTTTGAGTAGATTGGCACTTTGAGTTTCATCTGATCTGAGATCTGAAGTGGGTTTTCTATCTGAGATTTTATTATAGAAACTGGGTTTCATTTTTTTCTCCTGACGATGAAGAATTTGTTCTTGATTGAAGAGGAGTTTGTGACCATTGAACTTCACCGTTTTTCATGGGTGAACTGGGAAGAAGCTTCTCGGATGGACTAGAGCCTCAGGTTCTCCTGAAATGGGTTCCTGTAGTGGGGTTTGTTTGTGCATGAAGAGGCGGATCTTGTATTGAGTGTTGTTTTGCTTTGAAGGAGCTTTGGGGGGCAGACTTGAGTATTGAGTTCTCAATATCTTAAAGAGGTGATCTTTGTTCCTTCTTCTGGGAATTATGATCAAACAGATATTGGGAAGGCTCCCTCGAAAGCCATCCAAATCGGCTGATAGCCGTGATTCCAGTGGGAGCTTGACTCCATCTGCAATTGCTTCTGTCAGTTCTAGAAGCAGTGATCTAGCAGGGACCAGGTCTGGAAATCCGACCGGCGCAGGCGGTCCTGGCCCAATTTCATCTTCAACTCCAGGATTGAATAATGGAAACAAAATTCCACAAGTTGGTAATTTGAAGCTGAATGGGAGCTCAGTTGCTTCTTATGAAGCTTTGCCTGCCTTTAGGGATGTCCCGAGCTCTGAGAAGCAGAACTTGTTCATCAAAAAGCTCAACTTATGCTGCGTCGTGTTTGATTTTACTGATCCAACAAAGAACCTCAGAGAGAAGGACATCAAGCGGCAGACATTGTTAGAGCTTGTGGACTATGTTACTTCGGCGAGTGGCAAGTTCACTGAAAATTTAATGCAGGAAAGCATAAAGATGGTATCCGCAAATCTGTTTAGAACTCTTACTACTCCGCCCCGTGAAAATAAGGTTTTGGAAGCCTTTGATTTGGAAGAGGAGGAACCTTCAATGGATCCAGCGTGGCCTCATTTGCAAATTGTGTATGAGTTCCTTCTGAGGTTTGTGGCATCCCCTGAGACTGATGCTAAATTGGCTAAGCGATACATCGACCACTCTTTTGTGTTGAAGTTGCTAGATCTTTTTGACTCTGAAGATCCGAGAGAGAGGGAGTACTTGAAGACAATTCTTCATCGCGTCTATGGGAAATTTATGGTACACCGCCCATTCATCAGGAAAGCTATCAATAACATCTTCTACCGTTTCATTTTTGAAACTGAGAAGCACAATGGTATTGCTGAGTTGTTAGAAATTCTGGGTAGTATTATTAATGGATTCGCGCTGCCTCTGAAAGAAGAACACAAATTATTCCTCGTCCGAGCTCTTATTCCTCTTCATAAACCAAAGTGCATACCTATGTATCATCAGCAGTTGTCATATTGTATTACACAATTTGTGGAGAAAGATTGCAAGCTTGCTGACACTGTTATTAGGGGTTTGTTAAAATTTTGGCCAGTTACAAATAGTTCGAAGGAGGTCATGTTCTTAGGGGAACTGGAGGAAGTTTTAGAGGCAACTCAACCTGCAGAGTTCCAGCGCTGTATGGTACCCTTGTTTCGACAGATTGCTCGATGTATGAGCAGTTCACACTTTCAGGTATCCGTTCTGAAGCTTTTACCATTTCCTATTATTTACAATATTTTTGCACATTAACTTTTCTGTCTTTAGAGTGTGGGGCTTGGTTCTGTTGTAGTGTTGTGCATGAATGAGTTGAAAACTGTGATATGGTTAAGAGAACTAAGCATGGAGTAAGGGGTTCGAAAACTTTAGTTGGACTAAAATAAGCTGCTTTTGATTCCTAGACGCCCAATCTTGCTTTGTACACTGGATGGAGCTGCTAGTTAGCTTCCATGAAATCAAATTGGCAAAAGATTGTCTTCGTGCACCCATGCTAAAGTAACTAATCATTTGGTGGTTTTGAGAATGAAAGTGAAATCAATTTTACTTAAACCATTCTCCCAGAGTTTGAGTGGTTTTGCTTAGATAACTAAACAAAGTGTTTACTGGAACTGTGAAACTGAAAACTCCCAGTGATTCTAACATCATAAAAATGAATTATATTGTAGGAATGGTTGACTTGGTCCAATCAGATTTGTTCGTGGAAGTTAGAATCAATGAAAGTAACTTTCTTAAGATTTTTCCAACTTGGAGAAGTTAATAGAATTATTCTGAAATGTGACGTGTACGTTTTAGGTATGAATGACAACTGTGTTCCATCTCCTCATTCCAAAAGAAAAAGAAGAGAGAAGCGGAAAAAAAAAAACAATAATCATTAGGATAGCGAAAAAAATTGACTGGACACGTTTTGGCACAATCAGCGAAGTAATAGTATAACTTGCAACTGCCTGTTAATTTAAGATTATTTCTTCAATTGAGAACATTAGTTATTTATCGCGCTTCAAATTATGCATAGTTTGTATTGGGGTTCTCTTTAAGTTTGAACATTTTAAAGAGAGCTTTGTGATATTCATATGATCTTATGTTCCTTGTTGAAGTAAATTGGCGACTTTTCATCAAAGAACTAATTATGCATTGTTCCATTGGTCGCCATGGAATTATTATTCCTCAGCACCTTCTGTAATTCTATTTCCTGAAAGGAAATGATTAAGTTACAAATATCTTTTCTTTTCCTATAGTTTAATTATTTAATGATTGATTTCCAGAAATTTCCCCTTTTCTAATCTAATTCTTTTAAACTCTCTTGCTTAATGTGGTAGTACATACTCTTCGTTTGGAGTGTGGTGTTACCTTTTGTGCATTTTGTTGTTTATGCTTTCAGCTCTCTCTGCTGATAAAATTACTGAATTCAATCTTTTGTTATACAATGCATTACTAGTTCATTTGTGTGATCTTTAGTAGTATATCATTTTATCTACTATCAATAATGTGAGAGCAATTGCTAGCATTATCCACTGTTGAGTTTTGAAGAGGACAAGTACTTTTAATGGAATTGGTAGGTCATATGACTGGGATTGCTAGAGTATTGAATCTGGGTTGAAGTCTAAGAAAACTGATTTGTTATACATGCATCCTATATCTTCTGGTTGGGAGATGTACTCCAAGGTTCGATAATTATGTACATGAGCTATTTGTTATTTCCAGGTTTACACGCGCATGCACTCACAGACACACGGATACAACATTTGCTTTACCATTCATATTACGTGTTGATGCTTCTCAGGTCCATTGCCTTGCCATTGACAAACCCATCTCTGCCTGATCCTGCAACCATTGTATAGCTGTCTTTACCGTCTGGTCTATTAGTTCCTAAGGGGCCCTTGGGCATAGCATTCATTGGTCCTGTGATCCAGAATGCTTTCTAACCTTCCATTCTTATAGATACCGCCTTGGGAAACTCCATTCTTTGTTTCCTAGCTCTGATTACTTGTCAGCCTTCTTCTCTTTGGTGGCATGAATCCTTTGTGCGCCCTCAACATCCTCAATATATCCTCTTCCTGTTTCGCAAGCCTGATAACAGAGACAGTTGAGAGAATTTCAACATGCTATGGAAATCAGTCATTGTGAAGTCTCCCAAATAATCATCTTTAGCATTCTGCATTTTGAGGACTGGTGTTCCATTTAATTTCGTCGTGTTTTGGATGTCATTGATGGTTTTCCTTGATGGGTGTTCTTTGTGTGCCTTTGTGAGTTGATGAGAGATCAAGTTCCTGATTGGTTGTTTAGCCTTGTTGCATAACATTCATGGTCATTGAACTTCATCTCATATCATCATATGTTAATGCATTTGAGCGTATGATATGACTTGCTAATTCTATTCAGTATTTGTATTTTTATGCAGTAGCGTCATTATTAGGTTTCAAAATGTCAATTCCAATCACACTAAAACTTAGCATGCCTAATATTAACGTGTGACATCTGTTGTTTAGATTAGTTCTAGTGCCCATTGAATAAGTTCATTGAATCGTGAAAGTTTTCATGTCTTTAGCTTTGCCAATGTGTAGTACTTGTACTTCTGTGCTTTCATTTATTGTTTACATAATTTAGTGACAGTTGCTAGCAAGGAAAAGGAAGAGTATAGTTTACATGGTTTGTTCATAAGCTTTAGTATGCTTTTAAAATAAATGAAATCTCTGGTTGGGGATTTTGAAAGGATTTTCTTACCTCTGAGCTTCTTTAATAATGTTAAGGTACGGACATGTAAATTACTTTTCCCACATCATGATTCTTGAATAAAATTTTGGAAATTGTTGTAGCCCTTGTGGTTATTATGCTTCTTGCAAATATATTTCTTTTACATTAATCTGTTGATGTAGATATGTGTGTACCTTGTTAAAATTTTAAAACACACCTTCATATCTGGATTTTAAACTCAAAGTTGCATGTGACAAGAAATACTACGCAAGTCAATTTGTTATTCATGCATATTGTTGGATTGAGGTGTCCTAGACAAGTTTTAAAAAATTGACAAACTTCGGCGAAGTTCGGGCGAAGTTTTGTCGATTTTGAGGTGAGCGAAGCAAAGTTCATAGGCAGTAGAAAAATTGCAAAACTTCGACTCAACTTCGGCTAACTTCGACCGAACTTCGAAAACATCGATGGAAGTTAATAAAACATGAAGTAAAATTGTTATGTTTCGTGGAAGTTGAGCAAACTTCAACTGAAACTTCGACTATGCTAGAAATATACTTAAACTTCGGCTAAATTCAAATAAAACATAGTTCTAGCATCTCTATGAAGAAACTTGAGCTTTCTAGCATTTAAAGTGAAATTTCATAAACTTCCGTACACCGCCGAATTTTTGTCAAACTTCCATCGTCGAAGTTAACTTCCTCGAATTAATTCTGAATTTAAAGTGAGCGAAGTCATAGGTGAAGTCGAAGTTTCAAACCTTGGTCCTATAAAGTGGAAAATTATAGCTGCTTTGGAATTAGTTTAGGGTCTTTTAGGCATCCACTTTGGATGAAGTTAATAAAAATACATTTAAAAGGAAATAAAATCTGAGCATCAGGCAATAGCTGTGTTGACACGTAAGTACGTAAGAGTCTAGCAATTCTAATCAATAACTTATTTGAATTGTCAATAACCTCTCAAGGCAATCAGTGGAAGTATATCTCTAAAGGCTACCTGCTAGTGCACCATCCCAAGCACTGCTGAAACTCTCATTATGAGGGAACTTGAACTCTCTACCTCATTTAACCATGTAATATTGCTATTGGGTAAAAACTAAATACTGCCTTCTTTGTTATTGATTTGCACCCAGACTGTCCTTTGGCTTCATATGTTTATATTATTTTTGTCTTGGATGAAACAGTTTTCTGTTTTTTTGCGATTGGTTGCTTTTTGTGCTCATTTCTAATATTTAACAAGGCCACACCATAGCGATATGCACTGCTGCTGTTTAGACTCTATAGGTCTAATTAGGATTAGTAGGTTTTGAAACTTTAAATTACTGCACAATATGATGAAATTAATGATCGTGTAGAAATTCTCTAAACTGAATTTTCTTTTGTTCTTTTCTTAGTTTCTGGAGATTTAAGATATCTTCAATAGAATGTAGCTTGGTTTTTTTATCTGAGCAGTGTTTGCAATCATACTGAGGAAAATCCAATTAGTTAGCTGCATAGCACTAAGATTTGCTATTTAATGTGGAGTTGGACGCCGAGGGACTGTTAGAGGTGTAGGCAAATTGAATATATCAATGTTGAGGGCATGAGATCAATGATGATTAGAAACAGGTACAAGATGATTCGTATCTTAGAAATTTTTGATGGGCAAGTTGGACACAAATTGAACATTCTGATAGAGGAGGAGATTGGTCTACAACAAATCGCCAATTGTGTGAGAAAATGGGAGCGTATATGAATGCAAGTCTTTTCAGGAAATGTGAGCTACAGGATGTAGGATTTATTCTGGTAAAAGCAAATATTTCGGGTAAGGGGTATGTTGATTATGATTTCGCTCAATGGCGGAATGGGATTTTAATTCCAATCTGCCTGCTGAGATTGTTTAAATTGGGAAAAGTGAGATTTTAATTTGCTATTGGTATGTTTTGTAAAGTGCCTTTATCACATTTACTAGACTTTGTACAATGTGGCTTGCACTTACCTTCTTTTTTTTTATTAATTTCTTGGCCGTTTGATGTGAAGTTAAATCACGGATCCTTGGAGCTGCATTTAAGTGCCATATCATCTTCGTAGCTGATCTAACTGAACTGGTCACTCCTAGTATCCGCCACTCAATCTTTTTGTCTCTTGCAGGTTGCAGAGAGGGCTTTATTCTTGTGGAACAATGATCACATTGAGGGCTTGATCAAGCAAAACCGCAAGGTAATACTACCCATTATCTTCCCTGCCTTGGAGAGAAATGCTAGGACCCATTGGAACCAAGCAGTTCAAAGCTTGACGCTCAATGTCCGAAAAATATTCTCTGATCTCGATCCTGAGCTATTCGAGGAGTGCTTGGTTAAGTTTCAGGAAGATGAAGCAAAAGAGAATGAAAAGAAAGCAAAGCGTGAAGCCGTATGGAAGCGCTTGGAAGAGATAGCTGCATCAAAAGCCACAAGTAATGAAGCTGTGCTTGTACGCGGCGCAGCACCACCTCATGCATCTTCAGGTTAAGACAGATTCTGCTGGTAGCTTTGGAGATCTCGTCTTCCTGAACAGACCCAAACTGAGTAACGTTCTATGGGATTTAAGTGCTCATCATTTTCTGCTTAACCTTGTTACTTTCAATTGTTTTGGATTCTCAGGTCCAAGGTTCAAGAATACCAATGTATAGGAAACAGTGGCCCAACTCATTTTACATAAAGTTCTGTATATAAGGGGGGACAAAGTTAATCTGGTTTACAAGCTACTACACATCCAAGAGGAAGAGATGATTAGTTGTGGCTGTTATATAGTTGATATTCCAAGGGTGCTTCAAGTCATAGATTACCTACGGTATCGCCACACTTTGAGTTTAGTTCCATTTGGTTACCGATATTAGTTAAGAGTACTTTGTTTATTTATTTGTCGCAGCACCAGTATTCTTATATTACTTTTTCGAGGAATGTAACTTTTGCTTTGCCTTTGTTTCTATTCTCATAAGTGCTTGCAAAGTAACTTTGTTTGCTGCAACTGCAAATGCTGTTAACTGCTTCATGGATAAATGCGAACTGCTACGTACATCGGAAAAATGACTTTGGAATATCTTTTTCTCTCATCTCATTTTATTTTAGCCATATTGATTGATGATTGTCTGGACTTCCTCCCTAGATGCAGGTTAATGAGGGAGTCACTCTCTTCCAGTGAAGGATTGGTGCTTACTTTGACAGGGAAGGATGCCAACTTGTTTATCCCACATAACCCCTCGCCGTTGGTCCTTTTCATCTTTATGTATCCACCATCTCCCCAGTCTGTTCCCCATGAATTCTTCACGATCCAATGCTTGTCCCCTTCGCTCGTCTTTCCATACCCGACAATGGCAACTCCATGGTCCAAGTCTGTCCCGCAGGATCCACTAAAGACTCCCTGCATCAAAAGTTCCCATGATCCATCAGTATAATTTTTGCACTCTTTAGTTTCTTTTCATTATCTGATGTACTTCTAATGCCTGTCACAGTAGAGGAATGCTTACTTTACTGTAGAACTGGAAGTAGAGTCCTCCAGCCTCTATAGCAACTGAAACAGGCTGATGTGAAACTGCTTTCATCAGGGCGTCTTCGTTGTTGGCTGGGACATCTTCATAACCATCTATGACCACCAGAGGCGCATCCTTCTGCGAAAAAAGACCATAGCAACAAAGGTATGGTTCTTTCTCTTAATGCTTGACTGATATATCATGGTTTAAGAATTGCAGAAGCACAGATTTGAGCGTTTGTCAGCATTGTTAGTTTTTCAGTTTTGTTTGTCCAGACTCTGCAACTTAACCTTCCTGGCAACTTGGCTATTCAATTATCGCCATTTCGATTCTGAACCGAGCATTATTTTGTCTTGGTGAAACTAGATAGAGTAAGAAGTTTATCATGGTACCTTCTTAAGGTTGCATTTGTTGTCACTGGCAGTGTAGGGATACTCTCTCTCGCTGCTGATTCCACCATTGTCGACAATGAACTGGTAAGCGTAGTCCATAAAGCCTCCGCCGCACCCTTCATTCTTTTTCTTATCGCAGTCCACCAGCTCTTGCTCTGACAATGAAACCAAGCTACCTGACCTGATCCTATTGATCCCTTCAACGGCAGCAACTGTTGCGAATGCCCAGCAACTCCCTACATTTGCCAGTTGAACACATTCAAAATCTAGAGTTGATAGAGCAAAGTTCACTGTTATTGCTACTTACCACATGGTCCTTGATCTTTGACTCCAGTCACAGCTTCACTCTTTCTCCAATCCACTGCACTTGGCAGTGACTGTGAACCATTCTCGCCGCTCAAACTCTGCGTCGTCACCCCTCTTTCTTTTCGAACTCCCTTGTTCTGAAACGGCCTAGTGTAAGTCGCCCGGAAGTCTTCGTTGCTCAAATCTGCAAACTTGTTGAGTCCTAGAGTGTAAGTCACATTGCCTCTTTTGTTGGCAGCATGTATGAACATGACATTGTTCTTAAAGATGCTGTATCTCTTGAACAAGGTGTTCTCCCCTTCCCAATCATAGTCTGTGCTGCCAAAATACTCATCCTGCGTTCTGTAGACAGATAACCATTTCTTATATAAAGCAATGAGGCTTTGCTCGGACTCGACATCATCGTCGGTCACCTCCACATGTCTTTCACGATGAGGCGCCGCGGAGGTAGGAATAAGAACAAGGAGGCATGTTAGAGTAGAGATGATGAAGTGATTCATGGCCATTGTAGTCGTAGAGCTAGTGATGGGTGGTTGTGTGTATGGAGTGAGAGATTCTTCATTATATATAAATAAATGCACAATGAAGTTTGCTTGAATTGAGGGGTTTTGTTAAACAAGCAATCAAAGGAATCGCTTAAAGGGTGGTTCACGAGAAAAGTGACTGATTTCAGAGTGATTTAAGGAGTCCTTGCTTCTCACGTTTTTCTGGAAGCAGTAAGTGCAAATAGAGCCTTATTTAGTACGTACCATTAAAATGCGACCATACCAACATCCAAGTGGTAAGGGACTCAGCTTCCTTTAGCAAGGTCTCGAGTCTAAGTTTCGTGGATGGAAAAAAAAAAAAAAATTGATTGGGAGGCTACCTTTGTAGGGATCTAACAGTGCCTAAACGTAAAATGTGATTATATAATGATAATGCTATTTTTGGCCTCATTAACTTTGATTTGAAGACCTAAAAGCAAGATGGAATATGCATATGCAATGGTATACTTGGTTTCTGGATGCCCCTTGCTTGGAGATGGAGTTGGAGGTTGATTTGTTAATTGCATTGGTACATAGGTCGATCAACTAGTTTGCCATTAATGAGGATAAGATTTATGTGTATTTAGTTAGAGTAGAATATCTTTTACTTTGCTTCAAAAAAAAAAAAAAAAAAAAAAAAAAAAAAAAAGAATATCTTTTACTTAACTAGATTATTGTGTGACTTTCTCTTTTAGGAGTAATTAGTTTCAATCAAAGTTTAGTTCTATTAAAAGTAGGATTTTGTGTGGACTCGTGAGTCCGGACTCAAAACTTTTTTTAGTTTCAAATACATCCTCCAACAATTAATGAAGCAACCATAATCATTTGTAAAATTCATTTGATACCCCTTAAATATTTACAAAAATTTTAAATACCTCCCTATGAGTCTGGACTCATGAATCCAAGTAGATTTATTGATAGCTTAATCGATTGTTTAACGGTGGAGAATTAGTTGATTAATAAAATTGAGTGCTTGAGAGTTTGTGTTGTATTTGTTTTAGGTTTCTCGAATTTTGTGTGTTTCATCGTAGGTGAAAAGTGTTTCTTCAATTCGAGTTCGATTTAGGGTTTAGGGTTTTCTACAATGGTCCTTAACAGGGTAAGGTGTCCCAATGTCGACTATTGACAGTGGTAACAAAATAATAATCAATTTTTTTTATTGAGATATGTATCGCATGGATTTCAAGAAAATTTACACTATTATGTAACAAATGTATGTATCAAAAGAATGTTAAAAAATCATTTTCCAACCATAATAATGAACATTTGAAATCAAGTACAGTTGGGAAAAAATAGAAAATGAAATAAACCATTAAGTAGGGAGCATTAATCTTGCATTTCCTGGGCTTTATTAAAAGGAGAGGTGACGAATTCAATTCGTGACAATTATATTATTTTCCTTCAAAGTTTGTGTTAAAGGTAAAGGTGCCCTCTTGACCAGCGGGATTAATCGGGCCTCAATTAGAAGAGGCCGAGGGGGTTTAGATACCCGCACCATATTTGCAAAAAAAAAAAAAAAAAAAAAAAAGAAAAGAAAAGGGGATGAAGCAATAACTAAGGCCACGTTTGGCTTGTGATTGGCACTGACTTTTGCCGAGGCAATAACTGGTTTTGGGCCATACGTAATTTGACCTCTATTTATGGTCTTGTCCACGTGACAATGGTATTGTACTTAAATGGCGCATGGTGTGCAATCGATGTGAGGTCATCTTCACTGCTCAACCACTCTCTAACAAAGTACAAACAAAGTGAATACCCAAAAAGAAAAGAACAAAAAGAAAAAAACTCTGCAAAAATCAATCAAACAAGAATATTATGGTTCAGAAGGAATTCAATTCAACTGTCAAATTTCCTCCTTCAATGAAGGCTATCAATAACAACAAAACCTACCAACTATATTGTCTTAATGTATTAGTTAAAACCTACTAATTGTTCATTCAAACTTTTACAAAGTCTCAAGTTCGAATCTCTTAATTTTTCAAAGCATATCTCCTGTAAGATGAGATATGTCTCCCATGAAATAATCAGAGGCAATTCCGAACATCATAGTATTTTTTTTTTAAAAAAAAGCTCAATCTCAGAATTAATTAAAACAAAATACATAAACCGAACCGAACTATTTCATTTCACTCAATTCAAAATTATCAAATCATAAAAAAAGAAGTTTATCAAACCGTGGATAAGAAGCTTTCGAGTTGTACTTGAGCTTTGATTTTTATTTAGTAGTTCCAGCCAGGCTCGAAGCCAACCACACTACTCCCACGAACCTTTTGTAGGATTTATAAAAAAAAAAAGTGAAGTCTCGCAACATTGAGACTTCTAATTAACGGGCATAGGCACCCAAGCCAGTCAGAACTTCCAGTCTTGCAGAATAGGTAGCTTGAGTTGACTGAAGAGGGCCATTCTAAAAGACAGGAAATGTTCCCAAATGGGAATTTAATGACATGAAGATGAGGAAACACAATGGTTACACGATCTGCATTTTATTCCTAATCATAATAATATGTTTCGAATAACATGTCAAGGCCGAGGGACCCTCGATACAATCAATCAGATAATACAGAACGAGGGCTGTTATATATCCAAATCATACAAAGACATGCATCTCCCAGGTTGGCAAAAGTCATAATCCTTCAAGAAAAAGAAGAAGCAAACTTACATTATCAGTGAAAGATGCTAAACAGCAACCTGAGGCTCAGATCGATTACCCAACCGGACCGGCCGGTGTTAAAGCGGAGCACCATCTTCTACTGCTGATAATAAACTTTAATCAATAGCAAAGCAATAAAAGATAGCGACCAGAGTGCACCAACTGGGAAGCATATTTAGTGTCCGTCGGGAAGCAGACGGAGTCTGTGATTTCAACATCTCTTTTTCTTTTCTCTTTTCTTTACTTTTTTTGCATCTTAAACTCTCCGATGATCAGCGTGGCCAACTACTCAGAGAAAGAATCTTACATCACTCTCTTGTTTAATGGGGCTTTTCGTCACTGAAACTGCGCCCCTCGCTGAAGAAAATGTGAAGAACCTCCTCCCATTGTTGAAGAAGATGAGAAGAGTTTCCCTCCCAAATTATAATTGTGAATCCACTACAAGGCAGGACTTGGCAGAATATAATCTCCTCAATCTTGTTCAAATCTCTCCATCTTCAGTTTCTTTCTTTTTGTTTTCCACCATTTCTTTTCCTGTATTTTTTTGCTCTTTTTATTTTTTTCTACAAGATTTTTTTTTCTGCTTTCTTTTTTTTTTTTTTTTTCCCTGTATTTCCTTTATGATGCAAAAGGAAGAAGATGAGCACTGAAGCCTACGTCCAATCCAAGCTAGCTTCAATTCAATTTCAATCCTCCAATTAATAGCACAACCATCTTGGACTTGTTCGATGAAGTACGTCCAACATTTCAGCTTCCCTAAAAATCATTTTCACATATCAGATAGCAGTTCTGCCGGTTTAAGTGCCGGAATATGCTGAGGCAATTGCAGAGAAATTGAGCTCTCCGAAGCTGGAGCACCTTCCTCATCTCCCTCTTGACGCTGGACTGGTTGCTTCCCACAATCTAAACAAAGCAAGTCCAGGCAGAATGTCTCCTCATATTCACTGTCACTAATGCACCGACCGCACTCAAAACACCTTGCAATGCAGATTAAGCACGCTCTGCACATCTGCATTCCAGACCCTTTTTCTCGGCAGCTCTCTGCCGGGCAATCATAAACAAGCCTCAAGTTCTGGCATCTAGGGCAAACTTCAATATCAATGGCTCGTTCATCGTCGCAAGAGATAGATGAGTACCCACGGCGATAGAACTGTGGCTTATGAGATGCAGGCTGCATATAATTCTCTGCACCCACCAAGGATTTCAATTCTTCAAAGTGCTTAAGAGTTACACCATAACGACCACCAATCCTCAAATTCTTTATTCCTGGTGTGCCTGAAGATTTGAAGGCTTTCAAGTTATCAATGATGCCATCGACAGTAAGTCTTGTACATCCAGCCACATTCAGCTGCAAAGACCCCAAAAAAAAAAAAAAAAAGTTGTTAGGACCTCATAATTGAATAGCTAAAAATACGAATTATGGCAAACATTCCAAACACTTCTGCAATTCCACAAGCTATTTATTAGGCGGTTAAACATAATAATGCACATAAACTCGCAAAAAGAGAAAAATAAACATGCACACAGGCATCAAATAATAACCAGAGGAAAAAAAAAAAAGAAAAAAAGAAAAAGAAAACAAAATTCATTCAAGAGAAGCAATAATACAAAAATAAATCCCATCCAACAAAGCAATAATGAAACACAACACAGCTTCTCAACAAAGTGATTTTCAAGCTAAGAATGAGTATGTCAAATAAATATGAAGCGATGTTAGGAAACATCCGAACAGGAATTCAATATCAGATCCATTTCGATACATCAATTACTAGAAAAAGTTCAATGCTTGATTTTCGTAGAAAAACTGACCTTCGTTAGTCTCGGATTGCTATCAAGCACTCGTCTCAGACCATCGTCACTGATTTTCAAGCACTCAACCAGACTTAAGCATTGCAAATTGCCTTGAGCGTGTTTGGTCAGTTGCAAGAGAGCATCATCATTAATCCGCTCGTTCAATGGCTGATCGATGTGTATATTCTTCCAAATAAGAGTATCATTCCGTACCGCAGAATGTGATGACTTGCAGACCATTTCCACGGAAAGCAAATCTTGAACCCCCAGGTACCCTAAGGAAAACAACAAAGCATCATGTGGTGCTCCATCACCACCAGAGCAAGAACATCCGGAAGATCCCTCTCCCAATTCATTACTTATTTGACTAGGGACATGAGAATGCACATCGGCGAAACCCCGAGACTCATCTGCATTGCTAATCGATGCGTGCCCACTATCTCTCAAACCATCCCCATACGCCCACCAATTCAATCCCCCAAATATTGGATTCGATTGCTCAAACAAACCCATATTTCCCGGCTCTGCCTGAAACGTCATTGCCTTGTTCCACATTAAATCCAAACTATCTGTATCAATCTCCTCCACCCAACCAGTAATCGCAGTAAACGTCGCGCTGATTCCCATACCAAAAGGATCCGACGGCAAGAAATCAAAGTCGCTCGCAACGGGCGATTGACTCCCTCCTCTACAACCCCTCCTATCCATCCCACAATCAAAGGGGTTCCCAATTTCCCAGTTGAAGAACTGGGGTATCCCAAATCCTTCCATCCCCCTATCCTGAATCCCCCCCACAACATACCCATTAGAGAATCTCGCCGACGAAACCAAATTGTCCTCAGATGGATTGGTGCAAAATACTGGGCGATGAGAGTAATTCAAGGTCATCCTAACCTAAACACAACTCCTCAAGAACTGAAATTTCCAGGGCAAAACAGCAATCCAAGAATCCCCAGAAACCCTAAAATCAATATCTCCTCAAATCGTTAACCAATGAACATGAAACAAAAAGGGGTCCTCAAAAAATGTAAACCTAACCCTAGAAAAGATCGGATGAGACAAGAGAACCCTCAATTTCGGATAGCAAACAAAAACACAGCACCAAAAATTTCACAGAGTTTCTTGTATTCAGATTCCTAAATAAAACAACCAAATTAAAAAAAAAAAAAACCTAGATTGACCTCTCTCACTCCCTCTTAGAATCCCCTTTTTGTTGATCAAAGTTAGGGCTTTGAAAGAATCAAGCGAAAGGAAGACAAAAAGGAGATGAATTTATGGGAAAAACGAGAGCTTGAAACCGAATCGAAGCAATGAAGAGTGATGAAACCCCAAAAAACCCTAGCTAGGAAGGCAAATTAAGGGAGAGATAGAGAAATCGATCACCTCGGAATGAAAGAATGATTGGGAAACCCTAGAAATTGGGGGAGAAATTGGGTCTCCGACTCGACAGCGCCCGTTCTTCTCCGATCGCTTCACCAAACGATCGCACAGACGCACACGGAGAGAGAGAGAAGAGAGAGAACGACAGTCTAGAGAGAATATTTAAGGCAACGAAAACCCACCGTTAGAGAGAGAGAGAGAGAGATTTAGAGAGAGAAAATAAAAAACAAAATTACAAATAATTATTAATTAAGGAGTTTTCAAAAAAAAAATTGAGAATTAATTGGAGATGAGTTTTTTTTTTTTTCTTTTTGATATCTATGGGTGTCCGAATCTTGTTGAACCTCTCCTTATTTTGATTCGAATAATTACGTGAGAGTTAGTCATGCGCTCCAGCCTCATGAATCGGGAGAAACGAAGGAAATATAATGTCGCTGCTTAAAATTAGAGAGAATTGCAATGAGACGACAGTGTCGTGAGTCATTTTTCAATTACTTAAAGATCGCGAATTTGAGTTATGTGAATAGAATAATTTTTAAATTATATTAGTATTGTTTTTGGGGTCTTAAATCTTTTCTGTTTGAGATTAATCAGAACTTTGCTTCGAATATTTCGATGAGAAAAAATAAATTTATTTTTGTTTAATTGTATTTTTAAAGTGAGAAAACAAGAAAAATAGAAATAATTAAATTTTTTTTGAAAAAATAAAAATAATTTATTAAAGAGTGATTTTTATTTGATTAGTTTTATTTTTTAGAGGGAGAGAGGGAGAGGGCTTTATAATTAGAAATGACATTGTTGGCAAAAAAAAAAAAGGTGAGGGGGAAAGAGAGAGAGAGACATGTGTGTGGGAAGTGAATACGCGTCCTCCTTACAAGAGAGAATTTCTCCTCACTACGCTATGCTCCAATGCCCCCACGTGCTCCCTGCACTTCACTTCTAAGCCTGCCACGTGACCTTCATTTACTTATTTTTCCACAACAATAAAAAATATGCACTATACATTGTGTAGCCCAAGCATTCCACCAGTTAGATATCAATCTAAATAAAACATCGAATACATGAGCACTCCATAGAAACTCAATCTCAGATTAATTAAAATCGATTGCATAAATCAAACTCTTTCACTCTGCTCAATTCAATTGCATGATTAAAAATCATTGTTTGGGACAACCGTGGTGTCGATTTTTATTTTTATTTTTTCTCGTCCGTTCTTACTTAAGCTTTATTAATTTAAAAAAGTAAGTAAGGTGTTTCAATTCCGTTTATCCGAAATTAATATATTTGAAATTAAATAGCTGGATTTGATCATGTTTTTTTTTTTTAATCCTCAAGTGCATTTTTCTAATAAATAATGTCAATGTTGGAAGCTCCCTACCTATATTGTGTGTGACTCAAGACGACTTAGAGTAATCGAACAGTCTAGATACCATGTGGTTAAGACAAAAAAAAAAAAAGTAAGGCGTCTTTGATTACAAAGAAAATGTTCAATAAAAAAAAAATTCTTAAGAAAGTTTTCTTCAGTAAAAGTTCAAAAGAAAATTTTCTTATATAAGTATTTAATTGAATATATAAAAAAAAATTTCCCTTGAAACTCACCAACAACAAGTTTTTAAATAAATACAAAAACTTACCATATATATTATATTAATTTTATATTTAAAATATAAATTTAATGTGTCTTAATATGAAAAGTTACATTTTCTCAGTTGAAAACGCAATTTACTAACCATAATATATGAGAAATATATGAGTCTTAATATAAAAAACTGGCAATCGTGAGAAAATGTTTCGCGACAAAATCTTGGCTATCAAACACATGAAAAATATCATTTTCCCACAAAATTTATTATTTTCTTTGAAGTATTTTTCTTTTCGGTCAAATCAAACAAGACCTAAAGGTCATGTTATTGGAAAATTTAATTAAAGGACTTTTTAATGACAGCATCGATTCCATTGTGAACATAATAAAGATCAAGTTTTTGAGCATATAGGGTTGAAAAGATTAATTAATGGACCAATTAATGTAGCCACCACAAAGCAGTTAATGGTTAGATTAGAGGAAGATAAAATGGTGGGTGGTAATCAATATGAATTTCCTTAAAAGTAGATGCCATACCTGCAATTGATTAAGAGTGCCGCTAAGGGCACCCCACCATTTCATGAAGGCACCCAACTTATTTGTAAAAATTCCAGCAAAAATGGAAAAGACCATTTTGCCCCTGTATATATATAATGGTTCAAACCCCACAAACCATTTTGACAAGGAGTTAGGCGTCACCAGCAAGCTTGAACCACAAAGCAACAAACCACATTCCGTTTGGCGAAGAGGTGATCGATTCTTGCGGATTTACATCGTCGACAGAGAGGTAACAATGTTTGACAACCATATTCGGGTTTTTTAGAAGCTGTTTAGTTGTGTATAAGCTGTGAAAATGATGATTTGTTTGTCAACGTAGGGTTTGGTAATTTCTTCAAATCCGAACTTGTTTCCACCATATAATGGAGGATTGTAATGCTTCGGTGCGAGGAGGAGGTCGTCCTTGAGGTAATTTTGCAAATTTTTTGTGTTTTTTATGCGGTTATCCGAAGTTTTCGTGCACGGGTGCGCGATTGTTTCGGCCTCGCAGGATCGAGATGTATAGTAATGTCTCGGTCATAGAGGACAGAGATGTTTCCCGCAGATCATGGATTGTAGTACGGCCAGAAGTCTTGAGTAACTCGGTCGTACATAGCGAGAATACGAAGAAAGTTTCGGACTGTACAACCAGAGAACTGTTTTTTGGGTTTTTTTGTGATTGTCTTGTACATTTTGGTTGATTCTAATGTTACACTTGTTTGTATTGCGGGTAATGCCGATATCTAGTAATTTTCCGGACTACAAGGACATTTTCACACCTTGTAAGTCATTCCCCTCTCGAGAAGCGGCTATTTCATGGCTTCAAATCATAGGCGGGAGAACAAGTACGTGTTAGTAACCACGCGCTCGGATGCCGGGGCATTAAGCGCAGGGGAAGGGTGAAACTTGCATGTGAGAGGTCCTGGGACATATAGGGGACTGGCTCAGAGAGTAGGGAAGGGGAAAGCGGCAAATTTTTTAAAGAAATCAAGGAATGATGAAAAGGCGAGGAGTCACACTGGTACGAAGAAATGTGGATGCCATTTCCAAATTAACGTCAAAGAAAATGTTGACTCCTTATGGTATGTCACTGTGATTTGTGGGAGGCACAATCACGACACCGCGGGAAGATTGGATAAGGGGGATGAGGAAGTTGAGGATGCGGGGGGGATGACTGAAAGTGAGCGGCTCGGGGAGATTAGTCCACCCGTCTTTTGTGGAGCGCGAGCGGAAGTTGAGGATGCGGGTCGGAGGACACCGGGGTCTCCAATCGGAGGCACCCCGGTGTCGAAAGAAAACACGATGATGACGATTCTTCGACGAGACGGGTGGAGAGCGGATTTGAGTCCTCCCACTCCACAAAAGAGGCCTCCACTTCTAAGCGAGAAGAAATGCAAGGTTGTTCCACAAATGCGTCGTGTCGGTCGACGCACGCAAAGTGGATCTAACATGGCTTATGGTCATTGCTTAGAACCGGATTGGTTGCCACATGTTGAGGCCATTATCGATGTGGTTTAGATGGAAAATGTGGATATCGGTGTATAGCCTCGGGCTTCGACTTGCCGACGTAGACGGGTGGAGGATTGTGCGTAGAAGGATGTACGATGATATTATCGGGTATGAAGACCTTTGGCGGGAAGTGCTTGGCTCGAGTTTCGAGGCGTCAAGAATGCGGTGCATTGCCCGAGAAAGAAGCAGAGGGGCATCTTTCAAAGAATGGTTGACACTTCCGGACATGAGATTGTTAGTATCCACCGCATTCAATGTCATTCTCGTCAACCTCTCGCGTGGGAGTGCCTCCACATTCCTACCTCTACGTAGTGCTCCACCGTCGTCGTTGCCTGACGAGACTTATCATTGCAATGGCAAATGAAAGGAATATCCATTGGGTTATGGTAAGTTCTATGATTTTTTGTGAATTGGTTTGTTTCCCCTTAATCGGGTTTGTGACAATATCTTCTATGTTCTACTTGTTCACTTTGACAGTGCGGTTGCGTGTGAATGCACCACCTGCCATCCTTATATCCATCGTGGGATCGGTACGTTGAGATTTGCGCCAAAGGTTGGCGAGATGGATTCGTTTTTCGAGACATCGCGCCCATTGCAAATCCGATGATGAAGCCACCATACCATGTTGTAGATTTAGATACACCAAGTAGGTTAAAGCTTGTACCTAGAAACCTTGATGGCTAAACATTTATAAATTTTGCCAATTCCTCCAGAATGTTCTATGTATATGCAAATGTTGTCTTGTATTTTGATTATTGTTTACTTATGGATGGACCCTTTTTAGAGTCGGTTTGAATGCTACGGAGATTTATAATTAATTAAGTTTAGGTGCAAATTGTCGTCTTTGGATTTTCAATCTTGTATTGTTAGTTTGACATACCACAAATTTTTTTACAAAAAGTAATGTTCAAATTCATCCATTTCGATGTCTCGGTCAAGCGAGTTCGTGAAACAACCCATATTTTCGGTCACCCATGGCCACAAGTAGTCCAATATATCGGCGTTTACAACCGAGTCCAATTGCAAGTTCTCGGTTATACACCACCGAGATGGATTGACCATTTCAATTCGCACTTTACGCTCGTCCTATGACGACAGGAGCCCTCGAGACCACTTTCGGAAGTGGACAACCGAGTGTAGGACAAAATTCTCGGTTGTACACCACCGACGCCACATTACCTATCACTAATTGTAGCTCTCGTCATGTCACGGCCGAGATAACGACAGTATTCTCGGACACGCGTAACCGATACGTGTCAACTCTTCCGGTCTACGTGGCCGAGGCTGCGAGTTCCCAAAATATTAGCTTACGTCTCGGCCATGCTTGGCGAGACAGATTGACACCGTCTCGCTGTGTGGCGAGAACCGCGATTTTTCAATTTTTTTTACCATTCTACAAACCGCCACACACACATTACAACTACTCTACCAAATGTAACTTAATTCGACGATCTTCAACCGAGCCCTAATTTGGAGACGAAATCGGCTCACACTTTGCCGGACCCTACAAAATGCGAGAAAACTCTAACAACGAAGGAGAAACACACGGCGAGGGACGGAGAACACGATTTCGGGGATTCCTCTCACTTGGTCTGTTCAAAACAAATGGATTCTTCCACAATGAGTTCGGTGAAGGTGGTGGTGGGGGTGGTGGGGTGCTCGGGGGTTTGCACGAGGGTGGTGGGGTGCGAGATGGATTTCCACGAGAGGTAGTTTAGGTATTTCGGGTCTAATTTTTGGGTGCCCCAGGTAAATCGGTTTGTGCCCACATTAACTGGGTGCCTTCATTAAATGGTGGGGTGCCCTTAGCGGCCCTCTTGATTAATTACTTGCTTAGTTCTTGTTGTTTATATTCATTAATTATATTTTGTTAAAGATTGCACTTTTTTTTTCTTTTTTGAAAAGGTAAGATTTAGGTTTGCTATCTCTACCACCAACCGTAACTTTTACAACTTTAATTTCGTAATATATCACAATCTTCCATCACATAATTTATTATGATCCTTAAACAACATCATGATAAAGATTTATTATTGGAAAATGCTATAATGACACCTCAAGTGACACCCATATGACATGACGTGCGGGTCCAATGTAAAAATGCGATGTGACGTGTTGGCCCACATCCATGGGAGCCAGTCGTGCGCGACTCGAGATACATATTACACGTGTTATGCATAAAGAACTATTTTGTGAACACTAATTTTTACGTAGGACCCGCACGCCACGTCATAAGGGTGTCACTCGGTTGTCATTCTAACATTTTCCTTATTATTAATTTGTTTGTTTGGAGGAGGGGAAAGGGATTTTTTAAAAGGGGCCACTAATCTAACTTTCTTAGATTTGGTTTGATGGATTAATTATTGTAATTCAAGTAACGTTCACTGAATCACTTTGGGTTTTGCAAATTATTCTGAAGAGATAGTTTGTTGAAGATAAAATACATATTTTTTGAAATTCAAAGATTTTGAATATAATTAGGTAGGAAGGGGAACCTTCTTATATAAGTGACCTATCAAGCCAAGTTTTCTTTTTCTCCTTCACCATTTCATCTAGTCTACCTTTGTTGGGAAATAATAATATTTTTTTTTTTGGAGTAAACAATCTCCTTTTTTAATTACTAATAAGTGAATGTTGGATATCAGTTTCATGTATTTATGATTTTTGCTTGTTTGTTTTTATGGAAAATTTTATAGGACCAGCTATGCTCTATGAAAGTGAATGTTAGGCGGTAAAGCAACAACAATTACATAAAATGAACGTAGGAGAAATGAGGATGCTTAGGTGAATGTGTGGTAAAACTCGTAAAGATAGAATAAGAAATATAGAAATTCAAAGACAAGTAGGAGTAGCATCAATTGATATAAAGATTAGGGAAGAGCGTTTGCGATGGTTTGGTCACCTGCAAAGACGTCCTACAAATGCCCCAACTAGAAAACTTGACTCAATAGAAATTGTAGAAATTCGACGAGGTAGGGGAGACCAAAGTTAACATGAGATGCATTAATTATGAGGGATTTGAATGGTTTGCAAAGCTCACCATCAATTGCACTTAATCGAGCACAATAGAAAAGTTTGATCCATGTAGCCGACCCCAGTTAATTTGGGACTGAGGCTATTATGTTGTTGTTGTTGTTGTTGTTGTTGCTTGTTTCTTTTTATGATTGCATTTTAATTTTATTGAAACTTCTATGTATATTTTTCAATCGATAGTTTACATTAGATCCAATCATATTTTATTGAAAACCCGGCGGATAAAGACAATATTATGTTCTTATTTCTTACCATATAAGACTGATTCACTTTTTTATGATGTTAATTGCATGGATCAAACTCTTTCATTTCACTCAATTATTTTTACCATATAGGTCCGATTCACATTTTTTATGATGTCATCTACATAAATCAAACTCTCTCATTTCATTTCGCTCAGTTTAATAAAACGATATCCAAATTATTCAAATCTTTTTATAATTAACTATGCATCCCAATTATATAAGATATATATCCGAATATCTACAAATTTCTTAAAGTTTTGTATCTCGTTTTCTAAGAAGATTCTTCTTTTTAGATGTATAGAATTTCCAGTTGCTTTCACAAGCACACGAAGCAAACGCTTTGTAGCATCTGTCGCTTCCACGCCAAGCATTCCAATTGTTGAATAATTCAATTCAACATCAGAGACCAACAACTTGTACTATTATTCTCAACTATATAACATAGTTATGGTAGTCTTTATCACACAAAATGCACTTTATAACATGAAACAGACATTAAAAGCCTGAACAAACAAAGTTTCGAAAATTTTAAACAAAAGTGAGGCTCCAGATGAGTGGAGTAGAGTCTTCTTTAGCCTCACATATTAGTTCATCAAAATCTAAAGCTACCCACAAGGTTGGAACATTTACGACGACCCTCGTAATCGAACTTGCTCATTGATATCGATCAATGCATGGACAGCGCCTAAAGGGTCTTCAATGCTCGACTGATCCAATGCTGCAAAAGTGGTGCAAACTTGGCCTTTCGCTACCCACAAGTCGGGAGCATTTTCGACGGCCCAAGTAATCGAACATCGGCGCCTCAATGGTGTCCAATGCTCAACCGATCCAATGCTGCAAAAGTGTTGCGACCTTAGCCATTCGCTATCCACAAGTCAGGAACATTTTCGACAACCCCAGTATTTGAATATCTTTGATTCTTCATCGTTGATATCAGTGAGTCCTCGGACAGTGCCTCAGTGGTCTTCAATGCTCAACTGATTCAATGCTGCAAAAGTGATGCGACCTTAGCCATTCACTATCCACAAAGCAGAAACATTTTCGACGACCCCAGTAATCAACATCTTCATCATTGATTCATTAATTCATTGATTATTAATATTGGCATGTCCACAGACGATGCCTTGGTGATCTTCAATACTCAACTGATTCAATCCTGCAAAAGTGATATTCAATGATTATAGGGAATGCATCCGTGGGTGCCTAACTGGGACCGGACAGGATCGCGGAGGAATCACTCAGGATCGTCTGTCATCTATCTCCACCTGCAGCTTCACCAATTTGACTGACATACTTCCAATTTTTGTCTCTCTTTCAAAGATCAATGCTCCAAAATCGATAAGAGGACAACTTCTGGACAAAAAAGGGACAGCTCTCCATTTGATTCATTTAGATTCCTCAAGCCAAGCAACTATGCTGGAAGATATATAGCAAGCTGATTAGCACTTCGCTACCTTTCTCCTTGTATCGTCTGCTATTTGTTTGCCTGTACTCTTTTTCCTTTTTCCCTCTGCGTGCATCATTTTCACCCGCTACTCCTAGATAGGAAAGGGGGAGAAAAGATAAGCTGAACGCGAGGCCAATTTTTTCAACCAAATCGATAGGTGAACTGCTAAGGATAAGTCAAATATAGAATGAAGATATACATGGTAACACCTATCCTGTACGACTGGTTTCATGTACAGCATCTGATCCGCAAAACATGCGCAAGTCAAAGCCGCTTGCACCAGTACTAACCATTCATAAATGCAAATGCAGTGAATCACTGAATCACCAAATAACTGGAGATAATAAGCGTTGCGGATGTCTCCTTTTTCTTGCAATCAATGCAGAGCAAGTCAAGACAGAATGTTTCTTCGTACTCAATATCGCGAATGCACCGAGCACACTGGATACATCTTGGTATACAGATTCTGCATCCTTTACATGGCTGTTTGTCAGATTGTTTCCGAGGACAGCTATCCGCTGGGCAATCGTAGACAAGCGTCACGTTCTGGCATTTTGGGCACACCTCAACATCAATAGAGCGGTCATCCTCAAAAGAAAGAGATGAGTGCCCCATCACATAAAAGTGAGGATCTGTTTTAGGATGCAAACACTCTTCTGCAACTATCAAGGACTTGAGCTCTTCAAAGTGTTCCTGCGTCATACCATAACGCTCTCCAATTCTAAGACGCTTTATCCCCACTGCGGCTGAAGACTTGAAAGCCTTCAAGATACTAATAATGCCACCAACAGTTATTCTTATACATCCTGACACATTCAACTACAAGAAGAAATATACATTTGAAAATGTCAGAAGAAAAAGTACCGCAAAACAAAGCAATGACAAAGAAGACAAGTAAAATATGCAACCAGTAAATCGATTAACACTTGAGAACATAAACAAATGCAATGACATAGCACAGAATAGAACATGCAAATGGATTACCAGTGCAGGGAAATATGTAAATTAATGTTTGAACTCAACTGAGTGTAGATCATTGAAAATAACAGAAGAGTATAAGTCATGACCGGCATATTTCAAATCGAAGAATACAACCATCATCAAGCAACATCAAGAAAATGCTAATGAACTACACGAAAAGAGCATGCATGGGTTAAATCAGAAAAATAGAATAACCAATTAACTAATAGCCCAATACAACCTCAATTGATATAAGAAGAAATAGGCTTTTCCAAAAGGTTTAGAAAGTGGAACGAAGTTCAACCCCCAAAATAATACCAATATCACAAGCAGGAATGTATAGCTAGAGGGGTCACATGGTCCTTTCGATTCTGTACTAAGATGAATGTGCATATGTCCTAGTGTGTTCATTGGACTCCAACAACTGTGTAGCAAATGCATGAACCAAAAGAATATTAACGTAATCAATTTATTCAATGTTCTCAGTTATATTTAGGCATTCTTTCTACTACTACTTTCTACTTTTATTAGGGCAGTTAGTTTACTTAACAATTAGGACTCCCAACTCTTGATTAACATATATGTAGATGTATTAGCATAGGATATTTCTATTAAATATAAATCAAGATTTTGTATGCTCGAATGTCATTCTTTCTTTCATGACAAATTTACATCAATTTGCACAAGAGATAAGAAGATTAGCTTAATGATGTTAGGAAACTTCATTGAAGTAGTGATAGATAAGAGATTCACATTTTAGGAAAGTAATTTTGACAATTCATTCCTATATTAGAGCATCTCCAATGCATATTGTAGATTGCACGCACCAATAGATTCATGCCACATCTTCATTGTGGAGGGAATGTCTATCATTTATTCGTCAATAGACATTGAAGTTGAGAAATAGTCTCCAACGCAAACATGGATTGTTATATTTCATTGATGAGGTGACACACATTTATTGGATTAGAATTTGAATTCTTTAACTTTTTATAAAAGAAAAGCCGACAAGGCACAGTAGACATCCTCCACTAAAATGTCTAAACATAGACTGTGGGGTAGACATTGTCTTCGTCGCGTTAGCTTCACATTGCTAATGGAAATTTGCATTGGAGAAGCATTTTTATGTTACAATGTCCTATTCTATCCTATGTGACACACATTCCCTTCCAATCCGTTGTTGCATTGGAGATGCTCCAACTATGATTTGTGGGAGAATGTGTCATGTAGGATGAAATGGACATTGTAACAAAAAAAATTCTCAAATGCAAACGTCTAGTAGCATGTGAAGCTGACATGGTGAAAACAATGTCTACCACCTCTGTCTAGTTCTAGACATTGTGAGTAGAAGGTGATTACAAGCCACATTAGAATTTTCTTTTTATAAAACTTTTAAAAATCTAAATTCAAAATCTAGTCAAATATATGATATCATTTATGAAAGAACGCAATCCATAATTGCAACGGAGACCTTTTTGAAGTTCAATGTCTTAGTGTCACGTAGGATAGACATCTCCTCTGCATTGGCTCCATGACACTTTTCCATGGGTGCAATCCACAATTTGCATGGGAGAGATGCTCTTAGACGTAGAGTTTTAAGCTGTCAAATGACAAGCTACAAATTTCAGCTAATTAAATTAGGGCTTAGCTTCTATTACAGATAGAGTATGCCCTTAAAGTAAAATAAGTTGAGAGTAACCATACACTTAAGGTAACATATCTTCTCTAACAGATTCAACAGTGTTATAATTTTCAGTTTTGAATTTATGCGAAATTAGGCACACGTGGAGCTTTCAGAGTACAATGATATAAGCACACATGCATGCTTCATATTATGCTCTCGGACAAAACAGGAAATATATCGATCGTCAATAATAAAAAGCACTAAATAACAACTATGAATCAATAAGGAAATTGGTAATGATGGCGTTCCAAGACAGGAAACAATCCACATATTTAGAACTAAAATTAGCTTTTTTTCTATAACGATAAAAAGAATCGTATTGATTGTAAGTTGTAACTAACCTGAGTCAATCTCGGGTTCGAATCGAGCACACTCTTCAAACCATTATTAGTGATATTCCAACAATCCACCAAACTTAAGCTATGCAATTGGCCCTGAGCCTTGTTGCTCAGCAGCAGAAGCGTATCATCAGTAATCCTCTCACTTAAATTTTTATTGATGTGGATGCTCCTCCATGGAAGAACGTCATTTTGAGCCGCAAAGCGCAAGGATTTGCAGACAGATTCCATAGCCAGGAGATCCTGAACGCCAAGAAAGCTAAAGCAAAATGGCAGCACATCACTTGGGTCTACTTCATTCCCATCAGAACAACTAACGGAACCCATCTCAGACTCTTTTCGACTAGCCCTACAACACTCTTTGCCATTTCCATAATCTTTCCTACAGCTATTCAATGCCCACTCACCAATGCCTAATTTTTCAGAACACAACACACACCCATTAAGCTCCAATTCTTTCCCATTTTCCTCGGCACATCCATCAAATCCATCAAAAATCTTCGATTTCTCAAGGATACAAATACTCCCCTCGTCGCAGAAAACATTCAATATGTCTTTTTTGCAACCATCCACCCAGCTCGACATCGCAGCAAAAGTAGCAGTTACGCCCATATCAAACGGATCCAAAGGCAAGAGTTCGACAACATCACTAGCAACCGGTTCCCTACAACCCTCTTTACCACTTCTATCCCTTCCAAACACATAACAATTTTCCAATTCCCAGTTAACACATCTGGGCTTACCACATTCATCACAACTCCCCTTCTCCGACCTCCCCTCTAAAACACATCCATCATTATTACCATCCCTAACCGATGAAACCAATACCTCTTCGCTTGGTTTCAACGGAAAGATCGCGCGTCTAGCGAAATCCAGCGTCATCTACACTAATCACAAAACCCTATCTGGTAAACCTAATCTTCCCAACAAAAAGCCTCCAAATTTCTGAATGCCCAACAAAAACCAGAATCCAACTAGTTCTCCAAACGGATCTCGACCGAAAACTCAACCAAGAAACCCTAAACTCAAATCAAGAACAACTTTTTCCTTGATTAGTACGTTTGGGAGGAAAAATTATCAACCCAACACACCCACCAAACTATTTCCCCATCTAACACATCTGTTGCCACGTAAGCGCCACGTAGATTTTTGATTTTTTTTTTTCCCGAGTGAAGTCGTGAACTCGGGTCACGATTTCACTTTATAAGGAAATCGTGACCCGAGATCACGATTTCCTCACTAAAGTAAGGAAATCGTGATCCGGGTCACGATTTTTTAAAGTGAAATCGTGACCCGAGGTCACGATTTCACTTTGAGACGAGAGACAAGAAACAGATCTGGTTTCTTGTCTCTCATTTCCTTCATTTTCTCATTGCCTTCTTCCTTCTTCTTTCTTTTTCTCCCACCGATCCCTTCCCTCAACTCCCACCGATCCCTTCCTTGAGCTCCACTAGATTGGCTCCATAGGTGCATATCTTATCTCCATCGTCAACTTCAGATCCGAACCGCAACCCACCCGAACTCAACAACTTTGTAAGATCTATTTCTTTGGAGATTTTGTGTGTTTATGCTTAATGTGGTTCATGTTATGTTGAATGTTGCATTTTTTGTTAATTTGTTCTCACATAATGCTTTTTTTTTTTTTGTTATTTAAATACATTCGGCTGTTTTTTTTTTTTTTTTTGTTAGCAAAAATCGCGTGGGCTGTTTTTTTGGAGATTTTGTATGTTAATGATTCATGTGGTTCATGTCATGTTGTATGTTAAATTTTTTTATTTTTATGTCTCACATTCTATTTGTTTGTAATTTTTTTTTTAAAGGCTGATTTTATTTATCCGATTTAAATTGGGCTGTTTTTTTGGAGATTTTATATGTTAATGATTCATGTGGTTCATGTCATGTTGTATGTTAAAATTTTTTTATTTTTATGTCTCACATTTAATTTTTTTTTTTTTAATTTTTTTTAAGGCTGATTTTTTTTATCCGATTTAAATTGGGCTGTTTTTTTGGAGATTTTGTATGTTAATGCTTCATGTGGTTCATGTCATGTTGTATGTTAAATTTTTTGTTATTTTTTTGTCTCACATTCTAACTGTTTTTTTTTTTTTTTTTCATTTTTTTTAAGGCTGTTTTTTTTTTTTCCGATTTAAATTGGGCTGTTTTTTTGGAGATTTTGTATGTTAATGCTTCATGTGGTTCATGTCATGTTGTATGTTAAATTTTTTGTTATTTTTTTGTCTCACATTCGGCTTTTTTTTTTTTTTTTTTTCATTTTTTTTAAGGCTGATTTTTTTTTATCCGATTTATATTATTACTTTTTCCCAATTAGTTGATGTGGTATTAATCAAGCAAAAATCCTCATATACATGTCAATACTTTAGTAGAAAAATTTCGAAGAACATTAGGCGTGCGCTTAAGAGATGAGACATTGGTGGTGGTAACTTTGTAAGGTTGCTTTAAGGGCTCTTATATTCTAAGCTAGCTAGGGTAGTTGTTTATAATATATAATAGTTATTTGCATATAATAGTTTCTTTGTTGCATAATAAGGTACTTAATTTGATCACTAGGCTATTTAGTTACATATATATATTAATAAATTTACCACTACACCAATTCTATTTGGGTCCATAAGCAATTTTATGAAGGTCATATTTATTTGAATTCTGTACGCAATGATTCATTATATTGTACATATATAGATTGAAGAATGGGTGATCAAAGAGTATCGTTGTTGTGTTATATGAATGGAGACATGGTAGAAGGAGCATCAGGAATTTCGTACACGAAACCGCCCATCCGACATCTCAGATCGAAGATCGGTTTAGGGTACGATGAACTTGTGCGTTATATCTGTAATTCATTGCAGATAGACAATGACTTACAGAGATTAAACATGACATATCGATATCCAGCGTACATTGGAAGTGGATCGGCCAACTACGTCCGTTGCCAATAGATGATGAGTCGAGTCTCAAAGATGTTTGGGACTTTTTGTCACAATTACCACCACCACATTGCATGGAGATTTATATCGCTTTAGTTCCGAGGCAACAATACAATAGTTCCAATTGCAACGTAGTGTTACATTCTGGAGCTGGACCTAGCACTCAACCAATTTATGAGCATAGCCATTGTGCATCGCCTTTGACGACCGCAAATCCCGAAATGGATGAGGATCCTCGTTCCTGTGATGATATGAATACTAGCGAAGATGATGACTACTGCGGCAGTGACGGGGATACCAGTGAAGATAGTAGCGAAGATGATACAGACGATGAAGGGGATGATGGTCATCATGTTGATGATGGCATGATTCGATACGCGTTAAATCGAGTCATAGCAGATGATGGCTCATTATCTTGTCCTCCAATTTCGAACGAAGTTGGGAACGATGATTTCTTCGATGAAGAAGAGGTGCTGGAATTGATGGTGCGCCGGTGGGTGTAGGTGAATTTGTCGTTCCTTCCCATTTGTATTTATGGAATTGAGTAGTGAGGCAATGCAACCCCTCAATGAGAATGCAATGATCCCTTCTAGGTCTTTATGGAATGAGGCATCGAATTTGAGAAAGGCATGCGGTTCATGTGTAAAGTAGATATCCAACATGCCGTGAAAATGTATAGCATCAAAGGACACAGCGCTTTGTGGTGACTCATTCTACACCAAATGTATGGATTGTTCGTTGTAAGAAATATTTGGATGGATGTACTTGGAGGTTGCGGTGTTCGAGACGAAAATCGCATGGAATGTTTGAGATCGGTACATATGCGGGACCACATACATGCATCTATGCTAAAGCTCGTCCAAGGATCATGCGCATTTGGACTCCACCGTTATATGCCGTGAGGTAGAAAATGTGGTGAGAAGAGATCCGTCCACCTCGGTTCCTCGTGCTTCACCAGATTATCAAGGACAAATTCGGTTATGACGTTCATTATAAGAAAGTATGGTTGGGGAAGAAGAAAGCAATTGCTAAAGTCTTTGGAGATTGGGAAGAATCGTACAAAATGTTGCCGCGGTGGATGACCGCTCTTCAAGAAAGCAATCTAGGGACACGTGTGGAATGGCGGCATGGTGAGCCTAATGCCAACAATGAAATTGTCTTCAAATGGGTTTTTTGGGCATTTGCACCTTCTATTGCAGGCTTTAGACATTGAGAGACCAATGATCCAAATTGATGGCACATTCTGTATGGAAAATACAAACACAAACTCCTAATAGCCACGTTGTTGACAGTAATAGTCATGTATTTCCTTTGGCATTTGCCATTGTTAATGAGTGAAAGTCTCTTTCAAGTTTATGGCTTGTCATGAACATCATATTAGGGATGTATTATAGGTCTTTGCTTATTTGTATTATTTGTTTGATGAGAGATAGATGTGCTTTTCTGGTCTTGCATGAAACATAAACTTTTCAATTTCTTAATTGTATTTTTTAACATGTGCTTTATTTAAGTTCTTACATGATTTGCAATGATGGAAGGGGAGTAGTAATGCATTATATGCATCATGAACTTCGTTGTAGTATGCTACGTATATTGCACCAATCCATCTCTTTATAGTTACTACATGAAGTATTTCTACTTGTTCATATGAAGTTTACAATGGAATTAATGACAACATTGGTAATGATTTTGGGTTTAAGCGCGATATGGATCCTGGCCCTGTAGATGACTCGGTTTTGACTATGCAAGCTCTCCATAGATCTACCGCGTTTGGAATGGCCCGGTAATACTTATTTTCGCATGTTTCTCGACTTTTTTAGCTGCATAGCCACGTTTTAACTAATTGCACTTAAATCTCATATCTTCATAGGAGCCTGGTATATTGACTATCAGACGGAATTCAGCTGCACTTCACCGGTTGGTCCAACTGGATCCACGCATAGTTGGGCATCTTCAGGAAGCTGGATTTTACGGATCGCGCGAGTAGGCTTCATTTCAATTGATTGGCATCTCATAATCGCCTTACTTGTAGAGAGGTGGAGGCCGGAAACTCACACATTCCATTTCCCGTCGGCGAGATGACTATAACCCTCCAAGATGTACAAATCATATTGGGGTTGCCGGTCGATGGATTACCAATTACTGGCCGCGTCGACCAAGATTACGATGCCTTGTGCTTCACACAACTCGGATTCCCTTTCCCGAAAATAACAGATGGAGGGCGGATTCAAATTCGGCAACTTTCAAGGTGGTTTCCAAACCTCCCGGACAATGCTAATGATGTGGAAGTGCAACGCTATGCGAGAGCATACATCCCGCAACTTCTAGGGGGAACACTATTTGCGAGACAAGTCGAACAACCTCGTTCACATCACATATTTGCAATTTTTGGAAGATTTCGAGGCTACTGGAGAAGATACGGTTGGGGTAGTGCAACTCTAGCTCACTTATATAGACAATTATGTCTTGCGGTGACATTGATGGAGTTGAGATAGCAGGTCCGATCATCTTATTGCAATTATGGGCATGGGATAGGTTGTCGTTTCTTGCACCAATAATGGGTAACGTTCTTCGAGACCGGTATTAGAAAACGAAGAATTATTTCCACCTCCTCCATTTGGTCATAGGTAATTACTATTTTCTCACATTATAATTTCAATTTCTTCATATCTATGTACATGTGCCGACATACATGCATTGCGTTTTTCTTTTTCATTTGTGAAGGTGGAAACATGCTTTGGAGACAACGGGAGCATCAATGCACGTCCTGACAAAGTACAGAGAAATGATTGACATGCAAAAACCAGATGAAGTAAGAGACAAACCAGAATTACTTCTCCACGTAGTGCCTTACACTTACATCATCTAATATGCGTTTCTTATTCATATCAAAATGTTTTTGTTGACTACAGGTAATATGGGAACCGTATCCTGAGGCAGTGATAATGGACCTACCTGCGTATTGTAGCAGTGGTCGTGCTATTTGGCGAACGAGAGCACCTTTGATTTTCTTCTGTGTAGTCGAAATGTATCATCCCGATAGAGTCATGCGCCAATTCGGTCTCAGGCAAATGATACCACCTGTACAGAGCACATACATTCATTTTGCATAAGATTGACTTGAGAGGAAGACCGATAAGGATTGGAGCGCGAGAACATAGTGCTTTATGTCCGCATGTGGAACGAACGTGCCTCCAATATTGCAAGCGATGAAAGCTTAGAGGAGCCAATGGACTTTTACAACCCGTATATGCTGGTGGTATCGTCGCATTACACGACGATTCATGTCTCCTCGTGGAGCTATTCTTTGAGGCCTTGGTAAGTACAATTTGATTTTTTTTCGAGTCATGAATCCTTGCCAAATAGTTGTTTTCCTCGTACTTTGGCATAAAGCTTCTTCAATATTTCATATGTAGGCACATGGCATTACTTCAATTCATCGTTGACCTTTGGGTGATGATGTATCTATTGCCGTATTAGAGATGTAGTCGCATCGACTTTGATCGCAGACACGCAGATTATCGGATGCATAATATGCCCAGTTCATTTCAAGCTTCTCATCATTCTTCCCATGCTGATACACCTTCGAGGCATGACACTCCATTGTATACTCCATCAGTGCCTTTCAACGAGTTTGGGACTCCACATACTCCTTCAGTTCCTCCCAACATGACATTCGAGGCTATGGAAGCCTTTCCATTTGACATGGCACCTACATCTTCGCGCCATTTTCATGCAAGTCCAATAATGATGAATTTATCTGGGAGTACAAGTACTCAGGATGGCGGAATGCGGGACAACGATGATATTCAACCAGAAGATGCTCAAAATCCGGCTGATGTGGGTCATTCGGATATTCCACTTGCACGAAATCGTAATGTCCGAGTCGTCAAGAGAACACGGTGTGGGATTGGAAGTCATTATTTGGGGTCAGACTAGGACTTTTTCTATACTGTTATAAGTCATTTCCTCCTTATTCATTTTTGCCTTGTAGTTGATCACCAACCAATTTCATCATTTATATCAATTCAACTTTCAAGTTCATTATTTTTTATGAGTTTTAACTACGTTTTTCTTGATGTGTTGAACCTCTTGTATTGAAAAGTTGTGTATGCTATTATGTGTATGAAAAAGGTACTAAAGTATTTGGATTCTCAATGGTCTCCTCTCATGATTCATAAATAGCTTTGTCATCATTTTTCATGAATTAGTAGCGTGGGAGCACAAGAGCAAATTGGTTGGGAAAATGCATGCTTGTGGACATGATTCATGTGGCCTTGCTCCTTGGGGCTGCAAGGATACTACATATAGCATCAATTTGCATGAAGTGATCAAACAAGCCGGCAGTAAAAAAAAAAATTTATTTGAGTGGAATTACTCTTGACTTCCATTGCATTGAAGAATACTTCTTTCCAATCCACAATTTTCAGCTTTAGAGTTGAAACAAATAGTGGAGAATAACAGTCACAATTTCACCTTTATTTTTTTCATTCTTAATGGATCATAACATATATAAAAAGCATAGGAGATGCTTTTACATTGGTTGTAACCAAACAATCTGTCCATTACTCATGCTTTTAACCACACATTTATAAGTTTAAGCCAACATTTGTGCTTGAGAATCAAAAATGCCATACAATATGTCATTTATCAAAAATGCAGGGAAAAAATACCAAGTGTAGCAGTAAGACGTGAGTTGCAGTCACGACTTCCATTGCATGGAAGTCGTGACTGCAACTCACGACATCCATGGCATGGAAAACGTGACTCTAAGTCACGTTTTCAAAAGGTCAAATAATTTTTCCTTTTTTTTTACGTGGTGGTGATTTGGCGCTTACGTGGCAAAAGGTGTGTTAGATTGGGAAATAGTTTGGTGGGTGTGTTGGATTGATAATTTTTCCTCCCAAACGTATTAATCAAGTAAAAAAAATCGAAAGTTTGTTATGTATAATTTTAGAAGCCACATCAACGAATCACAAATGCCACTAAATTTTATGTAAATATTGCGTTTACATGCATGTCACATAAGGAACCAAATAGACTAAGTCGAGATAAACCATATGTGTAAAATTGTACTTGAATACTAGCTGGCTAGCTAGGTCCCTTTAATGTCAATAATTCACCTACATGATCGAATCGAATTCTAATGAGAATATATACATACCTAATATACTAGTAGTATTATTTGTTCAAATGTGCCAAACTATTCTCCAAATTCCTTCACCTCAAAAATCATGACTGAGCTTTACAGCAATATATCAAGACCAAAACCAACCATAAATGGCATGACCACACACTGTACCTCATGAGGCAGCTAGCTAGCTCCCCCCACTGAAACAGTAATGCACCAAAAAATGTTGCAAAAATTCTTCATAAAACTGGGCCATGCATGTACATAGCACTCGAAGTGAGACTGTACTCTTCCCTTAATTTATATCCAATTGTGGCATCAAAGGGCCATGTTTTCCCTATATTTTGTGGACCTTGAGCATGTGCTGCATGTGCCTTAGCGCAGATGTAGGTGAACATGCACCATGTGGGCCGAGAAGAAGAAGAAGAAGAGGACATACAGAGCATATGCACTTCTCTCCATCTCTATATTTGTGTTCAAGTAGACAAATCTTGGAACTATAGCTTTTGAGTTTAATTGTACTAGATTCTCTGTACCTTCTTTTCTTATATATAAAAAAAAGATGAACAATATATATATATATGTTCATTACACAGAGAGCAGGTTTACTAGACTGATGAATTAATTTGAAGAATTTGTGCATGACATGTTGAGTAATTCGAAGATTTCTTATACGAGTATTTTCGAATATATATTGTCGCTTTTTACATTATTTTTGTTGTTGTTAATGTATGACCAAATTTGTGTAATTATTTGCAACATTAATGATTGGCCGGTCTCGTTAAGATTGAAAGGTGTGGTCCAAAAAAAAAGAATGGTAATGCCATAGATCGAGATCGTTCGATCATTGATTTACATACAAGAACTTTAGGAGAAGAAACTGAAGTTATTTCAATATAAGAGATCATACAAGGAAGAACATAAAGAGTGCAAAGTAGATAACTACAACTAAACCAAACTACATGGGAATGATCTTTAAAGTACTATCTATATAGTCCTGATTAATTATAGTAGTAGCAGAGGCAACTTTATATGGATGTAGATGGAGCACAAGCAATGCAAGCTAGTAATATAATGGCCGAGGAAGCGCCATCTTCTTCGGTGCTGAAGTAGCTCTTCTTGAACCTACAAACTTTGCTCTTGTTGTATTGCATAAGCTGTTGTTTGTGTTCTCTCCCTTTAATTTGCTGTTGTTGGTTAGCACTCTTCGCGAATTCTGCCAATGTAACTCCTTTAGACACCATTCTCTTTGTTAAAATAAAAACCTGGTGATGAACTTCAAATTCTAAAAACTAAGGCAAGGCTAATTGTGTTGTAGCTAGGTTGATAAGAGCAAGTGAAGCATATATAGCACTATATTTATAAGCTCTAGATCCAAACAAATGCCCTCAAGTTTTGCTAATATTACTAGCCAAGTTAAGGAGTGGTCTTATATTATAAAGTCTTAAATGGGGGGCCTACATTTATATCATTATATGTATATTCATGAATCTAGTAACAGCCATCCCATGAACATGATTGGATGTATTTTTTTAATTAGACCTACTTATAGCAAGTGAGAGCAACAATAAATCTCCATCTAGGACTTCAAAAGAAATCTAGATTAATTATATGCCCTTTATCAAAAGAAATATATACAGCCTAATAGGACATAGACCACTCAAAAATTCTCTCTTAGCTGGAAATTAATTAGGCCATGAAACAAGTTTAACCTAATTAAAGTTTCTAATCATTTGTGGGATATTCAGATTTATGTTTGTATACTATATTAATTAATTAGAGCTGATTAGACTTATTTAACCTGCATGATTTCATGTTATATAAATATATATGACTAAAACAGCTAATCAAGATTTTTTGAGTTATAATGATCGTTATGATGGTATCCTATGTGAAAACAATGAAGATCAACACAATTAATTAAGATTTTAAAATACAGTCATTGTTGAGAGCCCTAGCTAATAATTAATTGGAAAAACTCCAAGCTAGTACGTAATAACCAAGGCATTGATGTTCTTATATATCTCAAACAATACTTCTTCAAATTTTTTTTTCTATTTTTATTCACAATTTATATCTTTCAAAGTAAGGGCTCTTTGAAAAAGAAAAAAAGAAAAGAAAAGAAAAAGTAAGGGCTCTTTTTTATTTTGCTATGTAATGTTTGGATCCGTGCATGTGTCTAGATGAGTTCCCCCATTTTTGGAGTCACTATCTCCATACTTCAATGTATGTAGTTCAAAAATAAATTGTGTGAGCGAGATATCAACCACATACAAGCCACTTCTGTGTTGTCAGACGACATGCACCCCTCGAATCATACAAAAACATATGATTTAATAAAGATATATATATATATATATATATATCTGACATTGCGAAATGGCTTTTTAATGCATGGTTAATTAAGATGGATGTTACAACTTCATGTAGAAAACAGAGATCTCTGTTTGGGCAACAAAGAAGTGGATGAAGTTTTGATATATGGAGCTTATCCATCAACATTAACACCTTGAAGGGTTCTTTGTTTTTACTATTTTGTAGCGTATGAAACAGACAAGGCAATAGGGAAGAGATCAAGAGAACATGAACACACATATATATAGTCTGCAAAATGTAGGACCATATGCAAGAAAATGGGGTTAATTTCACCGATGGTCACTAAAGTTTGCGGTTTGTAACACTTTGGTCACTAAACTTTCGTTTGTCTCAAATATATCACTCAACTTTACAAAACGTTTCAACAAAGTCACTCCGAGTCAAAAACCCACCGGCGCTGCTGACGTGGCGCCACGTGGGATTTCATGGGATGTCACTTAACTTGTTAAGTGATGATATGGCATGCCACATACACACCCACCCATCCACCCCACCCCACCCTTAGTTCACCCCACCACCATTAAACAAATTTCTATTCTTCCTCTCCAACCCCCTGATTTTTTTTTTCCTCTCGGAATCGGCTTGCTCTCTCTCTCGTGATTCCTCTCGCGGTCGTGCTCTCCAACCCCCTGGATCGTCTTCTTCGTCGTGCTCTCTCTCTCGCGATTCTTCTCTCGCGGTCGTGCTCTCCCCTCCCCCTCCCCCAACTGGTTCATCTTCTTCGCCGTGCTCTCTTGCGGTCGTCCTCTCCCCCTCCCCCACGAAACGAAATTCCCTTAAGGACACTAATATGCACCATCTTCATGTATATTCATAAAACAAGTCAAAACGAAATTCCAAGTTCACTCAGATGGAAAAATCAGCAAAATTGTTAGAGACAACAAAAACAAAAATAAAATGTGGTGTTACAACAAACAGAGGCTTAAAACTTCTCCCTTGGAGAAAAGACAATTTGTTGACAACAAGCTGCTCAACTCTTAATCTACAAACACAATGGGATTCACCTCCCATGATTTCACGTTGTCAAGATGCACAACACTTGCAAACAATACATTGAAAAAACCCATCAAGAATTGGGGTTGTCCAAACAATATTAAATGTTTTTTTGTTTTTACGAAATTTCATGGCTTCACTTCAGTTGCCAAGTAAAAGTACATTGATTTCCTCCAGGAAGTAGAGGAGCAACGATCTCTCCCGAAGCTCTCCAAAAGATAAACATGTGCCAATTCTTCAATCAAGCAAACTGGTTCGAAGGACCGCGCGCGAGACCGCACGACCGCGAGCGAGCACGGCGAAGAAGACGAACAGTTGGGGGAGGGGGAGAGGACGACCGCACGACCGCACGACCGCACGACCGCGAGAGAGAGAGCACGGCGAAGAAGACGATCCAGGGGGTTGGAGAGCACGACCGCGAGAGGAATCGCGAGAGAGAGAGCAAGCCGATTCAAAGAGGAAAAAAAATCAGGGGGTTGGAGAGGAAGAATAGAAATTTGTTTAATGGTGGTGGGGTGAACTAAGGGTGGGGTGGGGTGGATGGGTGGGTGTGTATGTGGCATGCCATGTCATCACTTAACAAGTTAATTGACCTCCCATGAAATCCCACGTGGCGCCACGTCAGCAGCGCCGGTGGGTTTTTGACTCGGAGTGACTTTGTTGAAACGTTTTGTAAAGTTGAGTGATATATTTGGGACAAATAAAAGTTTAGTGACCAAAGTGTTACAAACCGCAAACTTTAGTGACCATCGGTGAAATTAACCCCAAGAAAATGGGATGCTGGACTATAACAAGGCAAGGCATCATAGATTGTTTGACCATCTTTGAATGCATTAATTAATATATGTAGCTCTCTTAATTATTAGATACTTCACATACGTACCCATATCATATAGTTGAAACTAATTAAGATTCCATCTTTGCGAGGCTTATATTAATTAGTTGGTTGGATTCATTGAAGTATGAAGAGAGAAAGAACATACTAAAATTAAAACAGATATACAGTCTATATTTATATAATTGTGATGTCATTCATGTAACAATATAGACTATTAAATGAAAATAACAAATACTGTTACATATATATATATATTAAATGAAAAAAAAAAAAAACTTTTGTTACACTACTTATACTATTAGATTTAATGGAAAAAAAAATCAAACTTTTTTGATTCTTTCTTTAGATCAATCATGGGAGTACAGAGTGGGCAGATGGCCCATATTTGTCTTCCTATACTTGGGACTTGTAGGACATTGGGCCTAGTGATTCTGATGCATGGTCCCTACAGTTATATATTGATGAAACTGTGAAGGAGTTCATCATTTTTCTTGTTTTGAAGATGCCTGTCTTTAGCTATAGCATGCAAGCTTTGCATATAAATACACCATACAGCTAGCTAATCTTTGAGTACTCATTTGTTATTTTTCCAAATAAAAAGTTGTGATTATCTATAAACACTGATGAGATATTAATTTTGCTTAATTTTTCTTTACATGCTATAATTAAGCAGTGTACTATAGTCCTTAACTTTACATTGATAATGAATTGATACATGGAATTCGAAATTCGTTGATCTGTATTTGTCTTGGAACAAGCCTGAAAAACATCACGTTTTGATGTTGGGAGGAGATAGTGACGCATAGATACTTTTTATAAACAGTGACTAAATGGCCATGTGAGTTTTTTTTCCTTTTTTAGTTTCACCAATTCATTGAAGACCGGGTGAACAGGGAAAGCATTTCTAATGAGATAGTAGAGACATCATTGCTAAAAGGCAAGGCTTAGTTCTAGAGGTCGTGAGTTCAACTCTCACTTTAGTCAAAAAAAAAAAAGATCAGACGAGCATCCATGGTTGGGAGAGCTCCACGTTGTTTATAATTTGCAAATCAATTAGAATTTGGAAAAGCGTGATGCACATCATCACGCGTTATGCAATGTGCACCGAGAATTATGTACGCATATCCATTTTCATATGAGGTCCGTACATCGTGTTACCTCGGTGTGACTTAATTTGGTGTGACTTTGGAGGTGTCATTGTAGCATCTTCCTTAAAATTTCATCTTTCAATTATTAGCTTAACATCTCGCGAAACACAATTGTTAGATCTTATAACAAAAATTAAAACCAACGTAGGATATACTAAGCTCTTTATTGGGGGTGTTCATGAAATTGCGAATCCCGAATCCAATTCGATCCAGTCCATTTCGCTCTAATTGGTTCATAATTTGAGTTTGTTAAATTGGATTGGATTGCAAAAGTTGCAATCCGCATGGATTGGATTGGATTATGGATGGCACACTTCAATCCGCGGATCCAATCCGCAATCCAGTCCAATTAACTTTTATATATTTTGCATTATACATACACATATACTCTTAAAAATCTTGAACTATATTTCGATGATGTTAGCATTTCTATACCACTAATTCATCTACTATTTATTCATATACACTTCAAAATCTAAATATTCGCAACTTAAGTTAATTCTTCTTATGTTCAAGTACACATTTTAAGCTAACTAGTTAAATAAATATAGAAAATGTTAAAACTAATATGTTTGAATTAAAATTAGTATCCAAAACATTTTTCTTAAAAATCATAATTTATTTATTTTTACTTTAGTATGAGTCGAACCAACGACCTCTCTAAATTGCCTTTTGGCAAGTGATACCTTATGCATCTTACTAAATATACATGCTTTGACAATCATATTTATTTTTTATTTTTTTACTTTAAAGGATATAAGTTTTAATTTAAAAATATTAATTTTATAATTGTCAATCCGCATAACTTGATCCGATCGGTCGCATTTAGTAAATTAGATCAAGTCGGATTACCAAAATAAATGGATCGGACTGGATTGTGATTATTCAATCTGCAATAATTGAATCATAATTGGCCGTAATTAAACTGGATCCAATCAGTGTGCATCCCTATTCTTTATTCTATTTTGTTACAAAGTTTACATTGTTACTTTGTCCCGATTTATCATTACGCTGATTACTCTTTTAAGGTGATGGAGCCCAACCCCTAGACACCTCTAAAACATCCCAACAAAATAACACCTAATTTGAAAAAGCACCTAAACCAAATCAATTAATTCGAAAAACACTTTAAACTAGCCACGTAAAATCCCCCCTCATATATGATTATTATACCAGTTAATACGAACAATGGATAGGCCAACAAAATCTGGGCCGAGAAGTCCAAGGCTCAGTTCCAACCATGGGCTTTCATTGCTTGATTGGGCCTTCGAAGCATCAATGGCAACACGTGGCAGTCAAAAAAATGAGTCAAAATCTCTTCCCAACTTTGACTTCTCACTCTCGAGTCTCAACAAAGCGACGCAGTGTGTGTGTGTGTGTGTGTGAAGTTTGTGTGCGTGTCCGCAAAGCCTCATCTCTCACTCATTCAGTCATTCATTCATTCTGCATGTTCGAGCTAATTCACTTCACAAACACAAACTCACAACGTAGATGACGTACGCGTTCTAGTGTTAGATTCAAAGACACGCAGAAGTGATGTACTCGCCCGACAAGCACCACCACGAGCACGACCGTTCGATCGACTTCGGGGACGAGCGAGACAATCAGACGACGATGATGATGATGATCGAAGTGGTCGACAGCGGCGAAGACCACGAACACGAAATTAGGGCACCGAAGAAGCGAGCGGAGACATGGGCGCAAGACGAGATTCAAACCCTAATCAACCTGAGAAGAGAAATCGATTTCCTCTTCAACGCCACCAAATCGAATCGCCATCTCTGGGAACAGATTTCGGCGAAAATGAGGGAAAAGGGGTTCGATCGATCGCCGACTATGTGCACTGATAAGTGGAGGAATCTGTTGAAGGAATTCAAGAAGGCGAAGCAGCAATCGAGAGGGAATGCCAATGCCAATGCCAAGATGTCGTATTACAAGGAGATTGCTGAGATTCTGAAGGAGAGGAGCAAGGGCACTTATTCTTCAAAGGTTGATTCTTACATTCAACTTTCTGTCAAAGGTGCGATTTTTAGGCTTCCCCTCTTTTCATTCTTTGATTTCTTGTGTTTTCTTGTCGAAAATTGATAGGTTTTGATGTTTCTGCAAAAGCCCACACTAGAAAACTCGACTGACTATGTAGAAACTAAAGAAATTCGACGAGATAGGCGCAGAATGAAGCTAAGTTGGGACGTATTGATTAGGAGGGATTTAAATAATTTGAAAAGCATATCATCAATTGGGACCCCAACTAATTTGGGATTGAGGCTATGTTTCATTAATGTTCTGAGCAAATTGAGTGAGGAGAGCTGTTACTCTTTGAATCTGTGATAGTTTATGCATTTGTGGCTTCTATAGTTAGGACATTTGGAATGCTGAATAAAGACTATTAGGAAATCCCCAATTGATCCTGCATTTAAGGGAATGGAATATTGTTCATTGGTGTGATATCTCATTTGGGAGTTATGATATTCATTGGGGATTTCAGACTGGAACTGAAAAACATTCCAAGATATCGACGCCACTTGTTAATGAGTGAAGTTCACTTCACATGGTTGGAGGGTCTAGGCGCTTAAGTATTGCAGACATGTGGCGATATTTTATTAGGACGAGATTGTTATTCCAATTATCGATTGTATCGATTTTGGATTCACTTTGGGTATCAGTTTTAGATTTGTTTGTTTGAAAGTGTGATTGCGTTACTTACTGCTATAAGCTAGTTGCGGGAGAGGAAGGAATGTGGCATTTCTCCAATTCTTACTGTTAGTCTGGTGGAACATGTTTTAGTTCCAACTTCCATTACTGAACTATCAGACTGGATGGTGGTTCTCTTGTATCATTGGCAAGAAGCTTGGTATGTTCTGCCTTGACTTAATGTTCCCGTGAAAAAAGTCTATAGTTTCTTGTGGTTTATGCTTCCCATGATCGTGTTTCTTACAATCTTCTTTAAGATCGTGTTGATATCTATCATGTCCGACTTAGTGCGTGTTATGATGTACGTCAAGTTTGTGAATGTTGGCTATGACCAAGGACTTGGTTCGGCATCTGATAAGAGAATGTCTGAGAAAATTAGAATATATTCCTTTCTAAGTTTTAAAGCGTGCTTCCCCTGGCTATTAATCTTTCCAAAAATGTTACGGTTGTTGCATTAATATTATTATTTTTAGTTATTGTCACATTAATATTTATTTAGAAGAACCATTCTATTTTTTTCATAAATAATGGCCATATTAAGAAACACAATCTTTTTTTATCCTGCACTTTTTTTTTTCTGCAGCAGCTCCTCTTTCCTTTGATTTCTATTTCTTTGGACTTTTCTTTTCAATTTCTTATCTTCAAATCCTCTTTTGCCTTTTTACCTTTTTCTAGTTTTACTTATCATATGACCTTTTTTTCTCTTGTTAATATTTTTGTTTTCTTTTGTTTTCTCACCTTCATGAAATGATACTTGTTTATTGTTTTCTTTCTTTCTTCTTTTTATCTCTTTCTTGGGAGATGAATGTCTTATAGCATTTGATCAGTTCTTTTTATAATGTTATCTTTCTTTTTTTTAAATCAAATGGTACTATACCTTGTGGCTATATTGTATATGGATAATTTTCGCCAGCTATACTTGGTCCTGGGATGTAATACTAGACTTGGTCGAGGTCGACATATTAGGCTGCCAGGTTGTGCTTTAAGAAACTCATTTGTTTGCATGTCTTTAACATCAATCTCTTTATATCTTGGTTAGTGGAATAGCTTAGATTTTAAACTGCTTATTCTTTTTGTTTCCTTTTTTCGCGCCTTAACCTATATTGGCATTTTTAATTACCATTAACATGTTTGCATCATTTTTTCTTTTCTTTTAATCTGTTTCACCCCACTGGCTTTTGCCCTCTTTTACTACAAATTTTTGAGCATTTTTATTAAAATGCATTGGCCACCTTTCGTTTGTGAAGATGGGGATATCAACTCAGGCAGCTGCTTGACTCGTGACTCTTTCTATTTAGGTCTTGACGATGGAAGCATTTCTTTTGGACAAATGGAAGGTAGTGTGTTGCTCTTGAGCTCTTGTAACACTGTTTTAAGTTCATATTTTTTTTTGATAGGAAAGTTTTAAGTTCATATTTAATTCTTCATTTTCAAATTTGAACTTATCTTGGTTTATTTACTATTTTGTTCCTAGGCTTATAATTATGCTCTACCATGTTTTTGTTTATCTTCCTTTATACTCTCATTCTTATTGTTTTGTTCCACTATTTCTCAGACCTCACCGTCCTGCATTTTCTTCGGATCTAACTGAGATATATTATGCATTGAATTAGTGGGTTTATTTGACCGTCAATGATAAGTTTGGTGTTATAAACCATGGACATATGCCCATCTCCTTTTTCCTGTTTATTAATCAGGCCACGGTTATAAGCATGCCTCGTCTAAGGGATCCACTACAACAGTTAGAATTATTTCAGTTTTTGGCACTTTTTTGGTTCCACTATCACATCAACAAATGGTCATAGTTTCACAGACAAAAAAAAAATCTTAGTGAAAATAACTATTGAACCTAGCAAGCAAGCAACCGTCAATTACTCAGTCTACAGTTCATGTTTAAATATTTATTCAGTTTGATTGGCTATTATTGCAAGCACCTCTAAAGAGGAAATAACTAGTCATTAGCTATTGAGTTTTTCACAATTTCACGGGTTTATATGCTGAAAGTTTGGATGAAGTAACTTGTATGCATTCCCATAAAATGTTTTGAGAATCGTTGTTGACTTTCTACATATGAATGGGTTTTATTTCCTTCCTTTTTCTAGCCTTTTTGACATGAAAATCTCTCCTTCAAATGCACTCCCTCCTTTCTGAAATTTCTGCAAGTGATACATGCATGACCATTGAGTGAATTGAGTTCCGATCCCAAAGTCCCACTGGGATGGCAGATAAAATAAATATGTGAGTATTTTACTTTTTTTCTGTTATTTAGGCAATTAATTTAATATAGTTTCATTGGTGTTGAACAATATTTTGTTCCTTTCAGTTTTTCGACGAATATTTTACTTTTTTTCTGTTATTTAGGCAATTAATTTAATATAGTTTCATTGGTGTTGAACAATATTTTGTTCCTTTCAGTTTTTCGACAAGATATTTTGTGGAAGATATTAAGCTAACCAGATTCTCGATAATGCAGCTAGTGGTAGGTCAACACTCAATCTAGAAAGGCGTTTGGATCACGAAGGACACCCTCTTGCCATCGCAGAAGCTGATACTGTCGGAACCGATGGAGTAAATCCATGGAATTGGAGGGAGGCTTCGGGGAATGGTAAATATCACGATTAAGTCCATGAACTTTTTCAGTTGAGTGTTGATCGCTCTTCAGGAACTTATTCATTCATTGAAATTTAGTTTTCTTGATCAAATGTGACTTTTAAAGTACTCCTTTCTTTAATTCTTTCTTTATTCATTAGCTGTAGCTCTAGTTCTTGTTCTTAGTTCATTTTTTACTATTATTTTTTACCATTGTTCTTATTTCAGAATTGCACTAAATCAAGCGCAATGGAAGAGTTTGATCAATGTAGCCAACCCCAACTAATTTGTTGTTGCTATCCATTGTAGCCTCTGAATGTTTTAAAGGATTGATCATCTGGTGCAGGAGGAGATGGTACTTCATATGAAGGAAAAATTATTACAGTCAAATGGGGTGACTTCACTAGGAAAGTCGGAGTAGATGGCGCGGCTGATGCAATCAAAGAAGCAATCAAGTCTGCATTTGGGTTGAGAACGAGACGAGGGTTTTGGTTAGAGGATGAATATCAGGTTATACGGAGCCTTGACCGAGGCATGCCATTGGGAACTTATACTCTTCATCTTGATGAGGGTAACTCTGAACTCAGTAACATCTTTTTGCCTTTTCAAAAAATAAAAATAAAATCCTGTGCCATTTTAAGTTTAACAGAAAACCCCTTGTTTCAGGAATCAACATAAAGATATGCTCGTATGATGAATCTAATCGCCTACCAGTTCGAACTGAAGAGAAGACATTTTACTCAGAAGATGAGTTTCATGAATTCCTTAACCGCAGAGGTTGGTCATGTCTAAGAGAGCTAACTGGCTTCAGAAGTGTGGATAACATTGATGAGCTTCGACCCGGTGAAATGTATCAATGTGTAATGAGATTGCTAACCGCGTAGAGCTTTACATCGACATGAAGCTGGCTGGTTTCAGAAGTGCGAAAATTTCGGTATAGCTGCGGCATGGTGTAAGTGTAATGAGAATGCTAACCAAGTAGAGGTATATATATAGCATCCATAGGAGAAAATCTTTCAGGGCCTTGAGAGTCCCACAATATGCTGTTGTCTATGCATTATACTTGGCGATCCTTAATAAAAGCTTTCCAGGCATTGTGCTCCCAATTGCTTATTGTCAGTATAATTGCTTTCATGATTTTAATGGGAAGAAAACAAAAAGTTTGGATTCAAAACCAAAATCAAGCTTTACTTCGATGATTGCTGTGCATACACAAATCCAGAACACAATAGGGGAAACAATAGCATCAATTCTTATGTAATTTCCGTTCTACGACGCCATCCATATTTATGCGTCGAGATCGAATCCCTCTAATTTCCAGTCACACAATGTGAACAATCAATTCACAAAACTCAAAACATTGTAAAGAACACCACCTATTCTTCATCCCACTCATCATTCTTGTATGAAACAAGTGTGTCAACCTTGTGTATCTGCAAGAACCCAAGAAACAAACAATTAGATACTCTTCAAATTTCCCATGATTCCTGGAGTGAAACCTGCAAACACCTACCTTGGTGTCAAATGTATGCAGTTTCACCATTTGTGGATTAGCAATCAGTTTCGGATCGCTCTCAATCCAAGTGAATGGAACTGCTAAATCTTTATCTGTGTATGCTAACACGTCGAACACGCCTGCGAAATATAGAAACAGATTAGGCCTCGAAATCATCGATGAACTTCAAAGAAATATTTCAATTATAGTTGGTATGTTGGTATTACATGGCTCATCAAGACATGGCAAGTAAGTGATACTTGAAGCAATCTGTCTCATGATTGCTTGGATCTCTCTCATGATTTCCTTATCACTCTTTTCCCTTGAAACCCTGAATAAGTAACATCAAACAAACATATTAGAATGTTTGAACTGAAGTGTGAGAGATGATCCAAACAACGAAATGGAACGACGACGAAAAAGGCAAGACTTTTTACCCCTTCTCGACGACTTCTTTATCGGTCTCAATGCTGAAGTTCCACCTCTCCAAAACCTCGGAAGTCGCCTTACTCATTATCACTAAAACAATTCTCTGCAACTTACCTGCCTCCAGCCATTCTGCATCAACCAAGAAAATTAGAAACTTCATAAATCACACGAAGAACACAAACAAGAATAGATACACCCTATAAACAAAGTTCAGAGATGGAAATGTAGAGATACTAACCAGATAATTGCGCTGTAAGGTTGGCGATGAACGACTTCACTCCTTCGTCCTGCGTCAACAACATCGGCAACCCGTACTTCTTCACCTTGACGAAACTCTCCTCCGGATAGACCCCGCGATTGTACAGAATGCTGAGATTGTTTCAAACACCACATTTCAATCCAAAACACAACATGTAGAGATTAGTAATAGATTCCTCAAAATCAATACACGAAAAAGTAGGATTTCAAATTTTTATACCTGTTTGCAGCATAGCCTGTCAAGAAATTCAAAAGGGTTTGCAGAAATTAAGAGAAGTCAATCAGACTAAGATTGCACAAAGAACATAAAACAAAAAATCAAATCAGTAAAAGGGGTTGCGGAAGCGATGAAGATACCGAAGAATTCGCTGACGATGGCGGCCGATCCTCTGATGGTGATGATGTCTTTGGCGATTGTTCTTGAACCCATTGTAGTAGTAGTAGTAGTAGTAGTTGTTGTTGTTGTTGTTGATCTGACTCTCTGTGGGTCTGTAGTTCTCTCAATCAGACGTTTTGGGGTTTGGGAACAAAAGGGGTTGTTAATCTTTGTTAGAAATCGATGGGGGAAGATGGGTTTCTGGGAAGAACAAGAAGAGAAGATTGAATCGATGAGACTTTTGGATCGATTTGGGGGGTTCTTGATCGAATAAAGAGAAGAGAAAGGAAGGGAAGCGTAACGGCTAGTTTTGGAAACTCCAACGGTCGGATTTTTAAGTGCTTCTTCAACGGTCGGAAAGTGCCCTAGCTTTTTCAAATTTTCTAATCAAAATATGTGGTCCTACAAGGAAAATACAAATATATGATAATATAGGTTTTCTATTTGGGAAAATTTTAACATTGTATGGTAGAATCAAGGCATATTTCTTTCCTCTAAAAAAAAAAAACAAGTTGGATACCTACTTGGAGATATTGTCATTGTACAATTAAATTACAAATATAGTTGCTTCAACCAATTATGTATTGATTGAGACTTATTAGTTGGTCGCTAGCGTCTCTTAAAAGTTACAGATTTCTAACTTTTTGAGGTACATCTCTTGTAGCGTTGTACGCAGAGTAAAGTGCATTTGTGCTGCAAGCGCCCAAAAAAGCCTCTAAAAAAAAAAAAAAAAAATTAGTATTTAAGGCTTTTAAGCCTCACACTACGACAGGCGTGCGTTTCATGCTCTGGAAGCGAAGGCCCAAAAAAAAAATTATATCAGGGCAATCCAAAATCCCTGGATTCGCCCTCGCTTGTAAGATAAAGTGTTTTTTTATTTTTAAGACTACTCCGATATCCGAACTTAATCGACTACTTCGAGGCTTGAGCCGGGTCGATCAATTAAGAGGTAAAACTTTTTCAACGGTGGTTTTTTGTGTTTGTAGAGTCGAACTCGAGACGTCTTCTTAAGTCGTTAGATTGTCAAACCACTATAATGCACCAATCGTAAAGTGTTTTTTTTTTTATGGAAAAGTCAAGAGTGATCCACAAATATTTGAAAAGAGTTATTAATTAAATAAATAAAATATTTTTGTTACAATCATTGGTGTTTTGGTTTATTTTTTCTACTTCCTCCTACTTAGGCTTGACTATTCTCATGAGAGTTAGTCGAGCGCCTCAAGTCTATGACCCAAAAAAAATCAACAAGAGTTGGATGGCTGGATTCAATCTCATGACTTATTAGCCATTAAACACATCTTAGTAATTTTACCACCGCACCACTTCAAATAGAGGCATGTCATGTTTTTATTGATAAAATTAAATTGAATTCATGGACGAGAGAATATATATTGCACGATAGAAGCTCGTATATGCGGTTAGGGATCGATTTCAAGCCTAATAAACATAATCATAATATGTGTCACAGTGTCACCACATTAAATTCTTTACAACCAAATTGAACCTTTTTTATTATTATTTGTAGGTGTTCGAACCACCTCAGCTCTTACCGATTAAGGTCCGATTAATTTTATCAAGGTTTAAAAAAATCTCTCTACCACTAACTCAAAAGTTTAATAAGAAATGGTGTTTCGTAACCACTCCACCATACCCGATTGCAGACCACCGACTTGAATCTTCTAACTATTGTGTGTATTAGAAATTTTCAAACAATCTTTTCAGATACAAAGGGATGCGACACAAAAATGTTATGTATTCTGTCATACAGTAATACACGTGGCATTGTTGTTTGCTTTGGAGGATCCGTACATCAATCACGGGACCCCACGACAGGTGGAGTGGGCCCACCTCGTCGCTCATACGTGGTTCACACGGAACTCACGCCCTTCACTTCTTCGGTGGTCCTGGGCGCATCTGATAATCTCCTCAACGGGGACCTAACGAAGAGTCCAGATCTTCTCTCGGACCACACCGTGAATGCAAAGTGTCGACACCATGTGTTCATCTCATTCATTGCATCATCCTCGACATTCTCACAATTCAAAACTCGAAGCACGCACGTGTCAACCTTGTTGTGCGGCATGGCTCCCTCACTCCTACCATGCAATCCCCACGTGTCGGCTGCTTGATCACTATTCGCAAAGATAAGAACTAATCACCATTGTCAATCTAATCACCATATTTCTTCGATTGATTAGACTTTGATCAATTGGATAATGATTTTCTTGAACTTTATGTAGTAAACATGAAAGCTTCTTAGTGTTAAAATGAAGTTTCAAAAGACAAAAAAGTTCGAGTCGTATTGCTGTCGTGAAAGCTAATAAAATTTTGAAACATATAGAATGGACAGCTAATTCTATCAAGATGTGTTTTGAAATATCGGTTGGTTGTAAGTGCTTCGAAGTGAATGAATCATTATAATAAAATGTAAGATGCTATAGTGACCTTTCTGAGACACACAGAATAGACAGCTAGTTATTGGTGTCATTCGATACACATCAATTTGTGTGCGCACATACATCAATGCCGAAATCAATAAACACCAACAACATGTCCATTCTAGCTGTCTCAAACAGAGTCATCTTGGTATTTTCCTAATAAAATATGAAGTGTGGCAAAAAAAAAAACAAAATCAACAATCAATGTGGGCCTTCATTGCACATTTTTTTTTCGCAACTTTATTTCTTCTCATGAGCACATGCATGAACACATATATAATACAAGAGTCGTGTGGAGCTGATGACCTGTAAGTCTGAGAGTGTGACAATGTAAAAGTAACGTTCAATGATAACAGCCTTGACGAGGAAAAAGACTACAGAGTACAGAGATATTCTGTCTTCTCTGCTGTCTTACAAATTGATACAGCAACTTAGCGTGCATGAGAGAGAGAATTTGTTCACAATACTATATATGTTTAAAATGGGAAAATTGAATATTATTGTTCTCTAAGCTAGCTTAGTTTTTCATATTCATTTGGTATGATTGTCATAAAACCACCTGATCCATATCTTGTCTCTATTTTTTCACATGTTTTTTTGTACTATATATTGACTGTTTTTCTTTAAAATATAATCCTCTCGCATTCTATATCTTATGTGAATCAAATATTGGTGTCCATCAAGGCATCGTAACATTGTTTTCTGCAATTTAGACACTTGGTTGAACTGAACTGGCCAGGCTTTGTACTTCTGATCGTCAACTTCAGTTTTGATGGAGTTCTCTTTAAGGTTGGTCAATTTAGCTTTCTATACAGTTTCATTTACATGGGTAATGGTGGAGTTCATGAAAGAGAGGAGACGACGAGGTGCAGAGAGTGAAGAAGAGTCAAAAGAGGGTAGTGCAAGCACACATACATGTCTCAAAATTTTCACTAAAATCACTGTTGCTTCGAACATTTTAATCTCTATTTTCTACTTGGCATTTTGTGCTTTTGAGGCTTGGACTCTCAAAACCATCTCCACTGAATCTGCTCTCAAGGCAGTAACTTGGGTTGCGTTCACAGCTTATGTGTTCTTATTGAAAAACAAGAGATGCCATTTTGTTCTTCTCTTCTGGTGGGTCTTGTCCACCATTGTCAATGCTACGTCTGTCTTCATCAACTTCAAATTTAAACAGCCTTCAGAGTCTTTACTTAAGAACAATTTTGCTGATTTAGCTGCTCTTCCCTTCTCAATTCTGCTTTGCTTCAATGTTTTCTGCTTTAATCGCGCGAAAAAGTTCAGTGAAATCCAGCACCCTTTACTGCACAAAGAAGATAATGTTACCAGTGCAAATACTAGCCTACTTGCCAAAGCTGGACTATGGAACAAACTTACTTTTCAGTGGTTGAATCCACTATTTGTGAAGGGCAATGCTCAAAAACTTGATCTCCTAAATGTTCCTTCAATTCCAGAATCTGAAACAGCAGAAGAAGCTTTTTCATTGTTACAAGAATCAATTCAGAGGCAGAAAACTGAAACACTGTGTCTAAGCAAAGCTATAATGGGTGCGATATGGCGATCGCTTGCGGTAAATGCGGTTTTTGCTGGTATAAACACCGTCGCTTCCTACATCGGTCCGTTGTTGATAACGAGTTTCTTCAACTTCTTATCGGGAAATCAAAACAGCTCGAGCTACAGCTATGGACTTGTTCTTTCATTCCTCTTCTTCTTTGCAAAGACAGTTGAATCACTGACTCAGCGGCAATGGTATTTCGGGGCTCATCGAATTGGAATTCGAGTCCGGGCAGCTCTAATTGTTGCTATATACCGAAAGACTCTTTCAGTCAAGAATCTTGGCATGAGTAATGGGAATGTTGTGAATTTCATAAATGTTGATGTTGAGAGGATCACTGACTTCTGCTGGTACATTCATGGAGTGTGGTTGCTTCCTTTCCAGGTCTTTCTTGCTTTGATAATCCTGTACAGAAACCTCGGTTGGGCGCCGGCCTTCACTGCTCTATTTGCGACCATCATGGTGATGGTAAGCAACATCCCACTAGCCAATTTGCAGGAGAGACTGCATACCAAGATCATGGAAGCTAAGGATTCAAGAACAAAAGCTACTTCAGAGATATTAAGAAGCATGAGAGTATTGAAGTTGCATTCATGGGAAACTGCCTACTTGAGAAATATTCTTAAACTTAGAGAGACTGAGAGGACATGGTTGAAGAGGTACCTCTACACTTGCGCAACCGTCGCTTTTCTCTTCTGGACTTCGCCAACTTTGGTTTCAGCTATCACTTTTGGTGTTGGCATTCTGTTCAAAACACCGTTAACATCTGGAGCTGTATTATCAGTACTAGCCACTTTTCGAATGCTGCAGGAACCAATCTACAATCTACCAGAGTTGATTTCTATGATTGCCCAAACCAAGGTCTCCATCGATCGGATTCAGGCATTTATAGGAGAAGAAGATCAAATGGAGCTAGTCTCCAATTATGCTGCAGAAGCATTCGATGCTGCGGTCGAGATTGAACAAGGCGAATACACATGGGAAACAACTAATACATATCAAAAGAAACCTGCAGTCAAAATCACCAAAAAAATGAAGATCATGAAAGGAGACAAAGTCGCAGTATGCGGGTCAGTTGGATCAGGGAAATCAAGCTTACTTTGTAGCATACTAGGCGAGATTTCGAGAATTTCCGGAGCGAGAATCAAGGTTAATGGTTCAAAAGCCTATGTACCTCAAAGTGCTTGGATTCAAAGTGGTTCTATAATAGAGAATGTGTTGTTTGGTAAGGAGATGGACAAGAGTTTGTATGAGAATGTTCTGAAGGCTTGTGCACTACATAAGGATATTGATATGTGGGCTGATGGAGATTGGACTTTAGTGGGAGAGAGGGGGCTGAGTCTGAGTGGAGGCCAGAAGCAGAGAATTCAGCTGGCAAGGGCGATCTATAGCAATTCAGATGTTTATTTGTTAGATGACCCTTTCAGTGCTGTGGATGCACATACTGGAGCTCATCTTTTCAAGGTAAATATCCATATTATGACTATAACTTGAACATATCGAAATCCTTAAAATTCACCTTGCCAGACCATTTTCTTGAGTGACTTGAACATGCTTTTGCAGGAATGTCTAATGGGATTTCTTTCTAGGAAGACTGTCATATATGTCACTCATCAATTGGAATTCTTAGATGCGTCCGACTTGGTTCTGGTAAGTTTCTAGCATCTATAGTTTTACTAAATTGTATAACTTTCACATATTTAAGAAAACAGGAACTCAAAACACATAATATCAATAAGATCATATCTTAAAGCAGCAAAGAAAAATTCAAATTATGTAGAAGACTTAAACCATGCAAGGTGTTATCCTTGAAAACTAATATTTTCTACAGGTAATGAAGGATGGGAAGATTGTTCAATCAGGAAAATTTGAAGAATTGATTGCAGACCCCTATGGTGAGCTTGTAAGACAAATGACTGCCCACAGTCAATCACTAAGTCAAGTTACCCTGCACCGTCACTGCATACTCTTAAACTGTAGTCCTAATCCCATAAACCAGACTGAGCTTGTGGAAGAAGATTTCGATGATCAAAACAAAAACATCGAAGCCTCGCAGAGAATTCACCAAGAAACAGAATCTGGGCGAGTGAACTGGCAAGTCTACTCAACCTTTGTGACTTCAGCATACAAAGGTGCTCTTGTCCCAGTGATCCTTATCTGTCAAGCTCTCTTCCAAGTGCTACAGATAAGCAGCAATTATTGGATTGCCTGGGCAACCGAGAAGGAAGGGAGAGTAAGCAAAGAGATTCTCATTCAAGTCTTTGTTTTGTTATCTGGTGGGAGCTCCATATTCATCCTAGGAAGGGCTTTTTTGCTTGCAACCATTTCTATTGAGACAGCTCAAAAGCTCTTTCTAGGAATGATCAATGCAGTTTTTCGTGCACCAGTATCATTTTTCGATGCCACCCCCTCGAGCCAAATCCTCAGTCGGGTGAGTAATATAACTCTCTAAAGATCTTCAGGACTACATGATAAGAAACTTACCCTCTTTTTATTTTTATGTGCTTGTATCAGTCTTCAAATGACCAAAGTACAGTAGATACAGATATTCCATACAGAGTAGCAGGATTGGCATTTGCACTTATTCAGCTCTTGAGCATCATCATTCTCATGTCTTACATAGCCTGGCAGGTCTTCCTACTATTCGTCGCCATCCTGGCAATCTCTGTATGGTATCAGGCAAGCACATTAACTACTCTTTGAAGTCTTAAGCCCCTCTTACTACATGCTCTAAAACTAAACATAAGAATTTAGCTATTGAATCAGAGCATTTTCATTGAGAACTTCATTTCAAAATTTCTGCAGGTTTACTATATAACTACAGCTAGAGAACTAGCACGTATGGTGGGAACTAGAAGATCTCCAATATTGCATCACTTCTCGGAGTCCATTGCCGGAGCAGCAACAATCCGCAGCTTCAATCAGAAAAGTTGGTTCCTCAAAAAGTGCTGCAACCTGACAGATGATTACTCAAGACTTGCATTCCACAATGCTGCAACAATGGAATGGCTTTGTGTTAGAATCAACTTCCTCTTCAACCTAGTCTTTTTCCTTGTTCTGATCATCTTGGTCAGCCTGCCAAGGGCAGCCATCGACCCTTGTAAGTTCCTTTTTCTAACTCTTCTCTAAGACTTATTGTATATGCATATCGACAATCCTAGACAAGTCGAATCCTCATATTTTACATGTAAAAATCACTGTCAAATGGCTAGCATAGACTTCTTGGTCTTTTCAGTCAACTTTCTTTTATCAACGATTCATGAGAACTAATTGTCCGATGGAATACATCTTCAGGCTTGGCAGGACTGGCAGCCACCTATGGATTGAACTTAAATGTTCTACAGGCTTGGGTAATATGGAACCTCTGCAATGTGGAGAATAAAATGATCTCAGTGGAGAGAATTCTTCAATTCTCAAAAATTCCAAGTGAAGCTCCACTAGAGATTGAAGGGCACAAGCCTGAACCAGATTGGCCAGAAAATGGAAAAATTGAGCTCGAAAATCTCCATATTCAGTATAGCCCTTCGCTTCCCATGGTTTTAAGAGGAGTCACTTGCACATTTCCTGGAAAAAGGAAAATTGGAGTAGTTGGTAGGACGGGAAGCGGCAAATCCACTCTTATTCAAGCATTGTTCAGGGTAATTGAGCCATCGGAAGGAAGGATTCTGATCGATGGCATTGACGTTTGTACAATAGGTTTGCAAGATTTGAGGTCTAGATTGGGTATTATTCCGCAAGATCCAACTCTATTTCAGGGAACCATGAGGACGAATCTAGATCCACTAAAGCAGCATTCAGATTCAGAAATCTGGGAGGTAGAAACTAGAAACTTTGAGCTGTTTGTCTTCTAAAGCTTAATTTATAATCTAAGATTTCACTAAAACTATTTGAGATTGCAGGCTCTAACAAAGTGTCATCTGGTGGATATGGTAAGACAAGATCAAAGGCTTCTTGATGCACCAGGTAACAATCTAAAATATTAAAAAAAAAAAAAATGAAAAAGGAAAGAAAGAGTGAGAGCATAATTAACTGGATTAGCCGATTCCGCAGTTGCAGAAGATGGAGAGAACTGGAGTGTGGGAGAAAGGCAGTTGGTTTGCCTTGCAAGGTTGCTTCTGAAGAAGAGGAGAATTCTCGTATTAGATGAAGCTACTGCCTCAGTGGACACTGCAACAGATAACATTATGCAAACAACAATAAGAAAAGAAACTTGTAATTGCACCGTGATCACAGTGGCTCATCGAATACCCACGGTCATTGACAGTGATCTGGTTCTAGTACTTGATGAAGGTATGTAAAGCAATCCAACCATAAATAATTAGAAACTAGAAAGGTAATGTTCCTCTATCACAGCACTAATATGTAAAATCCTAGATACATGAATTACTTAAATCAAATAATGTAGCTCTATCAAGTTGAGCAAAACGTTATAGTTCAAAATTTTTATAACATGTTAATTTTATTTTATTTTTGGACACTCTCGCCAAATTAAATTTTTTAAATATTAATGTTCCTGATTCTCCAGGTACTTTTTAAAGTTCCAACACTTTCTTACATTCATGGACTTAATGCAGGAAAAATTCTGGAGTATGACTCCCCAGCGGAACTGCTCAAGGACAGTTCATCTGCATTCTCCAAAATGGTGACGGAGTTCTTAAGGAGATCAAGCTAGAGTAATCATTAAAAAGTGTTAAGTCGGAAAGCTTAGTGTGGCGAACAAAAATACCTGAGGAGTTCATGCTGGTACATGCAGCAGAAGTAGCCAAAGTTTTCTTGTTACGTCCAGATGGTTAAAGCAGAAGCTGCGACAAGGTTCCTCGGAGTAGGATAACAGCAACACTGGCAGCACGAGACTAACAGGAATACAACCAAAGGTATAGAAGAGAAGAAAAACAACTTCGGCAACAACTGCCGAAATCAAATTCATTAGTCACACAAGAACTCAAAATGTCAACAGCTAAATCTGCTAAGCCATTCTCTAATTGTCAGTTTTAGCTATTGTGTTTTACTAATCTCAAAGATAAATGTACAAAGCCATACATAGGAACTTAAGAAAAAATGAGAATAAAGGTTAACAATTAATATTATTATTATTATTATTATTATTATTATTTTTGAAAAACACAATAATTATTATTTCATCCAAACTACTGGTATAACAAAAATGCCAAATCAATGGGGGCAGTAAAAAGGTTCATTTTCAGACGACAAATGCAGTAACTTTATAATCCACTACATCAATGTATATGCATATCCAGTATCCTGCATATGCATTTGTTCTTTATAAGTCTATCACCGAAAACCAAACTTCTATTTTCCATGAGCACAACCAGGATGACTGGGAAAATTCTTCAAGCACAAAATTCCCAAGAATGTGATGAAACTGCTGAACTTTCAATTAGGATCCGAGAAAAACTTGTTGATTGATGGCATGACTTCCGGAGCTCTATTGCGAATAAATTTCCTAAAACCATGCTCAGCATATCTCTCACCCTCTGCGAAATTGTCAAGCACTCCAGCAGCTCTTTTCTCCTTAGTGACCCTGAAAAGCAATTATGTAGTAAATGAGTAGATAGCGCATTGATTCAGCTCTTTCATTCTACACCGATCGTAGAATATTAAAAAACCCAAGGTTAAGTACTTTCCGGCAATAAGGGCGCTGAGCAATTGATATAAAGTACAATAATTTTTGCCTTTGATACCAACAAAATTGAATTGAGGCTAGCAATTTAAGTTTTAACAAAGAGATCCTACTTTTTATAAGAAAATGAAGAAATATACCTCACTTCAGGATTGGTATAGATGTTCCTCACTAGTTGCATAGCACAAATACCAACAGCCGTACCCACAGCTGCGAAAAGAGGGTACACCTATACAACACAAATTAACAAACCCAATCAACTAAGATGTCTTTAACATGTACAACACTAACATATAGACCCTCGCGGATCTAGGGTGAGGGTATTCTACGTATTCGTCCTTCTTGCCCCCTATGGTCGACACACACTCCCTATATAACAAGTGTAGCATTGTAAAAAAAAAAAAAAACGATGTATTTAAAGTGTCTTCAGTGCACATTGTAAAAAATAAAAAATAAAAAAAATGTTATGCTTAGTTTTTCATACTATTATATTTTTTTTGTTTGAAAAAAAAAGTGTTAAAAGTTTAAGTTGGCTCCCCTAACAAGATTTTTTGGTTCTGCTACGACAAGTTCTAATAGAAGCCATCAAGTTCAACTTTGAACAAAAGATTCTGATCAAGATGGGCGTTAAACCGCCGTAATCAAATAAGAAATCCATTCAACCATGCTCAGAGACCCATCACATGCTAGAGAGCTTCATATCACGCGAATCAAAGATGTTTTAGTCAGAGCAATTACCTCAGGTCGCAGCCATCGGCTTACTGTTGGAGACGGCATTGGACTCGCCGGAGATCCGAGAGAGAAGACTAAACAATGAAGAGTAGTTTACCTGCTATCCAAGCAAGCACAAAGAAACCAAAACTCACAAAAATGCGCGCTTTTCATGGATTGCGAAAATGAGGCAGATGCAGGAAAACAACCATGTCAAATATGACAGCCACCAACCAACACATATTGTTGTGTGGGAATTGAGTTCTCCTTCCTTTGACTCCAAACATCTGGAAGCTTGTAGACCAGAAAAACAGATTTGAATGAAAGAGCGATTTCCAACTCCATTTCATGGCTTTGACACTCCAATTTCATGGCTTCTAGATGGCGGAATCGCGCCGAAGAGAGATTGAAGCCCTAGCGAAGCGTCGGATCTCTGAATTTCGGCGATTTATTGACGAAGAGAAGCGAAGTACCGCCATGGATTCGAAGTTCTCCCAGAATGATAGACCGGAATTTGAAAACCCTAATTTATGGTGAGAATCTCGGATGAGTTGTTCGCGCCACAAGGGGGTGATGTTTGCACCGGCTCATTTTAGTTAAGTTTTAAAAAGTGGTATGATTGAACATCTGAGGTGTCGTGGTGTAGTTGGTTATCACGTCAGTCTAACACACTGAAGGTCTCCGGTTCGAGTCCGGGCGACGCCAATTTTTTTTTTTGTGTGTTGTGTAACTGTTTTTTTTCCTGTCAATGCTATATTCTTTAGGTACCGACTCAGTAAGATGTTGCTGTGTTGTGTTACATTTTTTTTTGTCAATATTATAGTCTTTAGACACCAACTATCAGGACCGATTCCTAAATGAATCTCGATCACCTGGCTCGATCCAATAACTCACTAACCAACTCGGTCACTGAGATATGAACCTAACTCGTAAGCCTCTATTTTTAAAAACAACTCATTATCTTTCATCAGCGAATTGAAATTCAAATTAAGTAATTATAAATTCAGCGGAATATCATAAATTAAAACTTATTTCAATATTTTCACAAAATGTCAATACTGGAAATCAAGAGTTATCAACTTATAATAAATACTCATCTAACTCAGTTTATTTCAAATCTCAAATTCCACGATAATTAATATTCTTTCTTTCCATTTTTTTTTTTGTGGGAATATAATTGAATCAAGATTCATTCATATATTAAGACCAATCAAAGCTTTCCAATTCTCTTTCTTTCCTAAATTGACAACTTGAAATAGGAAACTAATTATTCTCGTCGTTGACTTTCTCTTTTTTGTTGTTTCGATTAGGCATGTATTATTTGTGGGCCCACACACCATACACACAAATAGGTATACTTTACTAATTTAAAAATTAGAATCGTCACACCAACTCAATCGGATTTCGTGCATTTCAATTTGAGATATATGGCACGAATTTATCCAAATTCTTATGAATATATCCAAATTTCAATTCGGGACTTTATTGTTGTTTTTGATCCCCCGAGCCGCCTCTTTCTTTCTTGCCAAAATCCTGAAATTATTTTATTGATTCTCTTTTGTGATTTTTGATATTGAACCACCGTCGATCCTCCGTCGATCCTCTATTTCAATCGGCAGTGGTTCAAATACATTTGTGCACCTTTTATTCATCCAATAAGTTTTAAATCTAGTAAGATTTATGAAGAATGGTTCATCTTTGTTGCAGACATCTTCTTCAACGATTGTGCATGATTTTTGTGCGGCAACTTGGGTTGGTCTCTTCTTTAATTTTTCATTTTATAGTTAGTTTCTCCTCTCTAGTTATAAGTTATTGATTTGTCTTCTCTTTGTTGAAAAGTTTTGTTATTTGTTATGTGATTTTAGTGGTGTTTGTGTATTGTAATATTTTTTAACGTTGTAGATACTAGTAGTTCTTGATTGTCAAAATGTTTAAATTTCACAATCGCATTCATAAGCAAATTAATGACAGATTCTTTTGAACAAATAGAATTAACGAATCGACGTACGTTTTGATTCTAATTTCTATGTCTGGTCATGTATCCAACTATTAATGATTAAAGGAACTTTTATTTTTCTTCTTCAAAAAAAAAAAATCCAACTTCCAGTTCAAAATTGAAAATGACTGGGCATAGGGAGCATGAGACTTGGCGCGCTTTGCGCATATTTTTCCAGGTGTTCACGTATTTTTTTCAAGACCAGACATACCGTGATGCTTGGCTTCACGCCTCACCAGTACCAGTAATTAAGTAGATGGTGCGTTCGTGGACCTCTCCAAGTCGCTGCTACTTCTCTATCGCTAGCTGCCACTGGTCCACTACAGTCTACAATATATAATCGCGTAGAGAAACCAAAAGTAAGGTGAGTGAGGCGAATATTCTGAAGCATATACTCCACAAGGGATCTGATAGGTCCACGTAAATTAATCAATCAAGATCTACTCATCATACATACTCTAAAAGTAAAATCTATATAAAATTGGGTTGTTTGTCACCTACCACGCATCTTCATGCGAGTCTCATTACTGTTTTCAAACATGTCTTGTTTTCTTTACAAATAAGTTCCAATCTTAGTTTTTTCTACCAAAAACTTCAACGCTGTTATAGAGGCGAGGTTTTTAATCAAAACATGCTCATCTTCCTTTATTTTTGTATTTTTTTGTATTTTTTTTATTTTCCCAAGTCGAGAATAGCATAATAAGTTTTAAATGAAATGATGGGAACAATGCTCCAAAGTCTGTTTTTCCATTTTTGAAGTAACAAAGCTCCAAACTCTTAGTTTGACGTGCCTCCGCATGGATAACGCGATCTGATATGTAGATAAGGGGACCGTATAATTATTGTCACACAAAATAAAAAAGTACGTGCACTACAACAAAGTAGCTCGAAAGGTTCAAATTAATGCATTTTATAATTTTTATTTAACTAGCCAAAGCATCTCTCGATCTGGAATATCATGAGTTCGACTTTCGCTTTAGTAAAAAAAAAAATGCATTATATATAACTTCCTTTTTTAAAAAATTTATGGTATAAAATGGTTTCTAAACATAGAAAGTGTATAAAGCTTATAGTATCTCCAATGATAAATGTGGATTGAGACTGATACGGTGTAGCACCGTTGCGTATTTAGATATGTATAAAAGGATTGATATCCTATTGGTGGTATTATGTACTCATTTGTAAATAAGTGTACAAAGAAGTAGGGGGCAAGTGCTATGATATAGCACAATTTTGCTTCGAGATACGTATAAAAGGGTTGATATCCCAACAGTATTGTAACTCCTTTACAAATAAATTTATAAAGGAAGTGGGGCAAGTGATATGATATAGCACCAATGTGTCTCGAGATATGCATTACTTAGATTCACAAAGAATAAACTTGTGATCTTAATAAATATTACAACTCATCGTTGAGTTGAAATATACTTCTAAATCTCGCTAACCTATATAAAGTACAAAGGTTGTTGAATTTAGATACACTTCTAAATCAATAAGGATAGAAGAAATCATATGGAAGTTGGGATTTGAGATATATTGTTATCTCAAATCCGAGATATGTTCTTATCGCTCACCAATAAATAAGGAAACCGGCTCAAGGCATGAGGTACGTACAAAATTCTGAAAAAAAAAGGTATTGACTTTAGTGTCAGAGTGTTTTCCCCGGAGGCCCCCACTCCGAGATTTGTTTTGCAGACTTCGACAAAGAGTGGTCCCATCACAAGGTCGCGACGATTCACGTCTCCGATATCGAGGTTAGAGGTGTTGTTTCCACGACATAGACCATGAATTGGAGTCGCCTCATGAATATGGGGAAAATGTCACGCGACACTCGTTAATTTTCACTAGATATACATTCAACCTCAAAATAATCTCCAATGCATAATGTAGATTGAGATCTTTTTTTAGCTTTCGACGTTTATCTTGTTTGTCTATTTTGTAGATAAAATGCCTATCACATCCACAATGTCCAATATAGATATGGAGGTAGACACTCTCTACTTTCATTCCCGCCACGCCAACTAAATTTTTACAATTTATGATTGCATTAAAGAGCTCTTTTTGGGCTGAATGTCCATTACTCTAGGTGGATCCATTTTTCATCCAATTTATGATTGCATTGGAGATGCTCTCAAATTATTTGGACATATAGATAAAGAGTGTGATCTGATTTTTTTTCTATAAGAAAAAAAACCTCTAGGAGAAGCCATCATTCTATATCAAATCAGTGATCTACTGTTGTTGGTAAGTTTGATCACATTATCAAAACAAGATTCTCAAATCTCAAAAACTATAACGTTCTTACTTTATATAATCAAGGTGCGGTCAATAGATTTACCGGCCACAGTTACAAAAAAAAACAACCTTTAGGAAAGTAGCTATAGCGAAAATCAGAACGTTCTAGACTCTACACCTCACTCCGTGGCACTACCGTAATTCTCGCGATCGCTCTTCCCATTTTCGGAATTCCACTTCGGACAAGTTCCTCTGTTCGACGAGTCCACCAAAAAAGAGGGCCGCTAAGGGCACCCCACCTATTAATGAAGGCACCCAGTTAATGTGGCACAAATTGATTTACAGGGCACCCGAAAATTAAACCCAAAATACCAAAAATACCCCTAGTGCAAAAAACCCTTACACCCCACCACCACTACCACCACTACCGCCACCACCACCGCCACCACCATCACCGAACCCCGAGCACCCGACCACCCCCACCACCACCTTCACCGAACCCCGAGCACCCCACCACCTTCACCGAAGCTGTTGTGCAAGAACCCATTTAGTTTGAATCGACAAAGTGAGAGGAATCTCCAAAATCGTGTTTTCCGTGTCTCGCCTTGTGTTTCTCCTTTGGTTTACGGCTTTTTGAGGTTCGTAGGGTCGTGGTGTGAGCCGATTTCGTCTCCAAGTTAGGGTTCGGTTGAATAGTTAAAGAAATGAGAATTCGCGGTTCTCGGCCACACGGGCCGAGGCGTGCTTGCGATCTCGGCCTCGCATGGCCGAGCACGAGCTACGATTTTGGGAACTCGAAGTCTCGGCCACAAAGGCGGAAGAGTTCACGATGTCGCGATTACGCATGGCCGAAAGTACTCTAGTTCTCTCGGCCGAGACATGACGAGAGCTACAATTAGTGGTAGGTAATGTGGTGTCGGTGGTGTACAATCGAGAATGTGCTCATACTCTCGGGTACACCGGCGTATCATACCGTGACCTAAGTACACCTCTCGGTCCTTTAGGACCGAGACATCACCATACATCTCGGTCCCTGCGAGGCCGATACAATCGCGCACCAGGACAAAAACTTCTCCCAATTTGCATAAAAAACACAAAAAATACGCAAAATTACCTCAAGGACGACTTCATCGGCACGCAGAAGCATTACAATCCTCCATTATATAGTGGAAACAACTTGACGGATTTGAAGAAATTACCAAACCCTACGTTGACAAACAAATCATCATTTTCATGTTTTCCACAACTAAGCAGTTCTAATAAACTATCATATGGTTGTCAAACATTGTTTACTCATTTGTCGGATGATGTCAATCCGCAAGAATCGATAAAAAGTCGACAAACGCGGTGTGAATTTGTGGTTCAACCTTGTGGTGGGGTGCCTTTTTTCTTTGTCAAAATGATTTGTGAGGTTTGAATCACTATATATACAAGGGCAAAATAGTCTTTTCCACTTTTCTTTGAAATTTTTACAAAAACTTTGGGTGCCTTCATTAAATGGTGGGGTGCCCTTAGCGGCCCTCCCAAAAAAAGGTCCAAACAAACCACTGAAGACTCGTGTGTCAAATCTCGTTTGCACGTTACCCTAACTTGCAATGCGTGCACTGCATACTTCCCCAACGACTTTCCACCCCGTTTCGATACCATCTCGCTCGTGAGCAATGACATAAAGCCAAGTCACGATAAAAAAAAAATGAGTCAGCTCAACTGAAGCCGGTTAGCCGCCACGTAATCGGCTCGAAACCGCTCACGTGAGCGAAACCGCTGGTTTTCCAAACCTACCCAAAAAAAAAAAAAAATGCTTGGTGGTCACGCACTCGGCGTTGCTTTAAATACCTTGGTATCTTCATTTGCTTTGCAGTTGTTCTAGTTTCTTCTCGTCCGCTCTGCGCAGTCGAAGCTCTCTAACACTCGCTCAGTCGCTCAGTCGCTCAGTCAGATCGTCTACTATGGGTACGTAAGCGTTGTAGATCTTGTGTAGATGCGTGGTTTCGATGGATCTATGGTAGTGATGTGTGGTTTTTGTGAGATCTGTTGGTTTGGTTGTTAATTCTGGTTTTGTTTTGGTTTTTGTGTTGATCTGTGCAGGAAAGGTCAAGATTGGGATCAATGGTACGTTTTTTATTTTTTTTCTAGATTTGTGTTGTTTTGATGGTTTTTGTGTGATTAGGTTTTCGTTGTGGATCTGATCGGACTTTTTGGTGCTCATTTGTTGTGGAAATTAGGGTTTGGAAGGATCGGGCGATTGGTCGCCAGAGTCATTCTTCAGAGAGACGACGTGGAGCTCGTCGCTGTGAACGATCCGTTCATTACCACAGATTACATGGTAATGTTGCAGCTTTCATCAATTTCATCAATTGGTTTTAGTTTGTAGATCCTTTGATGTCTTTGTAGCTCTAGATCTTGCTTTTTGGGTTTCAGAAATCAGGTCCGGTGGCGATCATAGTGTGTTGTTTACATGTTTGTTAGGCGAAATGGCTTGCATTTATGAATCAAATGAGAAGAATAAAATCATGATTGTTGTGGTTGTTGTGTGTTAAAAGGATCGGTATTGATTGATTGAATGTGGTCTTCTTCTTTGCGTGCTTTGTGTGCAGACATACATGTTCAAGTACGACAGTGTTCATGGTCAGTGGAAACACCATGATATCAAGGTTAAGGACTCCAACACTCTCCTCTTTGGTGAGAAGGCAGTCACAGTTTTCGGCCACAGGTTCACATTTTGCTCTTACCCTCTTATGCGTTCGTGCTTTTACAATTGACAAGATCAAAAATTGTTTAGTCATTAAATTACCAAGGTTTACACTTGTGATGTTAAATTCATTCGTTTTGCAACATTAAGGAATCCCGAGGAGATCCCATGGGGCGAGACCGGGGCCGAGTTTGTTGTCGAGTCGACCGGAGTTTTCACTGACAAGGACAAGGCTGCCGCTCACTTGAAGGTTCGTTGACATGTTTTTCTCAATCCCAAATTAGTTGGAGTTTGCGCATTTGGTGAAACTTGATTATGCTATGATATTCTGTTTGCATAATTTTGCTGCTTAATTGAATTGGTTCCAAAATCGAGCACAATGGAAAAGTTTGATCCATCCATGTAGCCAGCCCCAATTAATTTGGGACTGAGGCTATGATGTTGTAATTGAATTGGTTTCGGTTTGTGAATGCACAGGGTGGTGCTAAGAAGGTTGTCATCTCAGCACCCAGCAAAGATGCTCCCATGTTCGTTGTCGGTGTCAACGAGCATGAGTACAAGTCTGACCTTAACATCGTTTCAAATGCCAGTTGCACTACCAACTGTCTTGCTCCTCTGGCTAAGGTTTTGTTGTTGGTCTCTTCAGTTTTTCCATTTATTGTAAGTGCTTTGCTTTTACTTGTTATGTATTGATTTTTCCTTTTTGTTGTTGGTGTTCCTGGTTGTTCTTGAAACAGGTTATAAATGACAGATTTGGCATTGTGGAGGGTCTCATGACCACTGTCCACTCCATCACTGCCACACAGAAGACTGTTGATGGGCCTTCGGCTAAGGACTGGAGGGGTGGTAGAGCTGCCTCATTTAACATCATTCCCAGCAGCACTGGTGCTGCCAAGGTATTTATTTATTATTAAATATATCCTTGCATTGTTAATGCATTTCTATGAATAATTCCGAGTTTTCTTTTCACGCTGCATGTAATGTCTTGCATGCGTGTTAGATATGGGATTCTTCACTTACCAACATGTTTTCTCCTGTATTTGAAGGCTGTAGGCAAAGTGCTACCGTCTTTGAATGGAAAATTGACTGGCATGGCATTCCGTGTACCTACCGTTGATGTTTCCGTAGTGGATCTCACAGTGAGGCTTGCGAAGGCTGCCTCGTATGATCAGATTAAAGCTGCCATCAAGTAAGTTTACTAAAAGGTTTTTTTACGCTGTTGAGGGAATTTAGTAAGTTTAAAATAAGGTTTTTTATGCCGTCGAAGGGAATTTTCGTTGCGATCCTCTATTCTGTGTCAATTGTGTTTCTGTTGCAATTTTGGAGATAGATAAATGTGGTGAAATTTTCGTAGAGAAGTTTGGATGAGAGAGTGTGTATTTGTTACAATGTTAGTTGTATTAGTGCTAATGGATAAGCTTCTGTTGAGCAGGGAGGAATCTGAAGGAAAGCTAAAGGGCATCTTGGGCTACACAGAGGATGACGTGGTTTCCACAGACTTTGTGGGTGACAACAGGTAAATGATATCAGCTTAGCTTTTCCTACAATTTTAAGATTTTGTGGATGCGGTTTACTAGCATTTCTCAATCTGCAACTAGTTGCTATAAATCGTTACTTTATAAAAATTTCTTTAGGTTTTAGTGTGGCCCTACCTTTTGCTATTTCGTTGTTTATACACCATTCTTTGGTTCTTGTGTGATTTTTTTTTTTTTTTTTTTTGCAATTTACAAGCTACACCATACGTTTTTGATCTTTTTTTTTTTTTTTTTTAATGAGGCTGTGAAAAAATGTATTTAAAGTAGGAATAGTTTTACTTGTGATCTAATTTGAGCGTTGCTGCTATGAACAGGTCAAGCATCTTCGATGCCAAGGCCGGAATTGCTCTCAACGACAACTTTGTGAAACTTGTGGCTTGGTATGACAACGAGTGGGGCTACAGGTAATCATCCATTGTCCCTCGTGTATTTCTGTCATTAATTTTTCAGTTGGTTCCAGTGTTCGAGTTTTTAATGCGGTTTTTTTTTTTTTTTCACTGTTGATGCAGCACCCGCGTTGTTGATTTGATCCGTCACATTGCCTCCGTTCAGTAAAACTCAGCGGCGGCATGCTTTTTTATATCGTGTTGCAGTAATAGGTCCTTAATCCCCCACGTCTGGGTATTGTGGTGGAGTGTCGTTAGCAATAATAATTTGTTGAACAATAAAGCACTTGGCAGAGTCTTTCCTTTCTTATTTTGGAGCAAAAAAGGGTTTTCTGCTGCCCTTGTTTTTGGTTTGTTCTTGACAAGAAAATTGAAGCGGTTATTGCCTATTTGTCTTTTTTTTGAGCTTGGTGTGTCTTTCAGTGCTTTTATCAACTCTGAGAGCCATAATCACATGTTATTTGAATATTTACAAGTTTATTAGGTCGGCGCAGCTTCAATTATGCGTCCCAACAGTTGCAGGACCAACAACTTGATCACCTCACCTACTTGTGCTTCTCTTCTGCCAGTTTGGGCTCTTTGATTCTATTTGTAGATTAAACGTTCCACTTATAAATCGCCTGCGTTTTTCGTTGATTTGAATTTGCGTCATTAAAGATGGGAGTGATATTTCAATCAAACATAATTAGTTCGCACGTTTCATGCTTTAGAGGCTCTCCTTGTGTAGTTGTGCTAGAGAGCAAATATGTGTATCGAGAAAGGAAACGCATCCTCTCTCAGTTCAAGAACGTTTATTGGTGCCATGATTAAAATCATGTAGACGTACTTGGTGAGTAAAAGGTTTTGAGGCTAAATCTCACCATCTACTTTTGTAGAGTCATAGAAGGGTTGAAATCTAACATCCACAATCGTTTGTGGTTGTCAAGTTATTAAGATGTGTTTGATGGTGGTTATCACGAAGATGTGGGTGGTTCTAAAGAATTCGCTATGATCGTAAAGTTACTAAGATGTACCAACCACACAACTATCACGTAAGTTATTAAGAGGTGGATTGTAACGAAGTATTCTTCTAAATCATGAAGCTTAGAGCACGTCAGGTTCTTGTAGATAATTGGATGAGCCTGAGAAGGGAGAGGGCGAATGAAAATGTTCCCACGCCCACCATTGTCAAAAACATAAAAGAAAAGAGGTTAAGAATGCAGGGGAGAAATAAAACCGTCAGCAATCAGATTAAGCATCAAACTATGGAGCAAGAAATTATTATAGACTTTTGTGCAACGTGAATGCAAGTTGGGTAAAAGAAAAGGCATGTCAACACTTCCAGTGCATGGAATGCATCTCAAAAAACAGACTACAACTTTCCCCGCATCAGTACAAGACGAAGCACATATTAACAGGAAAATGTTCAAATAGACATAAATATAAGTGAATCTATAGGCCTTTTTGCCCTCCTAGAAAGTAAAACTCCTGCAACCAAAAAAGAAAATGAAATCAGTATAAATAATTCTTAAATTGAGTCATTGCAGAGCAGATGATACGTATATTCTAAATAAAGCTGGTAATTTGGGTCATGAAACGATTAACACGACACGTAATAAACATGTCGTGGGTTTGACTTAAGTGGGTCTTGATCATAAATATGTTAACACGTTTATACACGGTTAATAAACGAGTCATTAACATGTCAACCTGCTTAACTCGTTTATGACTTGCTTAACACGACTAAAGAATAATGTATAAATAATAAATATAGTATAATAAATAGATTGATACAAAATTCACCCATTTGAATGCATGTTAATAGCATGATTTATTTATTTTATTTATAGACATCTTTTATCATATTTTATTTTTATATTTGAGATGAAATATTCATTTTACTTTTAATATATTATTTATGTTTTAGATTTTATTAATAATTATTTATTAAGAAAAAATAAAACTTTTCACCTAAGTAAAATTTAGATATTTTTTTAAATGATTTTTATAATTTTGTTTATGTTATTATTACGAGTTATTTTTGCTTTCTTATTAAAAGTAATAAAGACTTGAATGAAAAAAGTAAAGTAAAACTAACGACTATATACAACCGCATTATATTTTATTGGCTATTTTAGTATGTTTGTTCGAATTTAATCATTTAGATATATTTTAAAAAGTAGTAACCAAATTATAAAAGTTTAAATAAAATAAAATTTTTAAATACAATATTTAATAAATGAGCGACACGAATACACAACATGTTTAACACGACCCACTTAGACACGAAAACGATTACCACGATTAATAAACATGTCATGTAATGAGTTTGCATTATATGGGTCATGACCTGTTTATGACACGACACGTTTACGACTCACCGATACGAATTGCCACTCCTAATTCTAAATGTCCAAAACAGCCCAAACTCAGAAGCGACAGGAAACCAGATCTCTTAAAATCAAGCAGTTTTGCATGGCAGGCCTATGGCATTATTTAAGATCATCTAAACATAAAGCTTAGGACGGATTGATGATGTAAACAGATTTTCAATGATTCTGAAAAAGGAGCTTCATCTGAGGCAAAAAGTTTAGGAAGAAAACAGTGCTTATAGTGAAACAAACTTGAGAGAAATGAATGCATCTTGAAAAACCAACAATTGAACTTGGGACAAAATAAGAACAAGATGCAAAGTTGTTTCTATCCAAGGGAATTAATCGAAGCAACGGAAAATGGAATAAAAAATTGAATGATTCAAATTCTTTTGGTAAAATATTCTAGTTCAGAATTACTCATGATAAAGGAGCAGCGACACTCAGGCACTGCATGGCTCTATGTCAAGAAATTGGGAATGCTACGGTTCAACTGTCTAACATCTTAATTACATAACAAAAAGAGACATTATCTAAAGAAAATTGCACTAAGGTTGAAACCATCAACTAAACAACTTGAGAAAACCATGGTTCGACTTCGACCTAGCAAACAATCAGGTTACCTCTACAATACTTCAATTATTGGGTTACCAATGGAACTAATTACTTTGAGGCTCATAAAAGGAATACATAGATTGTTTCAAATTGTATTAAACACCAACAAGCTCCTTTGTGTTAAAAAAGAGCAGGGATGAGACTTTTTTGCTCAAGATCAAAAGTTTAACTTTCCAAAAATGCTGTTGTCTTAGAATGCAAAGGTGCATTAAATATTCCATCTCATGAGAATATTCATCATAAATAATGTGGAGTGCACGGTACTTGATTTTGCCATGGATAGTAACCACGAGAAATTGGCTCTAACATGAGGTTTCGATCATGTCTCAAGTGCAGGAGAATAGAGTTTAAATCATTTTGAATTAAGTTAAAGAATGCTAAGTCATTACAATAATGTGCAATCAGCATTTGCTTGTATCTCCAAGAATATTAATAAATGCATTGACAAAGGTAAAGCAAACAAGGTGTGAGTGGATAACTTTTAGAAGCCATTAATTGTCCATGTAAGCTTCGAAGGCTCGAACATTGAAACATATTGTAGTTTTAGAACTTAATATAACAAAAAAAGATTGACCAACTTATTGTTATGTACATTTGCAGGTTATGGTAGCTTTCGTAAAAAAATCCAATACTAATTCAAAAAATCAGTTTATTCACTTTTTCTCGTGTTTTCCATTGCTCATTACCTCCATGTCATAAGCACTACCATATCCTATTGATTCAAGTGTTTTATATATACACACACACAATAGTATCCGTCTTTAATAGATTTTATTCTTTATATTGGAGAAAAGTTATTTACCTCAACAACATGATTCCAAATTAGTTGGATCAGCTACTCTTCCACTAAGCAAGATTTAACACAAATGAAGATTTGCTTTCATAATCTTTTAAATACTTCATAATTAATGCATCCCAAAAGTTATTTTACGTCAACTCTTGTACAACCAAATCCCTTAAAACTCTATTATGCCAAGGTTTCTAACTAATGTATTTGCTGAGTGCATTTGGATGTGCCAAAACCATCGAAACCTTAATATCCACAGCCATTGGCACAAATTCAACTTTTCTTTGAATCTCAATATTTCTTGTTGTATCTTTACAAGTATTATTATTATTACGACATCTCCACCTAAGCATCCAAGTCTCCACCATGCAAGTTTCTTGATACACACACCTCCTTTTCATGGACCACAACAAAGAATGTCGAACAACCAATCTTTCCAATTTGAGGAAAGAAGACAAGAAGCAAAATCTTTCCTAGCATCCAACGAGCAACATAATAGAAAAATTAAAAATTAAAATGAGAATGGTGCACTAGCAGTGATCAAGTTCAATACTAATCAGAGACCAAAATAATTCGTAATCAATTTGGACCAATTAACAAACAATGCCATCAGAAAATTAGAACAAAACCAACTTAATTAACTTGCATCCCAATTCGACTCGACACTGTCTCCATTTATGGCTTATTACAGGTTCAAAATGTCCATAATCCCGACAGGCTCGCCTAGTCTAATCATAAGTCCAGCAATCAAGCATCCAACAGCAGAGATCCAATGTTGTTAACATAATGGTAATACATCCAACTTTCTAACAATGAAACAATTGACCAAGAAGATATACCTGAAATCAGCGACCGGGATTCATCCCGAAAAGAATGCTGTTCCCTCCAGGAAGGTAAGCAACATTCGCCGACTTAGCCAGCGTCCCCGCGATCTCCCTTGTCGCCTCAATCCGCCTCAACTCAATCAATCCATTTCCAGCAGCAGCAGTGGCATCAGAAATAAGCTTGGCCGCCTCGCTCTCACCTTCAGCTCTAGTAATCGCTGCTCTCCTCTCCTGCTCCGCCTTCATCACCACGAACTTCGACCGCTCCGCCTCCTGCTGCGCCACCTGCTTCTGCTCCACCGCCTTCGAGAACTCCGGTCCATACGACAAATGCGTAATCGCAACATCATCCAAAACAATGTTGAAATCCTTCGCTCTCCGAATCAAGCTCTCTCTAACCAGCGCCGACACGTGAGGCCTCTCCGTGAGCAGCTGATCCGCATTGAACTGCGCCACCACCGCCTTCAAAACCTCATTCCCGATCGAAGGCAGCACCTTCTCGTCATACTCGATTCCTAGGGTTTTGAAGATCGTCGGAAGGTTCTCGACTTGCGGCCGCGAGAGGAGGCGAAGAGTGAGGTTCACCATTTGAAGGTCCTTCGTTCCGGAGACGGACGAGAAGGTGTGAGGCCTCGTTCGGATGTCGAACGTGAATGGCTTCTGAAGCCATGGAATCAGGAAATGCGTTCCTTCGCCTACTGTCTCGTCGAGGACGCCGCGGAATCGGTCGAAGAGCACTGCTCGCTCGCCGCCGTCCACCGTGTAGAGAGAGGCGCTGAGGATCGTCGCGCCGGCGCCGAGGCCGAACGCCGCGCGAGCGACGTTCGTGAGGAAGGAGATCGCTTGGTTGCTTCCCATGAAGATCGATCGAGATGGAGATGGAGATGCAGATCGAGATCGCGATCAAGAACACAACGAAGAAGACGAAACCCTAGGCTTTGATTTTGGTTTGCTTGGTGCGCACTCCACTCTTAAACCCTACTACTTCGCTTTCTGGATCTATCTAAAACCCTAGATTTTGATGGTCACGTGCGTCGCACGTTGAGATGTTGAGATTTGTGCTCGTATCGCGATGAATATCTAATGCATCAAACGAAACAGTCCCAGAGAAACCTAAAACAAAGCTGTTTCGGTCTCTGTTCACTCTTGCGCTGATTTTAGAGTTGCAGAGAGTTGTGATTTTGAATGGGCTGGGATCGTCAATCATGCAATTATTATTGCTGCCGAATTGAATAAGGTGTTGTGTTCTTCTTCTCTTTTTTTTAAAAAAAAAACTAGATTCATTTTTGCTGTTCAAGACTCTGTTTTTGGGAGCTAGTTTTGTTAGAAATGATTGGAATTTGGATTCGTAGTTTGCTCTTCTTTTCTTTTTCTTTTTTTTTTCGGTGTTTTTTGAAATCATCAATTGACACAAAGATTAAGAAATGACGATTTGCGGTGGTTTGGTCACCTGCAAAGCCGGCTGACAAATGACTACTCAATAAAAACTGAAGAAGTAGGGGTAGATTGAAGTTAATTTGGAACGTATTAATTAGGAGGGATTTGAATGGTTTGGAAAGTTCACCATCAATAATGGAAGAGTTTGATCCATGTAGCTGACCCCGATTAATTTGGGACGGAGGCAATTTCACTTCCTTAATGATTTCGAAGTTGGTGAAATCTATGCAAGTTAAAGACATAGTTTGTTCTCTCTGCATTTGATTTACATTTGTCCTAACAAGTAAGTGTGTGCTGCAGCTTATAGTGTTTTGTGTGGTATGTGTTGATCTTGATGAGTAAATTTTATGAATCATGATGAAACCATAAAACCCCATGCAAATTCACTTCATTTTTTAGGACTTGCTCTTCATCAATTGCCATTGCTAGAAACCGGAAGGAAAAATGAAGATAATTTGATTGGTTGCGCAGCATGGTGTCTGATCTGTTTGTAGCTTGAGCAAACTTAAGTTATGATCGATCGATTGTTTGTTTAGTTGCTTCTTCAATATAAGCATGCAATCAAGTGCTCAGCGCAATGGAAGAGTTTGATTCATGTAGTCGACCCCAACTTCTGTTGTTGTATATCAAAGTTGTGGAACTCAAAGGGCTTCCTTTTATAGAAGTGTCATCTTCACAAATAAATTTTGCCATATACTGTGTCACGTGTTCGTCTTGATCATTAGTTGGGAAGCATATTTATCTTTTTTCTCCGAAAATCATATTTGATTGATTTTGTGGAAACTGATATTTAAGAGATTGGGAGGGTTGTGAAGTTGTTTTCGTTCTTGAAGCAAATAGCCTATTTTTTCTGATCTTCTTCTTATGGTTGATGTAGCCTCTAGTAACCATGAACTTGGTGCTTGCAAGTCCTCTTAGAGTCTCGCTTTTCGTCTTGCTTTTTCAGTTTTATGTTTGTTGAGTATGATTTGTTGTATACTTTAGTGTTATCCAATTGAAGAAGCTAATGAGCCATTTTACTTTGGTCTGCAGGATTATGATTTGAATCTCTTGTTCCCGGCTTCTGTTCTGCAATGAATATTTCAACTATTTCCTGCACCAGAACCCATATACTACGATGTTTTCCGTCATTCTATTATGGATTAGTTCATGCTGTATTTCGAGCTGACTCGTCTTCGTTTTCTTCTTGTTCTTCTAATTTGATAGAAGAACTACCTTCTATCAAAAGCCTTCTTAACAACAGAGGAAGAGAGTTTTCGGATTCAACATTGGAGTCTCATCTACAAATGCTCATATCTAGTATTCGTGGCACAACCAGTGAAGATGAGGTTTTTAGTTCCCTATCGCAAAACCGAAGTTTTTTAAGCATTCAACTGTCTACTTCTCTTGTTGAGAAGTTGCTTCTTAGGTTTGAGGATGACTGGAGATCTGCTTTAGGTATTTTCAACTGGGCTACAGAACAACCGGGTTATGAACATACTTGTGATACGTTTGATATGATGGTGGATATTTTAGGGAAGGCGAAGCAAATAGAGAGGATGTGGTTGTTTTTACGGGAAACATGCTATCAAAATCTCATCAGTCTGAAAACAATGGCCAAAGTCATGAGAAGGCTTGCTGGGGCAGGTAGATGGGAGGATGCCGTAAAGGCATTTGATGATTTAGGAACTTTTGGATTGGAGAAGGACACGGACTCCATGAACGTTCTGCTGGACACGCTATGCAAGGAGAGGAAGGTTGAGCTTGCTCGCGAGCTTTTTTATAAACTAAAATTGCACATTTCGCCTAATGCTTACACTTTTAACATATTTATCCATGGTTGGTGCAATGCCAAAAGGATTGATGAGGCAAATTGGACAATCCAAGAGATGAAAGGATGCGGTTGTTCCCCATGTGTCATTAGCTACTCCACAATTATCCGTGCCTACTGTCAGCAGTCTAACTTTGAAAAGGTTTTTGGGCTTATGCGCGAGATGGAAGCTCAAGGATGCCTCCCTAATGTGGTCACCTACACCACTGTCATGCATTCACTTGCCAAATTAGGGGAGTTTGAGGAAGCTTTGAAAATATATGAAAGAATGAAATCGGTTGGATGTCGGCCTGACACAATGTTCTATAATTCACTGATTTACATACTGGGGAGAGCAGGGAAGCTGCAACAGGCTGTTCATGTATTTGAGATAGTAATGCCTATGGAAGGCATCAAAAGAGACACTTCTACTTACAATAATATGATCACAATATTTTGTGGTCAGTTACAGGAGCAAAATGCTTTGAATGTTCTTAAAGGCATGGAAGAGTCTGGGTTATGTAAGCCTGATCTTCGTACATACGATCCTTTGCTCAAGCTACGTTTCAAACTTGGGAAAATTGATAATATTCTTGACAATTTATTGGATGACATGATTGACAAACATCATTTGAGTTTTGATATTTCAACATACACACTTTTAGTCCACGGGCTTTGCAGGGCTAACAAATGCAAGAGGGCCTATCTCATTTTCGAAGAAATGGTAAGGAAAGACGTAATGCCTCGATATCGAACTTGTAGTTTGCTTTTGGATGAAGTCAAGCGAAACAATATGGACGATGCTGCTGAAAGGATTGAAGCCCTGATGAGGAAATTGAAAATCTCCAAACGGTAGAAACTACCAGGTGAATTACTTGTCTGGATGATTTTAAGAGATTTATTCACTTCGTCTGCTTGTCCTAAAATTGCAAATGCTACATTATTAGATTAGGAGCCTTGTGTTAAATTGCAAAAAAAAAAAAAAAAAAGGAATGCCTTTGTTCAACATGTAAGTTTGAGAGCTAATTTATAAAATAGAAATATACATATCACATGTGAATGGAGCTGAGTGGAAGAGTTTGATCCATGTAGCGGATTGATTTCAACTAATTTGGAATTGAGGCTTTGTTGTTGTACATATCACATGTCGCGTCCATTGGTTTGACTGGAACAAAAAAAGTTTACTCCATTCTTTACTAAGAATATGAATCCAATGTTGGGCCATTATTCTTCCAATTGTGAAGTCGCTGAGCCTTTAGTAGTAGTTTTATTGTTGAGTGAGAGATGGAGATGTCTAGTTTTCCTTTATGTATCTCCCAGATGCAGTCATCTACACCACTGTTATGCATTCATTCGCCAAGTTGAGGAAATTTGAGGAAGCTTTTCAAATATATGAAACAATGAAATGGTTTGGATCTCGGGGCGACACACTCTTCTATAACACATTGGTACACTTGAGGTAGAAATGCTGAGAGAAAGGCATCATGCGATACACGACTACGTATAATATTATGATCAGCTTGTTTTGCAGATACTCTCAAGAACAAAATGCACTTAATGTTCTTAATGAGATGGAAAGATCAGGCTTGTGTAAGCCTGATCTTCAAAACTATATTCCTTTGCTGAAGCTGTGCTTTGCAACTGGAGAAACTGATGGTAATTAAACTCGGCATGTTATTGGATAACTTGATTAACAAGCATCATTTGAGTCTTGATTTTTAAACATACAAACTTTTAATTCATAGGCTTTGCAGGGTTGACATGATGCCTCGTTATCGAACGTATACTTTTCTCTTGGATGAGTTCGAGAGGAAGAATATGGATGGTGCTGCGGAAAGGATCGAAGACCTGATGAGGCGATTCAAGAGCTCCAATCGATAAAAGCTACTAGGTAAGTAACATGTACAAATGACTAGTGATTTTATTTTTAACAGACCTTGCTTGTCTTGAAAGTCCTAAACTACCAACGAGTGAAGAATGCAAATACTACCAAAGGTCCGAAGCAAATGAACAGTGCTTGCATGACTATAATCACCTGTAACGCCCATAATGTTTTACATGAAAAAAAAAATGCCGTAAAAGGAATATGTTTGAATCCATTAATTACTCAACAATAACAATGTCTCAATCCCAAATTATTTGAGTCGGCTATATGGATCAAACTCTTTCATTTTGCTTTATTGTTGATTTCATTAATTGCTGGAAACAAAATAAATTCAATTATAGAAAATTAATGCTCCAACTGTGAAGTCACTATTGTACGAATGCATGGGAGAGGGAGATGTCGTGTTTCATTTTCTGGATTCCCATGTGAAGATGCAGTGTTACAAGTACCATTAAAGCCAGTAGAGTGAAAAAGTTGGGGAAAAGTAGATGAAAAGTGGGGGACTCCACCTTCCAAGTATTATTGCTCAGCCATTTCACTCTCTTGTGCACTTTCTTTTGAGTGCTTTCACAGTTCCAATTATTTTTATAAATAGAAGTTAAAGGTGCCATGCACATGTTTCTCTATCTTTCAGACCCTTAATTGTAACAATCACTACTTCACACACTATATAAAAGAGGTGATGTTGCACCAATCAAGGAAATTAGTCCCCATGTTGCATTAAACCATATTGAACTGCAAACTCTTGTTATCAAAGAAAAAATTGCAAACATCAAAACTCAATCACTCTACAAAAAAAAAATCTCAATGACTTAACTAACAATCGGTTGGTCCAAGTAGTAAAAAACTCTCTTTCTATTAAGCGAGGTTTCGGTTTTGAGTTTCGTGGAACAAACTAGGTTGGCAGGTCTTTTTAGTTATGACATTTGCTTATTAGCTTAGTTTACGCGACTCTCACGTTTCCTTACCCATTGGTCTCACCAGCGCGTGAGAAGCTAAAAAAAGTTTCAAATAAATAAAGTAACTATTGGTGCCTGTGATTCAATATTGTAGACTAAGACAACAATCTAATAAGTAGGCTATCTTCTACTTTGCTTTATTAATGTTTATTGTTGGATTCATTTCATAAAAAGTGACAAATATTTTATGTTGGTTCTCACTTTATTTTTGATATTCAGTAGTGTCTGCAGGCGAGTCATTATTCCCACGATGCCTTAGCTAAGTGTAATCGACCTGAGCGTCTTTCAAGTGACCCGAAGCGATCTTACCACACCTGGATAATCAAAATCGAGAGTCATGCAACTTAACTTCGCGGTCCCACTTTCGCCTTACCTTTGTTGTGGCACTTGTGTGCGTAGGTGCTAAAATCATCAAATTAAATGTGGACAAGCCATCTAATGGTAATTTCAAAATGTTAAGTAGCACTGCATAAGCAAAGTAGATGCATTGCATTAGTTTGAATAATGCGACAAAATTATCTAGACCTCAATTTAAAAAATCTAAGAAAAAAATACACGGGCCGTATCATCACTATCATCCATTCATCTTCTTGTGATAAGGCCTTTGGCCCCATTGAGTCCTTTTTAAGATGGGACGAAAGATAATGTAAGGAAGAAAAAATTGCAGGCTTTTGAAGCAACCAAAACATGTTCAACAAAGTAGCAAACCATGTGGCTCGATTATGACGATGTCATGAAAAGAAAGGATGTGCATTTGGTGCTATAAAATTAAAGTTTGCTTGATTTCTTTTTACCCTGAATGAAATATAAAAGTATAGTTGAGGACTTTAGTCACATGAACTCTACGTACTTGTCGATATAGATAAAGTTGGTTTGCTTTTGTATTAGTTGAGATCAGGCCTTCAAATCTTATCGGATTATACAATCTCAAAAAGATTAGTAACCAGCTGTTTGTTTGTACAGGTTTAAAGGAAACTTTGGAATAATAATAATGTGGCAGTTTGATCAATTGAAAATTCTATTGGGTCCTTGATTTTATCATCAGAAAGACTGCAAGCTTTAGCATTGGATTTAGCTTTGTCTAGTTTGACAGTGCAAATTCATGCTACATATAAGCAGGGATTAGGGTAGAGAACTAAACATTTATCATGATGAGAGCCTACCACTATCTCATTAACCTAATTAGAGCCAAACTAATTAGGTTAATGAATTTGCAATTATGAAGCATGAATTTGCAAATTCATTAGAAATGTTTAGTACATTGGATTGAGTTTTGTCATTCAACTCCAAATACGTTGATTTCTCTCGAGTCATGAGGTTGGAGCGTCCGATTGACTTTCATGAGAATAGTCGAGTATGAGAAAATAAAAACGCTCGAACACCCACAATTATTAATTAAAAATAAATAAATAAAATAACTCATCAAAGCCTTAATTTTAAATTAATTGGAGTCGGTTACAACCGTTACATGAATTAAATTCTTTTATTGCATTGGATTTAATATACTTAACTTAATAACATGAACAAAAGAAAATGTTCATTTATACTTAATTTACTTAGTTGGCTAAGGCTAGTGTTAACTGAAACCACAAGAAATTTAACCAAAAAAAAAGAAGAAAAAAAAACTGAAACTACAAGAAAGTTTGGTTGCTAAATTAACTGAGTTAAAACTTAAAAGGCATCCAGATTTACCTTTCTTTTATAATTTCACTGCATCGGAGGGCCTGAATTTTGTAAGTGGGTTCACTCACCACGTGGCGAACAGGAGAGCGTGGGCACATGTATACAGAATTACTGTTACATCCCAATCTGAGCTGGACATGAAGAAGTGTTGGACTTCGGGCCCACATTGAGAAGTCCAAATTTAGGATTAGTTGTTTTTGTTAATTAAAACTAATCATTCCTAATTTATTGGATTCTTACCGAAATTGCCTATCCTTTAAGCCTCAAATTATTACAACCACGTGACTTTGTCTCTGGCACGTGCTTCTATAGTGGACACCAATTTTTTTTCATTTTTTCTTTTTTTAGCCACTCAAACCAACTAATAACGTCTTAAAAAAAAATTCAACCAATAAGCTTTAATCTTGATATTTATAAAAAAAAAATTATATAGAGTTTATGTTGTCGAGGCAGCTCCAACTTCTCTCCGTTATGTCATTGATTGATCGGAGTGAAAAAGAAATTATTTTTTTAAGTAAGGTCTTGATTTCGAGTTTCTTTAATATAACGTATAGAGTGAATAATGTCATTTTATACGAAGCTTGATAATCTTTGAACATGGATTAGTTGGTGCAATATAATATATTGAATATCGCGTGAAAACAAAAGACAAATAGTAAATAATAAATAGTCATAATAATTTTATGTTAATGATGTTTAATTATGTCCTTAATAGGTTTTTATGGCCTCAAAAAAATAAGTTTTTTTTTTATCTTTTACTAATAAATGATTTTTACGCTTCTAGCATCAAGCAACCGAAGGACCAATTGAATTCATCAACAATATATTTTTTTTTGTTACATCAACAATTGAATTCATCAACAGTTTACTTCATTAAACAACCCTAATGACTGAGGTAGGAAGGTCGTTGAGATCTGAAACGCCATGGCCCATGGGCCCTCCTTATCCCTTAAAAAAAAATCAGTGGGCCCTCGATTCATGTACTAGCGCCACGTATGCAACTTTGGTAATGTGGGCTGCACCAATGAAAAAAGAGCTTTCTTGGTACATTCTTCACAATAGTCAATCACCATCAAAATCTCTGTATTTAATCAATAAAACAAGCCAGATTAGCAGAGATTAGAAGAGATTATTAAGTATATAAGTGACGATCTCCCCTTACTTTATCAACTTAATCAAGTTTTCCACGTAATCTGTTGAGATGTGTAGACCGAAAAATAGTCCAACATCGATTAAATAAAACTTTTGAAGAAGTATATAAGTGACGATCTCCCCTTACTTAGTATCGAGGCCTTTTGAGATAAAACCCTTCATCTCGCGGAGATTATAAAATCGTGCAGAATTGCTGTAGGCAGGGCCGCTCACGGGTAATGTAATTGTTTATGAAGGCACCTCAAAATATATGTAAATTGATACATTTTTGAAGTGGCCTCATAAATAATCGGGGTGCACGTAGCGACACTCAAACTTAACATGATGAAACTCTAAACATGTTCTTAAGCTCACAAAACTCTTTTTATGCCCAACAAACAACATGATTTGTTCAACCATGAACTAGTACTACCTTTTCTTCACCAAATTGTGTCCTCCCCATACATCAACATCATTATCTGATCAGCCCCTGCAATTCTTCTCTCTCTCTCTCAAGCTCAATAGGAATCTTTCACTGTCTACCTTTTATGCTGTTTTTCTTTTCCTTTATAGTGGAGGAGGTAAAGATTTTTTCTGCGTGTCACATCTCCTTGTTTCCTAATTTATTCTCACCCAGTAAAATGAATCCACAAATCTAGCAATACCCATTTCTCCATTTCTGTTCTTCAATAAAGGGTTTTTTTTTTTTCTTTTCTGGTGTTGTGCTCTCTTTGAGCTTCAATGACTGTTCTCTGTTACCTCTGTTACTGTTCATTCTCTCTGTTTTCTTAGTGGGTGAGTTTTTGGTTTTTTGCTTTGATGGGTATTTTGATATTTTCAATCTTACCCAGTTTTGATCTTGTGCTGCTTTTGGGTTTGATTACAGATCTTTCACCTTTTCTGTGAAAAAGTTTGGTTTTTGCCTTTAATTTTCTTCTGAGTTCTTTCTTCTTTGTTGCTTCACCAATCCCTGTCACTTTTGGGACTTGAAAGTTGTGAAAGATTGCATCTTTTCCCAATTTTTTTCCTTCAAGAAGGCTCTCTCAATTGCTCTGTTTGATCAAAAATCTCAACTGGGTATTCCCCAATTTGTGTCAAAAACTTGTTGAAATTGCTCTGTTTTGTGCTTCGTTGGATTAGTTCCCACCATGCCTCCTTCATACTTCCCTCTCAGATGGGAGAGCACAGGAGACCAGTGGTGGTACGCCTCTCCGATAGACTGGGCGGCGGCGAACGGGCACTACGATCTAGTCCGAGAGCTCCTCCACATTGACGCCAATCTCCTCATCAAGCTCACCTCGCTACGTCGAATTCGCCGCCTCGAAACAGTCTGGGACGACGACGCCCGGTTCTCAGACGTCGCCAAATGCCGCAGCGACGTCGCGAAGAAGCTCATTGTCGAATGCGAGAGCAAGCGAGGCGAGGGGAACTCGCTGATCAGGGCAGGCTATGGTGGGTGGCTCATGTACACTGCCGCCTCAGCTGGTGATGTTGGGTTTGTTCAAGAATTGCTGGTGAGAGACCCATTGCTCGTGTTTGGAGAAGGAGAGTTTGGTGTCACCGATATATTCTACGCCGCGGGGAGGAGCAAGAGCTCGGAGATTTTCAGGTTGTTGTTCGAATTCTGCCTGTCGCCGCGGTGTTTGACGGGGAGCCTGAGTGAAGAGGGTGTGGAGGGAAAAGGAGGGGAGGTTGTGAATTCAGTTTACAAGGCAGAGATGTTGAATAGAGCTATTCATGCTTGTGCTAGAGGTGGGAATTTGGAGATGTTGAAGGAGCTGCTTAAGGACTGCTCTGATGTGTTGGTTTATAGAGACCTTCAGGGCTCTACTGTTCTTCATGCTGCCTCTGGTAGAGGTCAAGTTGAGGTGACTTTCTTTCTTTCGTTGTTTTTTTTTTTTTTTTTTTTTGAGGTGATGATAATGTTTTTACAATCCAAGCTCAATGGAAAAGTTTGACTCATGTAGCCGGAACCTAAATTAATTTTGGACTCTATTGTTGTTGTTTGTAATGCTTTTATATTCTTAAGTTTTCATGCTTTGGTTTTAATTTTTATCTGAGCAAAAACGCCATCAAGTGCATTAAATCGAGAGGAGCGGAATAGTTTGATCCATGTAGCCGACCGCAACTGACTTGTGATCAAGGCTTTGTTGTTGTCTGAAAAAAAGGGGGGCTGCCCTTTTAGTTTTGTGCTTTTCAATTGAATGGTGAATTGGTGATTGCTAGTTCAAGCAATTTGTCTTATGACAGATGAATAGTTTTGTTCAGATCATGTTATTCAATTTTTTTAGTTTTGGCTTTTCTTATATGGCTTTTTTTTTTCTATATTTGGATTTCCCTTAATTGGAATTTTATCTTTGATTTGTTTTTCCAAATTCATCAGTTTGCTTAATGATCTTGCCAATGCCTATGTTCATCTTCAAGTTTAGGATAATTGAGGGCGCATACATTATTGTCGAAAACACGAGGTTCTACAAAAATATTGCTTTGTAAGGAAAATCTTTGATTGATTGCAAGCTTTTCTAGTCTCTCTAAGATGCTCAAATTTACAAAATGTGAAGGTTGGTGTTTGTTTTGACGAGCGTCGGATCTTTATAGAGAACTCAATTTGTAGTATTTGTGTGAGAGTTCTAAATTTGGGAATCAGGTCTGACCTCAAATAATGAATGCTTAAAGCTAAGTAGTGTTGACTGTACATTCTTCTTATGTTTGCCTTATTTGTTTGATGAGGCAGGTAGTCAAGGATCTGGTGAAATCATTTGATATTATCACCTCCACAGACAATCAAGGGAACTTAGCATTGCATGTGGCAGCTTACCGGGGCCATTTAGCCGTTGCGGAAGCTCTCATACTTGCATCTCCCTCTTTGATCACCCTAACAAACAATGTCGGTGATACCTTCATCCATATGGCCGTGGCTGGTTTTCGAACTCCTGGTTTCCGAAGGTTGGACAGACAAATTGAGCTCATGAAGCATTTGTTATGTGGGAAGATTGCAAACATACATGATGTTATTAACATCAAGAACAACGACGGCAGAACCCCTCTTCACATGGCTGTTATTGGCAACATTCACTCCAATCTGGTGGAACTCCTGATGATATTGCCATCCATTGATCTAAACATTCGCGACGTGGATGGCATGACTCCGTTAGATCACCTCAGGATGAGGCCGCGATGTGCATCTTCAGAATTACTCATCAAACAGTTGGTTTCTGCTGGAGGGATCTCCAGTATTTGTCAGGATTACATGGCAAGAAATGCCATTGTTTCTCACCTAAAAATGCAAGGCATAGGGACCAGCCCGGGAACTTCATTTCGGATTCCTGACTCGGAGATATTCTTGTACACTGGTTTAGAGAATTCAGATCCTAGCGGTGATCCGTGCAGTGCGAGGATGAGTTCATGCTCAAGCGACATGAGTCACCTCGGCTCATTCAGTGGAAACCGCGGTTCTTTTGATGATAATAACAAGTCGATCTCTTTAAACAGTGCTGCTAAGCGTTTGAAAGTTCTCCTCCGATGGCCTAGGCGGAAGGAAAAGAAGTCCCAAGAGGTCATCGAGATCAAGAAGCTGGGAGACGAAGAGTCTGTAGGTTCGCATAAGAAATGGAGTGATGTCGAGGATACTCCAACTCCTCTCAGACACAGATTCTCCAAGCCTACAACTCTACCAAACAACAAGCGTACCCTTTCGGTCAGGAGCAATCTCCCAAGCCCAGCTGCAAAGAAGAAGTTCGCCGCAGGTCTAAGGCATGGTGTCATCCAGGCTATGCCGCATTTAACTGCTTCTACTCATTCCCCTTCAAGCTCTATGTCGAGATCACCATTGTCTTCTCCTACTTCTTCGGATAAACTGAAAGGCATACTCGCTGGAGACGAAACTGCAGGGCCTTCTTGCTCATATAATTTGTTCCACGGAGCATCTGACTCGAGTCACAAATCTCCCTCGATTAATAAAAGGTTGATGAACCAGTATTTCTGCTTCGGCGCACAAAGCTTGGCTGTGGACGATGCAGCGAGCAGGACAAGGTCGAACCTGAGTTACAAACGGTCAGTTCTATCGACTGCATGACTTTAACTGAGAATGTAAAGGATAAATGCGTTTTGTTTCGATGCTAAGTACTGAATCGAAGGCGCCTGCCCAGGTCTGTTGAAGCTAGTTGTGTAGAAAATCTGTTGAAAACTCCTAGTAGTTGTTAGATTTTGCGTATCGGCTTGTGTTGCGCGTGTAGGGGTGTTACTCTCTTAGTAACTTGTGTATGAACCATGTTCATCAAGGAAAACTTCTGAGATTGTGTATTGTTGTGATAGTGCTATTTTGTATGACAATTCTCACTTGTTGTAATGCTGGTAAAGTAAAAGATAAAGCTACTCATTGTTGCTGCTGTTTTAGCATTTTGAAAATTGACTCATCTTCAATTCCCATGATGCTTGATCTCAGTATTTTTAGTCACAGTAAATTGCAATTGTTTTTGAGTCGTTGTGCTGATACAACTTTGAGACACTTGAAATAAAGTCTAGACAACTCCAATCAGCTGAGCTGCTCGGGTGAAAGCAGTTACTTGACTACTTGTCGTACTCGGAACTTGTTACTTGCGACGAACTGAACTTGACAAACAACCGTCGAGTACCAGCTTTCACCCGAGCATCTTTGCTTGTTGGGACTCAGATATAGCCTAACAAAAATCTTGCCCACATGTTGGGAGGAGAAATTGAACCACAACCTATTGAATGTAGGCATCTTAGGTGCCACCATCCAAGCAAACGTTTGGTTGTGCATGCTCTCAATTTTCACTCTTCTTAAAAAAATAAAAATAAAAAAACAAAAAACTATAAATGATATTCGTTCAAGCCTCGAAGAAGTGTGGTGAAATGGCTACCAGTCAGGTTTTAGTATTCCAACTAAAGCATATGTGATAAGCTCGATTCGCAGCAGTTGCACTATTTTTTTTCGACCTCTAAACTAATGGTAAAGGCGCCCTCCTAACTTTGGAGGAAGTTGGGGCCTTGATTGAAGCACCACTAATGAAAAAAAAATATTATAAAGTCACTAATTAGAAACAATAAAGCCCAAGGACGCAGATAGCCCATACACTATTTCCGGCCCAAACGTCCTCCAACTTTCATTCATGTCCAGCCCATAAAACTTGTACACAGACTCAGAGTCTCCCACTAGACCATGTCACATTTTCTCACAGACTTCGCGTTATCTACCATTCTTAATAGTTAATACTATAAAGTCACTAATTAGCAAAGTTAAATAACCGAATTGTACACTTTAAACAATGTATTGCGTACACAAGAAACTCAATTAGAGAAAGCGATTTCTTTTTACGACACAAAAGATTTGTATTTATTTTATTTTATTTTTTGGACTTAACATAGAAGGTTTGTTGAGTCTTCAAGTAGGCGGATTAGTACAAGCTAGGTGACCTCGCAGTGTGTTTATCAGAAAGTTTGTTTTATATTTTTTGACTTGATTTTCTATATATGGAGTCAACAAGAAATTCTGAAAAGCAAGTAAAGTGCAAGTGGCAGCCGAAGAAGTTGATCCATAAAAGATAAATGAGTTTGGATTTCTTGATTACGAAGATTATAAAAATGTGTGTTACGTCACCTTACACTACCAAAATTTCTCGATTGTCTTGTTAGTTGACAAATGGAGGATCCGAAAAGTCAAAGATGTTGTAATGAACTACTTGCGTCTAGTAAATTCACAAGTCTACATGAATAAACATACATATTTGATATTGATTTCTACAAAAGTGACAATTGGTATAGTCTCCCATTGTGTGAAGGAGTATTCATGCAACCACTCGATCATCACTATGCATTTTTTTCTTTATTTCTTTTTGGTTTCAATGAGAGTCAAACTTACGATCTCTTTAAGCTTTACATTTGACAGTGATGTCGCGCCACATTCATCTAACTAAAAATACTTTGACCAATCACTATCTATTTCATTAATAATTTTATGGTCCAACTTTATTTAATGTTTCTCATAGTTAGCGATTATAACATGAGTCGAACTTGAAACCACCCTCAACCTTACCTCTTAGAAAGTGATGTCTTATTATATTTCACTGTAATACTTCAGCAATTAACTTTATCTTTCATTTGTTTTCTTTAAATAAAAATAATAACCAAGATAACCTTTTTATTTAACTTCATTAGTCAATACATCGACGAGAAAAGAGGGAGATATGATCATTTCAATTCGATCAGACAAAGAACTAGTCTCTCTGGCGACACAATGGCTGCTAAATTCGTAGATCTCCTAACAAAGTAAATAGAACAGGACCTTAATTTAGTCGTTTAACAAAGTCCTACAATCACAAATAAATAAATTCAAATAAGAGTCATCTAAATTCTTGCTCTTCACATCATTCACTACCACAAAGTGCATAATTGGATGTTGATCTTATCTAGTATATCTAATAACCTTCTTTGTGGTGAAATGTTGATCATGGCGCGGTAAAAAAAAACACTAAAAAAACTAAAAAACTAAAAATAGAAACAAAAACAATAGCATTTTAAAACCACCCAACCAAATAAAAAGCCAATCATCAAAAAACATTTTGAAATTGTGTTTACAATCTAGCTTATAATTAGAAATTAATTATAAACTACCACTTTGTCCAATGAATATTTTCAATAAATTCTAGATTGAGCATATATATATATATTAAAGTTTTAAATGCAACTATAATTAATTACAGAGTCATGAGCTAATAAGGATGCAATGCCCACGTGTCATTGTGGGCAAAGTTTCCACACAAACACTCATCCATAGTTGATTACTAATTAGGTAGAGCAGACGAAATTTGAGGGTCAAAGATGTATATTTTAGTAGTAGACCCACACAGACTAGCAAAACTTGAACTGAATAGAAATTAAACTTGGATACTGGAGAGAAAAGTCATGTATGTCGACGCCTATAAAGAAGCTTATGAGCATCTAAGTGTACACATGAATAACACGCTAGCTATGTGGAATTTTGGCACTGCTTAGCAGTGGGAACATGTGATAACTGCGTACACACCCCGCATTTGACCCTTCAAAATCAACTCTTGTACTTAAGTTTCGATATTCTCTATTTTGTGCCGCGAAAGGGGTGTGGTGGGATCGTGAAGTAGCTACGAATAGAGCTTTAATACTTTGTTTTACAATATACGCCTCGAATAAATTATTAAAGCGTGGTTCGAATAACAAGTCAAATGATATCGGGTATTTGAGCTGTTTATATGTGTCTTAGGATTAGGATGCGGGTAATGTTTTCAAGAAATTAATATACATCATCAATTTTCACCAACTATTATTTTCAAAAATAAAAATAAAAATCACCAACTATTATTTTTTTTTATAGATTAATAATATGACTTTTCAAGACACATTTTCGATAAAAGGAAACTTTTCAAGACACATATCTTATACTTATATAGAGAAGTGGACATTTCTTCTCAATAGTCAACCGCAATAATCCACTTTAACACCGCAATATAAAAAAAAGAACATAAAAAAATCGATGGATTAATAGGGAGGAAAAAATGGAACCTAGCTTCTTTAATTTATGCCAAACAGAACACATGGAATGTACCCGCTATGCTTGTATCAAATTATCCATCTAAATAAAATAAGCAGCCTTAACAAAATTCAGTTTCATATTTAATTTGGAATTTTATTTTTATGTCCTCATCTGACCAGCTTTAATTATTTTCCAGGAAAAGATTTTCTTCTGTTGCTGCACGTTTTGACAGAACATTGATTTTTCCCTAACCATAAAGAGCAGTCCAACAGTAGTAGAAAAAAAAAAAAAAAACAAACTTAGTTATATGTGCTTGTCAATTAATTTTTAAAGAGAATCGTTTCCTTTTCGTTGCATAAATACTCTAGGAGTACTATGACTAATTACGTACAGTGCTTTAGTATTCTGATTAAGTTGAAGGTGGTGGGTTTCATTTGCATCAGTTGCACTATTTTCTTTCAACCTCTAAGCTAATATTTGGGGCACCCTCTTAACCCTCGTGTGATTAGTCGGGCCTTAATTATGAGGGGTTATGACGGTTTAAATACCCACACTAAAAGAAAGTGTTGTACTTGATTTTATATGTTCAAACTAAAAATATAGAGAAGTCTTAGAAGATAAACAAACGTGTCGCCACACCACAAAATACATTACTCACTATAGCCATCGATGCGCGTCACAAAAAACGGGCATACACGGATTCAATGTATAACATGCAGTGGAGGTCGCATGGAAGACACTCGTGATTCAATATATTTTATGGTGTGATATTGTTGTCGTTATTCTAATATTTTCCAAAAACTAATTAAACCATGAAACTCGCAAACAAACAAATCGTGATCACACGATCATTATCAGTGAAAATTCAGGATCTAATTAAGCTGGTTTTACGTATACAGTTGGATTCACACACAAGACACAATACATGTTCCCATTGTTAATTTGTTAAACAATATGCCGGCATCGCATTTCGGCTTCACAGAAATTTCACATTGACTAGTGCCAACCAGTCCCAATCAATCTTAATTACAAATTGCTGTGATTTCGAACAAAGACTTGGCGAGTCAAACAAAACGCCGCGACGTCATATTCAAAGAACCTCTGTGCGCGCTCCTACTCCAGTAGTACTATATATGTTAATGAATACAGCTTCGCTTCTTCGATATTTCTCATGCTCTCATCTTACATTTCTCCTACTTGTTGTACATATATGGCATCTGTTCTGTAGTGTCCACTTTGATAGTTTTTCATTTCTCTAGCTACCTATATATCGTCTTCATCAGATCTGCAGAGACATGGGAACCCAAGTCACCTATGATGATCCAAATTATGTGCCCACAAAGGTGCGTACGTTTTTTATTTATTTATTTATTTATAGTTCTCTGTTTTCAAAACATCTTTTTTTGCTTAATTTTCTGTTCTCTTTGGGAATCTCAATTTTTTTCATCTTCTAATTAATCAAAGATTTGCCAAAAATTGTTGTGAATTGATGAGGCTTTAGTACCTTTTGACCAACCATTGTATTGAAAATAGAATTAGTTGGTTCGGATTAATTCCTTATTTTGGAACGTGAGTCATTTTGAACAGTATTGAATTCCTAACTGAAATTAGTTTAATTTTCTCTCTTTTTTTTATTTTAACGGGAGTGGTCATGACCTCACCAAATCTTGTCTTTTTTTGACAAGTCGATGTTATGTCCGTCTCACCAGCGATAATTTTGCTTAATTTTCTCATTTCTTTTTTTTATTGGTTTTGCTTTTAAATTTAGGGTAGTGCTAGATGGACTCAAAAAGTCTGGACTCAAATAATCAAAAAGACATAAAGATCATTAATTCAAAATCATCATTGGTGTTTGGGGGTAAAGGGTAATTATGTCTTTTACTTAGATATATATCTTAAATTATTAATAAAAAATTTTTGAGTTCCGAACAGATTTTTTGTTAAATTTAATAAAATATTTCGTGTTAGAAGCAAGTTAGGTGAAGTAACGCGGTTTGATGTAATTGTCACAAGATATTTATTTGAGGTGCATTAACTCTCTACGAATGTCAGGTAGACTTATTAATTTGCGTTTGTGGAGAGCACGTATGAAAGCTGTAAACTATATAAAGTAGCTAGCTATGCTTTTTTTGCTCTAGCGTGGACAATTTTTTTTAAAATGTGAACACAAGTACATAGATATACATTCTGAAAAAAAAAGGTTATAGATTTTGCCAATCATGCCTGCGATTAGGGGTGGTAATTCGTATCCACCAAGTCCTGAACGTGATTATCAAACGTATTTCAATATGAAAACACGGACATGACATGTTTAATAAACAAGTGACATGTATACGATACGTTTAACACGTTAAATATTTAATAATAAAAAATATATATTTTTAAAAGTAACTCATAGCAAAAATAATAAATTATAATTTTTGTTTTGTTTTGAGAACCATAAATTGTATATACTTTGTAAGTTTTTTTTTAAAGAAAAATAAAAGTTTTGTTATCTTTAATGACTCGATACAGGGCAAGACATAAAATGAAAAAAATAGTGAAGTCAATCGTGTTAAATAAGTCATAAACGTGTTAAATAATTTAATATGTTAATGACTCGCATTTTAGGAGTGTATACTCATGTTAATCTGATTATTACGTATCGTGTCTATTGTGTAATGATCCAAATTGCTACCGCCACATGCAACCTTGCAAGTTGCAGCGCAATGAAAATGCGTGTTCCTACTTTGTGAGATGAGTGATTGATTTGAATTTATATAAAAATATAATTTGTCAATAAAAAGAATGATGAAGAGATAGATTTGCCAACTATTTGGTGGCAAAATATAGAAGGTTTTATCTTCATTCCAAAGAGGATTGTATTAGCTTTAAATGAAAATATAAAGTTTTAGTAACAAAAGATATCATCAAATCACGAGATTAGTAAAATAAACTCTGAAATAGAAACTTTTTATTAAAAAGGGGGAGAAAATATTTTCCAGATTTGCCTTGCAAAGGTCAAGCTGTGGACCGGCTCAATGACGTGGCTCCCACACAACGAAGGAGTAGATTTCGAATCTGACAACCGGAAATATAGGATCAACCGCGTGTGCCGAACTCGCTCGTTCGGGCAACTCGACACGTGTTGGTTCCGTTAAAGTAACGGAACTTTGTGTTCTGTAATGACGCACGTTATTCTCCACATTTGACCAAATCAAAACTCACAATCTACCGAACAGTTCCCACACCGATCATCAACACTGACCGATCAACGGCTAGGAGTACGCGGGTATTTGGTTAGGTTGATACAACTAGAAACGGCTAACTAACGGGCCAAGATACATGGAATCTCGATGCATTGCCGGTTAGCACATGTAAAATTACATGAACACCCTCACGCTCACCGGGCATAGCACTGTACTAGCTACAATTTTATGGTAAGTTTTGGGTGTCCAACTGTCAATAAGCGCGTTTGCTTGGACTAAAACGGGAAAAAATAAGTTCGGTTCCAGCTTGAACTTACTCATCTTATTTAATCGTTGGAATCTTAATAGTATACGAAGAAGATAAGTTGAAACTTTTTTGTCTTGGTTGTGTGTTTTACAAGGGAACGTATAGTTTTAGTTTTACAATTACTGTGGTGTAAAAATGGATTTCAACTATGGTGCACGACAGGTTGACGAGAGATCAGAGAAGCAAAAAGCGATTGACGATTGGCTTCCCATCACTTCTTCGAGGAATGCAAAGTGGTGGTACTCAGCCTTCCACAATGTCACGGCCATGGTTGGTGCTGGAGTTCTTAGTCTGCCTTACGCCATGTCTGAACTTGGATGGTATGTTCATCTTATTAGATTCCAAGACACAACAAATCAATTTTTTTATGACACTCTTTGATTTTGATTTGTGTTTTTGTTGGGTTGTTATGTGGTTTGAAGAAATCTGTTATTGAATAGCATAGATGGGTTTTCATCAATTTGTTCTGTCATGGCATGAACAAATTTTTTTTTCTTTTTTATGAAATTAGGGGAAGCGTGACAAAATTTTTACGCTAGCTCTCAACCTATGGCAACCTCCTTCTTCCCCATTTGTCGGGTATGAAAAACGGGTTTGGAACCTCCCTTAATCTGTAACTGAAACTATGTTGTTGTTGTTGAAATTAGGGGAAGAAAACGTAGTGTTTTTTTTTTTTTTGGTGTTTCTTTTGAACTTGTTTGTGGTTTTGTTATTTTGTTATCTTTATATGATTTGCAAAAAGGTTGATTATTAGTATTATTATTATTATTATTTTTCTTTTTTTATCTTTTTTTTTTTGTGATGAATCTGTGGATGCAGATCATGGGTTTTAACTTTTGTCCAATGGCATTTATAGACAGATGGCTCCTCTGCCTCTCTCTGATCTTTTTTTTTTTTTGAATTGAAGAAGATTGCATCTGTCATGTTTGTGAACATATTCAATGATTGTTTAATGTGAATGAAACCATTGTTTGATTTGTGCATTTGGATCTATGTACCATCTTTCAATGTTTTTTAAAAAATAAATTACAGAATGTGGATAAGATTTCATATACATTATGGCATAAAAGATAAATTTTCTATTGAATCGAGCGGAATGGAAGAAATTGATCCATGTATTGGAATTGAGGCTTTGTTGTTTTTATTTGTGTGTTACTTTAGGGGCCCTGGTGTTGTGGTGCTTGTCTTATCATGGATCATCACTTTGTACACTCTATGGCAAATGGTTGAGATGCATGAGATGGTGCCGGGAAAGCGTTTCGATCGATATCACGAGCTCGGACAGCACGCCTTCGGCGAAAAACTTGGCCTCTGGATTGTTGTACCACAGCAACTAATTGTTGAAATTGGTGTGGACATTGTCTACATGGTTACAGGAGGCAAATCACTGCAGAAAGTGCATAAGTTGGTCTGTAAAGACCCTTGCAAAGATATCAAGCTTACTTACTTCATCATGATCTTTGCTTCCTGTCACTTTATCCTTGCTCAGCTTCCCAACTTCAACTCCATCTCTGCTGTTTCTTTGGCTGCGGCAATCATGTCCCTAAGGTGCGTAAAGATCTTATATATTTCGACTAGCCCGAGTTTTAATTTTAATTCAAAAGAGATTGTACCGATGCACCCGCTTTACTGCGGATTTTTTTATTGATTTTTCGTGTACTTTGTGAACTTGCAGCTACTCAACAATTGCTTGGACAGCATCAGTTCACAAGGGGGTTCAACCAAATGTTGAATATGGCTACAAGGCTACAACAAAGGTGGGAACTATGTTTAACTTCTTTAGCGCACTCGGAGATGTCGCTTTTGCATATGCCGGTCACAATGTGGTCTTGGAGATCCAAGCTACAATCCCTTCGACGCCAGAGAAGCCATCCAAAGGACCAATGTGGAAGGGAGTTCTCGTTGCCTACATCGTTGTCGCGGTGTGTTACTTCCCTGTTGCTCTAATAGGGTTCTGGATGTTCGGAAACACGGTGGATGACAACATTCTCATTTCTCTGCAGAAGCCAACTTGGCTCATTGTGGTGGCTAACTTGTTTGTTGTTGTTCATGTCATTGGAAGTTATCAGGTGCAGTTCACTGCTTCTCAACATCTCCTGCATAGTACCATTTAAAACTTCGTTAACTTTATGAATTTTCGCTTAACTTCCATTGACAATGTATGCAGATTTACGCAATGCCGGTGTTTGACATGATGGAGACTGTATTGGTGAAGAAGTTGCATTTCCCCCCTGGTCTCCCCCTACGTTTGGTTGCACGCACATTATACGTTGGTGCGTCTCGCATATGTGCTCATTCTAAAAATAAGCAGTGAACTGGCTAGTCAAATTTTTGTAGTTATCAACTCATCTATGATTTCTGTTTAATTTTTGTCTAATTGATGCAGGATTTACAATGTTTATTGCCATATGTTTCCCTTTCTTTGGAGGACTCCTCGGATTTTTCGGAGGATTTGTTTTTGCACCAACAACATACTTTGTAAGTTCCATTTCCTTTACTAGTTTTTTTTCTCTATGCACAAAGACTATTAATTAAGTTTGCTTGAATGCTAAATTTGCTTTCTCTCCTCATTTTCAGCTCCCTTGTGTCATGTGGCTTTCTATTTACAAGCCAAGAAAGTTCAGCTTATCTTGGGTTGCAAACTGGGTAAGTCAAGATTAAAGATTTTGATGTATCAGATTTAACTTTTAAGTTCTGTTTATGATTATATAAGCTGACGATCTTACTTGGTTCTGTTCGTCGATTTTCAGATTTGCATCATTTTAGGAGTCATTCTGATGATTTTGGCACCAATAGGTGGACTAAGACAAATCATCATCAATGCCAAGACTTATAAATTCTTCTCTTGATCAGTCCAAAGAAGAAGAGGAATCAAACCATGTTGACAGTTCGATCGCTCGGAGAAAACAACTGAAGATAAAAGTGGCTCCTGCTAGTCTGAAACAAGGGAGCAATGGGGGATATATGGTCTTTGATTAATAGGATTTTATGTGTTAGTGTACATGTCTTCTGGTTTTTTACAGCATTGCAATAGTAATGAATTTGATTTTAGTTCTTGGTTCAGTGGTTCACAGATGGCTTATGAATGACAGTGGTAATTACTCTCTGTAATTTGGCTTTTACAAGTATTGAGATTGATATCCATGCCCTGTTCTTTTCTTTTGGTTGGTAACTCTAACTGATGTTTGGACTGGAAAAATGGAACCCCCATGTCAATGGAAAAAAAACTTTTGAAACAGCTAATAAAGTAAAATTTGACATTGTAACCTTAGCAGTGGTTTCATTTGTTACGTTTCATTTGTTACAATGGTGCTTTTGATGTCCATGCATTCAATCCCTACAAGCAGTTTATAAACAATACATTGCACCTGTTGTGGAATATGGATGACCATGCATGCATGTACACCAACATATTGTGTAGTCATGTAACTTGTATTTCTCACTTAATAGTACCTTCACTTGTCTATGTATTGTCATGTAACTTGTAATCCTCTCCAATGTACACCAACTCTTCCATGTATTGTCTATGTTGCTTGTGATGTGTTGTATGACTTGTGGTGTATGTATAACTTGTACACATTGTATAAGTACAATTATCATCATCATCAAATGGCCTATATAAAGGGTGTCAACCCCATTGTAATTTATACACCAAGTTGAATGAAAACTTCTCATTCCAACTATCTCATTTCTTCTCTTCTCCTTTGTAGTAGTAGTTTGTAATAGTAGAAGTTCTTAGTCTTCTATTTTCTTTCTCTAGTTCTTAGCAAGTTTCAACTCAATTTACAACACGTTATCAGCACGAGTTTGCTCTAGCATTAAGGAGATCTTGAAGTTCAAGAAGGCTTGTTAAGGAGACAAAGCTAGGAAGGTATAACTTTTGTTATTTAAATAAGTTCGATTTATTTCTATATTATCATGGTTGCTTCCTTTATTACATGCATCACTTCTATATGCATACTTTATTCATATACTATACATTATAACGTCACCGATTGCGAAAGTATGCTCTGTAGTTGCGTCTTGTACGATCTTCTACATCAGAAATCAAAAGTCAATATGTGACATAACTAGTTTTCTCTTAAAACTACAAACGATTAGTTATTGTTCTATTCTTGATTTTATAATACAAATAATGCTATAAGTTTGAGTTGACAGTGGGTAAACCTTGTCCCCGGTAAAGCTAAACATTGAAAGGGAGACGGGTTATCCCGTTCGAGGAGGCATGATATTAAGCAGACTTTGTCTCGCCACCCAACCTGGAGGTTGTCCCACCAACTCATACGAATAATACATTTGATTATTAATGAATCAAGTTGTGAACATATACTTAATCATATGTTATGTTTTTTTACATAAAAGAAAAGAGAAAAATATTTTATATTACATTTACTTTCAAAATATTAATCAAGCATAGTTGAATTTGTTACCTTATTATAATTCTTGTCATGATAATTAGATATTACAAATTATGAATAAAGCTTGCATCTATGCAAGGCTGTATGTTGTACACAATCATTTGCCAATATCTCTTTAGAGATTTGAAAAGTGAATATTTCACTTTATATATCTTTTCACCCTATGGAGTTATAAATATATAAATACAAAAAAAAGGTAATGCTTCAAAAGCTCAAAAATGAGCGGTTGAGTCTGAAGCTACAAAATTTAATCAGTCAAATATTAATTATAATTCCGCAATTTTAATTACCTCTATGTTGAGGCTATGTGGAAATATGACTGATAAGACAATAAAAATAAGGTCACGTGGCCCGCCTCGACTTATTCTTTGCAACAAATATCGAAAAGTGCGCATGTCAATCCAATAAATATTAAGGATTGATTTCTTGTCTCATGGTATTTGAGTAAAATAATGAGATATTATGAATATAATATCGATCCCGTCCAATTAGTTCAGCTTCAAATTAAGAAGCATATGTTGCATATAATGATCATGATCGCAATAATAAATTTATGGACGTGGAAAAGGTGAAAATATCAGGTAAATGTCGTATTGACAATTCCATCAAAAATTGGAATAAAAGTGGTGCACCACTAAAAAGGGCAAATAATTATTGACAATGAGCGCTCATAATTGTGACATTTTTTGGTCATATATGAAAGGCTATTTTGCCTAAATATTGTCATATATATACCCGAATATTTTTGTGACTTTTACCATGCCTTCAAAATCAAAGGCAAAATATTATGAATTTTATCATTGAAAATGACTCGATAAAACAGCACATCGAGATGTGTTTAAATCGTGACCTAAATATGGGCGATGAGTTTATGTCTTGTGTATCGTGCTACATGCATGTACATTATAATATAAAAGTGAATATTTCTCGAATTCGAACTTAGCGGAAGCTAATGTTGAGCAATATCTGGTACAACAATTATATTGTTAATGCCTTGTTCGAAGAAGTTTACTCGAATAATAGAAAATTTATCTATATGAATATGATTTAATCGAGTATAATATTCTCGCTTTAACTTACGGAATATATAATGCATATTAAAACGAATGTCGTATAAATCAAATGACATTCATAATGTGGAAAGATCTATTTGATTATCCATAATCATCAATAATGCGAAAATATCGTAAATTCGCACGGACATCCTTTATCGAACTGATTTTTTTTATTAGCTGGAGATTATCTCAAGGCAAATCAATAGGAGACGTATATTGATTTAACTCTCCATTAATTATATTATAAGATGCCTTGGATCCCTAATAGGGAAATTATTTACAGCAAGTTTTGCTAATTGTCACTTTGATGAAGCAATTTTCCCACCATTAGGGGGAGATATAAGTCAATTCAAAAGGAATGACGTGAAATTGCTTGAAACACATCAAATTGCATTAAATTTGTTGTATTATGATCCATGTATAAATTAATATGAACTCAAAGTTCAAAGGATCATTCAGTAGCAACAAGTTATGAATCAATTACTTGATGCAAGTACTATACACAAAAGAGTGACAATCATATGCTTCAGCATTAAATGGTTCATATAGAAAACGATGTCCATGTGCAACAAAATGCACAAGATGTCTCACCCATGTGAACATGAGGGGGAGAATCAAAAGGAGTTATTGATTAGTGCATTGCACTCTTTTTCCCTTAGCTATGGTTTTGTCCTACTGGGTTTTCCTAGCAAAGTTTTTAATGAGGCGATCCTAACATTATTATACTCCATATAAAAAGAAAAAAATTATGAAAGCAAATAATGTACTCTTTTTCCTATACTAGATTTTTTTTTCGACAGGGTTTTTCTAGTAAAGATTTTAATGAGGAATATATATTTTCTCAAAGTGTATCAATGTGTTGCACTCTTTTCCTTAGCTTTGGTTTTGTCCCATTGGGTTTTCCTAGCAAGGTTTTTAATGAGGCAATCAATAATATTATACTACAAATCAAGATTAACGAGAACATTGTACTCTTTTTCCTATACTAGATTTTTTCCCACAGGGTTTTTCTAGTATAGGTTTAAACGAGGCACAATCTTTAAGCAAGTGTCATCCAAGGGGGAGTGTTGTGGAATATGGATGACCATGCATGCATGTACACCAACACATTGTGTAGTCATGTAACTTGTATTTCTCACTTAATAGTACCTTCACTTGTCTATGTATTGTCATGTAACTTGTAATCCTCTCCAATGTACACCAACTCTTCCATGTATTGTTTATGTTGCTTGTGATGTGTTGTATGACTTGTGGTGTATGTATAACTTGTACACATTGTATAAGTACAATTATCATCATCATCAAATGACCTATATAAAGGGTGTCAACCCCATTGTAATTTATACACCAAGTTGAATGAAAACTTCTCATTCCAACTATCTCATTTCTTTTCTTCTCCTTTGTAGTAGTAGTTTGTAATAGTAGAAGTTCTTAGTCTTCTATTTTATTTCTCTAGTTCTTAGCAAGTTTCAACTCAATTTACAACAGCACCTTCTTTTTTCTTTTTCTTTTTTTCCAGAGAAACAACACATAACACTTGTCACTCTAACAACAACACCAAATAACAACCGAGACTCAATCTCAAATTAGTTAGTTCAAACAATGCACCAGACATTATAACTTTTCACGAGTTTCCGTATCATAAATATTTTTTAGAAGGTTGATATGTTTCCTCCACAGTTTCACAAACTAATTGGAATTAACCTAAAGGTCTATAAAGAAATATAAATCGTAATTGCGATTATACTCGTATAGTAGTGTTCGATATATATTACTCTTAACTATTTTACAATAGTTTTGTCAAAAAAAAAAACTATTTTTTATAGTAGACACACTTGATATTACAAGACTCTCAACTCTCAGTCATAGCACCCTTGCTGATGTTGTCATAGCCTTAGTCACGTATATGTGCGAGGTTTTCTCTAAAGGCCTCAATATGAAGTACAAGTATAGATCAATAATATAGTTCAAAACTACTTCTCTACACAGCCGAGGTGAGACTCTCACTCAACTTAAAAAAAATATGCCTCGAAAAGTCAAGAATGTATAAATTTGAAAGAGGGAGAGGGGTGTTATTGTTATAAGATCGCAGTAGAGGTGGTTTTTAACAACGGAGCCCTCTTTCCCGCCAACAAAAACCTCGCTCGAACCCAATTTCCCGCCATTTCATCCTCCGCTTCACTTTCTTCTCCAGATCTCTTCGCCTCCAGAGCTCAAAGACGAGACCCTAGCTAGCCATGGAAGAAGAAATCAAAGAAGCATTCGAAAGGATCGGGTTTTCTCTCGACGAAGAAGAGAAAATCTTAAAGAAATGTAGGTTTTCCTTCAATTCCTCCTTTGTTTCGGTCGTTTAATCTTCGTTTCTTCATTAATCGATCGCTAAACCTCTCTCTATGTGTGTGTGCTTTCTCTGATTCTGCTCACTGGTTTAGGTCTCACTCTGTGCATAAACTACAAGCTCGGACCTTCGGATCTTGCTTCGAGCATGGAGGTTTACTTTCTGAACAGGTAATCCGGTTTTCGCGATCCAATTTAGGTTTAGTTTCTAGTTTTTGTGATAAAATCCGTTGATTCTTCGTTTTGATTTGTTAATTAGTTGGAGAACACAAGAAGGAGAACGTCCTGCCAAAACTTAGGGTTTTTGATTTCTCATTGAAATGAGCGATATGATTTGATTAGATTCGTTCACTTGAAACAAACTTGAACGATTTGATTGGTTTGAGATCTGTTTGCTTGATTGTGAACAAATTTGGCTGTTGATGTCATCGCAACGGAGTTTGACTAATTTTTGAAAGAAAGAGCAGTTTTGATCTTATTGTTGTCACTTTGCGACGCATTGCATCTTTTGTTGTAGTGAATTAAAGAAACTTGCGAAATTCATGTGGAATATGTTGCAGGGGAATAGACGGAATGGTGGTACATAATGCTCATATGGATGGCTTCTTACTTTACCTGCAAAACGAACAGAAGAATGCGATGATTAAAGAGGAGGCTTATCCGCACTTATATTCCAGTCATGATGTTGATATGTGAGTGCAAATATTTCTGGCTTGTGTAATTGATGAAAAATTTATGATTACTGAAATTCACATTGTGATGGTTGCTTATAAGTTGGCTTTATCTTGCAACTTTAAGACATCTAGTTGTATATTTCCGTATGTTATGTAATGCCTCTCTTTAGATTTGGCAATTTTTTTTTTTATGTTATGTAATGCCTCCCTCTTTAGATTTTGCTACTTTCGTCGTCTAGTTTGTTGCCAATTGTAATACCAGATTAAAATTTTATATGTTTGCTGACATTAGTCTCTGCCCTCAGGATTTTGAACAATGAACAAGAGGATGCGAAAGAAACTACAGTTGGGACCCCGATTAAAGGGCCAGAGAAATTATATTCTGAAACATCTGATTTAGAGCTTGGAGAAAATGGGACTACTAGTGGGTCACAATTAAGAGTTGCAACTAACCACATCACTCCTTTTGGGCAACGAACAAACAAGTTCACTGTGCAGTTCACTTTGAATAAATTGCCCGATATGGATGATGATGTAAAGAAACAGGAAGCTGCAGACAATGAGGATGACATAATTAGAAGGATTCAACCAAGTGAAGCTTGCTCTTTTGAAGTTCAGGGGTCACAGCTAGAATACAGTTGTAGGTTCATGTATGATAGGGTTGAAGATAAGGTACCAAACTTTTTTATCTTTTCTCATTTTGTTGTTTACACACCTTCTCTAATTTTCATTTTGATACTTTTTTCTTGATTCAGTTTAATGCTCTTGACAATCGTATCAAACGGCATGCAGCTGCATTTGTTGCTTCTGGACTCTATGAAGAGCCTGGGGATCCCACTGTTGCTTCGCAGGTTGTATGAATATTTTTGGTGATGTGCTTTTCTTACATTTTCTCAGTTTTGGGTCCGGAAAATATACATCCACATGAATTGCTTTTTCCTTATTGGTATCAACTATCACCTGAACAACAGAAAATAAAGAAAAAACTCTTTTTTTTTTTTCTTAGAGATATTGTTGACTAAAAAAGTAAAACAGATCACATATTGAGAAAATAACAAGAGGCAAGATTCTAATGTGGTCAAATCGAAAACTGGAAAACTTCACTGAAACAATTCTATATTGAGGACGAGGACAATGTAGAATATTACTTTGTAATCAATTTTTTGGCACACTAGCATTTGACTTGTTAGTTCCTTTGTTGTTTCTCCACCAACTTTCTCCTCCTTTTCTCTCCTAATATTTTAGTCAATTTTCCAATGCATAGTCCCACTTATTCATAGGTGTTTGTTGGATTTTGTGTTTTCTTACAATTGGTATTCTTTGAAAGAAATAAGAGGACAAAGTTAAAAAAAAAACATTCCCATTCAAATATATAATTTGTCCATGTTATTGATTTGATGACTAGTGATTTTCTTTGTATCCTCTGATTAAACCATATCCTTTCAGAAAAGTGTCTTTTCAGTGGGAATGATTTGCTGTGATGGAGATGGTCATCTCAATGAGAAGTCAATTTTATTGCAAGGCAGGTAGAGAAATGTTTGCGATATGCATACTTTACTTTGTTTTGTAGCCTGAGCTATACTATATCTTGTTATGTATTCTTTTAAAAAAAAACTATTTATCATGGGTTTTGGGAGTTGTTTGGATGTTTTATAAAATCGATAATTATTATTGGATATTTTATGAAATTGATAGGTATTATGAAGCATTGGCACCTCTATCTTACTTGATATATCATACCAGGAGAGAATATGGTTATTGGTTACTAGTCAAACATAATGAACTAGGAATGATCCCAGCCTTAAATGTTACATCTATTATGCCTAGTTATTTGCGTCAGGAATGTAAGGTGTAAAAACTCATAACAATACAGTGTTCTTTTTTTCTTTCATCAGAAAATTAGTTCCTTCATCCAAGTGAGGATAGAAATATGATCTCATTAAAGAAATTTTTTCATTAAACACAGTTGTGACATGATTGCTATTTTATGGGATTTTTGGGCAGGGTAGCTTTTATTTGTTTCTTCTAAAGGATGCTTCTGCTTGTTGCAGTGTTGTGCATTCTGGGGGGCAACAGGTGCGACTGGATATACAGAAGCTACCGAAGTTTTCCTTCTTTCCGGGCCAGGTTAAATGGCAATGACAGTATGACTAATAAGTTTACTTCCTTTGCCAGTGCAACCGTGAATAAGTTAAAACTTTAAGGAATTTCTAATGGACAGGTGGTTGGCATTGAGGGACATAATCCTAGTGGGCACTGTTTGGTTGCCTCAAAAGTGACTGATTCTATCCCATTCTTAGCTACTCCTGATGTGGATTTGCCTCCCTCTAAGAGACAAGCCACTGACCAAGACCTCCATCCTATCAGCTCTTCAAGAGCACCTGGAAAGCTATCTTTGGTATGTTAATTATTTTGTTGTTTGGTAGTGCCAAATGAGTGAGTCTGAAACACTGAAAACAGACTGAATCAATTTCATATGATTAGGGTTGGAGGTGGCGAACAATATTGAAAATAGCATGTAAAAGGAATAAAGTAATGCGTTATTCGATTGCCTCAAAAAATGATGTCTTCCAATTTTATTTTATTTTTCTTTTGATAATAAACAAGACTTCATTGACGAGAAGGAACTCTCTGTTCATCATGAACCATTTGAGGAAGCCAGTTTATGCTGCTGAATATCAAGCAAGGATTCCATAGTGGTGCCATCATAGCTGCTTCTGCAACCTAGATTAATGTTCTTTTGTAATCGCGTGCTTTAGAACTGCTTTTAGTGGTACATCCGTGGTGAGAATTTTGAGAGGATGACACATTCCTAGGCATGGAATGTTAGTATGTTAGGAAAATTCACGCTATCATGAAGCTGAATTGGAACGTTGGGTAGGATTGGTTCCAGTAACAATCTAAGTAACAGTGGGGTGGCAAGGTGATTCATTTGTTAAGGTGTTCTTGTCTGCAAGTGAAGTTTCAGTGATTTTTTTTTTAGTATGCATGCGAGTGCAGATAGCTATGCCTTTTCCTCAAAACTCATTTATTGGTTCCTCCACTTTGTCATGTCTGTGAAACAAAATGATATCCAACAAATCGAAATTGCATCATGCTAGCCAATCCAATACATGCAATGGTGCGAGCAGAATCACGAGCTAGTTGTCTGTAGCATTTATCACTACAATATCAAGATTTTGTTCTTTCCTCCATTTGCAGTTGATGCTAATAGGATCTGAAATTTCAACAGTTAATTGCTTCAGGTCCTTTCACGACAACAGATAACTTCTTGTATGAGCCTCTGGCAGAATTGCTGGCATATTCTAGTAGAATTCAGCCCCAATTGCTTGTGCTGGTAAGAAAATAATACATTTTTTATTATCATGTAGATACTTTTCCTTTCTCTATGGCAAGGGTAATTCAACTTTTTCAAACTTCTGCAGATGGGACCATTTGTGGATTCTGAACATCCAGAGATAAAGATAGGAACTGTTGATAGAAGTTTCGACAGCATTTTTCATATGGAAGTTGTAAGGAAGGTTTGTAGTTTGCAACTCTCACTTTCTTTTGAATTAGAAATGTTTCGTATTGGATATCAGAAAAAAAAAATGTTTCGTATTCTCATCGTTCTTTTTTGTTCAGTTGCAAGATCATGTCAATTACATGGGTTCTACTGCTCGTGTAGTGCTTGTGCCTTCTATCCGAGATGCTGGCCATGACTTTGTTTTTCCTCAGGTGGTTTTATACTGCACAACAAATTATCTTCTTTTCAATTTACTAATCAACTTGAACCTTCTTATCTTAAAAACATTCGAAGTATAATGCTTGTCTGGCGTCCGCTGATCCATAAATTTTTATTTGCAGCCCATGTTCAGTCTCAATATGTCAGACAGCAAACAACAGGTATATTTCATTGGTGGCCTAAATATTTCATTGTTCTTAGTTCATACTGAGTTTGCATCGGTTTTGCAGTGTCTTTCAATGCTCAAATTGATCCTTTTTTTCGTTAATCCAGATTATCAGTCTCCAAAATCCAGGGACCTTTGATGCTAACAAGGTATTTTTTGTTGACAATTTCACATTCATTAATTCTTTTGCATGTATTGACAATTGAAAAACATAAAGGGATACAAGGTTTTCAGCCCTGTGTTTCTCATAACTCGATCGCAAGTTATGTAGTATACCCGTCAGCAAGTTGTAGGGTTGTAAATTATAGATCCCGCCTTATCCTATCAAAAGGTTAATACAAGGTTCTAATGACTGGCACTTGATATGTTCATTTAGCATCTTCTTCCATATATATTCCTTAGACTCGTACTGCCTTATAAAGTTGTGTAGGCATGCCATCAAGTTCTTAGTTCTTGTGGTGTTAAAGAGTTCATGATTACAAATTCCAGGTGAAAGTTGGTTGCTGCACCTTGGACGTACTGAAACAGCTCAGCGGGGAGGAAATCTCACGGATACCTGACGGATCATCTAGGGATCGCATGGGTCGACTTGCAACTCATTTGCTCAGCCAGCGCAGGCATGTAATTCAGCCCTTTTATGTGAAGTAGAATTTCTTTTAGTAATCCCCTACCGCTAATGCTAAAGCACTTCTCTATTGCTTTGGTTAAACAGTTTCTATCCATTATTTCCACCTTCAGAGGATGTTCCCTTGGATCTCTCACTTGCTCCAAAAGCTCTGCAGATTTCTTCAATTCCAGATTTGCTCATCTTACCTTCAGACCTGGCACCATTTGTGAAGGTAATAAATAATCTTGGTGCTCATACACTTGCATTTGCTCATCGGGGACATCATTTCATTGGTTTACTTGAATATAAGCTACGTGCAAAGCCGATACCATCATTAGTTGTGTTACCTTAATAAAACGGTTAAAAGGGGGAATTGGAGAGTAGAAGCCATTGTCATTGCGTTGTGTTATCCAGTACACTCATCATGAATGCTGCCAAATGTGCTTTTGTTTTTACAGGTACTATCCATTGATGAAAGTTCGAATGGAGGGGAGCAAGTTAAGTGCATCTGTGTGAATCCTGGTAGACTAGCTAAGGGTGTTGGAGGGGGTACCTTTGTAGAGCTCAACTTTGATGCAAGTAATGACAGAACAAATGCTTCTATCATCCGCATATAGTTACTCAAACACTTCGGCTGGAACACATTTACATGTTTATGTCCAGGATCCGGGCTAGAGATGCAAGTTGCATATCCTCCTTTGGCAACCGAGGCTCGTCGAATCCAGGTCAGCCAATGAAGAAGCTTTCTAATTTATGTAGAATCGGTTAATTTGAATCCGTGAGATTGTTTGTTATTTATTCACTGTATCTTGATTAATAGGGAAAGGTTGATTGAAGGATATTTAGTAGTTTAAATAAGAGTAGGAAAAGAACAAGTAGCAGATGAACTAAAACTAGTTTTAGGCTTTTTCTTACCTGCACTTGTACTCTTCGAAGTTTTGAACTAGCATTTCATGCATCAGTTGTTGAACAACAAAATAGTGTAGGAATCAATGGGATTTGTGGGACTAGCATTTTTTATTTTTTATTTTATTTTTGAGTAATCATGAGTATTCAGACACTTTATCAGACTAGTCTCACGCGCCTTAAAATTGCGAAAATAGACCACTAGTGGCCCAACGTTTGGTTGTTGTGGGGAATCAAAATCAAGGTCGTGCACCTAACTCACACAACCCTGTCTTCGCCCTTATCATTACGCCGAACCCATCCGGGTTTTGTTCACTAGCGCTTCTAGGTCCTTTCTTTTGATATCACCATTCTGACTGTTTTGAGCAGCAATAACTAGTAGAGGAGAGGTCCATATCTATGCAAACAAAACACAACTTCTCCTTATGCTTCAACATTGAATGAAATGGTGTATTCCCTTGTAATCATAACTCATAAGAAACCAAAACAAGGAAAGGATGACACAACAAAAAGAAGAAACAGAGATGAGAGAACTAGAAACAAAAAACAAGAAAAGATCAGAAACAGTGGTTCCATTGCTCTTTAGCATATTATATTAGTCAAGATAGAGAAGAGGCCAAAAGCTCAAGCATCATGTAAATTTTTAAATTGGATTTCCCAATTATACCTTTCATTGCAAGTTGTTCCATGGACATATGCATACCAAATATTACAATTCTTTGAACCACCACATCTCCATAGCCCCCCATTTGGGCCATTTCTCTGATGCTATATATTTCACTGATCATCAAAAGATTTGTGTGTTCTCTACATTGCCTTCTTCATCTTCAACTTCCCAGACCTCTCCCTGTACAACTCCACCCACAAATTCGCCACCCACAAAATACTCACCGAAATCGCAATCACAACCACAAGCATCCACGAAATCGAAATCCACCGAGGAATCACCCTATCGGCGGCGCCACTCAAATAAAACGCTCCCATTTCATACACAAACAAGGGCCCTGCAAGCCCTCTAACAAGAGAGTAAAACGCATAAAATGGAGGGGACAAGAGCTCGTACACTTTCGCGGCGGTGGGCACATCGCCCCGCCGAGCGTTCGCCAACGTCCAAGTGTTCTGGCAAGCACTGGTGATCTCCGCCAGAACAAGCAACACAAGGATCGCGTACGCCCCGTGAAACACCAAGTACCGGCACGTCGCGAACACGAAGAGAGTCGCCAAGTGGTGCCCAATGAAGAGCACGTCGTTGGGGAAGAACACCATGTAGTGCAGTAGATCGGTGAGGAAGTAAGCAATGCTGTATTCGAGAACAATGTTTTGGAATTCTGTGTTTGGCGCTGCAAACCCTCGCTGCGGTTGCGCGGCGATCGCGAAAACCGCGAGGATCACCGCCGGCGTGCCGTGTGCTAGCGAGATTATGCAACTCGACGCTTCTGGGCGGAGCTTTGGGCTCCAATTCCGGAAGACGAAGAACAGGGAGAGCAAGTAGATTGCCGTGAACATTGAGAGGAACACTGGCAGTGCTGGAACTGGGAGAGCTAGGTTTAGGTTTTCCATCGTTGAGCACTTTCAGTGCAGAAACCCTGAATTAGGGTTTCAAAAGTGCAATTCAACGACAACCAAAACACAAGTTCCAATCTTTCCACTGTAGGACCTACTGGTACGGGGTTCAAGATGTTGAGAATCCCTAGACGGAACAAATCAAGAAGTCGAGAACTCGATCTTCCCCAATCAACAACGCCGAAAAACCAAAACCTGATCAAACGAAGGTTCGTATCTCGAGGAGCAATGCAAGTTTTGATTGATTTCGCAGTGATTCCTTCCCTAGTGTCTTGCGAAGAAGAGCGAAGAAGTCGATGTTCTCGAGAAATCGAGATTCTTTGAAAGAGAGATTAACCGAGTAGGAGTGATTTTGGTTTCGCGAACCATCTCTCTCTCTCTCTCTCTATTTATAGAGGTAACAAATCACGTGTTATGGTTGGCTAATTAATCACAGCCGTTTATCGCAATTTTGTCTATGAAGGAGTGAGTCCCACAAGATTATGGTACAGGTGTCGGGGTTGAGGGTAGGATGTTGGTTTGTACGGTGCAACGGGGAGCTCTCAATAAGATTGAGCCTTGATTCCATTAGTGCCGCGTGTGAGTAAACCACGTAAGATGACACGTGTAATTGCACTTAACGAATATTCCAACGCATCCGAGGGTCTTCAACTTTTGCTTCTCACGGCAACGGAACTTTGCCGTCCACGAGGGAGATTTTTTGAAAAATAAGTGTACTTTTATTTAAGAATTAAATTTAGGGAGGTGATAATCTAGACATACATTTGCTACATAATGGTATAAATTTGATTGAGATATGTGTATTGCATCTAATTTCAAAAGAATTTATGCGTAACAAATTCAGAAATGTATTTAAAAAAATTTATATTGTTTTGTTATGAAATGCATGGTTTATATACAAATTCAAATATATATAATATAGAACTCTAGTTGAAAAGAATGTATTTTCTTTCTATGCTTTTTTAGTTTGTTTTTTTTGTTTTGTTAATGAGATTGCATGGTTTATATTCAAATTCAATATGTGTATATATAATATAGAACTCTAGTTGACAATATTTGGGATTAAAGCTTTGTTGACAATATTTGGGATTAAAGCTTTGTTTTTTTTTTTTTTTTTTTTTTTTTTCATAATTGTTGTTGTTGTTGTAAGTTGACAATATTTGACAAGCTTTATAATAATGCAATGACTCGTGTTTTGATACCCACACTTAAATTTGAAAAATTCATGGATTTTGAATTAAAGACCTTGAGGGATTTAAAAAGTCGAGGGATACTTAATAGATAAAAGCAGTTTTATTAAAGTTGTTTGATAACATCCTAATAAAATCGTCCAATCTAACACTTCAACCTAACTATACGAAATTTCTTAATATCAATAGCTTGATTTTAGTTTTTTTGTTAAATAATTGAATCTAAAAAAATTTGGAAAGCAAACTATAAATTGTATAAAATTATGGACAATAAAAGAGTTTGATCATGTAAACGACCTCAACTTAATTGGAATTAAAACTTTATTGTTGTTGACATTGTTGTTGTTTTTGTTAAGTAGTGGTTCGGTTGTTTTTTTTTCTTTTTTCTTTTTCTTTTTGGAGCTTATAATACTTGTTATTGAATTTTGACTTGGCAAAGTCCAGTCACGTGACAGCTCAGTCGAAACTCATCTACATATATCCAATCAGAAATGAGTTTGCTAGATAAAGTGATAAACACAACCCGCGATCGGATGAAACATTTTTTTGGAAAATGCTAGAATGACTAATTGACACCTTCAAGTGAGACCTTTGTGTTGTGACGCGTGGGTCCATTCACGAGAGCCGTCCGAAAGTGCGTCTCGAGATACGTATCACGCGTGTTATGTATCAAAAAATATTTTTTGCACATTTACGTCGCGAGGGTGTAGCTTGGGGTGTCGATTAGGGTGTCATTGTAGCATTTTCCCATTTTCTTATGATGAGGTTATGGGACTTCGGAGTGCCGTTACAAGGCAAAAATCCAATTGAACACGAGTCATTTTCCAGCTTATGCGTATAAAATCCTGCTAATTGACTGTTAGAGATTGAATTGTCTTAAAGAACTCTTCATCGTATATTAAAATGAAAGTTATCATGGTTGGGCAATCAAACTTGGACTGCAATTAATTAACTAACCTATAAAATGTTTGTCTTTTCTCATCTTCTTCTGGGATTTCACCCACCAATAATTTCTCAACAAATTAAACACAAGTTCTGATCAATCCTCCAATTTTTTCTCACCCGCTTCATCCCTATTGATTTTGGGGCCCATGATATGAAGGGCACAAGTCCAGCACCTCTACAACAATTATATGTTGCTTCCAGTCCTACACATCTCTATCTTTCTTGCCTTAAAATAATATAGACATTGACATATTTGATAAGAACTCTTACTTGATTATCAATAAATATATGTCAGACCATGGACACGACTAAGAACGCGAGGAGGTGAAAGGGGTTGGAGGCCACCCAGCTTGGGTGGCGGAGTAGTAAAAACTTGGCATGTGAGTTTCTTCAAGAGGAGGAGGTTGCGTATTCGAGTCTTTGCATCAACAACGAAACCATTTTTAGGTGGATATTCTCTTGGTCAATAGATTTGGTGGGACTGATTTGACTCCATAAAATTAGTAGGATGAAAATACTCATGGTCATAAAAAAAAAAAAAAAAAAAAAAAGTTGGAGGGCATACTTGTGGGTTTATGTTTTTCTCCGTGGCAAGGCTTTTTGGCAGGGGCGCAGGCAAGTATGTTGTCGGGGGCCAAATTTTTCTTCTAAACAGTAAGTATATATGGACGTTTGAGTTTTTTTTTTTTTTCCTCACTTCTCTTATGCATTCACTTAATTTGGAATGATATATTACTCACTCGAAACATTAAGCATTAGGTTTTATGGATAATGACTGGAGAATAACTTAGCTAGAAGTCGTCAAAGCATATTTAGTAAGATTGATGAGGCATAATTTGTTAAAAGGCAAAGTTTCGGAAGGTAGTGAGTTCGCCTCCTACTAAAAAAAAAAAAAAAAAAAAAAAAAAAAAAAAAAAAAAACTAAAGTAGTAGTTGGCTCCCCTAAAGTGTAAGTCTGGCTTCCTCCCTGCTTTTGAGGTTCTTATGTAACTGGAGTAGAGTGGAGTTCCAAACTAGTCAATGATGATTTAAAGCAAACAATAAGATCCATCTTTATTGGTCTAAACCATTCGGTATTCAGACTATTCGACTACTCTAAAATTCACCCCGAGTCACATACCGTATAAAGGGAGTAGCTTTCAATATTGGTAGGATTCCACGTCGAGTCACCTATTATAGAGACAACAACTCCTTCCAACAACTTTTGGTATACAATGAAGGTGCGTCACTCAAAAACATTCGAATGCGTACCATCTTTGCGCCCAATAAGGCCCATAATGAATCCCACTTGAAAAGCCCACAAGAAAGCCCATTTGATAAAGTACTAAACTTTCCTACGCACGCTTCAACGCTTCGTCCCTTAATCACCATTCATCACCAATCAAGCACCCAAAACACCCATTCAACGGCTGAGATCAAGTCGATCTCACAACCCCACCGAATCATTCCCCAGATATTATCCGTTCGAGCAACCCAGTTTGATAGTTTCCCTCCAATCTCTCACAGCGAAGTGGAAAGAGTATGCACACGCTCACATCGCCTCACCCTCTCTTCTTCTCCGCTCGTAAACCCTCCAAAAACCCTAACAAATCCCCCAAACTCCGAAACCCTAGCTTCAACAATCTCCAACTCATATGGCGCGACCGATCGCTCGCACAGATCCGTCCATTCTCCGGCGACTCCGCCGTCCGGTCGTTCAGCTCCGACGAGTTTCCGGTCGACGAGACGTTCCTGGAAAATTTCACGCCGAGAGAGCAAGAATCCGAAGAGGAAGCTCGGAGGCGGAACTGGATCGAGCGAGGATGGGCGCCGTGGGAGGAGATTCTGACTCCGGAGGCGGATTTTGCTCGGAAGAGCTTGAACGAAGGGGAGGAGGTGGCGCTTCAATCTCCAGAGGCGATTGAGGCGTTTAAGATGTTGAAACCTAGTTACAGGAAGAAGAAGATGGAGGAGAGCGGATTGAGTGAGGAGGAGTACCTGGCGAAGCAATTCGAGATCAAAGGAGAGATTCTGGAGCCGTTGGAGACGGCTTGGAATGGTCCGCTGGTTCTTCGAGTGGTTCCGCCGCGAGATTGGCCGCCGAGGGGCTGGAAGGTGGATGAGAAGGAGTTGGCGTTTATTCGCGAGGCGCATAGGTTGCAGGCCGAGAGAGTTGATTTGGACAAGGTGGAGACGGCGCGGCGTGAGACGGATGATATGTGCTTGGAGAGGTATCAAGTGTTTCTCAAGCAATACAAAGAGTGGGTTGAAGAGAACAGAGAGAGACTGGAGGATGAGTCTTATAAGGTTTGGCTCTTAATTGCATCATTTCTTTTGGTTTCAGTAGTCATCAAATCCATAGTACATTAATCTCTTTGAGCTGTAGCATTTGATACGTTGACGCGATTTCTAATGTACGTAGTATTGGTGTTTTATCTGCTTAGAAAATACTTCCTCTTCAAATTAAGTAGTGTTGTTTGATATTGCCATACCACATTGCTTTCCAAACACAGAAAATTTGGACATAAGACAATGTCGAAGTATTGAAAGTAGCATCATAAAGTCATAATGTGTACTTATGGTTACAGTGTTATTTGAATCAACTTCTGGTACTCCTTGTGAAACTCTTTAAATTATGTGATGGGCAGACGGCGAAACACTGCCAAACTCTGAAGTGGGTGAACCAAGAAAAGATTTATTGTTGAATCCCATGTGAGACTGTGAGAGCATTTATTGATTATTGTATAGGCGCTCTTTCTTATCTCTGCCATTGTCCATGAGAAGATACAGATGCAGTGATGTTGATCTGCATAGTCTTCTAGGACACTTACAAGCGAAACAAGATGCTATGTGGATGTGAGAAGAGAGCCAGCTTTTTGGATAAGTTTTTAAAAAACATAAATTTATCACTCAGCAGATCATACCAAATAAGAGAGGCGAAGAGGGAAAAAGGTTCATGTATAATAGGAAAAAGAGATAGATCGTAAGTATTCCATTTGTTGTGTTACCGAAGATGTTTCTAAGTCATATGAACATATTTTCTCTTTGATCATGAAAAAAATTGTTTGAGCAGTTTTATAATTCCTTTTGTATAGGATGACCAAGATAACCATCCTGGTAGAAGAAAACGAGGCAAAGACTATAAAGAGGATATGGTGAAGTACCTCTTATTTTGTGTCTCTATCACGCTCAATAATATAAATGAAAGACAAGTTTCTTATTTCTATGACAATTTTTTGTGCAGCTCGAGCTTCCATTTTTCTACCCAGGGCAGGTAAGCATTCTCTCTTCTATTTTCCTTTGTTTCTTAGATTGAAAATGGTAAGTTGGGGAATTCTGAGCCTAGCAATATATTTTAATTTATTTTTTATTTCACAATTTGTGATGTTTTCATTTTGGTACCGACCTTTTGTTTTAACTTTATTTTTCTGAATGATTTTTGGCTTAAATATGTTGTACATGCCCCTAATGCAAAAATTCTTTTTGTTAGCATTATGCAAAATTTGTGGAAGGAATTTCATTTAGAAATAATAGTTTGAACCATTGATTAGTTGTTCTTGGTCTTGATCTTCTTGAATACATAGTTGCCATCATTGTCGATGGTATTTTCTTATCACTATGCAGATTTGTTCGGGTAAAGTAACGGCACTTCACCTTTATCAAGGAGCTTTTGTCGATATTGGAGGTGTATATGACGGGTAACTTCACTTAGTAGAGAGTATTTTTTGGTCTTATCATTTTTATTTTTTTTTGGTGGATCTTATCTTTTACTTTTCACTTAACCTACGTATGTTTGATTTGAATGCTTTACGATCTACCTTATAGTGCTTTTGTATAACAATTATATTGTATAAAGACTGAATTAGATGGGGCGTTTGATTTACACCTTAATGACAAGGAATGCATGTCAGGAACCTTTGAGATAGGCAGTGCATTGATGTAATGACAAATTATATTCCATCCATTTTGAGCTTTTAAAGGACTAGTGGGGCTTAAAGACGAGGAAATTTAGGTGACAGTTGGAGGTCTAGTGCCATAGCCATCGGTATAGCTTGAAGATCCTTGTTAATGACAACTGTAACTCGTATGGTTTCTGAAAGGAGGAGGCTTCTATCTTATCCCATAATTTGGTTTGCAATGTGTGTTTCGTTTCTGTGATTTTGTATTTTAAAGCTTCAACTTAATTAATGAGATTGAAATTAATAAAGATATTACTCCTAATTTCCATGCTTTCGCTTTACCTAATTGTTGATGCTTTTCAGGTGGGTCCCTATAAAAGGCAATGATTGGTATTGGATCCGACAGTTCATAAAAGTTGGAATGCATGTCATTGTTGAAATTCTGGTTAGTAATACTAATGCCATTTAGCATCAGTCTGATAGTGAACCTAATACCATTTATTTATTTATTTTGGTCATTTCAGCATTCTGTAGTTGCTTCTTATTTTTGTATTGCCATCATGTTCACTGCATTTTGTTCCTCATATACTATTCCTTCTCAAAGAGGGGTAAACATTTTTCAATTTCTTGCTTGTTGTTCTTGGTTGTATACTCATTTGCATGAATTGGGAATTCCTTTTTTTCCCTGCTTTTGAACTTTCCTGATGTAAAATTTTCTTTGGCCCAAATTCTACCTTTTTGTTGGTTCACAGTGAATCCATCTTTTAAATCTTGATGAATGTGAATTCAGAATTAGTGTTTTTCTTTGTTTTGCAGGCAAAACGCGATCCCTATCGATTTCGTTTCCCGATTGAAATGCGTTTCGTCAATCCTAATATTGATCATCTTATGTAAGCAGACTAGTTCTGATTTTTTTTCTTGTTCTTTTTTTATTTATTTATTTTCTTTTGATATACAAGGTCTTTGCTTTAGTCAAATTTTCAAAGCTATTATATGCTCAATTTTTATTTTTGCACGTGCCTTCCATACAGCTTTAATAGGTTTGAATGCCCACCAATATTTCATCGAGAAGAAGATACCAATCCAGAGGAAATACGAGTATGCTTCTTTTTCAATCTTGCATCTTTCTGGAAATTTTTCATCCTCTAACATTGTATCTTTAAAGACTCATTTAGACATAGTAATATGCATGTGTCATCTTGGATGATTGAACTTGTGGTTTTTTCACTATTCCTCAATTATACTCCATATGCAAGGGTGTTCTATCGTAGAGTTGTACTTGTGAATAATCAACATTGCTAAAAATCATTTGTTCAAATGTGAATTAACCTAATTTTAATGTCGTTTGGCATTTCAATGAATTCTATGTTGGATATAATTTGGTCGTGACCTTTTGAATGCATGTGCAGCAGAGATATTTGTATTTCGTACATTTATTTATTTTCAGTTAAAATTCGTATAAATTTTGATTTTACAACTTTCAACCATTTTGACTGTCTGCTTTCCTTGCAGCGTGATTGTGGTAGACTCCCTGAACCTAGAAAAAGAACAGGAGTAAAAATCGAAGAAGAGCCTTTGTTATCAGATCATCCATATGTTGACAGGGTATTTCCATCCTACACTTCTAAAATAGAGTAGGTTGTAAGCATGCTTGACTTTATAAATCAATCTTTTGTCTTTCACTAGTATATAGCCTAGTATACTATGAATTAACAATTGGACCTCTTTGACAAAAATGAGTAAATAAATAAATAAAACAATTGAACCTGTACGTTTCTCTCAATCACGTGTTTTTGATACAAATTATCTGGTGCAACTGATTCATAGATGATTCTCTTCGGTTGCTTTGCAGTTATGGCAGCTTAATGTTGCCGAGCAAATGATTTTGGATGATGAGGAGGCTAATCCTGATAAATATCGAGATGGAAAATTTGAGGAGTTGATGGATGATGATGAATTTGATGAAGAGAAGAGTATCGAGTACACCCACGCACATTACAAGAATAGCATACTGCCAAAGATGATTCTGGTGAGTGGCTTTTTTTACCTCAAAATAGTCGATGCAATTTTTTTATAAATGTTGAAACTAAGTGTCTTTGTTTCGTTTCTGATTTCATGTTTTGACAGAAAACAAATGTTAAAGAACTAGACCTAAAAGCTGCGCGTGCTGAGCGTGAGGTAACTCTCCTCTTCATTGTCCATTACTTATTTTGTAAATTATGATTTTTCAATTGCAAGGGTTATTATTTGCTTATTTTTTTCCCATCTCATCCATGTGATAGCCTTCATACCAAATTATGTTAATATTTTGATTGTTATTGTAAATTTGTTATTGACAATGTGGCAGTTTGTCCAAAGATATACTAAGATATTATAAGTATTCAAGATTATTCCTGACTATTACCCCATCTCACATGAGATTCGCCTATTATATTTATGTATCAAAAAATTAATCTCTCGTATCTTATATTCTTTCCTTAGGTATATGAGAATGCTCTATCTATTCCTTTTCCGAGTCTATTGCTTTTGTTATCTCGTCTTTCATTTTAGTGCACGGTCAACGGACACTGTAAAAAGCATTACGAAGTTTTCGTGTTTGTTTGAATGCTTTTTTTTTTTTTTTTTGTCCAGCTTAACAGAAGACTAGAAAGAGAAGCAAAAGAACGGGGAGAAGTTTATAAAGTAACCAAGTTGAGAAGAAATCTTGAGATGGATGAGTATGATTTCATCCATTGGCAGCGATCTGTCGAGGAAAGAGAAGCTCTCATCAGAGACATTAGCTGGTAGTTTTGCTTTGTTTTCTATTTTAAAATAGTAATTTCATCTGAATTCAATTGCCATTAAATCTCTTTTGCTCAACACTATTTCAGTCTTTTGATCTTGTGGTGTCCAATTATATCTTCTCTCTGCATTTGAGAGACTCGTTTCTGAACCGACTCCTTTTTGTTGCAGCCGTCGGGCTCTTGGTCTCCCATTGGAAGAACCAGGTAGATACGTCGATGCCAGCCAGTTCGGGAAGGATCACTACGATCCCTCCAATCCTTTATACCGATATGACTACTGGGGAGAACCAAAGAACTCAGAAAAGAGTCGACAAGAGAAAATGACCGATCTCCACAACAAATCAATTGTGGGCAAGGGCACCGTCTGGTATGAAATGTCTTATGAAGACGCCATTGAGCAGAGGATGAAGCGGGAAGCCAATTCTGATGCATCACTTAAAGAAGAGGAAGAACATACAGATATAGATCAAGACGATGATGATGATGATGAAGACGACGATGATTTTGATTACAGCATTCTAAGTAACCCTGAAGTATACACATCAAAACAGCCCGTAGTCAATGGAACCGAGTCTTCTAGATTGTCCAACGAAGGTATGTTCGAAGATTAGTTCAATGCACCGCAGCACCGGAATGCTTAGAGGTTATGTTGCTTTTAGAAGTCGACGACTACTGCCAGAGGTGGTGATCTTGCGCTCGCGTTGTGATCCAAAAAGGAAACAAAAGTTAAGGCGCAAGCAGCAACAAGGTGACATTATCAGTTGCCCTACCCAACAAGCGATACATACCATGCCAAACGCACTTTACCTGATCAGCTAAGTCTTCAGGTTAACATAACATTTTCTTTAGTTGTCTGAGCATTCTAGAACAAATAAATGCCACTGAGAAGCTTTTTGTTAGGAAGGTTTACATAATTTATGCTTCCTACATCGGTTGAAAATTTGTATCCTATATTCCTATGAAAGTTTTACAAATACATTCTATCGTTGTGTAAGTTGTATCCTATGATTAATTGCCAATGAGAAAAGTTTTTCCCAATTTATCATGTTCTCGGCTACAATTCATAAAGTTGAAAACTTGAAAATGAAAATATTTTAGGACAAATGTTAAGATGAATTTGTAAAAATTGAAACGTAAGAATAAATTTATAAAAAACTTAAATTGTTAGAATATATTATGCTATTTGCCCCCCATTAGAAACATCTGAAATGTAAGAAAGATTTAGAGCCGCGACAAGGTCATAAATAATTTCTCAGTGTCGCAAAGCAGAAAATAAACAAGGTCACACGGATACCACATAGTTCTATTCTATTTGGAGAAGGCCAAAAGAAAACCAAAAGCTCATAGTTCCGTTACAAACTAAACTTAATGCCTGTGAACCAATGGCGGACGTGAAGAGCGTAAATTACCAGATATGCAAGTAATCCTACATTACCATTCCTCCGTCGATGGTGAGAACCTGTGATAAAACAATAATAATGGCATGTGAAAGAAAAGTGAGAAGTAATAAAGGTATCCATTCAAGTTAGTTAGCCAAATATGAGATGTCGGCTTCATACCTGTCCGGTAATATAACTGGCGGCAGGACTAAGCGCTAAAAATTCGACCAGTCCAGCAACTTCTTCAGGTTGACCGTACCTCCCTGAATTCACAAGAAATAACTCAAAAGAAGTGCCCCGTAGGCCATAATTCCCTCTTAGTGGTGGTGCATGAACACCTTGGAAAACAGATGTAATGGAAGAAATGGCAAAGATGAAACTTGAAGTAAATCTTTGATCAGTATTTAATTTCTGCACATGACAGCAAGTAAAGTGACTTTATATTTGTGCAATGTCGATTGAAGGCCATGACACTATGTCCACTGTGTATCCTACGTACTCTTCGTCGATAGATATCGTGTCTCAATATGATAGGAAGGTTCTATGTTTTAGTGATAGTTTGACAAATTGGCCATTTGAATATGTTGTGATGAAGTTGTACCTAATGGAATGGTCTCCAAGATTTTCTTCTCAATGTCATCTGAAAGCTTAGCAGTCATATCGGATGCAATGAAACCTGGAGCAACAGCATTCACCTGCAGAAAGAAGACCGCAAACAAAAAATTAATCTCCGTTAACTAAATACTGTTGAATTTCAGAATCAGTTTGAATCATAGCAATATTATCATTGGGAGCACTCACGTTGATATTCCGGCTAGAGTACTCCTTTGCAACAGTCTTGGTAAACCCAATGACTCCTGCTTTTGCAGCGCTGTAATTAGCCTGCCCGACATTGCCGACAAGGCCAACAACGGATGCTATATTGATTATTCTTCCCTGCAAGATTGATTACTAGTCCGGTCAAAAAATAAATAAATTAATTAAGTGGTAAAAAGGGAGAGTAACTTATGCAGAGTATGCAAGGAGAAAAGATCACCCAACAGATAAGATTAATGAAAACATAATTGACATTCTTCCAATCACCATTATGTAATTTTGCAGGACTGAATCCAAGCAAAAGCAAACATACAACAGGATATATGTGGTCCAATAGAGGAATACAGATGACGTATGGTAGAATTTGTGAATTTGATGAGATGGAATCTTACGTACCTTTTTCTTTTTCATCATTATTTTGGCTGCTGCCAATCACCATTATGCAATTTTGCAGGACTGAATCCAGTTACAAACTTATGAATTACAGAAATAAATTTGTGAATTTGATGAGATGGAATCCACCTTTTCAAATATTTGATAGATGCATACAAACTTATGCAGAGCCATCAAATATTTGATAGATGCATACCTGTGTGCCACCAGTCAAATTCAAGTCAATAACTTCCTGCCATTGGGATTTCTTCATTCGCATAAGCAAACCATCTCTGGTGATTCCTAAAATCACATGGAAAAGTTAGAAAGGTGATTACAAAAAATGCATTCATTTAGGAAAGAAAGGAGAAGCAGAATCTTCATAACCTGCATTGTTTATCAATATGTCAACAGTTCCCCAAGCATCAACTGCCTGCAAAAGTTAGTATAGCATAAAACAATTTCATCACATGCAACTATGAGAACCTTTCAATCAGAATAAGAAGAATTCTGCTCACAGCTTTAATCATTGATTCCACATCTTCTTCTTTTGAAACATCTCCGCCAAATGTAATAGCTTGGCCGCCAGATGCCTCAATCTGCAAAAGTAGTAAATTGATCATATTACATTGTAATAAAATTTGAAGGATAAGAAAAATGAGATTATAGGCTTGGTACTGGAAGGGCTACTTGCAGTCCTAACAACTGTGAGACTCCAAACAGTAAACATTATTCAGTCCAACTAGTCACCAAAAAGTGTGACAATCATCAATAGCACGATGGTATAAATTAAACATGTTACCCAAAATGCAAGGGAAGACATGGAAGATAATCCAGATTTATACATGAACACGAATACATCATACATAATAAAGCTGTATGGCTCTGCCAATTAAATACTGCTCAAAAGAATAACAATTAGATTACTGGAGAAGAAAATGTTATATAAAGATAGGAAGTACCCGTAAACATTACCTCTTTAGAAACTTCTTCAGCCTCTTTCGAGGACCTAGCATAATTCACAAGTACCTGAAACAATAATAATGATGACAATAATCATTGGAAAGGACACGGAGAATAAAAAGAATTAACAAACAGATTTCCGCAATGGCTTCTCATATAATCATTGTGCTGAAAAAGGCTGAAGCTATAGCAGATAAAGTACATCCCTAGAAAAACATAATGGACTCCAATTATAAAGATCATCCAAATGAAAGATCACAAATTTCATTCACAAATGTAAATGCATTTCAATCCACCACAATACAAGCAGCACCGGCATGGAGTCTCCTTAATTTGTAATATTGAAAAATTTTAGCTCAGTTATTGTTGTTGTCAATTGGAACCCTAATAGTCTCTCAAATCGAACTAATTTCTTCAATATCTAGATATTTTGAATTTCTCAAAATCGAATAACAAATCTCACCAATGAGAACATTCAATTTAAATAGTCCAAGATGCAAGGATAGGATAAAAATGAGAGGGCAACCTTAGCCTTCAAGACCAACTTGAGCTGCTTGAAATAAAATCTCTAATTAATTACTCCAAATGCACTACCTACACAAGGCACAATGGAAGAGTTTGATCCATGTATGCCACCCCAATTAATTTGAGACTGAGGCTATGTTGTTATTTTTGTTGTTGGTTGTTGCACTAACTGCACAACACTTTCAATACATCTTGTAACTGGTTTAATTAACAACTGACAAGAAACAGAAATTATCAACAACACGATTAATTAGACAATCCAACAATAGCTATAATGAGATGAAAAGTGAAGTTTATGGACCTTACAACCAGATTTACCAAGCCCCAACGCAATCGCCTTGCCGATGCCTCTCGAAGCTCCTGTGACAATCACAACCGGAGACTCCACTTGTTTAGCCGCCTCAACACTCTTTTCCTCAACAGCTACCGCCTGAGCTCTCACACCTGGACAAAAACACTATCAATTCAACTTTCGCACTTCCGATGACTAATCAGACAACACAAACAACCTAGAAACGCAGATTCCCGTTCTTCCAAAGAAATGCAAATCAATCGTTTGAAAACCGAGCTCAGTCATTGAAATTAAAACTACAATCAGTTCAAGTTTTGCGCTACCGATGATTCATCAAGCAACTCAAACAATCTAAAACTCGGATTTTCCTCTCTTGCAAAGCAATATCAATCAATCGTTTGAAAACTTTGAAAACCAAATGAAATTACAAAGAACAGCACAGATTACCAGACGAGGAACTGTGCGATCTGCTTTGCAAGCCGAAGCGAAGCTGAGGCTTCTCAGCACCGGAAATCTGAGAGAATTGGTTGAAATGCACAACACGCGGCTTAACAGAAAGCGAGGATTTGGAAGAAATCGCGGCGACATTGAAAGCAACCGAAGCAGATCCAGCGGCGTAAGCCATGAAAGCTCTGGAGAGTCTGCGAAGAGCGATTGCCGAAGATGGAGACGAAGATGCAAGTGATATCGCCAGTAAAGAAGATCAGACGAACCAAATTGAAATTTATACAGAAGCTGAAATGAAAGAGAGATGGTTCGGTTGGTTGGTTTGTTCTGCGTTGGAAACTCAGACGCTCATCGATCGATGAAACCTAAGCGAGCGAGGCAACACGCACGCACGCACGCACGAGTCACAACAGCTTTGGCTACTACTAGTGCATGCCTTGCGTTGTTACTATTCTGCCCTCGTTTGGGAAATGAAATTACAGTTTAGCCACCATTGAAAGTAGTATACGAAATACGCTTTTGGTTGATGAGTACTGGCCCTACCGGGTAGTTCGGCAGCTCACCTAGCACGCACTACAAATTCCATTTAAGAATTGGTCTTTGATATTTTATTTTTTATTTTTATTTTATTTTTAACTTTAGTGGGAGTTAACGACCTCAGTGATGCTTCGACCTTCTCACCAAAGATGTTTCGACGTATTGGTCTTGATAAGAAATTATAAATAATTGCTCAAATTTTCTTTTAGAGCAACTCACTTTAAGCATCGACCCACTTGATGCGCATACGGTACACATCGAGACACGCGCACGCATCTAGAGGCACTTCGCACGAGTACCGAATGGATCAATGATCAAAGTAGGTTACCGTAACTTTTTCCTAACTTCATCTCTTTTGTTTGAAAGTTCATTCTATCCTATGCTGCCAACACTAACCAATTTATAAAGGTTGCGCAAATTACTGAATACCCCCTCCCATCATTTTTAAAAGTCGTTTCAACAAAAGACTCTTCTAAAAGTATAAGTCATTTTTAAAATTTAAGAGTATATTTATTAATTTTTTTACTCATTTTACCTAACAATTAAAATTCTTCAACTCATTTTATCTTAAGGGAGAAATATACGGATAAATTTGTAAATGACCCTCATAATTACGGTTGCTCAATTTGTGTGCATTAATTAAAACTTACTTGATATTGTTTCTTGTTTAGGTATAGTTAATTTTTGCATGCTAACCAACATTCTTTTACAAGTCTTCAAAGAACTTTTATAGACCACTGAAATACTAAACAATACCTCCATCTCTTTTTTTCTCAGATTAAATACCAATCAACCATAAGATTCAGATACCAACCAAAAAATCCATCTCCAAAGGTGTCTATCTTTTAAATAGAAAAACCAAGAAAATGAACAGTCTTCAACAACGACTGAGGTCCAATCATCCAACAAGGAAGCAGAGTGTTGCAGAGCATGAAAGCCAAAGATCAACTGCAAAACACAAACCAAAATACCAAGGCCGAGCATTTAATTTTCCTCTGTTCAAACCTTTTCATGATCTTTGCTTTGCATTACACCCGTCGTCACGGAACCTTCTTAAAGAGCAAAAAATATTTACAGTTTTTTTTTTACCAACCCTTCCTCGCAACAAAAACTGACAGCCATCCATCCATGCCTTCCTCATATAAGCACCACTCTTTTACAGGGTTTAGAGTTATGATGGACTCGGAGCAAATTCACTCTGATTCCTTGTAAAATTCATCCTTCTTACCAGAATTCAGCACCCCCCACTGACCAGGAAGATAAATAGAACAGCCGGCAAAGAGCACTGACCATGTAGCATTGGCCGCCTCATTACTGCAAGTCTGCAACAATAAAAACTCAATAGCCATCCGAAAGAGGGATTGATAAATAAACCTCAACCGTCTGGCAGCAGGTTTTACAATGACTAAATGTATACTGAGAAAAGGAACAGAAAGATCTTCTGTCCTGTTGCGGCGAAAAACAAAAAAAGACAACTCACTTTCACCACTCATGTGATTGGAATACATTGCAGAGGTCCAAGTTTAATCAATTTCTCCTTCCTCGACATCGTTTTCAGGGTGCTCCTCAGCATCATTTTCTTGGTGCTGAACGTTGTTACCTTCACCTTCTTCCTCTTCGTCATCATCCATTTTCATGTATAAACCAAGTTGTTCCAAGGGATTACAAGTTCCTCGAAATTTGAAACCACCAGCGCCATCGTCAGAGTGATCTGGGCTGGTCTCATCTACTGAACTAGGTATATGCTCCACTGGCACAGCACCGAGCATTTCTAGGTCTTCTAAAAATTGGCTATTCTCATTGATTTCAACCGTCTTTTCCATCTACAGATGACAACAAGTTTCAATATAAATTTAGGCAGTTCATTCTATCTTAGTTTATAAGGATAAAAAAAACTAAAAGAGGTGTATACCTTAAGTAATGCCTGTCTAGCTGCTTCTCTTTCTATCTCCCGAATCCGCTTGGCCTCGGCTGCTGCAGCTGCGGCTGCTGCTGCTTCGGCCTGCCGACGAGCATCTTCCGCAGCTTTAGCTTCAGCAAGTAGCCTAGCTTTTTCTATTTTTTGTAAAAAAGAGAAGAAAATATATATCACAATGCCGTGCTAGTCCTTGGTCATTTGCCACAGATTATAGTACTTATATCAAACCAAATAAAAATGAAAGCACATTGTGGTCTTTGACAAAAGAGAACTTGTCGCTGCAAATTCAAACCTTCTTTTTGTTTCCTTTCAAGCTCCTCTTTCTCACGGCGCAGCTTCTCAGGATCCCCCTTTTCACCCTGAACTCGATCAATTAAATTTTGAACTCACGTCAAGAGAAAGGAATATTTGCACAATCCATGACCTAAGAATAAATCAATATACCTGGTTAAATGTCTTTTCTCGAGCTTTAAGAATGGTATCTGCAAAACGACTTCTCAACAAAGCAGCCCGATAGAGCTTATCTGGAGAGACCTGCCTTGCTGATTGAGCACTAGCCCCTAAAAAGTTCCAATGGAAAAAGGGTATATAATTCTCTTTGAAGAATTAAAACCCACCAGCAGAGTCTATTCAGCAACATCATTCTTACCATCTTGGTGGCTATCTGCCTCAACAGAAGCGGGCCTAGTCTGGCATGTTTGCTCAAGCTGATCCAAGCCACTAACAGATTCTGCACACAATCATTACTAGCATATTAAAATAACCTCATTTGGCCGTATTAAAAAAGAAATAACTTGGTTCAAATCAACAAGTGATTGCAGAAAAATTTTAATCACAGTAACCAGGGAACTGAACCAAAACATCAACTCACGGTTCCCATCATTTGGTTCAATGAGATCGCTTGTTTTATGATCCAAATCCTCCCCAGAACCTAATGCTTCATCCTGTAGAACATGTATATACACAAAGGCAATAAGCCACGGAAAAGTAATAGAAAGGGATCATTTACAGGCCAGTTCAAAATTATAGCCAATTTTAAGTACCTTCTCGTTAAGTCTAGTCAAAGATGGAGAGGCTTTCACACCCTCTGATTCATTTCCAGAGGAACTACCAGAATCGGAATCTATATAGAAGCAACATCACATATCAGAGTGAAGCAGAACAATAAGTATTAAGCATTCAGTATATGGAGAACCGAAACGTAAATTACAAGCATGAATCATATCAGTTGGCACATATTTTCCATCAATGGAGACCAGAAACACTCCATAAATTATTAGTAGAAGCAGAAGCAGAAGACCATCAGAACCCAATCCATATTGGCAATGAATACGCAATGTTCATTTCGTGTCTGACTCATGTTTGGAATTTTTTGAGCTAATTATGATAACAACAATAGACGTTCAGTTCCTAGGAACAAAAACTTAAATCCTAGGGTAACTCAAGTTATTTATCAACCTAATGCTCATTAAGTTGAAAAGAATACCCTGTTTATTCCATTTAAATTATTAGTATATCATAATTTATTTTATTGTACAAAGATTTTGTTAAATTTAAAATTGTCAGGCCCCTGGAAAACTTCCAGAGAAATCCCTATACCAAATTAACAAAGACTAGTAGCTCTACTCTATACAGACATTCAAAATAAAGATAACATTACAAGGATAATAACTTTTTGATGTCAACAAGAAGAAGAAGAAGAAGAAGCCTCAAAAAAATTAGCTTCGGTCGACCCCTACATCGTTGAATTTTGTAAGTTTCTATTGAGTCGAGCTTTTTAGTGAGAGCATTTGTAGGCCGTCTTTGGATGTGTCCAAACCACCTCAACCATTCTTCCCCAATCTTTTTGGTGCTACTCCTAATTTTCTTTGAATTTCTATATTTCTTATTCTATACGAGTTTTACCACACATTCCACTTAAGCATCCTCATTTTTGCTACGCTCATTTCATGTCAAAAAAGAACATTTTAAATAATGCTTAAGCCACTAATTTTTATTTCTTTTTCTCAATAAGAAAATAAGCTTAGGACAAGCATTCATGATGTATTAAACCCAAATCAAGACATTCATAATGGAGTCTCAAACAACTAAATTTGGTTTCAATTTGCACTAAATAGAAAACCTAAATCAAGCATTCATGATGTATTAAACCTAAATTTGCACTAAATAAAAAAAAGGAGCTACAATCACTACAAGGCTAATACATTACATTGCTCAAACAAATTCCAACTCTATTTAGAAATTTCAAAAAGTCTCATAAGAAATTAATGATTCTAGGAAAAGTGAAAACAGAAGCAATAAAAGTTCGAGGAAAAATATGAAATCCTTCAAGGCAAAACAAACTTTTCTTGGTAGATGGACAGTTTGAACTTTGAACCTTTAGATCATAAATATTAACAAGACAGTGACATTAAAACAACCTTGTGACCACGATAACCATTAGCTATATTAATGGACCTTCCTCTATGAAAACCCCCAAGCAATTGCATCATTATTTGAATAATTCCAGATAAGAATATAAATTATGAAGTCTCATATTTACTTTAAACATTTATTGTTGCTGCCACCTTGGTTCTTTGCGATGTTGATTATATTATCATCTATTACAAACTTAACCCTATCAGCATCAACGACTGCAGGTTCCTCATATACTAGCCTCTAAATAACAAGTCAATCAAACAGTTGGAGACAGAATACCAATTTGCAAAATGGAGAACAAAGAATTGATTCCAAAGGAATGTCAACCTCAAGATCTACGTAACCATGAATTTCATAGCCATATTTTTAAAGAAAACTTTGTTGCTATGACATTCCAGCTAGTCCCTTATATATGCCAAGCCAGAGATGACACCTTCTGGCTTTGTAAGCTTTATCTAAGTGCATTCATGATGCGGCAGCCCTAGAATCAGTTAGTTGGGCATCCGTTTCCAATGGGTACCCTAGTCCAACTCCCCACCTCACCCCAAGGATCGCAAAAACATTTTGCATGAGAAGATGAAGCGAACGATGCCCTCACTAATTTGACAAAAATTCCGTCCACTCTCCTAGATCTAACATTTCTATTTGCATACTATGCACCAGAGTTAAACCTTCTGTTTTCCCTCAGTTTGAAAAAAAAAAAAAGGAAGAGATGGTTGGGTATAGATAAGATAAACATAATTCACAACAGCAAATAGTAGAGAAACAATACTGGAAAACAAAACACCAAACAACACTATTTCCAAATAAATGAGTTATAACTGAGAATGTAAAAAGATTAATAAACTGCCACTTGAATAATTTGCAATGATCCCAAAAACATAATTCTGCAATAAAATGTAGAAAGATCAAAATCTGCCCAATTTCAACATAGAAAAAGAAAAAATATGAAACACAAAACAGACACAGACCACTAGATGAAGAGCCTGAATCGCTACTGGAGCTACTTGAACTACTGCATTTACTGTTTCTGTGAGCACTATCTTTCTCTATCTCCAAAGGAGGATAACTCAAGATAGGAGGATCATTCCCACCAATGTCCACGTCCTCATCCACCAGGTCAGTAGCTGAGGACAAAAAAAAACAACATATAGCAGAGATAGACCATTAGCATACATACAAGGTGCATATACTTTCAAACAGAACAGAAAATTACCTTTACAGGGCTGCACCAATGAATTACTTATCCCAGAGTGATTCAAAATCTGCATTCAACATAATCCTGGTTATTATTCATATCCAGGCACGTGCACAATAAAATAGTCAAATGCCTTGAAAACGAGATATAAAAAAGGAATACCTCTATCTCAGAAGGCTCAGCTTTTGACTCGTTCACTTTTTTATCCAGCAGATGATCATCAACAAGCTTCCTCAACTTCATCAGCTTCTCGCCACTAAGATCGTCAATATCAATCTCAATCTCATCGTCCCCAACCTGGCTGGCATTGAAGCTATTGTCTCTTAAAAAGTCAATGATGTTCAAAGGCAAATCTTCAATCAAAGACTCCAAATCTCTGCTCAGCTTAAGCTTTTCTTCCTCTGTCATTACAGTCTTAATTGTATCAACCTTGACGTCATCGTCCACTGAAGTCATTTTCCTTTTTTTGGCAGGATGCGCTATCTTTACAGTTTCCCTTTCTATGAGAGGATCAGGCCTCAAAGGCTCTGGTTTCAACTCAATTACAGTAAGTTTTTTCTGGACTGTTTTCCACCTCAATTCAAAAAATTTGCTCAGTACAGAAGCCATAACATGCACATCATTTCCTGGAGGATTATAGGTCATTGCATTAGAAAAGGTAAGCCTCACATCGCCAAGAAACTCCAGGGGCTAGAGTAGGCTGAAGAGGCTATCTTGCCTTTGATTGTCCCTAAATCCATTGGATGTTTAATGACATTAAAATAATCAGGAATGTTCAACTTCACCACATCGACTGGCTCTTTGAAGACCCATGCAAATTTGTGTTCCAACAATCTTTGAAGTATGGAATCACATTGTTTCATCAACATCATATGTGAGGTACTTGATGGAACAGCCTGCTTCACAAACTCAGACCTTGATGATAAGCCCTGCTTACTACTTGGCCCAGAAGGCACTTGTTTTCTATTTTTCGCAGACATTTCCACTTGGAGGTTCTCATTTAGGGATATATTCTTAACATTTTTATGTGAAGGCATGCCATCAAAAGAAGGCAAAGCCACACTATTAGTGAATGAAGAAGTGAGTTTCTTTTGTAACATCCGAACTTGTCCAAGCTCCTCTCGTAACCTCATTTTTAGCTCCTCTCTTTCCGACTGAACCAACTTTGAAACTGAAATAACTTGCATGGGCACCCCAAATCCATTACAGCTATCGACATTCAAGCTGATGCATTTCCTTTTCGGCGCACAAGAACCCTCTGAGGCAGCCATCTCAGTGTCAACCCTACCGCAGCTATCAAAACCCTCAGAATCGCCCGTGATCTCCGCATCATTGTAATCCGGTAGAAAACTAGAAGAATTTCCCCTTGAAAGTTTATTCGTCCTCCCTCCCATTCTAGACAACATTTTCTGCGAGTATTGCTTCGCCTCCCTCTTTCCACCGTATTCTACAAGAGCCTTCTTGGCCATAGGTTTAACTTCCAAAATCTGCAGGCATTACCCCTTATTGTAAGATCCATACCCAGCTAATGCTACTCTAACACCCCCCACTATAGATTCACGAAATCCGCCTTAACTGGATAGATTGAATAATTAATTGATCCGAACCGCGAATCCGCGATCGATAACCATACGAGAAATCGAAACAAGCTCTTCAAATCTTGGAAATCAATATCAAAGTAACGATACAACTATTCTCGTCCCAAATGCAAGTTTTAAACCAAAACTCAGAAGAAATTCACAACATATGGTAAGGAAACTACAAACCCTAATTCGCTTGTACCCTCTGATTCCAACTACGAAAACCCCAAAAACCTGCAAATAAGCACATCAAAACCCTAGATATCCCCTCACCATTCATCGCCTCAAAAAAGCCCTAACACGCCCAATCGAGCGACAACAAATTCAACGACGAAAACCTCCACTCGAAATCCAACCCTCGCGAACCTCCTACACAAGAAAACACAGCAATGACGACAAACACGAAGAAAACCCAGCCGAACACATCAAAAAACCACCTTTCGAAGCGAAATCGGAGAACAAAACCGAATCGAAGCAGCGAAATCGAGCGAAAATTTCCGAAAACAATCGAAACTTCAAACCAAAATCAACAGAGAGAAAGGCCGAAACCCTAAATCGACTTGGAAATCGCGAAGCGGACACGAAACCTGGATCTCGAGAGGAATCGCTCGACGGGGAAACCCTAGGCCGCTTTGCGCCTCCTCTTCGGCGGAGAGACTCTGCACGACAGTGTGCAAAACAGAGAGAGAGAGAGAGAGAAGCGAAGCCAAACGTGCACTCGAGGAGTGCTCGATCGCTTTAAAGACCGCGAGAGACCCCTAGCCCCGCCGCCACTAACAAATCTGGGCCGTCCGATCTTCCGTGTGTGTTATCCAATGGTTGGAGTTACAAGATACGGCGTGCGGTGTCCTCCGTTGGATTGGTGGTGTACGGTTGAGATTGTTTTTACTTTTGTGGGGAGATTTTTGTTTAATGATTCTATGGGTCTATCCTAACGTGCGGATCTCGTGATGGCGATTATCCGGTGATCTATAGGGAGTGTGATGAGATGGACGGTTGAGATGCGTTGTGCGGCAGTCGCCTTTTTTGGGGCGTGCGGATGAGAAGCATGTCGGTAGTGACTGTGCTTTTTTCTTCGCGGTGAATGAGTTTCCACGAAAGATCATGTGCTCCTACTATTTCTCTTTAGAACATTTCCAATGGTAACGATCATTTAGAGTATGGATTAGTGTCTTGTCATTGTCATAAATATTTATCTATCATATATAACATTAAATAGACATTTAAATTTTAAAATGATTTCTAATGATAATGTAAAATTAGACTATAGATTGTTTTTTGATTTTCTATCACAAATGATGATAATGTGATAATGGACTATGATGTATAGAAGTAGATATTACGGTAGACACCCACTACTTTGATTCCTTGTCACATCATCTAAACGTTCACAATTCATGGTCCCATTGGATATCTTTTTTTGAGTTAGATGTGAATTGTGTCATAGGTAGATCGATTTTTACCCCAATTTATAGTCCCATTGGAGATGCTCTTAACTCATCAACTGTAAAAATAATGCAAAATCTTTGTTAGATTTGATATGACACAGTAAAACCAAAAGATAGAAAGATTACTTAATGCAAAAGTAATTCACTTTGGGCATTAAGTTTAAGTCGATCCAGTCGGATACCGTGCATTTCACATCGAGATGCAAACGCTCACATCTCGATGTGTATTGCACAGCATTCGACTGAGTCGATGCTCGAAGTTGGTTAACAGTTCTCTTTATTTTTTCTTTTGATTTTTGGGTGAAATTAGATTGGGAACTTTTTCTTGTGTGTGAATATTGAAAACCTGTCTTATGCTTTTTCTTAAAAAAAAAAAAAAAAAAAAAGCTACAACAACACTCCAATGTCACATTTGGTGACTTTATGGCATGTTTGGTTCGTGGGATTAGCCCGGATTAGCTACACTGGACTAGTTAATCCGCTGTTTACTTGGAGGATTAACTAGTCCAGCGGATTAGTTAAGAGGCATGGTAGTGGATTAAACAATACCACCATTTTTGGTGGGATTAGCTAATCCATTGTAAGTGAAAGAGGAGATTACCACTTTACCCCTCACATTAACCAAATCACAAACAACAAATCCCTCATCCGTGAAGAACGAGAACCCCATTTGCACGAACCACGCGCCCGCATGACCAGCCCACCCCCGGCGAGCCCACCCCCCGTCGGGCGGAGAAGGGCGGAGACGACGCGAGAGGAGACGGGGAGGAGCATGAAATCGAAGTACCGGTTTCGAGGTGGAGGGGTCCTTGCGGTGGAGGTAGAAGTGGAGGAACTCCCGGGCGAAGGCGGAGGAGAGGATGAGGCGGGGAAGCGAACGGGGGAGTGGGATTGGGAGGGGGAGGAGGGAGTGGAGGAGGAAGAGGGATCCGACGGTGGAGATTTGGAGTTGGAGGGCCGGCGGTGTCGTGGGATTGGAGGAATCTCGAAGAGAGATCGAGCGTTGATGATGAAGGAGAGGAGATGATGGAGGTGGAGATGGAGAGGATTCATGAGCAGCAGGAGCGATCTTCATGAGCAGCAGCGTTCTTGATCAGCAAAGAGATGAGAAATGTGTGAAATGGGGGGTTTTGGTGTTATTTATCTAAAGGGTACTTTGGTAAATGTACATGTACAACCTCATTTAATCCCAACCTTAAAACTCTCAACCAAACAAGATACACAAATGGGACTAAACTATCTAAACCCATGTGTTAGTCCCATCACTAATTAATCCCATGTGTTATGATTCACTAAAATGTGAACCAAACAGGCCATTAGGACTAGGAGTTATGCGAACCAAACTAAAATCGCCTTTATGCTACAATAACAAGTTTTATCGCCTATATATTACAAGAATAAGTTTTGCGACACCTGACAACCTTCTAAATAGGTTTCTTCTTGTATTGGTTTTTGCAATGGCTATGTGTAGCTTTTTTTCACTCCTTTTATTAATTGTACAATAATTTTTTTTTCCCTCCTCTACAGTGGTTGCTTGTAATTTATAGATAGCAAATTACATTTAAAGGAGGAGAAATATGAAAACATCTTAAATCTCTCTTTAAATTATAAACTCACAATGACAATCTCCTACACGTGAATGGTATAGCGAGTGTCCGTACAAACAGCTTGTCGCTCCGTTTGCAAAACAAAAGATTTGAAACTCCCTTTGCATCGTCAAGTAAGATGTTATTTCCATAAATTATAAGAATATTTTGTGATTGATTTAAGAAATTAATAACGAGTTGTTTCTATTCTATTTGATTTATTTTCATGTTCATCATAATAATAAGCAGGCAATATTTAGAGAAATCATTTTCTTATCTATAATATTTCCTTGTAAGTTTATTTATATAGTTTATGTGTACTATGATGCGTATACAAACACATCTAAATCAATAGAAAAATCGATGTTTTGTGCAATATTAAAAATTTCTTTAGCTCTCTCAAAAAATTTGCAAAAACTTTAGGAAAATGCTAGAATGACACCCCAAATGACACTCTAATGACGAGTCGTGCGGGTCTCAAATAAAAATTAATGTCCAGAAAAATAGTTCTTAGTGTATAACACGCGTGACGTGTATCTTGAAAGTCGTACACAACAACTCCCATGAGTGTGAACCAACACACCACATCACATCACATTTTTACATAGGACATGCACGTCACATCATACAAAAATTATGCTACTCTATTTCTTTCATGATATGTGTGGAGAAAAATCGCATTTGTTTGCATGTAAAGTAAAAAAGTAAAAATATTGATAACTTTTCCTTTAAAAATGATATGCGTACTTATGGACACACTCCCTCACAACAATATGTGGCATGCAACAAACGACGCACACCTCGAGACAAGTAATATCGCATTCCGTGCATATGCCACATTGCTAAGTGTAATAAATAAAGCAGTTGAACTCACGAACACTGCAAACCTTACTATTTTTTTTGTTTTTTTTGTTGGGCGAGTGATACTTTTTACTCTTACAAAAGTTGCTTTTGCTCAGCATTTTTCTTTTCAATAAATCTACTTGAACTCATTAGTTCGGACTCATATATAAATTTTTAAATTTTTTATAAATATTTAAGGCGTATCAAATAAATTTTACAAGTGATTATGGTTGCTTCATTAATTGCTTAAGGATGTATTTGAAATTAAAAAAAGTTTTGAGTCCGGACTCACGAGTCCAAATAGCACTACCCTTCTATTTTTATTTGGCAAAACCCATAATTTGGTCCATAAACTTTGTGTTTTGTATGCTTTTGTCATTTGGTCTTTGAATTTTCACGAAGATTTATATTTAGTAATTTTCACTATTTAAAGTGTTAAATTTCGACGATGTGAGTAACAAGAGTGTCGCGTGTCTAGTTAAGAAGAGTAAAATGATTTATATTACTGAACCGAACGACTCATATCGATCAACAAAAATCGAAAAAAAAAAAATTTCCATAAAAACATAAAAAACTCAAAGTTCAAGGACCAAAAGCATAAAAAACTCAAAAGTTCAGGGACCAAATATACACTAATAAAAGTTCGAGAGACCAAAAAAAACATAACAGACTGAAGGTTATGGAACAAAAAAATATATGTTTTGCCTTTTTATTTACATACAAACTGCAATTTTTTATTTATATTTTATTTTTTGTTTAGAAAACCCTCTGAAATCCTTTATAGGAAACCCCTCCCCTTTCCTTTCCCCCCTTCGCGTTATGGAGAAGCAAATGCGCAGCAAATCGTTTCGCTCACAAGTTCCCTAACTTCATGAAGTGAGAAACTATGATTTATTAAAACCAGGTAATAAGTTGAGATTTTAGTTTGTTCCTTGTCAATCGGTTAAACAAAATCATGTATTTTTCACAAGTGCCCTCTGTTTCATGATATAGTCTTAAGATCCCCTATCACTGCTTTACGACTGATTTTAGTTGTAAAGTCTGATTTTTTTTCACACACACACGAGCATCTATGCGTACACTTCTACGCAAAATTGAATGCATGAGCGAAGCACTAAATAGCAAAGCTGCTATCGCATTCCCATATAGAGAAAGTGAAACCAGAAGCATGAGTCATTGTGCAAACTATCATTTGAAGGAATGTGCATCGTATTGGGACCCGAATATCAGTTGAGGGACTAGCTAGAAAAACTTATCAATTCAATTGTAATGTATTAGCAATTGTGTAAGAGGTTGGGGGAGGTTGGGGCAGGGACTGCCTGACATTTTTGGGGCCTAAGACGCCATGAGATCGAAATGAGGCCTTTTATATTTTTGTTTTCTAAAAAAACGAAATGTTTGATTTCGTCAATTATTTTTCATATGCTCAAGCTATTATTAGATTTATATAATTTTTATATTTTATTTTTATATATAAATTATTTTTTTGAAAAAAATGGTGTTTTTAAATAAAATTAATATATAAAAAGTACTATATCTCTATCCCTAAAAAAACCTGGCTTCCCTTGACCCCTCTTTTGTTTCGTCGTCGTTTTCACGTGTATAGCACACGTGTGATCTTCACTTTTGATTAACATCGATATGTGGTTTGCACATCTCTATGTAATAATTGTCTTTCTTGTCGATCAAGTCTTGAAGATACGCCAGAATTCGCGCTGCCTTGATCTCTGTCTATCGATTTGATGTCTACACTCTCTCTCCGGTCTTGAATCCTCTCTTCATTTAGTTGCGTTCTTAGTTGAGATGAAGTTTGGTTTTCATTTGATGGTTGGATTTTACAGTTTCATATATGGAGTCTCATTGTGGTTAGCTCATATTTGCTTGGCATCAATGACTTCATTGGATTCGACCAAGACGCCAACATTGGCGCTAGCAATAGTCGAGTCTGAGGTTTGTATGGTTTGAGTTGATAGCTTTTATAACTGCACTACTACATGTTCAATTAATTGCATCTAAACTTCAATTTCCTTTGGTGGTTGCTCAAGAAGCCGTAGGTGATGACAATGGGAAGTGCATAACCGCAAAAATAATGACGACAGGACTCAGGGCAACTGGATTTGGCTACTCGAACAACGGGTTTTTGTTCACCGGCTAAATGCGAAAGTAGATCTCGATGCATTTCTTGACGTCCAAGCGAGCGTCTCTTCTATCTGACGATTCGATGTCATCTCCAGACATTGCTATGACTTCTTTTCAACTCGCGCAAGTCGCAGCATCTTATGTTTGTTGGGGGGTCAAGCATGGGTGAAGAAGGGGTTTAAGTTTCTGAACGAGACTTAGTAAGTTTTTCTCCTTTCTTCTTGTACATAGAGAGAGTGGTGTGCGATAACGTTGAGCATTACTTTATGGCGGCCTTGAAGAATCGACACACTGGGTTTGAGCCGGAGTTTTTTTTATGTGATTTGGGAATTTTTTGAATGTTGTGTGGTTGGGTCTGGTTTTTGAACTTGACCCAATTAAATTTTTTCGTTGGTTTTCAGATCGGGATGTGTAAGTTCTCATTTTGGTTGGAAAGTAATGGTTGGGATTTTAATTTAGGGGCTCAGAGTGGAGAAGGCGGAGCATAAGCATGAAATAAGATCTTTGCAAGCAGATTTAAGAGGAGGGAGCGCCCCGAATTTCGACTTCTCCAAGAACAAGCTGGTCAAGTCCCGTATGCACCCTTCTTTCCTTTCTTTTTGCTAGACTCAGTTTTTAATTTCAATGTCTTCTAACAATCAGTTTAACAATCTCAAGATTTGTTATTTAATATGGATCGATGGTTTCTATTGTTTATTCCATTGATGTTGATCAGCCTTGTTTTTCTATTTTTAAGGTTTTGTTCCCTTTAGAACTTTGAATTTGATTAGCAATCTGTAATTATGTGGACTTAAATCAATCTGTTGATTAAAATTCGACTGCATTGAAGGTATGTGTGTTGATTATTATTTTTGTGTTTTATCCGAACTGGTTATGTTGTTTGCTTTTTGAACAACGAATTGATTATTTTTCAATAGTTTAATTTCGAAAGTTGTCTTTCAAATAAATTGATGGATGTGTTAAAATCTATTGTAGAATCATGGGAGTTTGAAAGCTTAGATGTCATTCTGCGTTTTAATTTTTATATAGAGTATTAATTATAATAAAATGATTTGTGTTGGTTTCACAATTTTTGAGCTCAAAGCGGTAATTAGCAATGGAAGATTCAAAATAACTCTTAAACATCTCGCTACGAGGAACACGGGGCGAGAGACTTTGAGCCCATTGCGAGTATTTTTATCATACCCGCGATATCGATGTTATCTTGGTTGAGGAATGGAGAACAATTGCTAAAGGTCTAATGTCAATGTATATTCAGTGTTACAATCATTGTTTAAGATTTTGCAACCTATGTCATTATATACAAAACAATAATTCCTTGAAAAAGACGAGATCCTCATTGAGTACATCAAGGAACACAGCCATAGTAGGAGATCTCTGCCTAAACTTGCAATAATTCATTATTAAGTTGTTTTCATTTGAGGTTTAATTAATGTCATTGTTCAAGTTTCTCGATGATTTTTGCTTTGATTTTACACTTTGTTTATCATTTGTTATTACATCATGCATAAGTGATCAGCTGGTTGAGCAACCAAAAGTCTTTTTCTTTCTCCTAAAGCACCAATATACCACCTGCGCAAGGCACCAATATACCACCTTCGCAAGCTTTCCCCTTATTCGTTTATATATTTCGACCATCTTCTCTTTTCAAGAATCAAGAATCAAGAACATGATTCATGAATTAGGGCTTCACAAGAAAAACTCTAAATCTCTTTTTTTTTTTTTGGCTCTCGATTATATATTGTTTTTGTTATGAGATTTTGAACTGTTAAGTTGGTGAGTATAGTAGAAGGGATGTTGTTCATATTAAGTGGGTAGGAGTTTGTGAATTTCTTGGAAAAAGAGACTGTAGTAGGAGTCTATGAATGGTTAAGAAGTTCATGAGCAACATGTGTTGGGCATAACCAAAGAATTCTTAAAGAATGAGTGAATAGTTTGGAAGTGACTTGGGATGTCATTCACACCCAAGCTTTGCTTTAGATGCCTTGGGGATATGATGTTGCAAGGGTTTTTAACTTCATATTTGATCATGAATTGGGTTGTATGCTTTATGTAGTTGATATTCTTGCTGTTTTTGTGTTCCTTTGTGCGCTGCCTATGTTTTTCTTTTTTGTTTTGCATTTTCATAGGAAGAAAATAAACCACTCCTGGCCAAAAAATATTATAATATCTAGCATCATGTCTATGCTAAAATCGTCTATGCAAATCTTGATCAACTATTCAATGTCTCTATGGCAATCAAGCGCTTTCATTATTAGACCAAGGGCGCATGCCTATTTCATTAATCCATCTTGACATTCTTATCTTACCATTTTCCTCGATTTGCACCATTTTCATTATATGACATTTCTTTACGTCTCATTGGTACAATCTTTGGTTTTCAACTCTCATGGCATGTGCTGAAACTACCTCAAATACTTAAATACATTCCTTCTTCAATTGTTATGATGTTGCATAGATATCACTCTTACATAGTCTTACTTTTATGGTCTCAAGAGAAGAAAATCTTATTAGAAAGAAATCAATTTCACTGCGATGCTCCATCATATTGGATCTATGGGAAAGGTTAAAGCTACTTTCATAAGTATTTTCATTCAACCAAATTGATGTTTGTTTTTGTAAGAAAAAGGATGGCAATAAAATTATAATTACTTAGCCTGGCTGTACTTTAACTGATTAGAAAACTAATAAAGAAGAAACAAATTATCACTTATTTTTTTAATGATATTGTTAAAAGCATGTTTGGACTGTCATAATAACAGTGGATGAAACAAAAAATGGAGTGAATAGGAAATTAGAACTCTGAAGGAATACATTAGAATCTAAAGGCTTTAAGTTGAGTAGGACGAAGACTAAATACATGCACTGTGAGTTTAGAAATATTAGACATCGATAATCAAGAAACAAGAATCAAGAAGGGATGAGATAGACTAGGCAACAATTGCTAGAAGGCAAATTTTAAGGAGCTAATTTGTTCAACTTCCAAGTAAAAAATACATTCTTTTTCCGTTTGAGATTAACACACTTTTTTGTAGTTTCTTTTGACCATGTATGATATGTGTTAAATAATATTATGAAGTATAATCTATATGTTCTGGTCCATTGTAATTGTGTTCTCCTACATGATGATCAAGTGTTTTATGAAATTATTTATTAAGCAAGTTATAAATTTATAGTAAAGCTTCCAATCGTAATCAAGTTCGTATGGTAGATGAGATATTATGGACAAACGATAACTAAATCTTCAAAAAATTTAAGATTTAAACATACGTATTGGATTTAAAACCTTTTCAATTTTAAGGTTAAGTCGATAGAATATAATTCCCTCTTCAAAGAAATATATGAAAACGTGGTACTTGTTTTCTCTCTCTAATTGTTTACTTGGAATTGTCATTTTGCATTTAGAAGCTCATATAAACTCATTGATTTGCTTTGTCAGAAGCGCGTTTACTTTCCTTAATGTCTTAGGTTATTGATCTTAAGGATCTAAAGTTGTTTGACTACTATCAAAAAAAAAAAAAAAAACGCAAAGTTGCATCCTTCTTTATTATACTTGTTGAACTTTATTCGACGACTGACATAGCTAATAATGCATGCCTACTTTCTTTTTTTCTTAATAGGGTGTTTAATAAATCTCGCCATGATTATTAAGGGTAGTTTCAAACATGAAAATTGAACATCCAACTAATGTGGTGTTTCAAATTTCCTTTTTTTTTTTTTTTCGCTTTATTTCTTTTTTTCATGTATTTGTCAATAAAAAAGAGGATTTTTGGCGCCTCTTAGAGCAAATAATGTACTAAGACTTATTGCAACATGTGAGATTTGCATGTTTTTTGCAACTTCGCTTCCATTTTGCCGATAGACATCCGGATCGATTTTAGAATCTACACTTTATTTTCTCCTTCTCAAGTAAAAAAAAATATTTGCATGGATTATATCATATTGAATTATAAGTACATATAGCATGATATGTGGCGGCTCTGATTTGTTCAGCTTGTTATTGTCAATTGTTTAGCTTTTAATTTTGCTTATGTTTTATTAGAGTTCCATTTAGTATTGACCTATTTTGATGTATATGAATGAGTTTCTCTAATTTGGAGTTGTTTAGTTAACAATCATACCTCTTCAGATTTCTTTTCCACATTCGACTTCTTTTTGAAAACTTGGTTTAGTTTATTTCATGCAAGTTCTTTTTTTATGTCATGTTCAATTCTTAAGCCGAATTTAGTTGAAAGTCTAAACACCGAACAAATTTGCAATCTTGTTGGCTAAAATAATATGTGTGGTTTTTTACCTCTTCTTCTTAAGTTATTCAAGTGGTAGAAAGAAATTACATCATGTGTTAGCTATGCACAAAATATGAACAATGTGACCAAACGACCCTTGACCTCCTATGTTTATAAGTTAATAGCTTCTTTCAACCTTCTTTTCTTTAAAGAATTACTTTGATGATTATAGATAAAAATTACTCTTAATCCTCTTTGTTTATATATTCACAATTCGAATTATAAGATTTCTTGGACTTTTGAATGAGATAATAATTTATACCATTACTTCTAGCTTTTTTTGGTATGGTCATAATTGTATTCAGGAACAGATTAGCTTCACTTGTGTTGTGTATTGTGTTACTTGTGTAGGTGTTGATTATTGTTTCTAACTTTCTTTGGTTTGATTATGACTATATTCAGTAACAAATGAGCTTCACTCATGCTGCTTAAGAGTTGTTGAAGTCCTTATATTGATGTTTTTCCGTTGGATTTGCTATTAGGCGAGAGCTTCACTTGTGGAGGAAGATATAATGGTCATTGGTTTCCAAGAAGTATAGAGAATTGAGAAACTGTCGGTTGTAAAGCTCCCACCAAGTTTGAAGTTGAGGAGAAGCCTACAACCACTGGTTCTTTCTTTGCTAATATCTTGTGGTCGGTAGTACGAGGGGTGAAGACTAAAGTATCTTTGACATTGTTCAAAAAAAAAAAAATCATGTAACTTTGTGCTTCAATTAGTTTGACTTGTCATTAGTTATTGGTGTATGCATGAATTACTGATATTCTTAGATGGGTTGATCTTTTTATTTTGTGGTTTCAATTTAAGTGATTATAAGTGTTTTTAAAAAGAGTTTAGATGGGCTACAACAGTAATACATAGATTCAATCTCAAATTAATTTGAGCCGACTATACGATAAATTCTTTTATTGCACTCGATTTAGATTATTTGGTGGCGTGCTTTCTAAATCCTTTAAATTATTTGTAATTAGTGTCTCAAGTTAGGTTTGATCTATTTTTATGTCATCAAATTTCTTTACTTTTCTAAAGGGGTAGTTGTAGATCATCTTTGGATGTGTCTAAATCAGTGCAACCACCTTTCCTAATTAATTTTTGCGTCAATTGGTGGTTCTCATTTCTTTTGAATTTTTATAAAAGTTTAAAATTATGGAGGATGTCGTGCCTTTTGAAATGACATAAGTTCATAAATAAACTAAAAAACTGTTTGCCTAATCAAACCTATATTAAGCAGTTTCACAATATTTGAGGTGGCCTTAACCATAAAAAATAAGATTTTCAGTTGAACTGCTCATTGTGATGGATTTTAACTTGCGATTTGCGAAATTACTTTTGAACCACTTAAAAAAGCGTTTTGTTGTAGAAATTGATAATGACGCACTTTGGAAAAAATTGTAAGGAACATCTTTCTTTTTTAATATATCCATGCTATGGTACCTTAAAAAGTTATCGGTATGAAGTCGTTCCACATTTTTTTTCATTGTGAACACTGAATGAATTTTCGTAGTTTGAATTTTCAATTTTTAGATAAATATTAGAAATCAAAACATTGTAAAATAAAATTTGAATATATATAATACATTTGTACTTTCTCAATTATTAAAACATGATGATAGAATAAACGTCCCGCGAGCGTAGCGAGCGAGTTCTCACGTGCGAAGCACGTCTAAAAAACTAGTGTATTTAAAGATACGATCAATACGGACAATAGAAAAAGGTAAGCAAAAAAGTTATTTTTTTTTTACTTCAAATTTTTTTTGTTTTGACTTAAGTGGAAGTCGACTCACGGCATCCTCAAACTTTATCTTTTGGCAATTGTTGCATCCACCATTATATAATGCTAATCTTTTTTCTGAGTAATTGTTAAATTTTAATCAAAACATCATTTAATTTCTAGAAAGAAAATGTTAGCTTTGTTAATTTATTACAATTGCAAAAATAATCATATTGTTAAGTTAATGTATACTACTAATGTTTTTTAATCAATACAACTTGAGTTGATTACTAATGAAAAAATGTAGGTTTTATTAATTTATTACATATAGAGAGAATTGCGGTGCAATATTGAAATTTAAAGGAGAAATGATACTTCTTAGAGAGAGATTGATATAAGTGGGACTCACATACATAATGAGTCGAATTACGAGTAGCCACGTATGGCGAGATTCGTCTAAGTTGGGGGTCCTCCACAACACCACATAATTATCGAGCCAATCACACACACCAAAAATAAACTTAAAAAAAAGGAAAAAAAAAAACTATATATATTTACGAGGGTGTATTCAATTGAGATTTTAATAGATTTTTGGTTACTTTTATAAGTGAATGACTTTTATGAAGTTTTAGATTTTGGTAGACTTTTAAAGACTTTGATAAACTTTTATTTAGATTTCATTATGATGACTTTTATCAACATTTAAGATTTTTAGTGACTTTTGTTAACTTCTTAAACATGATTTTGATGATACTAATAGATTATTGTGATTTTTAAAATGAAACAAATATTTTGCACTTTATTATAAAAAATAAATAATTATATTTTTTTCTTAAGAACTATTACTAATTTTTTAAAAAGTATTTTTGTATTTTAGTAAAAAAAAACATATAGACATATTAATGAATTACTCTCAAGGTAGTAGCATAACAAATAAGTAAATAAATATCAACATAATAAATAGGTAAATAAATCATCCTTTAGTGGTAGAAAAGAATCAAGTAAGATAATTGAAAATATTTTTTCTTTTTTGAGAAAAGATCATTAGAAATATTAGTGTAAAAAATTTGCACTTTATTTTTTTGTTTGACTTAAGCAAAAAAGTATATTTTTTCCTTAATAATGATAGTTTAAATTCTAAAAAATGCACTTATTGCATTTTAAAAAATTTATACAATTATTTTCTTCAAAAATAATAATACTACATTTTTTGAGATTATAATAATACACTAAATAAACGAAACTTCTTTATCAAAAAAAAAAACTATCAAAAATGTATAGTGATGCAAGAATGAGATTTTGTTAATAATGACATCAATCCATTTTCATCAACATAGATATTAGAGTATAATGAGTGAGCAATGAAATCAAGAGTTGTGGAGTGATTGTAGAAGTTGATAAAAAACAATTGATAAGAAAAGACCTCTTGTGAACAATGAAGTCCTTATTGAAAAATGTAACAACCAAAAATTAGAAGTCTCTAAAAGTTTCTGGGTTGAGATGAGGAGAAGTTGAAGACTTCTTTATGTATATTTTTATACAAAAAGTCTACAAAAGTCAAGATTTGTAACCAATCTACAAAAGTCACCAAAAAATTAAATACACCTTACTTTTATGAACTCTTTAAAAGTTTAAATTGAATACCCCAAAACTTTTAGAGACTTTTTAAAAGTCTATAAAAGTTCACATTGAATACACCTTACTTTTAGAGACTCTCTAAAAGTTTTAATTGAATACCCTAAACTTTTTTAGTCAATAAAAGTAACTAAAAGTCTATTAAAATCTCAATTGAATACACCCCCTTAAAAATTTTAGGGGCCTATCATGGGGTGGGGCACTGGGCGACCACCCGCCCGCCCGCCCTCGCCCACCCCAGAACCGGCCTTGGGTTGGGGGACTCGATCCCTGCCGAGGGCAAGATGTCATTTCTTTCTTATCAAAAAACTCAGTTGTAATGTATTCAAAATGGGGTTACTGTTCGACCATTATAACTTATAATCCCCCATTTTGTTTTCGTGATTTAATCATCATACGAGTTTTGTAGTTTTTGTTTGATAAGAAATCAACAACTTGACTCCAGCACGAGTAAAACCCGCAACCGCCCCCTACCTTGCCTTTTCGGCAAGTGTTGTCTCATTCATCTCACTAGAGATGTTTTGACATTTAATCATTATACTAGTTTACGGCTAATAGTGGCTCCTTAATTATTATTTTTTATTTTGTGATACGGAGGCTTATTTGTGCAAGTAGATTTCCACTCACAATGTCATGATTTTTTTTTGCGTGCTCGGTTTTTGCTTTTTGTTTGCCATTATTGAAAATCACTGTCTCTATAATGTTCTTCGCAATTTCATCTTTTTGACAGGCCTGAAGAGGGATATGATCCGTCTTCTGTAACTTTAAAGGCGTTGTAAGTATCGAGATTATAATTTTAAGTAGTTATCTTCTTCATTTTACCTAGTTTACCCATATATTCTCTTTGTTCTCTTTAACTGCACCTATGGTGAATTTGGGATCTTTGCCCATGATTTACATAGCCAGTCCGAAGTTTTCTTGTAGGACGGTTGAGTTTAGTTGGCAATTAGCTTAAAATTATTTCACTTTTTACGAACATGCTTCCAACTTCCAAATAATATAAACGTGAGTACTAAGCCCCGAATTGGAGGCCAGGTGCAGTGGTAGTGGGCAAGGGTTGAGGCTTTGAGTTGAATGGAAATGTTTGATCAATGCGACCCAACTAATTTGGAATAGGGCCTTTTTGTTGCTGTTGTTGATGTTGGTTAACCAAATGCATCTCCTCGCACATTTGGGAATAAAATGGGTTTTGAACTAACGATTGTTGCTTCTTAAGATGTTGTCACACTAACCCTTACTGTGATTGGTTCTTTTCTTATCCAGTCACAAATGCAGTGCCATCTTTTCTTCACCGAACTCCTCGATCTGTACCCATAAGCACTTGCAAGTTGTAATAAGTTATTTGTTCATATGAAATGAAAGTAGGTATCATCAAAGAGAGCCGACTCAGCCGAGGTTTCTGCCAACGAGTGGAGGAGAGCTAGAACTGGTGAAACAAGTCATCTAAGTTTGTAAAGTGATTTTTTTTAGACCATTTCCCATCTATATCCATGATTACTACAAGTTCTTTGATGTTTTTATGCAATATCTCTAACCATTTATTACTTTTCCAGAAAATTTGGATCAATACAACAACAACAACAACAACAACAACATAGCCTCAGTCCCAAATTAACTGGGGTCGGCTACATGGATCAAACTTTTCTATTGTGTTCGATTAAGTGCAATTGATGGTGAGCTTTCCAAATCATTCAAATCCCTCTTAATTAATGCATCTCATGTTAACTTTGGTCTGCCCCTACCTCGTCGAAAAATTTGGATCAATAGCAACATCAAAATTAGTGAAGCCTTTTTTGAACTTTCCAAGGAACAGAACTTTCAGGGAAACTCAAATGGAAAGTAATGAAAATAATAACGTGAGAGGAGCCTTGATTGTTCTTGAAGGCTTGGACCGTAGTGGTAAGACTTCACAATGTAGTCGGCTGCATTCTTGCCTGGCGGAGTAAGGAATTCTTCCAGTTGAATTATGGCGGTTTCCAGACAGAAATACATGTGTTGGGCAAACGATATCTTCCTAGTTGGCGAACAAATCACAGTTGGATGATCAGACAGTCCATCTACTTTTTAGTGCTAATCGTTGGGAGAAAAGGTTTTTCTTACTTCACATGCTATCTAAATATCTGGCCAACTGCTTTGCATGGAATTGTAATTTTGTCATATTTTAAAAGAAGTGACTGAGCTTCTGAACTATGATATTATTTTTCAGTCTTGTCTCTTAATTGAGAATAATGATCTCTAATGTGTGGAAATGATTAAATGCAATTATGCAATTAAATCTTATACTCCCATGTACCATGTTCTCTAGGTCTTTGATGGAGAGTAAGCTAAAGAGTGGAACAACATTAATTGTTGATCGTTATTCTTATTCTGGAGTTGCTTTCTCTTCTGCCAAAGGGCTTGACATTGAGTGGTGTAAGGTGAGGTGGCATGCTAAGTTTCCTTATACTACTTAAATACAAAATATGTAAACTACATAAATACCTAAACTACGGAAATATAGCAACTACTATAGTTTCCTTAACATGCTAAATTCAGCCGTGTCAGTTTGAAACATGAATGTTCTATTTTTCTTGTCTACGCTTCTATAGGACACTGAAGAATATATGCTCTTTCTTGCAGGCTCCATAAAGGGGTTTGCTTGCCCCAGATCTTGTAGTATACCTTGACATATCTCCAGAGGTAAATCTCTAGTTGCACTCGCTATCTTCTTGGTGTGCCTTAGTATTTAATTTTTGGAATGCCTATCATGTGTGGATGTGCCTATTTGAATTACAGAAATATTGGCAAATCATATAACTATTAGCATTCTTGCTTCTTGTCGAACTTGAATGCTTAAAAAGTTAAAAGTATTAAACGGTTGTAGTTTCCACGAAATATTTACTTGAAATAAGTCTTATCCTCCTCATGAGGGCGTCTCTTGAGAGAGTTTGCATGCAGCCATATTAAACATGCCGAAAAGGAAAAGTCCTCGTTATGGCTAAGGTGATGATTTACTGATTGACTGAAGTATAGAACAGAGAAGAAGATGATGTGCACAATTGTTTAGTGTTTCGTCTCATGGAAACTCCCTTATTTATGATTCCAATGCTTGCTTAACAATTCTATTCATTGATATTTATGCCAGTACCATGTGCATTGTCGAAATTTACTGAAAGTTTCTTGAATGCCTGTTAAGACTGGTTTATTCCATGTAGCCGACCCCAACTAATTTAGAATTGAGGCTTTGTTGTTGACTATCAAGACTAGTTTAAGCAATATTGAAGAGACAATTTCGTGGGTCATTTTCTGTCATACCTAGTATCTCAACTTGTGTTTGAAGTCTGAAGTAAATGCTTGCGTTTATAGAGAAAACTGAAAGATAGTCGGGCTAACTATACACACTTGAACAGTTGGAATGTAAACAAACGGCTCATCCGAGTGACCAAGTGAGGCGAATTTAATTCACCTTCACAAGGGGAGTCAAAGATTAATCTTCTCTTTAGCGTCAATAGCATGTTTTTTCTTAAGTGGGTGAATCTTCACGTCGGAGGACTAACTGTATAGTCCAGTCTCCCAGTAGTTAATTTTGTATGAGTTGATAGAACCTCTTTCAGCTGTTTATGTATATATATATCTAGTATTTTGGGGCTTCTGATTCTATCATATTCCCTTTATGATGGAGTAGTAACGAGTATAAAGACATTTGGAGGAGCTACAAAAGAATTCCTCATTACGATAAGACTACATCAAGGATCGGCTTTAAGTCCATATCTATTTACTTTAGTTATGGATGAACTAACTAGGCATATTCAAGAGGATATACCATGGTGTATGCTATTTGCAGATGATATTGTCTTAGTGGATAAAACAAAAGATGCAGTGAATAGGAAATTAGAACTCTGGAGGAATACATTAGAATCTAAAGGCTTTAAGTTGAGTAGGACGAAAACTGAATACATGCACTGTGACTTTAGAAATACTAGACATCAAGATGATGGAGTGGTAAAATTAGGGGAATAAAAAGTTTCTAAGGTGAACCACTTTAGATATATAGGATCAATCATACAAAATGATGGTAATATTGAGAATAATGTCACACATAGAATTCAAGCTGGATGGAAGAAATGACGGAGTGTAACAAAGGTGATTTGTGGTAGAAATGTTCCTACTAAGTTAAAAGGAAAATTTTATAGAACCGCAATTAGGCCAGCTATGCTCTATGGTAGTGAATGTTGGGCAGTAAAGCAACAACAATTATATAAAATGAACGTAGCAGAAATGAGGATGCTTAGGTGGATGTGTGGTAAAATTTGTAAAGATAGAATAAAAAATATATAAATTCAAAAACAAGTAGGAGTAGCACCAATTGATACAAAGATTAGGAATGGCGGTTGCGGTGGTTTGGTCACTTGCAAAGACGACCTACAAATGTCCCCACTAAAAACTTGACTAAATATAAACTGTAGAAATTCGACGAGGTAGGGGTAGACCAAAGTTAACATGGGATGCATTAATTAAGAGAGATTTGAATGGTTTGGAAAGCTCACCATCAATTGCACTTAAATCGAACACAATGAAAAAGTTTGATCCATGTAGCCGACCCCAATTAATTTGGGACTGAGGCTATGTTGTTGTTGATTCTATCATATTCCCTTGTTCATGAAATATTTTAACCATTGGAATGCAGAAATTTCCTTAATACGGACCAGGAGTAAAGAAAACCCGCCTTCGCTTCTCTCGTTTGTGTCTGATCATTAGGAGCATGTAAGCCCCATTTCATTTACTCGGTGTACTCTTGTCTAGCTGCCCTCTTTGACCAAGTAATATACAAATGCAGAAGTTGTGTATTTTTGTTTGTTAATGAGGACTAACATAGCTATCAGAAATATTTACATTCATTGAGGCTATGCTAATTCCCATCAATTGCACCAAATCGATTCCAATGAAAAAGTTTGATCCATGTAGCTTACACCAATTAATTTGGGACGGAAGCAATTGTGTTGAGGCAATGCTAATTCATAAGCACGTATATATGTGTAGTGTTACTTGACAGCTTCAATGTAGGGTGCATCTGGTCTAACTCCTGAAATTTCATTTTGCAGGGAAACATAGGTTCTGTTGACTCTCTTTTCGGCGCGCCGAATCTGCATTTAGCCAATCTTCAGTTTACTGAGAAGAAATAATTCTTTTTTTTTTTTTTTTTTTTTTTTTTTTTTAATGGTCGTAACATTTCTTTGTAGTTCATGTGCTTGAAATCAGTCATGTTGGTCTTTTATATTTCAAATTTGTTTCTAAGCAATTACAGTGACCCAGTAATTACTCTCTTGTTTTTTGGGCAAGCACTACTTGATGGGACATGATATTTTTACATAGTTAAATGTCACAAATGTTTAACAATGGTTGGTTGGTTAGTACATTCGGGAGCGTCGAAGTAGATTATTGTCTCTTAATTAATGACTAAAATTTGAGTTTTAGAAGTGAAAATACCAACGTTGCGAATTCTCTTTATTATAAAATATGCGACTTGAAGTGAAATCGTAGTAATCGAATAAGTCGTCCAGTGCCAATCTGTAGGTGATGAGGCGGAGGGCCCACATTGATGGCGGGCGGACCAACAACGCACGTCGCGGATTGGTCTTCGTCGTGGAGGCCCCAACAATTCCATCAATCTGGACAGGTGGCAGTCTCTCACTGGTCCCCAGACGAAGTGTTATTGTTGCCCACCGTTCAACTGGTCCACTTTGTTCTAATCATTTGCTCACTAGAAATCCAACACGTGTCCTTGACAAGCAAATAATTTTCCAAGTCAAGGATTAATTCCCAAACACGATCCTGACAAAAAAAAAAAAAAAAAAAAAAAAAAAAATTCCACACTTGATTGGTCCGTTAACTTTCAAACTTTTGTCCTGAACTTTCAAGCTACACGTGTCCTTGACAAGCAAATATTTTTGCTACTATATAATGGAACCTTTATTTATTTTTGTCATAATTCATTTTGATTGAATGTAGTAACGTGCGTGCAAGATTAATGCCTGCATTTGTGGTGCATGGGTTTACTCGTAAACAAGAAAAACATATGTGCATGTTGTTTACCAATGATATTATCTACTTTCGAGCTAGAGTTGCTTTCCCTGTCCACTATATATAGTAATGAGTTGCATTTGATATGCGCCCATTTGCGTGGAAATATTTCGGCCACATGTCATTGATCATTAGTGCCTGTAGAAATAACAAGCATTTATATTGCAAAGATGTTACCCTTTAAAAGATGCAGACAAGAAACCCGAAAAAAAAAAAAAAAAAAAAAAAAAAAGATGCAGACAACATGTTTCTTATATAAATTAAAAAAAAATGTAGAAAACATAAACTAAGGAAGAAATGTGCCTTCATTGAATAAATAAGCATTTAGACGTAGTGACGTACATTAAAGATGTGGTGCTAGCTGATTAATGTTTTTTTTTTTGTGAGTTTAGTATCGGAATAACCAACTATTCCGGTGAGCCGTGGGGCTTTGGCTCTAGCTCCCAATTGAGGGGACAAAAGATTTCTTCGTTTTTCCATTAAAACATTTGTTTGTATGATTGTATCTTATTGCGTAAAGAAGAAAAATTCTTATTGCGTACGCATTATATATATATAGGTATTTCTACCATGTGTATCAAAAAAATGTCTATGGCATGAAGCCTTTGTATCATTTAATTCTTGCTATTTAATTATGATTAGGAATTGTCCAATGCATTAAATGCAACATATTTTTTTTAAATTGTTACTCATTGAAAAATAAGTTGAGTAATGCCAAGTGGCAATTGGCAATGATATGTAATTTCAAATTAAAACTTATATCATATACTACACCTTTATAATATACATCAATAATTTTTTTTGACAATATATCAATAATATTGACTTAGGTTTAAAATAGTACCAATATAAATAAACTTGTTTGAGTAAAAAATATAAACTTTTATATAAAATTAATTATTTATATTACTTAATCAAACTATGTTAATAACATATGATACTTATTCATTTTATTAAAAGATTTAACAAAAAAGTCTTTTTATTTTCTATTTCTAGATTATAAAATTATTATTTTTTAAAATCAATGTTTTAGTTATGGTCGTGTATAATTTATTAAAATTAAGAAAATCTTATTTATTTCAAAGCTACAATAATTAAAATAAGTAATAAATATAATACTAATAATTCTCTTTTATAGAAAAAAATGATACATTTTGATTTTCTTTAAATAATTATATAACACTATTAATTATCATAAAATTATATCACTAATTAATTTACAATTTGAGATTTTTTATAAGTATAGACTAAAATTACCACAAATTCAAATTTGATTTCATTTTTTCTTTCTTTTCAAAAGACAATAGAGAATACATCAATCGTAATTGATATTGAATAATTAATAATATAATATTACTGTCTAGGAACTAAGTTATTTTGAAGTAACAAATATAATTATAAAAAAATTGTAGTTATAAATAATTAATGATGATAGCTATAACAACAATATATAACAATATTTGATCGATTTTAATAAATAAGGTCCAACTACATGAATCTAATTAATGATCAATTGAGTTCGATTTAATTTAGTATATATTACGCTTCAGATAACTTTCAAATTCTTTAAATTATAATTTTATAATTTTAACACTTTAATGTGATTAAATTTAATTTGATAATTTAGTTATTATTTTTTAAAAGTTATTTTGTATTATCTATTAATTATTTCTTAATCATATAAATGCAGTATGTATGATGTGAATATTAATGTACCAAAATAAAAAAAGAATAATAACTGAAATCATTTCTTTAATTTTCTCTGATATATTTTTTAAAAAAATTCTACTTAACATCCGGCTCTAATCACACCGAGTAATCCACGCTCGGATGTTGACATGCTCATATATGTCGTAGCCCTCTCAACTTGATTTTTTCATTTATGAAAAAATATAATCTCAAGAGGAAAATCATATCACTAGTCATTTTAATCAATATTATAATTTACTAATGTATCTTTGCCTTTTATGTGATTCATACATAAATTTAGAATCTAAATTAATCGTTATATAGTAGCTGTTAAAATTTAATTTTTTCCAACTAAAAAGTTTTAACAAATTTAATTCGATTCAAATAACTTATTTATATATTCTACTTTTTATGTTGTAAATTTATGTTTAATTATTTTTTCTTTCGAGGAAATGATTGATTATTTAAATTATAAAGTAATTAAGTGTAAATTATTTTTTCAAAAAAGAGAAATTATAAATAGCAATGTTATAAGGAATTGTACTAAAATTTATTTTTAAAATATATTTTAATATTGATATTGGGTAATGCACATTTGCTAGTAAATTCTTAACTTGAAAGTTACAAATAAATTTTAAAAATGTATTTATCTTCCACGAATTAAAAAAGAAATAACATTTTAAATTTTTAAATTTTTTATTAGTAAAAATAAATAGCAAATGGTCAAATTTGTGATTTTTTGATTGAAAATGTATTTAAATGTCGTTAATTATATGTGGATCACATTATATAATATGCATTAATTAGTGTTTTACAATGTGACGACCCCAAACTCCAAAGCAAACCGGGTGCCGCCACGTCGCCAAACACGTCACCAAGCATGTCACGACACCGCACACTTATTTTTAAATGTCAGCGAACTAAACCTTTGTACGTATCTTATTCGCCTTAACTTAGTATTTATGGATGTTTTTATGAATATTTACATTAAATTAACAAAGTTAAGTTGTTCGCGATTTATTAAATTAATATAAGTTAAATATCAAAGCGGAAGTCTTTGAAGCATTCAAATATCGTAAAAATGAAAAGTTTGCATTTTATAAACAACCCTATAGTGTGGAAACCCGGCATGAGATACCATGTATATCAAAGAGCGACGAAAGTACAAAAGATGAGCATATACATGCATCAGGTATACAAGTCCTCCCAAAAATTTCAAAAAAACAGTAAATAAATGCATACAAAAACATATGCAAAAAGCTGATGGGGCTCTCATAACTCAGAGGTAGTCACCTAAGATCCCCTTGTCCCGGCTCGTCGTAGGATCTGCGATTTGTTACCGAAAATAATAACAAATCTCAGTGAGTAAATCCCAGAGAACGTTAGCTAATATTCACGAAATCCAATAAAACGGCTACAATTCATACAATTTAAATAAGGAACAAGAATAAAGTAATCGCATGAAAATAAGTCATTGAGAAGTCGAATTTGGACACGAGTGTAGCGTGACAGAGAACCCTGGTCAACATCCAGGAATCGCCTTAGCTAAACCGAGAGGAACCCATGACGATCACCTCGCCAAATATCTCACGGTCGAATGAGAGGAACCCATGAACGGGAGAACCTCATCCAAACATCTCTCAAGAGGAACCTATGACGAAGAGTCTTCGTCAAACATCTCTCAACATACGGGTCTCGCGGAAAATAATCACCGCATAGCACTAACATGGCCAATTACTCGAACAGCGCGGGGTAGCTAGCCCCGGGGTATGAGTCCGTATCATGCCCGACCCCGTCGACAAACACACATACACACGTGGGAGTGGATGAACAGTAAATGAACAACAATAAATAGCACAATAGAATAATTGAAATGTGAAATAAAGTAAGTATCATAAATGAATTTTAACTAATTTTCTCGTGGGTTTACTTACCTCAACCAATCGCAAATCGCCCTCAAAACGTCCCGCACACGCCTCGAAATACGTACCCGACACCCGACTATGGTATCCTAAGTCCCTGGTGTCCAATTATACAATTTTTCATAATTTTAGATTCACCTTAAATGAATTTATAATGTGAGACCAAAATTTGTAATTTTTATTCCAAAAAGTTTGATTTTCGACACACTTTTCAAATTATACCGGGGTGTCAAATGCCCGAAAAAGCTTCAAACTCATTTTCCTAGCTTTCTTCTAATTTTTTATATTTTTCTGAAATCTTCTGGAATTTTTCATATTTTTTATCTATTATAGCTATTTTTATCTATTTTCTATTATTTATTTTATTAAAAATCAGTTTTATTAATTTAGATAATTTATTATTATTGTCCTTTTGCCCCCCATCCATCTTCCAATTTGTCTCTGTTTCAACAAAGACGAATTTGAAGCAATTTTTTTTGTACAAACAAACAATAACAACATTAACAACAACAATAATAACAACTTCCACATCTATAATTTTACCATCTTTATCTCACCATTAAACTCCAAATCTCTCCAACAAATCAACAACAAAAAAATCACCACTCACAGATTTTTAGAAGTCACTGACGTGGGAGGTGGTGCCGGAGCAATAGGCCGAGAGTGTGTTGCGGGAGTGAGGAGACCTTGTGAGAATGAGACAAATCAAATGAGATGAAAAATGAGTGTTGAAGAAGAACTAGAAATGAAATGGAGAGAAGAATCGGTCATGGAGGGAGAGGGAGAAAGAGAAATGTTTGGGTTTGGTTTGGAAAAGAGAGAGAAATCAAGAGAGAGAAAAGTGAGGGGTGTATGGGGTCAGGGGCGAATCCAGGATTTTAAGTAGACCCGGACTGGACTTAAATACTAATATGTATTTTTTTGGAAAATATTTTAAAAAAAATACTTTTGTAATGTAGAAAAGTTGACACTCACTTAGTGACATCTCTTGAGTTTCCCCGACATGTGTGCCTGCATGCATCTTGATGCCTATTAGAGGGACGCCAACAAATACGTGACTTTTATGAGTTACAATATAAAGTAGGGTCTTTTTTTGTTTAAATAAAGAATTTCAAAAATATATCAGCAAGTGTTAATTATATTTTTCTCTAGGAAGAAAGATGATATAGCTACCAACTACATTATACTATAAAGTTCATCTCAATTCCGATCAGGACGATGGAGGTGCAATTCAAATTCAATTACGTTGTTACACCAACTACTCCACCACTAAAATTAGCTCTTTTATTTTTACTTCAATGGAAATCGAATCACCACCTCCTGAAACATTGCCTTTAGGCAAATGATGTATCTGCCAAAACTAGCTCACTCTAATTTTATTTCAATAACACCAGTTCAATGAAATAAACATTTTTATTGAATCAATGAAATAAACATTAAACTTTGCTAAACCTTTTTCTTGTTTTTCGTTCTCTTTTATTTATTTATTTTTTGCTTAAGAGGGAGTCGAACACACGACCTCCCTGCTTACCTTTTAGCAAGTGATGTTTCATTTGAGATGTTTTTGACTCCTTATTTTTAATTGAATGTCGACAAATGAACTTTACTTAATTTATTTTCTTTTATTGATTTTTTATTTGGGTGGATTAGGCTTGAAAAATCTTAATAATGGGTGGGCTAAACTTAAAAAAAAAAAAAAAAGTGGCCTATGTATATATAGGGGTTACATGTATCTTGCCCTGGGCTATAGACCAGGGCAAGATACATGTAGATCCGCCCCTGTATGGGGTGATGTGATAGGTAGGTGTGATGTGACATGTGATGTGACCTATTAAACCTTTGATTATCCCATACACCCGGGTTACGCGTGCCCGCGGCGTCACACCCACGTTACACGCACCCCGCGACGTCACACCTTGTCGTCACTACCCGCGCACAATGCGACTAATAAAAACTCAACTAATGCGACTCGAATTAATTAATAATACAACAATTTAACACGCATCACACAAAAATAATTGTTTATACATGGTTGGCGTGCCCTATACTTGTCTGCAATGTCCACGTGGGTCCAAGCTACGTGTCATAATCTGTAATTAATAATTAATTAAGATTGAATAATGTGGGCCGCTACATACAACCATTCTCTCTATTCATGTTAATTAATCAAATGGTTGAGAATTAGTACCCGTGCCATGGGTAATTATTCGATACCCATGATAGAAGCATCATATATATATCTTATATATATATGATGAAAATACCCCTTAGGATTGCGGCGAAGCCAAAATATCATTTATTACTTAGTCATCAAGTGCAACAAATTTTATTTCCAAATTATGTCCTTACAACAAATAATGACATATATGTCTTTTTATTTTTTCATGTCTAAAACAAACTAAATGCAATCGCTTGATGTGCAAGATCAAGTGTGATGAGTGCCACGTGGTAATTGATGAATAGAGATAGAGAGAGATAACTAACTTCATGTGAGATAGTGAGTAGCTTTTTCTAATTTAAATATTTAAAAAATGCGAGATGGCCAACTTAATTAAGGTAGATACGTGGTTAAAAAAAATTCCACTATTTTCATAGTTCAATTCATGTACAAAAAAAGAATTACAGCCAGTTCCATTTGATATACATATATGGCAATATTTAACTTGATGATTGAAATTATTTAATATTTAACTCAACATAAACAAATTTATCCAGGCTAAGATTGTGCATCACGGGCGTGCCCAAGTGCCTATCCACTATATTCTAATATATAACCAAATATATACTTATGTCATGAGTACACTATTTACAACTATTAGATTCTAATTCAACACATTAACTGAGGCGTCATAAATGCACATATAATTTAATGCGCAACACATTTTGAGGGGTTTTCATGTAATGGATATATATTTAGGTCTCATTGTAGAATTTCATATATATATATATATATATCGATTTAATTACATTAATTAAATGAAACAAAGTGGAAGAACTTTATTTATGTAACTAACCAACCTGACCCTTCTAATTCGTGATCGAAATATAGACTAGTACTCCCTATATTTTTTTTTAAGTGTCGTTTTAAGGTCGTTCGCAATTTTTAAGAAAATCACTTAATTATTTTGATGAAGAAAAAAGTGATAGTTAAATGACTAATTAAATCATCTTTTATCTCTCGTCACCCCATCATTTCTACATACACTAGTTATTAATGTGTAATTATTAATTTTTTTTATGAAAGGTATAAAAGTCAATTAAGTAATTAATGTGTATTAAAACTATCAAAAAATATATATTACGAAATATTTTAAAATGATTAACAAGTCCCTTATAAAGAAACGGAGGGAATAATTTATTGCAACTAATCAAGATATGATCATCGCAAATATCAACACATTATCAAGCATTTATATATACATGCAGTTAATTAAAAGAAAACTTGCTTATATCACTTTACACGTTTGACATTTTAAATACCATATATGCATATTAAATTGCTGAACTTCAATCAAGTGCATCCCCCCACTGTTGATCATCATGAACTGATGAACTGAATGAGTTTATCGAGGTCCGTAGACCCGTGATGTGTGGTTGTCTAAAGTGGCAGCTTATAAGTTTATGGTAATGATGAAAATGCCGATGCATTATCAGATTAATTAAGCCTAAAATCGTACCTTGTTTTTTTTTTTTTGCAAAACATATTTTTTGGTCCTTGAACTTTGAGTATTTTATGCTTTTGGTCCCTGAACTTTTATTAGTGTATATTTGGTCTCTAAACTTTCGTTGTTGTACATTTGGTCCCTGAACTTTTAAGTTTTTTATGCTTTTGGTCCCTGAACTTTGAGTTTTTTATGTTTTGAGGGAATTTTTTTTTTTTTTTGACTTTCGTTGGTCGATTTGAGTCGTTCGGTTCAATAATATAAACTATTTTACTCTATTTGACTAGTCACACGATACTTTTGTTATCTACGTTGGTGGAATTTAACACTTTAAATGGTGAAAGGACTAAATGTAGAATCATTGTGAAAGTTTAAGGACCAATTGTGTAGTAATAAAAGTTCAAGGACTAAAAGCATAAAAAACATAAAGTTCAAGGACCAAATCATTAATTTTGTCTTTTTTTTTCTAAGAATTACAAAACCCCAACCAATCTAAAGAGAATAAATATCTCTCTCTCAAAAGAGAGAGTAGTACTGAAATATTCCATGCATTTTAGAGGAAAACAACCAAACTATGTATAATTAGAAATTGAATAACCAACAATCGCCGAACTGATTAGAGCCATTGAATCCACTTAATTAATTAACAGCATTATTGGAAACAATATTATTCATCAATCTCAGACTCACCATCCTTTAGTTTATTCTTTTGAGCATATATGCATATATACATATATATTAAAATAAAAACTCGATCAAAATCTTTTTTGAGAGTATATATGTCTGTAATTATATATATATATATTATTTAAACCACCCATATATTATTTAAACCACCCATATACATATATCTCAAATAATTAAAGCACGCCCATAAATATACATCAAAAGAAAATCCGCAAACTTTTTTTTGGTTGGGAACGAGGAGGATTTAATTTTGATGTACATGCGCAACCTTAAATTTTATTTTTCTATCGAATGATGTAATTAAAGATATTCTTAATAAGGCATATCTTTGTGGATAAATACATTTTGTTGCATGCATGGGTCAAGGTTTTTAGTTGAAAGCATGATGATCATTATATCAAGCATCTTCTATGTGCACTAGTATAGGTCAGGTCTGAATTGAGGTGCATATTCGAAGCGATTATCATGATATATAGATATTATATATATATATATATATATATATATCCTCAAAAAATCTTCAACAGTGATAAGACTTTAATTTGCTGTCCCAAGCAACAAATGAAATCACAATGTCTCAAAAGTTCAATAGCAACAATATAATTCCGAGTTCAAATCGCAACAACTATGTTATATCTTTCAACTATTACAAAGATGCCATTGATCATTTCTGTGAAACTAGTCACAACAACTATGTTATATCTTTCAACTATTACAAAGATGCCGTTGATCATTTCTGTGAAACTAGTCAGACAAGTCTAAACACCCACGTATCTTTAAAAGAAAATCTTATCACTAGATCTATCAGCGAAAAATAAAAATAATAAATTCAAGTATCACACGTGGACGTGATAGAGGGTTTGCAGTACCAACACTGCGTCGTCGGTAGACTCAACACGAACCGCTTAATACGTGTAGACGAGAGTCTGAACATGCGTCTCTCATCTTTAAGTGCAAAGTGCCATCCATCCACCACTATCTAACACTTTAACAGCAGTACATCCAAAATCTCACATATATACAGGGACTGAGGGACAGAACCTCCACACTCATTGGTAGACAACCTAAGTATACATATCGATAAAGAAATTAAACAAAACCGACAAATCACTGAACATGCACAGCTAGCTAAGCTAGTACGAGTACAAAAGAAAAAGAGAGCACCAGATGGCCCAGGAAGTAATAGTAACGAAACAAACAGGCACCAACGCCCTAAAATATCAACCACGTGTCCCTTTGCATGCTCACGCTGCTAGCTAGCATTTACCACCCTCTTCGTCGCCATCATTAACAACAACTCATTACTATCAATTAGGTGGTACGAGTGGGTGGCATGGGACTCCCTTAATAGTTGAAGTTTCATACAATGAAAAAAAAAAGCAAAAATTTAATTTAGAAGGTCGACTCCACTCAAATTAAAAAAAAAATAATAACAATAATTAATGATGAGGGCAAAAAAAACATCCTTAATTAAACGGCGAATCGATTTTGAGTTCTAGTCGAGTTGAGAGACGGTCTATTAGTGCCAGGCTTAACACACACATTATAAATAATAATAAAAAACCTACTACGTTCTGATTTATTAAGCACGTACTATTTAAACATTTTACATGTTAATCTCATTTGAACAACAAATAGGGTTCCAGTTCCACAAAAAGACGCACACACACATAGTGAAACCTAAAAAGAGAGAGAAAGCGGGGTCAAGTAAAAGCAAAAGATGCATGCATGGAAGGGACAGTATTTACAGTTTTTAGCAGTACTGATATGTTTGTTCGTTTGGTTTATCGACCGAGACTGAGCGCTGCCTTGACGTCTAGTCTCCATGCAAGCCCTCCAGCACCGTTGATCCGCCACACATCACAAGGCACAGTCACCGAGTGCCTCTCCTTCCTCCACGTGTACAGCACCCTCACCCGACACGTGAACGCCTGACACGTCACCGGCAACCTGTCCTTCACCACCAACCAGACCATCTGATCGTAACCTTCCTCCCTCATCATCACCATCTCCCTGAACGCCTCGTTCGTCCACCCCACTCTATCCCACCCGTCCGATACGAACCCCGGACACGTGTCCCTCTCCAGAGTACTGATCATTCTCCTCTCCTCAGCACCACCACCACCACCACCCGCACACACATCCGTCACGCACTCCACCACGATCACCACCGTCCGTTCCCCGGGCCCACATAAAATCACCCCGTAATCATGTTGAGTAGTAGTATTCGTAGTAGTAGTACTCATTCTCCACGGACTCCCCACCGTCAGATCCTCGGACTCAGCCGACGGGGATCTCGAGGTGGGCGTGTCCTTCTCCACCGGCTTCTCCGGCAGCAAGGGCAGCGTGACCACCTTCACCTCACTCTCATCCAACACGCAACCATCATTTCTCTTTTTCTTCCTCCCACTCTGACACGATTTCTTACTCCCATCCCTAACGTACTTCCGCTTCGCCCTACCCGCCTTGCACGCGTTACTCAAAACGGTTTTCTCGTCGGACACCGGCCCTCCGGCGGCCGGCTTGGGAGCGATCGGCCGGAATCTGAGCATTATCCGGTCGATCTTGGACGCATCGTAAATACCTCCAGTATACGTCCTTGCTATGCAGCATCCACCTCTACCGTCCATACAGATAATAATTAATTAAAGATATAAGAGAAATAATACAAGTTTCTTCTCAAAAACATAAAGATATAAGAAGACTAGCAAAAGATGAGGGGGGTATAAGTGGTTATATAGGGAGGGTGGGGGAGTGGGGGACGCGTGTAACTTGTTACACGTGTGAGAGGGGAAGAGGAACAGCGCAGAGAGGCGATTGGTGGGAAAGTGAGACGTGGCTTTAGAGATGAAGAGAGAGAAAGATAAGAGAGGGAGACAGAGAGGTGGGGGAGTGGCGATTGGCTGTGGTTTGGCGCCACATCGATAGCCAATGAGAGTGGGAGATGTGGCGTTTGTACGCCTGATCAGGGACTCGAGTAATTGTGGAGGTGTGCGTGCGAGCCTTCTCGGGAGTGGTGTTGGGTTTGAACGTCTTGTTGGAGGTTCGAGAAATGGGACACGTGGAGGGATGAGATTTGGATTGTAATTGGGAGGGGTAGGAGGGCACGTGGAAGTGGGACAGGAGATCTTGTCCTAGATAGGTTACGTCAGCGATGGGAAACCGGTTCTGTCTCCGAGATTGGGGATTTGCTATGGAAGGACGTCTCTGCCCCTGGAGGATTTCGGTAATTCCAGGAGACATGTCCCTCGTGGTAGGGATCTGCCTTTTTTATTTACTTATTGGCCTGGACGTAAATTTTATTTTATTTTTCATTTAAAACGAGCACAGTCAAAAAAAAAAAAAAAAAAAAAAAAAAACATGCTCCCACTTCTGTAAAGTTGGTGATTGAATCATCTAAAAACAATAAGTAATTTTTTACTTGTTGATGTATTCATATAAGAGTTATTTGATAAAATTAACAGCCACTTGAGAGAGCAACGTATATTTAATCTAAAAAATTCATATACTAATAATAATAATAATAATAAATATATTCGCATCAAGTGATTTTATTAAAATATTTATTTTCCCTCTATTGATGGATTTTTGTCATTTATTTGAGACAAATGTAAAATTGACATTTACAATGAAAATATCACTAACCTTAATTTTAGTTAGACTTTATAAAGTGTTTAGAGATCAAGTTTACTTGTTCTAATAATATATATTCTCATACAAATAATTTTAAAAGCACACCACTTTTGCTTCTTTTTTTTTCTTGATAAATCTTTTTGCTTACACGTGCTTGGATGATTTGAAAAATAGGAAACTGTTTAATCCTTCACTAATCATGCATGGTTCATAAATAATTGGAGTTTTTTTTTGACTTAAGTGAGAGTCGAATTCACGAACTCCCCAAAAATTACCTTTTCGCAAGTGTCGCATCTACTTTCTCATCAAATATGTTATGGCTTAAGTAATTAAGATTTAATTTTAGTTAATTAGTGATCAAATATGCCATCGAAACTAATCAATTGGGTGGTCCAATAGTTTAGTACAGAGTTCATGAGTAAGAGGTTATAAATTCGAACTGCATTGGAGCAAAGTTGTCTTTTTTTATTAATAAAAGATAATTTTACTTTCGAATTCTAAAAAATAAACTTCTTGTTTCAAAAAAAAACTTGTTTTAAAAACGAGTACGTAATTTAGCACTATAACTTATAATTTCTACACATATTCTATATATAAATGAACTTTTTTTTTAGAAGATCTCTCACAACATAACATGTGACATAATGAGGATGTCTACAAACATGACACATGGCATGATGATGTCTTCTATATATATAAAGGAACTATTTTTTTATTTTGTGATAAGTCTCGCAACTTCATACGTGACATGTGGCACACTTTCTTTTTTTTTTAGACTTTTTTAATATTTTGTTTGATAACTATTTTTAAGCTATATTTTAAATATTTCGCCATTAGCCAATCTATATATAAGGAGTTTAAATAGCAATTTTCGATTCTTATACCGATAACTCCAGAATAGTGGTTTCCTAATGCAATTATAACATTGGATTTAACTCCACAAATAATCAGGAGCCACTATATATTTTCATATTTTTTTGCTATTAAATTGGAGCGATTTTTTATCTATAATTTTTATTTGCTACTTTTTCAATTGTTTGCTATTTTTCTCTTTTTAATAAAGAATCGTAATAAAACAGTTTACGTAGTGGAGTGAATTGTGAGTCATTAATTATTATTTTTGTATTTTTTGAGTTTAAGTAGTAATAGTTAAGGAGGAAATTGAATTCCTCCAAACACCGACTAAGTTGCTGTGTATATATATTTAATATACATATAGTACATTCTCCTTTTAAATATGGTGGTGGAACGAGGATGTCCAACGAGCAATTAAGACTAAAAGAGAGTTGTATAGGAAAATGCCTAAGTGTCAAGATGAATATATGTACAATCAATATAGAGATGCAAGAAAACAAACTAAAAAAGTAGTTAGTCAAGCTAAAACAAATTATATTGAAGATCTATATACAAGGTTAGGTAATAGAGATGACGAAAAATAAAAATAATAATATATATATATATATATATATATATGCTAGCCAAATTAAGAGATAAAAATAAACAAGACCTAAGTCATGTAAGATGTATTAAGGACGAAAATCAAAATGTTTTAACGCGCGAGGATGATATTAATGAGAGATGGAGAAGTTACTTCGATAGTTTATTTAATGATATGAGGGCACCCCCCAAGTTGATACTATAATAGATGAAAACCCACACCAAGAAATAAATTTATACTATACACGCAATATTAGAATTGTAGAAGTTAAAGAGGCATTGAAAAGAATGAAATTAGTAGAAAGCATTGAAAAAAATGGCCTAGGGAAAGATGAAATACCCATAAATGTTTGGAAATGCTTATGAAAAATTGGATTGACTTGGTTAACAAAACTTTTCAATAAAATCTTAAAATCAAAACGGATGCCAATGGATTGGAGAAGAAGCACGCTTGTGTCAATCTTCAAAAACAAATGAGACATTTAAAGATGCTAAAACTACCTGGGAATTAAACTTATAAGTCACACTATGAAACTTTGGGAAAGGATAATTGACAATAAAGGCTAAGGAGAGAAACAACAATATCGGATAACCAATTTGGTTTCATGTCCTGGGAGGTCAACTATGGAGTCGATTTTTCTTGTAAGACGATTGTTAGAAAAATATTGAGAAAAGAAAAAATATCTTCATATGGTATTCGTAGATTTATAAAAAACATATGATAGGGTCCTAGAGATGTTCTTTGGTGGGTTATAGAAAGAAAAAGAGTGCATGCTAGATATATAAACACTATTAAGGATATGTATGATGGAGTAGTAACGAGTTTAAAGACATTTAACTGTCACTTTCTCCTCATCCAAGATAATTAAATGACTTTTTGAAGCATTAAGTGGTGGAAATATTAAGTGTAATGTTGAGTCGACAAAGGGGTGAGTTCTTATGGCGCAATTTTGAGGGACGGGGCAGACAATTTATTGCAGCATTGGCAGGGACTTTTGAAGGATTTTTTGAGCCAAAAGTGGCAGAGGCGATAGGCGTCAAAGAGGCGTTGTCTTGGCTTAAAGGCAGAGGAGATAATTAGGTTATTGTGGAGACTGATGCTTTGCAAGTGGTTCAAGCGATCCAAGGAGGGAGAACTGACAATTCTTATTTTGGTGGGATCATTGGTGACTGCAAATTTTTGTTAATAGACCTAAGGTATAGTGTGCAAATTTTTTTTGCGCGGAGATTAGCAAATTCGGTAGCCTATGCTATTGCAAGGGAAGCTAATTCTATGATTGGTGGTATCGAATAGTGTGATGTACCCTCGTTTCTTTCTATATTGTAATTGTCGAAGATTTGGAGTGAATAATATCCGCTTGATTTTCAAAAATAAAAATAAAAAATAAAAAATATGAACAACCTTAAAAAAAAATATTTATATAGAAACAAAGGGAGTAGTAATACAACCTACAGAATTTTTCTCCACTTTCCTAACTTTCTGTTTGTAAGTAAAGAATTAAGCTTTTGATAAGACATACATCTCCCAAAGGGATAACATTCCCGACCAATAGAAGCGATAATGCTTTTCATAATTTTAGCAACAATTTCAGACAACAAGTTAGAGGCTCAAGTGCGCAAGTAATTTTTGACAAGAAAATACTAGATCAGTTCAATCACCATTATTATTCTTTAGTTTATTCTTATCAAGTCTTTTCTTATGGGACAACCTTTTTATATTTTATTATTTTCTGCTGATCTAGAAAAAAAATTAATCTTTTCAATAAATTATATTTTTCTTTGATAGGTTGTTTGTATATTATTATTTTTTTCCCAGATTACTAACGTGGCAGTATCTGCTATAGACGATAGATTAAACATATTATTATTTATTTTCAAGATTACTAACGTGGCAGTATCTGCTATAGATGATAGATCAAACATATAGACAACCTAAAAGTCATCAACTAATTTGAGATTGAAGTTATATGATTGTTAATATGATATTTAATATCATCTGTATTGATGCTTGAACACTATCGAGTCTTATTTCAATTGAGTGGTTACTTTCTTTTTTTTTTTTTTTTAGGAAATTAGATAATTACTTTTATTATTTTCACTTTAAATAAAGTCCAACTAAGTTGTTGCTACTAAAATCAATCGGTTGTTATCTAAATCACATTATTATTTTTTTAGAAAAGAAAAATAACGTACGTTATACGTCAACAGTAAATATTGGAGATGAGAAGAGAGAAAAAAGAGGTGACTGCAGACATGCTGAAAAAGAATAAAATCGCAGCTGATATCAAGGAATCGCGTGAGAGCTCTGGCTGTCATGAGATGAGACCCACCTTAGATTTTGGTTTCCTCTTTTGGGTCAAAAAGTTGGATTCCACTGCTAAATCCACCAATAGCATTACTCCATGTCACATCAAATTAAAACTCAACTAAATTTTCTGAAAACGGCATACCTTCATCTACGCAACACGTGTCCAATACCTACTTTTGTACGATATAGTTTTTTATGTATATTTTATACCACAAAACACGGTCCCAAACTTATCCATTTAATAATTTTATAAATGCATAACAAAAGCATTTTTTTTTAGAGTGGAGCCGTGGCCTCTCTAAACCTTAACTTCTACAAGGATTTAATGGCAAGAAAAGCATATTAAAAGTAAAAACACGAAATAACAATTAAATAATTAAACTTGCCAGCTCATCCCTTTTTTTTGCAGTTAAAATATTATAACCTTTCACAATTTTTATTATTTTATCTCTTGAAATTTATTATTATATTTTAACTATTATAAATTTGTTTAATTTGTATTTTAAGTCAATTTTTAACTTAAAATTTTATAAAATGACACTTCAACTATGAGTTTAAAAAGTAACTTTATTGTCCATAATTATCAAAATAATTATTAATTTTATAATTTAAATTCATTATTTCAGAGTCACAATTTCAAATTTAAAATTCAAAAGTATTTTAAAATACAAATTAAACAATTTAAAAAAAGTTATGATATAATAACAAATTTTAAAAAGTTGAGGTATAATAACAAAAGTTGTGAAATGTTAAGATATTTTAATCAATTTAACTTTTTTTAATAAAGAAAACTCCTCATATAGATTTGAGTCTAAAGTGTTTTTTTAAAGAAACTTGCACAATTTTTTTGTATAAATACTTAAACAATCTATATATATATATATATAGAGACACACACGAACTGTTTATGCGAGAAGCTCTTACAACGCGACAAATGATATTATGATGCCATAATTGATATTTTATAAGAAAAAATAAAAAACACAATCCATTGATATTTATCTCACTTAAGTGAGGGGTAGGATGGTAAAATCAAAATTTTCAGTTTTTCAATAATTTTTATTTTTTTTTAAATTTTTTTAGGGAGTTTTTTTTTTTTCGTTTTTTTTTGAAGAGTTTCTATTTTCGATTTTTCTAATTTTTTTTTTTTTGAGTTTCTAATTGTAACATAAGTACTATTTAACAAAAAAAATTATAACACGAGTATCACAAGTTTTTTTTTTTTTTATCCATTACAACACAAATTCAATTAATATTTATTGAAAAAAATACGATTTTGTCTTTAGTGAAGCTAGAGTCGAAAATGAAGCAATTGATGTTTAATTTTTTAATTTCCTAAGGTTACAACAGAAACAAAAAATTATCAAAATGCGACAAATATTTGAGAAGGGAGGAAGAACATCATAAGTTTATTTTCCATTTTTTTTTTAAATCAAAATTATTTTATTTAATATGTAGATACTTATTTTTGTGAGCGCGCGAAGGATGTGATGCCGACTAGTTTTAATAAACAACTCATACTTTCAAATATCCATAAAAAGTGAGAATATTACAAACTAGTGGAGCTCTCACGTAATGAAAAGACGAACTATTTGATCTTGACGGAAGAGACAAACCCTCTCATGAATCATAATCGTGACAATTTCGTGCAAACGTAGAAAAATTGGTTTGATAAGAAGCAGCACAGCCGATCATTTAGAGACACAAAGGTTCTCTGTATTGAGCCAGAGAAATGGTAATGTTTGGTAGGTAACAAAAGTACAAGGTGTCGCTCCTTTCATGCTTCATAGGCGAAGCGACTGGCACGCAAGATGACTTTGCCGGGACAAAGACTAGAAGATTTGTAAAGTTGGTGTAGAGCAATCAAGGATTATATCTTATTGGGTAAGAAACTAGAAATGAAGATACGTGGCTACTGGCCAATAAACAGCTATTTTGAATCATTTCGACTTGCGTGGACATAGTTTGGAAGAACTTGCCAGTGTTCATCTTATAGTCAGTTACAAATTAAGAAAAACTCAGCTCGTTTGAATAACCATACAATCTAAAAGTTGACAATTCTTCAGATATATATCTTTTATTTCATTTTGTTTTATAACTCAAGTTTTATAAACCTCGATAGTAAAAAACTTAAGTCAATAGAAATTAAAAATATTCGACGAGGTAGGGATATGTCAAAATTAAGATGAGACACATTAATTAATTAAAAGAAATTTGAATGGTTTAGAAAGCTCACCATCAATTGCACTAAATTGAGCATAATGAAAGAGTTTGATCCATGTAGCCGACCTAATTAATGTGAGGCTAAAGCTATGTTGTCATAAACCACGAAAGTCCAAAGAGTTGTGCGGCAGACATGAACTAGAACATCAACCACAAACACAATTACACAAGCAGACTTTTGTGCGACCACATTTACTTCGAACACATATTCTAGACACATCAAGAACGTATGATCTTCTCTTATGCTCTACATAAAAGTCCAAGAAAACGGAGGAAAATTACAATAAATTGCCAACCGTCCTAAGCTCTTAAGAAATGAATCAAAGAGATATAAACATTGAAGCGTTCCCAACTTTTGGTGTGAAAAAATGTGCTTTGAATTGAGCATATCAAAAAAGCTCAATTTGTATAGTCAGCTCCCATTTGGTATTGAAGCTTTGTTGTTATCTCAAAAATGTCCATGTGGCATTTTTGACCATCAAATACTAGTTCCTTACTCCCTTGACTTGAAGGGTGGGATTAAAATAGAAAGAACCGTATTCTAATTGTAGACTAAATCCAAATAGTTGAACAGTAAATTTTTGGACAGACCCTGTTTATGGAAGTGTTAAGGGCAGGTTGGGACAGAACTTTGATATAATCTCTAGGGATATCTTGGCCATTCGGTTACTTAAAAGCTATGTTAGCCTAAAACTAAAGTAAGAATTACTTTGTTAGTTGTGCTTGTCTCCCAAGTGTAGGACAAAGGTTGTGAACGCTTTGCCTTTTATAGATTCAAATGAATATAGCTATGAACCTTTACTTAATCTTTGGAACTTGGCAGCTTGATTCCACTTCTTATATCCTACTTAGCTTTTACTTTAATGGAAGGACCTTATCTAAACATTTAATTGACACAGTAAAAGAATGTGTCAAGGTTAAATATGAGATGATATCAATATAGTATTGTCTTTGATTGAATAGTTTACCTAAAAAATAATGTAAGCTTATCGTTTCGATCTAGCATTAAGGCTCATTTTGGAATAAGTCCTATAGTTCATTATTTAAGAATATAACCTCTAAAGAATTGGATGTATAAACCCGTTAAAGATAAGTAGAGAAAATAGTTGAGAAAATAGTTAATATAACAACAACAACATAAACATAGCCTCGAGTTCCAAATTAATTGGAGTCAATGACATAGATCAAAATTTTTCATTGTGCTCGATTAAGTGCAATTAATAAAAAATAGTTAATATAATTGATCTAAATTAATCTGTTTGTGATCTTAAAGGAGTCACCTGTAATTGGCATTGCAATCAAAGCTAACATTGAACACATTCAGTAGAAAATCGATATTCAATCATCACTGCTTAAACCAATCAAGATAAGCCTAGTCATGCTGCAGGTTTTGTTGTCAAGAAAGAAACCTTAGACTTGTGGACAATTAAAAAAGACCAGAGTAACTGTAAAAGCCTATTGAAATTTGAAAATTTGAAATGTATCATCAGCTCACAAGTATAAATAGTAACTCTTTTTTTTTACTGTAGAAGCCTAATGAAATGTCTGCCTCACACTCTCAGAGGTAAATATTAAGTTTTTACTTTTTAACTATTGATCTATGAATGGCCTGTCAACTCTATTTGGCATTCCAATGGTACAACTCATTAATCTAGCAGCTATTATCCGAACAGCAAGGTTAGGAAAATGTCAGAGGAGATCTAGAAGCTCAACTAGTTCAGGAGACACTAAAGATGATGATAAGGAGACAAGCCCAAAAAGATCCTCAAATGATCATAGTAGTATGTGAGCTGCACCTTCCAATTTGAGTTGGCAGATTGAACTTTTTCTCTCCCAACCCATAATTTGAGCCTCAACACCCAATAGCATGTCAGCACGTCAAACCAAATAAAAAACCCCACAACATAAAACTATTTTTTTTTTTTTTCTCTTGTTTCAACGTCCTTGAATAATTTGGTCTTGCTAAAGTTGGAAACTAGTGATCACAGCAAGACATCTGTCCATATGGGTCCCCTTAAAATACTATATGTATCACCTTAGCTAGATTATATATTTAGAGCATCCAAGGTTAGATTAATGTATATATATTTTTCAAAAAGAAGAGAGTATCAAAGAGTCATATATAGTATCTTCACCTGTTTTTGAAGTCTCTAATGGCAGACCATTCAGTAACGTTCGAGATTTGTGATGAGAGCATCTCAACAAAGCATCGTTGTATGTCGCCATACCAGATGAAGAGTATAGTGTCTGCAGAAAGTCCCCATTCTCAAAGAAGTTAGGTTCTGGACAGCTTTGCCAAATCTAGAAAAGAAATTTAACATTACTTTAGGGGAGCAGAAGTCATATGTAGTTGTGTCTTTAATGTAAACAAATGTAAAAGAAGCAACATAAACTATACCTTAAAGGGGGACTACTGCTCTTTGAAGAACCAAAACATGACAAAAGCTTTGAAGCTGAGTTAGTACCTTCAACAGAAAAAAAAAAAATAAAAAAAATAAAAAAAATAAAATCAAGAACTCGAATTTTGCTTTGCATTTGCTTTCCCATAGTGAAAGGCATGTCCAAACACAACAAGCGTACGAATCTAATAGGATTGATCCGTGTGTACAAAGGCTTTGTTAAATATATGGAAGTGGCAGACAGTGATGATCATGGCATCAAATTAATGTGCACACCAACAAAATTCAACATATTTAATCAATTGTCACATGTTACATCTTTCACAAGAACCTAATTAAATTGGTGATATGAACAGTAAATATGCATTGCATCGCTCGAGGTACCAACCAAACTGAGAGTGAGAAAATGAAAGCTAGCTTTTGCACAATATACTGCTCCATGGACTTCCTCCATAAGATAGTAACAAAAATATTCTGAAAGTCTCTCAGCCAATCAAGCTAACAAATGAACAGGCATAAGGAACAAGCTTAATTTGTTCTCTTAAGAACTAAATATTCACTTTATCACAGAATCTTTCCAGACTTATCTAAAATGAAAGTTGCACCAATAAATGGAGACCTTCTGGCACCAAAAAAAAAAAAAAAAAAAAAAAAAAAAAAAAAACTAGATCAGTTTCTAGATACTGGTGTCGTCTAATGCTCTAATTCAACATCCACCAATGCTCAACAACTTTACAAACAGGATCGAATTGCCAATAATTATGAATTTCACCTCCACAGTGATCAGTGTAATCTATATTACAGTAGCTGTACGTTTTTAATAATCATAACATGTTTTCCAATCCAATTAACGGGCGAGCATTGGCACTAACAACAGTTAAAGCTGCTTCAATGTGACTTAAAGATTTTTGGTCCGAGTCAGAAAGAACCTCTCCACAATATAATTAAGGTATGCAAATTACTTTTCCAATATTCTGCAATGGAAGGAACCAGCAGTGCATATATATAGCTGCACTCCTCTTTTTTTCTTCTTCTTCTTTATATTCTCTACTCAACAAACACATACTGTATCTTTTAGCTAAGCACTTATGAAATACTTTAGCTAAGAACAGCAATTAAATTTCTTTCACGGACTCACAGAACTACTAAACATCAGATTATGAAGGAGGTTCCCTTCATGTAGACTTGCCTGATCAAGCTTCTTTTGAATCTGCAATTAACCCTAATTTTACGGTATGCAGTTAGGTTACAGAATGCTTAATTAGTGTAAAGGTTTCTTCATTTTTTTGAAGGACCCTCACTAGAACAATTTCGGTATTTAATAGACGTTTTTAAACCCTTATTAAAGGGGGGTGTTATTAAATAACACATAATTGATAAGAGTTTTAAAAAACCTCTATGTAATACACGTATTAAAAATTAAAACATAACACATTTTCACATGACATTTAATAACACTCTATTTAATAGGGGTTTTAAAACCTCTATTAAAGGCCAAAAATGTTCTAGTCCTGTTAATTGCCATACTTACATTTCCTAACTCTTATCAAAATTCACTAGAAGAAATGTCAATTACTATCAGATTTCTCAACATTGCTTGTTCACCTAATATATCTCTCATCCAATAGTTTATGTTTATCCAACCAATTACTGCAATCCTCCTACCATACTCCAACTCATTACCACTACCCCATACTAAGAGACTAGCTAGTGTCATCATATATCTTTTTAAAAAAAAGAAAAAGAAAAAGAAAATCTGTATATCTATATTTTAAGACACTAGTTTTTTTAAGCAGTCCATTAACTAGGTGACAACCTCTCTCTCTTATATATAGCTTTTTATCACACCAGTGAAGCCACGTGCCGTTTCAGGGTCGTATCTTGTGTTTACTATCATTTAAATGTTCATTGACGATGATATACATATTCGGGGTTTCCACACTCTAGGTTGTCTTAACATGTGTCTTTCAGGTTTTTCAGTTAGTTTGAGGTTTAATTGCTTCCGCTATAACTATGATAACTCACTAATTGATTAACTCAACTTTAATTGCTTGATAAATAGTAAATGATAAAGGAAGGCTGACTAGGCTTGCGTGACTCAGCGAGACGGGCTCGGGGGTCCACGTAAGTCTAGGCCGAACGGGACCCAGTTTAGGATTGTGGAGCTGGGGCCGTCACATATACCTACTTTTTCACCCTTTTCCTTAATAGGTGCGATGCTTTCTTCTTTATGTTTTCTGTTAAACATAAAAATCAAAGACGCCTTCTAATCTTACCTCCTCCTAAGTACAAACATTTCTTGTGTTGTTCGGTTGTTTATCTAAATTGTCGTGTAGGAAAAACTATTTCGTTTTCTTAAGCTTGAGCATGCATTTAACTGTCAATGAAGATAAAAGTTGTTTTTAAAGAAATTGAGAGAGTTACCTCTATTTTTTTTCGTACTATAGATATTAATGACAAGTCATCTAACTAATTCTACATAACAAGTCAGTTTATCTCAAAAATGAGATATATATCAAATTCTAACTAATTCCTAATTTAAAGGAAAATTTAAACAACAATTCTTATTCAAAGTAGATGTGAACTAAAATGCCAACGCATCAATACTCCTCCTTGACATTTTTGTGAAGAACGCTAATCCTTTTCCCCAGCTCTTCAAACTTGTCCTTTGGCAAAGCTTTTGTAAACATATCTGCAAGTTGATCTTCGGATGAACAATGAATCAAACTGACTTCATTAGACTGTTGAGCTTCTCTAACAAAGTGAAATTTGATCTTTATGTGTTTCTTTCTGCCATGAAAAACAAGATTTTTAGCAATTGAAATTGCTGAAATGTTGTCACACAAAATTGTAGTAGCTGATTTTTGTTCAAAACCCAAATCACATAAAAGTTTCCGCAACCAAATTGCTTGATTTACAGCTGATGCGACAGCGATGCATTATGCTTCTTCTGTAGATTGAGCTGTAGTTTCTTACTTCTTTGAGCTCCATGTAAAGACACCATACCCCAAAGTAAACAAATTTCCTGATGTACTATTCAAATCATCAATAGAGCTACCTCAATCACTGTCTGAATAGACAACTAATTTCAGATCATCAATTTCAGACCTTGCAAATAGAACACCAAGGTCCAAGGTACCTTTCAAATACCTAAAAACTCTTTATCCAGCTGAGAATTGTTTTTCTGAAAGAGAATGCATGAATCTTGATAAAACACTCACAACAAACCATACGTCAGGTTTTGTTGTTGTAAGATATAACAAGTTGTCAATTAGACTTCATTTTGCCAAGCTTTTCATTTGTTTGCATCGGTGTGCTGATTGGTTTGCAATCTTCCATGCTGATTTTTTTAAAAACTTATGTTGCATACTTTTCTTGTGATATGAAGATGTCATTGCTCGATTGATTAACTTCCATGCCAATAAAATATTGCATCAAACCAAGATCAGTCATTTCAAAGATTTTTTTCATGTCATCTTTGAAATTTTGGATAAGTTTGGAATCATTTCCTGTAATGAGCATATCATCAGCGTATGTAGAAACAACCAAGAATTGATTACCATCAGCTTTGACATATAAAGTGGCTTCACTTATGCTTCTAACAAATCCTAGCTGCAACAAATGATTATCCATTTTGTTGTGCCATGCTCTCGGGGCTTGTTTAAGCCCATATAGAGCCTTTTTGAGAAGATAAACATGATTTTCTTTGTCGAAAACAATGAATCCTTCAGGCCGCTCAATGTAGATTTCTTCCTCAAGAATTCCATTAAGAAAATTAATTTCACATCTAACTGGTGAATTTCCCATGAATTATGTGCAGCTAGAGCAATAAGTAATCTTATAGTGCCATACCTTGCAACTGGAGCAAATGTTTATTGGTAATCAACACCTTGTTGTTGTGCATAGCCCTTCACAACTAGTCTTGCTTTGTGTTTGCAAACTGAGTTGTCTAGATTAAGCTTGGTCTTGAATACCCATTTCACTCCAATCACTTTTTGATGTCTTGGTATTTCAACAAGTTACCAAGTCTGATTTTTCTTTATCATCTCAATCTCCTCCTGCATAGCAATTCTCCATGCTTGAAACTCTTTCGCTTCAAGGTAGTTTGATGGTTCTGAAATAGCAAGGCTGCATCTTTGGTAGATATCATGCAATGTTCTTGTACCTTGAACTGGTTCATCATCATATGACTCATCCAAGGGAATGAATTCTTGTTGGCTTTGATCACCGGTGAATGTGATGTAGATGTCCAACACCATGCTGTCATTTCATCAAATTTAACATTTATGCTAACAAATATGGTGTTAGTTTCCAAACAAAATATTCTATAGCCTTTTGACATATTGCTATAGCCAAGAAAAATCCCATTTTTTGCTCTATTATCAGAACTTATCTCTTTTTTTGCAGTGTACTTAATAGTAGCATAGACACTCGAACACTTTAAGATGTTCCACTGATGGCTTCACATCGAACCATGCTTCATTAGGTGTTTTGTCTTCAAGTGCTTTCGTGGGAAGTCTATTTAGTAAATAGATACACTTCCAAAACTTCTTTGGAAGTCCCTTTCCAAATAAAAGACATCGCCCATATTCATCACACTTATATTTTTCCTTTCACTTACACCATTTTGTTCAGGTGTGTAAGTGACAATGAGCTGGTGTTGAATCCCTGCATCTCTGCAAAACTGATTAAATTGGTTTAAGGTGTATTCGATGCCATTGTTGCATTAATTTTCCACATAGGCTTTGTATGTTTGAAAGACACCATAAACTTCACTTTTAATAGACAAAAAATAGACCCAACACATCCTGGTAAAATCATCTATGAATAAGATGAAATACTTGTTACTTCCCAAAGAAGGTTCCTTCATTGGTCCACAAACATCGGTATGAATAAGTTGCAGCTTTTGAGAAGCTCTACATGCCTGATTTTTTGGAAATGGAAGTTTGGTCATCTTCCCTTTTTAACAAGCATCACAAACATGCAGTTCAACTTCGATATTTGGCATATTATGAGCCAAATCTTTCTTTTTCATGTGAGTAAGACTCATATGATTAAAGTGTCCAAATCTTTTATGCCAAAGATCTGAATCACTAATCACAGTATTAATATATGCATGAACATCAGCTTCATCCCAATCCACTGCAAAACTTTTTCTTTTCATCTTGATATATATCACTTCAGCTCCTTGACAATTGTAGATGGTGCAAATATTATTCTTGAATTTCAGAGAATATCCTTTCTCTAAAATCTATCCAACACTCAAAAGATTTTGACAAAGATCAGGCACATATAAAACATCATGAATGAGCTTGATACATGATTGTGTTGGAATGAATATTGTTCCTCGTCCTTTAACTGTCATCATGTTTTCATTACCGACCTTCACCTTCAAACTATAAGATTCATCAAGTTCTTTGAAAAGAGTTGCATCGAAAGACATGTGATGAGTGCCTCCACTGTTGATAAGCCGAGAATTAGAGGTCTCTTGGTTGTAAAAACAAGTGGCTGCAAAGAGATGCCCCTATTCAACTTCGTCATCTGCTGCTTGTGCTTGTTGAGGGCATTTTTCCTTAAATTTGCAAACTTTGGTGACATGACCTGTTTGCTTGCAACTACCACAAATAGCATCAGGCCTCCACCAACAATATTTTTCAAGATGAGTAGACTTCTTGCAGTACTTACAAGGAGAATAACTGTTTTGATTTGAAGTCACTTGACTTTGATTGCCTTTCTCTTTCTTGATGAAGTTCCTTTTGTTTTTGTATGATGCATTTTCCTTCTTTTGAATTTGGAGAGTTTTTTCTGTTGGACCTTCTTGCCTCATAGCCCTTCGTGCTCTTGAGCTTGAAATGCATTGAGCAATTTCGAAAGTGATATTGTTAAAAGATAATTTAAATCTTCCAAAGAGGATATTTTGGATTCAAACCTCTCTGGGAAAGTCACAAAAACCTTATCAACAATTCTGGAGTCAGGAAAATCCTCACCAAGTAATCTAATTTTGTTTACAATGAGAGAAATTATATCAGAGTACTTGGTGATGGTTTCATCTTCTTGCATCTTCAGGCCTTCAAACTGTCTTCTTCGGTTTGAAAGTTGCATCTGAATGGTTCTTTGACTGCCTTGAAACTCTTCCTTCAACCTTTCCCATGCTTCTCTTGCCGTCTTGCATGCGATGATTCTAAGAAAAATAGAGTCTGACACAGAATTCTGAATTACAGATTTGGCCATGAATTTTTTTACCTTTTCTTCATTGTGGTGCTTGATCTGAGCAAGAGTCGAATTTGTTGGAAGTGGTTGCTCTTGCCTATCTTCCGTCACAATTTCTCAAAGATTAAAAGCATCTAAATATGATTGCATTTTGACAGACCATATTTGGTAGTTTTCGCCAGTCACTACAAAAGGATTCTGGATTAGCGACGAGAAAACTCGTCGTTAATCTGATGTTTCCCGTTGCTATCCCGTGTTAGCGACGGGGTTTCCCGACGTCGCTAACCTTGTCGTCGCTAAATTTTTTAGCGACAGTGTGTCAGGTTTGGCGACGGGATCCCGTCGCCATTTCCCATCGCAAATGTGCCACATGGTTTTGGTTGAAACTCATTTGACCATGCCACGTGGACAATTAGCGATGGGGGCCCGTCGCTAAAACCCCATCGCCAATTGTTAGTTGGCCCGTCGCTAACCCTGTCGCTAAATTGACGAATTTTTTTTTTAAAAAGGTTTGATATTATATATAATATATTTAATATTTAATATTTACAAATATTTAATATCTTTAAAATGCAAAAACTATTATATATAATATAATATAATATTTAAAATTTAAAATTAAATATTTGAAATATAATTAACATATTATAGTATAATATATTATACGTACTCTTTTATAAATATTATTTTGTTCAACCAATTACAAATTTCTTTAATATAGTTAAATTGTTTTTAACTACTCTATATTTATTTATAGTATATTATATTATACGTACTCTTTTATTTTTTGCCATAATCGAAATTTAATTTGTCCAATAAATTTGTATCGTTTAATTAACTTTATATATACTTAAAGTTGTTTCAACTTAACATAATTTTTTTATTATAGTTAAATAGATTTTAATTTGATTTTTTAAATTAGTGTAAAAAAACAATTAAATAATAGTTTAATGGACATATTTGAAATTCAACTAATTTAATACTAAAACATTAAACGAAGTACATATATATATCAATAATAAAAAATCATACAATAAACATCACAAATAATAATAAAAAAATTAAATTCAAATAACAAGCATGCATTTTATTTGTCACAAAAAATAAAGAAATAATAAATATTAACATACATAATTTATTGCAACATTTTGATCAATTTACCAAACTTTATTCACCTAAAAATACATGAAATACAAATTTAATTTTCCAAAATTTTATTCCAACATAAAATACAAAATTACAAGTTTTTAATCAAACCATTACATTTTTTAATTTAACATGCATATATTTACAAAATTTATTCCAAATTTTCATTTTAACATAAAATACAAAAAACCATATTTTTCATAGAAAATACAAATTATCACATAAATTACAAAATCTCACAAAAAATTATTATAAATCAACTTAAATAACAAAAAATATAAATAAACCAACTATAAAAAACAGAATATATAAAATAAACAAAAAATTATACCTAAATCTCAAATCAAGAAGGAGATAGGGAATCGGGGCGGCTGTGACGAGGCGGGGCGGCCAGCCAAGGCGGAGGCAGAGGCGGAGGCAAATTGGTGGGAGCGGAGGAGGAGGGAAAGGAGAGGAGAGGGTCACGGTGAGAGAGATGGTCACGGTGAGGGAGAGGAGAGGATCGAGAGGAGATCGGAGAGGAGAGGAGAGCTTGATGAAAACCAGAGAGGAAGAGAGGGTTTTGGTCCGGATCTTATTTTCCGTATTAGCGATGGGAATAGCGACGGGGTAATCTCGTCACTATTTTCACACATGGCCCCCTCGTTTCCGGCCACGTGGCATTCTCTTCGCCACGTGGTCGAGAAAAATTGGTCTTAGGCGGGAGTTTTCCCGCCCAGAAAATAGCGACGGGGGGTCGTCGCTACCCCGTCATTATTGGCATCAATTTTTTGTAGTGAGTGAAAGTTGGAAGGGCTATTAAAGAGATACTATTGGTTGCCATTTTTGCAAATTTTTCAACAATGGCAGGCCTACATAATGATATGTGGCTCTGATACCATTGTTAATGAAGATAAAAGTTGTTTTTAAAGAAATTGAGAGAGTTACCTCTATTTTTATTTTTTTTTGGTACTATAGATATTAAGAACAAGTCATCTAACTTCTTCTGCATAACAAGTCGAAGTTCATCTCAAAAAGGAGATCAATATCAAATCCTAACTAGTTCCTAATTTAAAGGAAAATTTAAACAACAATTCTTATTCAAAGTAGATGTGAACTAAAATGCCAATGCATCCATAGTAACAGTCCACGAAATAGCTTTTTTCCCTTCCTAACTTTCGAGAAGAAACTCCTACAAATGTTACCAACATCATGACTATTTATCAAAATACTGTGTAGTTTCAAAATAAATAATGACTGGCTAACTATTGCATGTTTTTTTGGGCAAAAGACGACGATTTCGAAAATTAACAAGTATGTGTTTTTAAGCTACGCATTGCAATTTGCAAAAACTCAAATGAAGTATACAAATACTAAAAGTTAAAAATCCAAATGTGGTACAACCAGCCTAAAAACTACATGCGTGGTTTAACCTAAAAAAATTAATGACTAGCTGATACCTTGGACCATTCTGGACCAGGAACCCCCTATATACACTTATCAGTTGTGGGATCTTATTCCACAATAACCACTCAACCGACCAATCAAATACTTGTACCCACTCCACAAGCACTCAAATAGTAATGCTAAAAAGACCAGCCCAATGAGCCCATCTCACGTGGCATGGAGTTTGGGACTACTCTTATACTACTTTCCCAACAACCAACTGCCACTTAGTGTGGTAGTTGGGGTTCAGGCCCGCAACATTAAGATATGGCGTTTCAACCTAAGCTTTAAGGTTAAGATAATAGTTTCTTTAAGTGTTAAAAAAATGACGTAATAAGGTAGACCAGGGAGCGTCGCAAGGCCTTGTTGAGCTCATTGTTTTACTATTATTACTATGGAGCCTGCTATTGTAAGTTTGCAACCCAACATGAACACGGAGAAATTAAGATATGGCGTTTCAATGCAAGCCTTAAGGATGGGTCACGATAAGCCTTAAGGATGGGGCACGATAATAGTTTCTTAAGTGTTAAAGAAATGATGTAATAAGGTAGACCATGGAGCGACGCAATGCCTTATTGAACTCAGTGTTTTACTATTATTACTATGGAGCATGCTATTGTAAGTTTGCAACCTAGAATGAAACACGCATAAATGACACGCGCTTATCATCACCCCTATGAATCTGTGATACACATCGAGATGCGTACATTACGATGTGAATAAATTGCCAACAGGTTCGTAGGTTACAAAAGCATTATTATTATTATTATTCATTTTTTTTTTCAAAATTGAACAAATAAAAGAGAAAAATCTAGAGCATCCGACCTAAACCTTACGCTATCTGGTGGAGGAATTGGCAAGTAGCAATCAACGTACAAAGCACATTGAAAGAGTTCTTTCATGAGTCGACAAAAAACCCCTTTCATCTAATTATGTCTTTTCAATATGAATGTTGAACATCTTATCAAAAAAATAATATGAACATTGAACAAGCAAATTAAGAATTATTCACAACAAATAATTAGTCAATGAACATGATTAGAGGAAGAAAAAAGGGAAAAAGAGATAGCGAAAGAAATAATGATCTAATTGAAAAGTAAAACTCATTAGAGCACCATTGAAAAACACTACGCATTCAACTCGGGAATATTAAAGTTTTCTAAAAATCAACTGAAAAAGAACCCTAAAATTTATTGTTATTAGCTTGTGTATAAAAGACTCAAGCATTTGTCAAGATAATTACACCGTCAAACAGTTTTTTGAGCAGGTTTCTTGGAGTTATTCTTGCGACGAGTCTTCACAAGGGCCTTTTCAAGGTCCTGCATAAAGAGAAAATGTTACGATTCCAGGCCATACATAAACACAAAATCTATAAGATATTCGTATATGAGGATGAACAATGTCTGAAACAAGATCCACAATGTAAGAATCAAAGATAGAGATAAAACATCGTTCCAAATGAAGTTAACCTCAGGAAAATGGGCAAAGACAAAAAATGAAACCACTTTAAACAACAAACAAATAAAATAAATCACTACAAATATATATAAAGAGGAAATTATAAAAATTGACGAGAATAAAATGGTAAAACAAGAACGAACAATGCATGGTTACTTAAATTTACCTACTAGAGAGATGTTATGAAGCATCATCAACATGATCAAGCATACTAGAAATTGAAGTGTTTCAAGAAAAAGTTAAAAGATGTTAAGAATGAGAGCAAACTTATAATAATTCCAAGAATCTCAAGCAGCAATAGGGGAAAAAGGATTAACATAATAAAAACTCAGAAAATAAATAAGCCCATGTTTCTGGTTTATTAGAGATCAGACAATCTAATAACTTCTAATAAAAGAAAAGTCAAGGGTGTGGAGTAAATTGTAAATACATTGACTTAAAATCCATATAAGTATCTAAGTTTAGAATATCAAGAATAGATGGTATCAAATTCACTTGCATTCAATAGGAGTTGAGTCGACTCTAAACCTATAATCTGATCAAGTTTATCTGAAGATGAATTTGGCAGTTCTATCAGAAAAGGAACTATTCAGAGTAAATGCCTACTGCTTCAGCTAAGAGATTCTCACGAAGGTAATTACTAATTTACAACTTAAGGAGGCCCATGGGAATACTCGATTACATTTCCTCAAAAAAAAAAAAAAAAAATCAATTAAATCCTATCCAGCTCCTAAATCAAAACTTAAAATCAATCCTCCCCTCCGTTTCATTCATGATGTCTCTCTTTATAGATTACGCAACTAAAATACCTATCACTACCACCTTGAAATACAGTTAGCAGGACTTGATCATTCTGGACTCATTATATCAAAATCTACACAATAAAGACAACTTAATTAAATATGAAAAGATAACCAGAAAACAGTCTAGTTAGTGTCGAAAATTTTGACCAACATGGAATGGGATGATCTCAATGTGCAACAACAACAACAACAACATAGCCTCAGTCCCAAATTAATCGGGATCGGCTACATGGATCAAACTTTTCCATTGTGCTCGATTAAGTGCAATTGATGGTGAGCTTTCCAAACCATTCAAATCCCTCCTAATTAATGCATCCCATGTTAACTTTGGTCTGCCCCTACCTCGTCGAATTTCTACAGTTTCTATTGAGGCAAGTTTTCTAGTTGGGGCATTTGTAGGCCGTCTTTGCAGGTGACCAAACCACAGCAACCGCCCTTCCCTAATCTTTGTATAAATTGGTGCTACTCCTACTTGTCTTTGAATTTCTATATTTCTTATTCTATCTTTACGAGTTTTACCACACATCCACCTAAGCATCCTCATTTCTGCTACGTTCATTTTATGTAATTGTTGTTGCTTTACCGCCCAACATTCACTTCCATAGAGCATAGCTGGCCTAATTGCGGTCTTATAAAATTTTCCTTTTAACTTAGTAGGAACATTTCGATCACAAATCACCCCTGTTGCACTCCGCCGATGATCTCAATGTGCACAATCAAAAAATCTTATTGATCTTTTTGTTTTCAAAGAGTCCATTTGTTAAATGAATCAAAATAGTGGGCCAAATCGTGATTGACTAACTCTAATTGTATAGACTAGCAATGGTGCAACAGTTATTCAATCAATCATGGGATTAATGAACTAAAGGGAAGAGACTAGAGAGGGAGATTGATCGTAACTAATGAGACTTAGTTGTCTTTCAAAAGTTCAGCACCCACAAATAAAACAATTGTTCAAATTATTAATATTTGTTTTTTTAATTTTCAAAAAGATAAGTTTGTAATATTTGGTATTAAAGCCGGTTTTGGAGTAAGGTATGGCGTCTAAGACCATTCGGCAAGATAGATATCTGTGCTATATCCATCAAAACACCACCACTTAGAGCCATGGTATCATCATACATTAGTGAATAGTGAATGGGAAAAGATTCTTGAGTGTTTGCACATGTGTGCATACCATTATCACCTTGAATAATAATAGTCAAATGAAGCTACTAAAGAAAAACTCAAGAAAGAGTACCAACTGTATCATTGGCTTAGGGTCAATAATGCTGACTGGCATGGGAAGCAAGATGGAATGCGATGTTCATATTTTGCACTCCCAAACTAAGCTTACTTGCTTTTCTTTTATACATAGATTTTAGCTGTGAAACAAGCCAAAATAAAGAATCAAGGAGTGAATTGCTAACTCTTAATTTATAGGGATCATAGTAGGTCCTCTCAGTTACTTGATTTTATCCAGTTAAAGGATACAATGAATGAAATGGGAAAAAAGGACCAAGTGATCTTTGAAAGATTTTAATTCCTTCAAATGAATCAATTATATCATATTATATAATAATTTCTACTCATTCATTCGTTTTTCAAAAATACTAAAAAGAGTTCATATCAAAAATAGAATTCAAATCACAGTGCTAAATCAAAGGGTGTGGGAAAAAGACAAACTGGAAAGATTTCTTTGCAAATCATTATTTAGATCCAACACTCTTGTCTTTCCATTCCTTTGGAAGTCTAATCCCAGCTAAAAATATATCTATATTTGTTGGTTGTTAGTTCATTGCAAATCCAATCTTCTGATGTGTTCTAAAAGCAAATCCGATAAACAACTCATCTCCCAATTGGTTTATGAAGCCCATGAAAGATGATGAGACAATAATCATTTACTCTTTTACAAACCATTCACCAAAGAGTTTCACCTTCAGATTTTACAAGGAAAGTGCTGGGGGTTTGACGTGCGGATTTAATTATTCACAACCTAGTGAAGAAATGTATGCCTTCTCTGACACCATTGCAATTATTCCTTTGAGTTTCCGTGACTGACTCGAGTAGGACCAGTGGCTTTCAACGATATACTAATTGATGAAGGAGTTTGAGGCTCAATAAAATTTCAAGCTTCAGTCGGTTATTCTTGGATAAATCTTTCCAATGACGTCTTTTAGTCGAATGCATTCAGAATGGACGATGCAGTTGTTTATATACAAGTGCAAACTTTCTTGTAGCTCAGGCTTCATTACAACCAGTTTATTGTACTAAACAAAAATTAAATTAAATTCTCCTCCTATTCTTCTTATTTATAGAAGGAAACAAAGATAGTCTTATTGAAACAAAAAGAAAGAAGTATATAATATTCCAAAGATCACAGTTTTAGTTATTCAAGCCAAAGAAATTGTTTTATTCAGTCTGATACACGACTTGGTCAGTCGATTAAAGCAAAGGACTGCGCAAATCAATGGTGAGGGTCAAAGTAACCTGTGTAACTAAATTTAGTAACATACTAAGACCTACAATTACTGCATACTAAAAAAAAATCAAGGAGTCATAATTAATGAGACAACTCCAAATTCACCCAAATCAAATGAAGACATTTCAAAAGCTAACCTCATTAGGTGCCTTTGTTAAAATCTCACTTGTCCACAGGCTTTCCAAATTGTAATAAGCTCTTGCTTTCTCCTCAAGAGCGTGAATTATCACCTTCCCTAGAAGAAACAAGAATACAAAAATCAATCCAAGGTAAGAACCAGAAACAAAAACACACCTAGCCTCAATCCCAATTTAGTTGGGGTCGGCTACATGGATCAAACTCTTTCATTGCGCTCAATTTAGTGCAATTGATGATGGTGTGCACGCACACCTAAAGTACGGAAAAAATCAAATACTTGAAAAAGATGAAATAATTCTGTTAATGCATAGGAAATTCAAACCAGAATCAATGACGATCCACTTTCCTCCTTCATGGCCTTCGACGCTTGGCAACCACAGCTTCTCGGCTCCTCTTTGCTTCTGCTTCACCTGTACAACGCGTAAATCAAATGAAGGCATCAAATACAATATTCCTAGTTGAATTTCATTCTTATTTCACAAATAACTAATATCAGCCATTGCAGAACCAAAAATTTCCCGCATAACTGCATGATCAATGTGACATTGTCTTTTTTTTTTTTGGAATAATAATGTGACAGTGTCTTCAATCGCTACTACCTCCAATTGAATCGCATACTCAACAATTCTTCATATAGTCATACAAAATCAAACTATTGAAATCTGAGAGGACAAGCCGAATCTACCTTGTAAATTAGGGCCTGCGCGATGTTCCGAACGTGCCAAGTCGATCGACCGGTGGCGACCACCATGAAATCCGTCCAATCGCACGTGCCTTGGACGGGAATAACCTTGACATCGTCGGCTTTGACATCGCTGAGAACCTTCTCTATCTCTTTCAGGTCTAGAGATCCATTTGGCTCGGACGACGTGGACACGGCGCGATTAAACCCTAGAATCGCTTGCCTCCATTGCTGCAGAGCGGACGAAGACGAAGAACACGAAAACGAGAGCGAACGAAGAGCGCGGGATCTTACGAACTCCAACATGTCCCGCGCGAAACGGAACTCTTAACTTCCCCCAGCGAGAGGAAGTCGCTCGCAGTAGAGCTGTTTGTTCTTAGAGGCTTCGCTGCTTTCGTCTAGAGTGGCGCGGGCGCCTCACCGTTGAAACGTTTTTAGAAATCATATCATCCAACGGTTCAAATTTTAAAGTTTAAGGTAAAAAATTAAAAATCAAACTCAGTTTTTTTTTTTTTTTCTCTCTCTCTCTCTTTTATTTTATTTTTTAAAATTCGGTTTTCTCTCTGTGTAAATTTTACTTTCTGTAGGAGGCCAATGAGACTAATTAATCTACGAGTACGATGCACTCACGGTGATTGAGGCATTGTACTTAAGTTAATAAGGAGAAAAAAAAAATCACGCACTAGTTTAGTTATAGTCTAGGACAAGACAAAATCCTGGGTCCCCGCCCGCATGCATATATATCAAGATGCGAGCGTGTGCATCTCAATGCAAAAATAAGGGATGTTAACATTGCGTGTTGGTGTTGAGTGTTCGGGCAGCGTGACAAAATAATTTTCCACTACCGTCAAAATTTTCCAAAATGTGATTTTAGATTTTTCGAAACAGCGCCAAATTAGATGATTCGAAGGGTTAATAATGGATTAACATTTTGGCGGGAAAAATGGAAACGTCTAGAAAGCTCAGATGAACAGTTGTCTTGCCCAAAATCTCTTCTGAATCCGCTTGGTTAGGTCAATGGGAAGCGATTCAGAGTCAGATGGATCTCACATCTCTGCAACTCCGCCAAGAGACTCAAAGCCTCCAGAAGACTCTCTGCAAATTCTTCTCTCTTCGTACAAAGCCAGATCTAAAGCTAGGGTTAGGGTTAGCGCTTCGTCCCGCCCAAACCCATTTTTGCAATCGCAATCGAATTTGATCCGATTAGCGCCCAAACCCAAATCCAGAACCAAAACCAAAGCCAAGATCGAGAGTTCGGAAGAAAACGTTGAATTAAAGCCTTCGTGTTCGGAAAAAAACGCTGAAACGAATCCTTCGCGTTCGTCGAGTCTGTCGAATCTCTCTGCGTTTTCGGTGCCGATTCGCGGCCCATACGACGGAAACCCTGAGGCGACGCTGCCTGATTCGATCGAAAGCGTCGTCCCTGCCAATTTCTGCTCCAAGACTACTCACTTTTCGAAGATTAAGCGGACATATTCGATTCCGGAGGCTGCTGGAGATGAATTTGTGGTTAATTCTGCGCCAGTTCAACAAAATGAGGTTTGCAGCGATGATAGAGCTGAAGGGCTAGAACAGTTTGGGGAATCTGCGACTCGGAATGAAGGTAAGAGAGCTGGTGATGTAACAAAAACTGTTAAATTTGTAAGTAGAAGTCTTAATTTGATAGGAGGTAGTAAGTTAGAGCAGCCGCCGTTGAAACGGCCGAAGTGTGCAAATGAAGGGAATTTTGTTAGGCTGAATATCAATGGTTATGGAAATAAGTTCAAGTTCAAAAATAGAAGAGGACACACCTTGAAGAGGTATGGGGATCGGAGATCTCGGTGGCGGAGCAAGGGGAAATTTAGAAAAGAAGGTAAAGCTGAAGGCGAGGACGGTCTATTGGATGAAGATGGATTGGTTTCGGAAACTGCACAGGTGAAAACGACGAAAGGGAGGTCGAAATGTAATGACGAGTTTATCGAACAGGCTGCGTTGGCTTGTAGAGAGGACCCATCGGACGGAAACTTGAAAAAGTTGCTGAAGCTGACTCATGGTTATGATTCTTTCCGCGAAGGGCAGTTGGAGGCGATTAAGCAGGTTATCGATGGAAAATCGACCATGCTTGTCTTGCCAACTGGTGCAGGGAAGTCTTTATGCTATCAATTACCTGCTATGATTTTACCCGGGTTGACTCTGGTTATAAGCCCACTAGTAGCTTTGATGGTCGATCAGCTTAGGCAGCTGCCGCCAATGATTCCGGGAGGTCTTCTTTGTAGCAGTCAGGTGGGTCTCTTGTATCTCTCTTTGATCTTTTGGGTTTTATGGCAGTTGATCTGATTCTCTTTTTCTTCTCAGACAAGTGAAGAGAATTCTGCAACAGTTCATCAGCTTTTGAAAGGAAGTATAAAGGTGATTTTGCTTATAACTTGGAGTGTCATTGATATGCACAAACATGGTCTTATAGATATAATATCGTCGATTAATATTTGAGCAATATGATGGATAATCTATTGGTAATGTTCTTATGTTAGCACTATTTGTTCTTGTATGTTTTCTTCCATTGCCCTGCTTCGGTTCTTTCTCCATTGTTCACTTGACATCTCCTCCTGAACTTAGCATACTACATTATTTCCATTGAAGTACGACTTTTTCTCAACATTTTATTGTCCTTGATTTTATCATATATCATATATAACTGAGTAAGTTGCTACTCCATTGTTGTGCACCTTTTATTTTGATCGGTACTTTGCATTTGCTGCTTGATTATTTCTTCGTTTCTGCTCCTCTTATGCCTAAAAGAAGTGGCAACTGGTGATTTGTAATTTTGCTAGTTCTAATTAACCGTTTCATCTTACCTACAATTTTTTCTCCTTTTCTTTGGTTTCATTTAAGTACAAAGATATTTCAAGAAATTCGTGATTGGATGTAGGTTTTGGTGTGGCAATTCACTTAAGTACATATGCGCATTTTAGTTTCATTTCATGGACGTGTGCCTTTCATTGAAAAAAAGATTTACTACAACGAGTCTCAGTTTGAATCAAGTCTGAAGATCATATTTATTCAATAAATTGGTGGCGAGTTCTTAGTTGACGTGTTTAATGTATCAGGTGCTTTTTGTTTCACCTGAGAGGTTCTTAAATGCAGATTTTATCTCGATCGTTGGGGCTACACCACTTATATCTCTAGTGGTGGTGGATGAAGCTCATTGCCTCTCAGAGTGGTGAGCCATTTCTTTTCTTTTCTTTTCTTTTTCTCTATTATAATTTGGGAATCATTATGCAATGATGAAATTTTTCCCTCGCCCCCTCCCTCTTCAATCTACTTCACATTGCTGATAGGCTAGCTTGTGCATGTCGATATTTCATCTTATACAGGTCACATAACTTTCGGCCTTCATATTTGAGGCTCAGAGCATCATTACTACAATCCAAGCTTAAAGTTGAATGTTTCCTTGCAATGACTGCTACAGCAACATCCAGAACTTTGCATGCGATTATGTGTGCTCTAGATATTCCACTACAAAATCTCATTCAGACAACTCAAATAAGGGAAAATTTGCAGCTTTCTGTGACTTTGAGTGGAAATAGGCAAGTTTATTTCTTTATCATTTCATGGAGTTTCTAATCCTTAAGAAAAGTAGTGATTTCAAAGCTGGTTGCTTATCTTCACAACTGGTTGCTTATCTTCACAAGCTATTGCTTTAACATTGTAGAATGAAAGATCTTTTGACATTGATGAATTCTCCTCCTTTTTCTGAAGTTCAGAGCTTCATCATTTATTGTAAATTTCAGGTTTGCCTCTATTTGGTTGTTCTTTTATACTTCCATTGTTTCAACATTTACTTTCCAAGTATGGAATCTTGATAGTTATTTAATTGTCTCTATATGAAAGGACTTCTGAGATTTTTTAATTGGCTTTAGCCTTTCGAGTAGAACTTTGTTTCATTGAGAAAGACATGACAGTCTGATTTTGCTTTTTATATTTGAACCTTGCAAATATATTTTTTTCTCCGATTTTGATGTATTTTTTGTTATGTGCTGTATAATTTGCAGTCTGAAGCAGACACGCTTGCAAAATACCTTTGTGACAAGAACATATCTGCAAAGGTCGGAATTCCATATTTTGTTTCAGGATAAAGAGGGCACATTCTTTACTTGCATTTGTTTTGGATTGTTTTCTGGATAGTAAGATATGATGTGGAATTTAACTTTATTGTAGAGCTACCATGGTGGCTTTTTAGCTAAGGAGAGGAACCGTACGCAGGAATTGTTCTGCTCCAATAAGATAAGAGTGGTATGTCTGTTCTTCTAGTTCAATCTCGATTTTGAAATGGTTTTATTGTTGATCACTCCTCATGATTACATAACATTACATTTTTATGTTTTGGTTGTCTTATGAAGGTTGTTGCAACAGTGGCATTTGGCATGGGACTTGATAAGACTGATGTTGGAGCTGTATGGAAATGTCATCTTTTTTTTTTTTTTTTTTTTTTTTTTTTTTTTTTTTTTAATACCTCCGTCTTTTATCATTTTACTGACGAGTGAAAATCGTATATTATCTGGACTACCAAGGTCAATGACGGGATGAACTGGATTTCAATTTGTTATGTGTAGATGCAGTCTAGTTTCTTCAAATGCAACATTTCTAAAAAACAAAGCAGTCCTTGAGGAGATGTTTGTAATGATGTCTGCCAAGGCCAATTTGCTTGTACCCTAAAATTACTCATTTGATATCAACTTGTTGTGCATCTCTAAAAGGAGTTAGCGTGCCTTTCATATTGTAAATTATACTATATGTTTCTACTTGGACACTCATATGTTCACTGCACAATGCATCAAAATTTTGATTTCTTTTGTTTAAACAGGTTATTCATTACAGCTTGCCAGAAAGCTTGGAAGAATATGTTCAGGTGATTATGGATAGAAATTAAAAGGTCACCAACTGTGAAAGTTGGTAGATCCTTTTTCTTTATGACTTATTTTTGCACTTAAAATATGTGCTGATAGTACTCCAAAAAACGGTGCTGATAGTGATATTTGAGGTTTTTTTCTTTCCAGGAAATTGGGCGTGCTGGGCGTGATGGCCGATTGGCATATTGCCATCTATTTATTGACGATGGCACTTACTTTAAGCTTCGTAGTTTTTGTTATAGGTAATTCTTTACTTTCTTATGCCTTCTATTTCTCTGCCATATTGTTTATATAATAATAATGATAATGGATAACTATGTGAAATTTTTATGCATATCAGTGACGGCGTGGATGAACATGTGGTGAATAAATTTCTCAGTCATGTTTTTGGAGACGGTGTAAACTCACATGGAAAAGTTCATTCCATAGTGAAAGAATCTGCATCAAGAAAGTTTGATATAAAAGAAGAGGTTTGCTCTATGACTCTTGTTGTTGACCGATTTCTTCTTTAATTTTAAATTTTAAAATTAATAATTTGCTCAATCAGGCATTGCTTCAATTAACAATGCACAAGTCTGGTTTAGTTGTATGAAATCTGGATTCCACATCAACAATAGGAATTGATGTTGTGACACACTTTTTGGACAAATCAAATGATGGTTATTGATGTAAATCGCATGTCTGTGGAGAATAAGCAATCTCCATCTTTGCCATGATGAAAAGGAAATAGTATGATATGGACAGCTTCACTTGAACGTCTTGCATGTGCTTACTTTAGCAGAGAAAAAGCATTTTTTTTTTTTCAAAATATTTCAACACAATATGTTTGTGTATAAACAGCAATATGCTTTTGTGGTCCCTGTGATGTATTTTTATTTTTATTTGAAGAAATGAGCCTATGTAGCTCTTAATTATCATGCTGATTGAAGAGGCAAACTTTTATCTCTTCCATAATCCGCTTTATTGGAATGCAAATACTCTCCAAGCATTTATTGCTTTTGATATTTTCCTTGGACCATTGCCTAAAATACTCTTGACCGGATCACTTTTGGCTCAAGCTTCTCATCCACGTCAATAAGGGTCTTGTATTTTATATTAGCCACCTTATGGAATTCATTTCAAATGTAGTACTGGACAGTTATTTATTCAATTTTCATATCACTCTGGCTGATTTAGGATTGACTTTTGACAATTTATGAGTTATTACACATGCCTTAGTTTTTGGTGTGGAAAAAATGTGGTTCTGATGGGCAGTTCTTGGATGATGATACTTGGAAGCAATTTGCTTTCTTTTTATTAATTTTTGCTGGTTGCAGGTGATGCTCACAATGTTAACATACTTGGAATTGGGGGAAGTGCAATACTTTGCGCCTGCTACCACAGCAAAGTGTCACGTGCACTTTGCATTTTCACAGAGTTAGTGCCGAGTCACTTAATAGCTTATTCAGGTCAAATTTATGAGGGTTGTGCGTCTTGGTAGATTATGCTATCATGCGGCGTTCAGTTAACTAGTAGAACAGCATGATTATCCTATTTTGAGTACCCAATTTGCCAAAATTATGCTTACATCACAAATATTTCTGTTTGCAGACGTCACCAGATTTACTTGCTAGAACAAATGTTGTAGTTTCACAAATTCTAAGGTGTGAGTTTTCCATCTAGTTTTGTTATTTAGACCCTCCGATGGCCATGTTTTACATTTTTAGTTTTTCACTGATACAAAGATTTATACTTTGGTCATGTTTTACCATCTGATGACCATCTAGTAATAATGATTCTGTCTGCCAATTTCAGGTCAAAAACATTACAGGGAGCTTATGTGTTTGACATACCTACTGTAGCAAATAGTGTTGGGATTTCTGCTGTTGACCTGTCAAATCAATTGCACAAATTGAAGGTTTGAAGGCCATGTGCATATAAGTAAATAAGTTACTTAGCTTTGTTTTAGTCATATTTGTCGTCATTTTATCATTATTTATATCTAACGTATTTTATGTTCAACAAACACTAAGGAATGTGTTCTTGATCTGGGTGATAGTGTTAATTGTTCTGGACAAATTTGTTATGTTCGTGAAACTTCAAGTATTCCCCAACTAATTTGGGATTGTGGGTTTTTGTTTGTACTGTAAGTATTTCCAATTGATGGTATAAAGAAGAACATTCATTGGAATGGTAAACTGGTTAATCTTGCCCCCAAGCTCACAGATCATAATATGCAAGTATACGTGGTGTAAGTCCTCTAGTCTGTGACCTCCTGGTCTGAATTCCCTAGTAACACGTATTTAGGTTCCCTCAATATCTTAAAATCATCCACATCTGTAAATTACATTTTATTATTGAAATAAAAGAAAATAATTTGGTTAGAATATTCACACTTTGAGAATGTTTTGATCCTCAATAATCGCATGTAACTCTATATAACAAGATAAGTACGACTTCCATATCTTTTGTTGCAAGGGTGGAAATATATTCTTTTTTGCTTCTTAAATACCCTAAAGCCCGCATTACAAATCTGTTTTTCTAATTATTCTCTTCATATGTTTGAAATAGTTATGCCTAGTTGCCAACACTGGATATTTGTCATTATTACACGTTGTAGCATTGTCAATGTTGACTCATTTGAAATGCATGCTTTTGTTGGTTGGTTAATGCTGTTTATGTTAATGTATCTCCTTTATTGATCAGTAAGCCATTTCTTTCCTCTTTTTTCTTTAGTCCATGGGAGAAATAACATATGAGCTGAAGGATGCTGCATTCTGTTACATGATTGTGAAAGGTCCCGAAGACTTTTGTTCCCTGGTGGCAGATGTTACCCGATGGTTATCAGAGGTTGAGAACTGTAAGGTGATTTGTTATTCAAATTTCACATTGTAATCAACAACTTTCTATGCCAATGTCCAATCTTTTTCTGTTAAGTAGTTATTTTTTTCCTCAGTCCACCAATTGCTTCTAGACTGAATTTCTATCAGCTCAGCTCTTTGTTAATTTTGGAAAAGGAATGATTTGCACTTTTTATTGGCAATAACATGTACGTGGTAATGTCCATGCAAGTTGTTCACATATATTTTCTTATGCTGTGTAACCGCTTTCATCTACCGATGCACCATCTGAATACCGCTGAAACTAATGATCACTCTAGAATTGCAGCCATGATCATCGGACATTAGTTTTACACTTTTGACTTTTCGTTGGAGTGTGTGTGAAAATTCTGACTTGTATTTTTGGCAGGTGAGGAAATTGAACATAATGTTCAATGCTGCAACCTTTGCGTCCAAAGAATGTGACAGAACCAATGGATGCTCAGGCACACTGCACACACAGTGCTTGCAAAGTAGAATATTGGACTACTTTGGAAGAGATGACGGTGACAATTGTGATTTCACAAATAAGACGGGTCAAAGCAGGTTGACATATTGAATCCTTTTTTTTTTTTTTCCTTTTCTCTTTTTTCCTCAATTGAAACTTGTCTGAAATTTTTGGAGTCATCTCAGGGATATTGCCATGAAAAAATAATATAACCTTGCAAGATCTTGGTAAATGCCATGTGAATCATCTAATCCTTGTGGTAAAATGGGATTCATCATTGAATGTTCCAACCTCTCAGAAAAATAGAAGGCAATAGATAGAGTTTTCAGCTTTAGAAAGGGTTTAAGTTTTTATGAGAGTAGACTAGAATTGCCACTTCTAGTTCTCTTGCATGAGCATCCTATGTTTATTGAGGCTAGGGAGTCGTTTAATTTTTATTTTTACTTCTTTTTGTCCTTCATCAACATACTATTTACTAGGGAATTATCTCCAATCCACATAAATGGTGTTTGTACTATTATCTTTCTAGTCATACTAACACTGATTATTATTTATATTTCAGCCCATTTTTGCGAGCAGATATAAAGGTACCCTTATCTACTAAAACTTGCAACGGTTCAGTTGGATAATTGATTCTTATTCATTTCCTTTACCTTATGTTGAACAGGTGTTCTTGCAGAGTAATTCACACGTCAAGTTCACCCCCAGAGCTGTAGCAAGGATAATGCATGGTATTCCGAGCCCAGCATTTCCTTCCTCAACTTGGTTCAATACTCATTTCTGGTAATCTTCAAACTTTTGATTTTCTTTGCTATGCCTGAAGGTCCTCAGCAACGCGATCTTCCCAGGTTGTATGGGAACCTAATATCTTCTGTCCTTGGGAAAATAATCTAAAAATGTAGAAGTCAAGCTTTATTAGTTTTTAACTTATTTTGTTTTACGCATACATTTAGGGGGCTATTTTTATTTAATAAGTGGGAGACTAGAGCAGTGGTTTCCATTGTTCTAATCCAATCTCATGCGTGCAAAACATTATTTATAATTCGATACCAATCTAATGTTCTTGTCACCCATCGACTGAAGTGGAACTGATTTTCTCGTGACTTTTCTGATTGATAGGGGACGATATTCACAAATAGACTTCCCAATAGTCATGGAGGCTGCAACTGCAGAACTCATGAATTTCACAGGGAAACATCATGGATATCAATAAGCAATGTATGTAAATATTTGATTTCTGATAATTTCGATTTACAACTAAACTGCATATCATCATCGTCGTTATCATTTGCCTTTTTTATTTCTCCATTTTATTCAGCTTCATGGGGGGATAAGAGGAAGAATCTACTAAATTGTTGAGGTGTGGTATTCAGAGGAACATAACAGGCTCTCCCTTGGCATAGGCATGGTTCCTCTTCCTATTTTCTCCTAACAATTCTAGTTTCAGTGGTAGTGTCTGTGGTCTTACTAATATTGTTTTATTTTTTAATTTTTTTTGTGCCATGTATTTATGTATGTAGTAAATTAATGCATGTATCCAAGTAGTCATGTACTCATGCTATGTTGCCCAGTAGGATCACTGCAATCTCACATTCTTATGAAACAGATGTTATTTTAGCATCGTTTCTCTCACATCTTAGATAATTTGCATCTCGAAGTGGATCTTAGCACTCTTATTGTTGTTAGATTATACATTCTTATATAGGTGACTAGGTGTCTGACTTGTAATAAGAGAAAGATATGTTTTCTCCCCGTCCCTCTTCTTAAAGGGATTTGTAATTTTCATCGGATATTCTATGGTGACGAGAATGATAGGAACATTTCAGAGTCTTCTTTTTCTTTTTAAATCATTTTAGTGTTTTCTTTATCAAAAGTTATGTTCTCCATACTTCTCGAAATTATTATTTTTCATGCAATACCTTCTTTATATATATATATATATATATATATATATATATATATATATATATATATATATAAATACTCATGTCATGGAAACCTTTCAAAATGTGTTGTGCATTTATGACTCGTAGATTAATGTATTGAATTAGAATCTCATGATTGTAAATGTGGTTCCCATGGTGGTGGTAGTAGTAGTAGTATATATTTATATAGCTTGTAAGAAAGACATGTACAAAAAGACGTACTTCTTGGTGTCTGTTCAATGTCTCGAGACACATGTAATGTAACAAGTAATAACCAAGGGTTGTATAAGTGTAAGTATTTGTTGTTTGTGTGTGTTTTTTTCCTAGGATAAAGAAGCATTTCCCTTTTTTTTTTTTGCTATAGAAAAAGTGTTAGATATAAATAGATGCTATGATGACACTTCAAAGTCACATTAGGTAAAGTGAAGTGCGACCCCACGTGAAAATGGTGGGTGTATATAGTTCTCAGTGGATAATACACGCGGTGTATATTCGAGGCATGCATGGACGACTCTCAAAGACGTGGGTATCACTTTGAGATGTCATTGTAACATTTTTTATATAAATAAAAAAAAAATGAAAAATGTTAAAATGACATTCCAAAACACTCATGTGATGTGACGTGGAGATTTACACGTGCGCTTTTCAAGATACATACTACGCGTGTTATGCATTGGGGCCATGCGCGAATCACCCAGTCGTTCTAGCGTTTTCCAAAAAAAAAAAAAAAAAAAAAAAAAAAAAAAACCAAGTCGGTCGAGCAATCCAGGTGGACAGAAAAGGCGCATGAAAACGACACGTGGCAGTACATCAATAGGGCGGGGAAGCACCGAAATGTAAGTATATTCTGTCACGGATTCGAGAGAGTGAAATCAGATGCCACATGTAGAAGCCGAAGCATATTCCGCTCTAACACTCCATCGGTGCACGAAATCGAAATCCGTCATTCCTGAAAGTGAAGAAAAAGCTCTCTCAAACTCAAACGTCACACAATTTGCGTGTTGTGTTCGATCTGCGAAGGCGAGAGACGATCGTCGATCGATCATGGACGAAGACGACGCTCAGGTCGCTACGTACCTCTCTCCCTTGCCTTCCTATACTTCTGCGATCGTCGCCAATTATCCTCTCATCTCTGCCTTCATTGCCTTCTTCGTCGCGCAAACCATTAAGTTCTTCATCTCCTGGTACCGCTCTTTCGTTTACATTTTGATTTTTGTTCTTGTTTGTGTTTTGCGAAGCAATTCTTGATTGGCATGCCTGACAGATACGTTTTTGTTTCTCCTTCAAGAATTGTGCGTCTTTTCCTTGTAGAAAACCTAATCAGTCATGGTGTTGGTATGGAAGAATTAGCTAATCGAATGAGTCCTGTTTCGTTTAGTTACTGAATCAATTGTTTCTTTTTTATCTAGTTTTTTTGTTTGGAAGAATTGTTGAGTGATCAAGTGAATCTGTTGAGTCTGATACCGTAAATTGAGCGATTCTGCTCGTGAGGTCTTTCGTGGTTCTAGTCATTCATTGTTTCGTCTAGTTACGCAATTGTTTGTTCCAATCTTGTTTGGTTGGTTCAAAGAATTAGTGAGCGAATCAGTGATCAAGTGAATCTGTAGAGTCTGATAGTGCAAATTGAATAGTTGTGCTTGTGAGTTGCGAAGCGTTTCATGGTTCTGGCCATTCGTTGTTAAATCTGATCAATGGATGTCTACAAGTAAGAAGATTCAAGATACAATGTCTGTATTTTCTACGACGAATTATGAGCATTGTACGATGCATTCATTTGTTATGATGTTTTCTTTCTCAATTTTAGGTTTGCATTCCCTTTTGATATTAGGTTCCTGCATTAAGATGTTTAATCAATTTGCAGGTATAAGGAAAGAAAGTGGGATTTCAAGAAGTTATTGGGATCTGGTGGGATGCCATCATCTCATTCTGCCACCGTTGCTGCTCTTGCCACTGCTGTGGGGCTTCAAGATGGATTTGGTGGATCGTCTTTTGCCGTTGCAGTGGTTTTAGCTTGTATTGTATGATTCTTTACTTGATCTTAATTAAAATCTTGTGTTTTCTATTAATGAGATGATGACTTCTTCCGACTCCGACAGCCCTGCTTCCTCCAGAAAGCCAGAACAATTCATGTTTTCCTGCACTTTATTTTATCTATGATTATAACTAAGTATATAAAAGGGTTTCCGGTCGTGCACATATTTTTTAGACACTAAATGCAAATATCTGTTGTTGATTTTAAACAGGTTTTTAGTGCTTGTTTAATTTACCGGTTTCCTCGTGTGGCTAGCATGACATTTTGATATGGTTTCGCTTGCAGATTTAGTTGAATGAGGCTTTATTTTGAGGATGAAACTCTACATTTTATTCTGCTCTTGAAGTCTGGCTGTTGTGTGTATGATGCGCAAACAGATGCTTCATATTGTTTATTATATTCATACGTTTATCTCAATTTTTTACTCAGTGTTATGTTTCGCTCTTCACAATTTGCGTAGTTGTTTAAAGACTACATTGCATTGCCTTTGAAGTAGAGAATCTCTCATGGACGACACTCCTTCGCAGGTGATGTATGATGCTCTTGGTGTCAGGCTGCACGCTGGACGTCAAGCAGAGGTTTGATTTTCTTTTCATCCCTACATAAATATCTTGATACCTTTTTTCTTCTTGCCCTTAGTTTTTATTTCCCTTATAATCTTATTAGATTGTTAAAGATTGAGCGCAATGGAAGAGTTTGATCCATGTCGCCGGCCCCAACTAATTTGGGATTGAGGCTATGTTTTTATGTTAGGGCTTTCGCTTTTTATTTGTTCTGTTTTAATTTTTATCTTGGTTGGTCTGGTACAGGTGCTTAATCAAATTGTATATGAACTTCCAGCCGAGCATCCTCTTTCTGACACCAGACCTTTGCGCGAGCTTCTTGGCCATACTCCTCCACAGGTTTGTTTGAATCCTTTTAGAAGTTCTCTACCTAGTATCAATCTTTTGTTACTGATCAGAATTGGAACACTAATTTATAATTATATAATTATATATCGCTGTCATGATTTTTCTTAGAACTATTCCATCATATGTTGTTGTTGTTGTTGTTGTATTCCATCATATGGTGCCTAATGTGGATCCTGTCATTGTCTTTTTTTACATACGAGCTATCATTCTTTGACATTGTTTTTATAAAGTGGAGCAGCTCATCAGTTTCCTTCCCCCAGTTTTTTTGTAACGGGTTCCCGGATGATAGCATGCGTGTTCCACTACATCCCTGCTCAGAGCACCAGTATTGGATGAATCTTCTTAAAAGTTAAAATTAGCTGTGAGAGCGAGACTGAACTCTTTCAGGCTAGTTCATTTGTTACATAGGAGGGAGGTTACCCTTTTCTTTTCTTTTAGGACCCATCCAGCGTAAGCGTAGAAGTCCATTTAGTTTAATCTGCTGCCCCTGACTCTATCGAACCAGTGGAAGTCTTTTTAGGTGATCCTTACTCTAAGTAGACTGCCCTAATCTCATATGGGTCTCCCAGTTATTCCCTACAAAACTAGATGTCTTCCAGATCAGTGGTAAGGGGTGGAGTGCTCCATAATCCAGTTGGAGTAGGTTTCCATGTGCTATTCATTAATTTGACTATCATAAATTTGAAACTAAAATGAAATATGCACCAGTTAAAAATAATGTTATCCTCATCCGTGCTTATTAAGTTTCAAAGTTTTGGATCAAGTTCATAACCTGTAATTTTGTCTCGTGATTTCTGAAGACTTCACTTTGAACACTTTGTACCGCATTTCGGATGAAATTATCGCTGTGGAGTCGGTCCTTAATTCTGATGAAAATACTGTATCAATCTTCGCAACATGTGTAAGGCCCGACTTGCAGTATTATGGATCTTTTTTCTTTTCTCTGTTCACATTTTAGGAGAGTGTGGAGCATGTCTTTCTACTATCTTCTCTTTTAGAACTCAAATATTAAGAATTTGGGGTGACCAATTGTATGGTTTAGCAATCGTCTCAAGCTGACAAGGCCTTTGGCTTAATTCATAGTCATACAATGGCAGGTAGCTTTCGACAGACAAATATGTTTCGAAAGCTTCAAAGTTAATGTTTCACAGATTTCTGCATCTTGTTGATGAAGTGTAGTTTAACAGCTTAAGCTTCAACTGAACCCTATAATTTTATCACAGGTTTTTGCTGGTGGGATTTTGGGAGTTGCCACAGCAGTCGTTGCTTACTTGTGCAAGATGTTGAACACACATTCATAATACATTGATGATTCGATCAGGCGCATCTGCTATCCTTCTGATACTGCAGACCTGGGTTCTGCTTCACATGCCTATTATTCGTTAGTGTGGGTAACTACAAATTCCAATTTTATTGCCCCCTCTTTTTCAGTTCTGCCATTATAAGCGTCTCCATTAGCTTCCTCTTTGTACAAATCTTTTGAATCAACTTGCAGTATGTGTGCAAAATTCATTGTTAGTCTAAGAATAGAAATTATAATTGTTCTCACACAAACACTAGAGTATGTTAGATGAAAACCCACGGAACAAGATGCAAATTCCATCCAATTAAAGAACAAAATTCATTAGTTTGTCATGATCTTCTCGTCAATATGCATGCATATCTCATTATGTATCCAACAAACTCCAGCAATTATGCAGAAAATGTTTGTATTAGAAGTACGTTTGCCGTCGCTTTCCTTATTTATTTCTCTCTGCCATGCTTATATGCAATTTCTCGGTTCTTTGTTTCTGTTAAGCCAATGTCTTGTAAAGTCCAAGCTTGCCTGTCATACCATTTAAAAAGAGGGCCGCTAAGGGCACCCCACCGTTTAATTAAGGCACCCAAAGATTTTGTAAAAATTTCAGCAAAAGTGGAAAAGACTATTTTGCCCTTGTATATATATTGATTCAAATACCACAAATCATTTTGGCAAAGAAAAAAAGGCACCCCACCACAAGGTTGAACCACAAAGCCACATTGCATTTGGCGAGCGTTGATCGATTCTTGCGGATTGACATCATCCAACAGCGAAGTAACAATGTTTGACAACCGTATGATGATTTTTAGAACTGTTTAGTTGTGAAAAACTGTGAAAATGATGATTTGTTTGTCAACATAGGGTTTGATAATTTCCTCAAATCCGAACTTGTTTCCACTATATAATGGAGGATTGTACTGCTACCGTGCAAGAGGAGGTCGAACTTGAAGTAATTTTGTAAATTTATTGTGTTTTTTATGCGGTTGGGAGATGTTTCTGTCTGGGTGCGCGATTGTTTCGGCCTCGCAGGACCGAGATGTATAGTAATGTCTCGGTCATAGAGGACCGAGAGGTTTCACATAGGTCATGGACTGGTACGACCGAGGGTACTAGCAAATTCTCGGTTGTGCACTACCGACACCACATTACCTAGCACTAATTCTAGCTCTCGTCGTGTCTCGCCGAGATAACTAAAGTACTCTCGCCATGCGTAAATGGCGAGACGCCGTGAACTCTTCCGCCTTTGCGGTCGAGACTTCGAGTTCCAAAAATGTAGCTCGTCTCGGCCATGCGAGGCCGAGACGATTAGCACGCCTCGGCCCTGTGTGTGGCCGAGAACCGCGAATTCCCATTTCTTTAACTATTCAACCGAACCCTAACTTGGAGACGAAATCGGCTCACACCGCCTATGAACCGCAAAAAGCCGTAAACCGAAGGAGAAACACAAGGCGAGACACGGAAACACGATTTTGGAGGTTCCTCTTGATGGTCGATTCAAACCAAATGGGTTCTTGCACAACGATTCGGTGACGGTGGTGGGGTGCTCGGTGGTTCGGTGAAGGTGGTGGTGGGGGTGGTTGGGCGCTCGGGGTTCGGTGATGGTGGTGGTGGTGGTGGTGGTGGTGGTGGTGGGGTGTAAGGGTTTTTGGACGAGGGTATTTTTGGTATTTTGGGTATAATTTTCGGGTGCCCCTGTAAATCAATTTGTGCCCACATTAACCGGGTGCCTTCATTAATAGGTGGGGTGCCCTTAGCGGCCCTCTTTAAAAACGACAAGTGCTAGTTTTCTCCTAGTTTGGTCCAAGGAATTGGGCCATCGCATGTACTCTATTGTCTTGAATTAATAAGCATACAAAGAGTTATGGAGGATATGGATTTTGGGGGTTTTTCAAACAATAAGGCGGTTTTAGTTTTTAATTCATCAAATAGTTTACTTTTAAATTTCAAAACTAAGATATGTCTCATTTTGAAAAGGAGTCATTGATGATGATGTGGCTCCATGCGTTGAGGTGTGATGATGAGGTGGAATGAATGACTCTTTTTGAAAATGAGTCATCTATACAAATGCTTGGTGGAATAAATGACACTTTTTGAAAAGGAGTCATCTATACAAAATACAAAACCTCTTATTTACTCATCAAAATGAGTACTTTGTTCAACTCGAAGCGGTGAGCCCATGCAAACGTCATGTACGTATCGAGATGGACAAGCCGCATCACGCACGTATCTCGAGATGGAGAGCCCGCATCACACACGTATCTCGAGGTAGACAGCTGATGTAAATGACACGCACGTATATGGACGTGGACAACTCATGCAAACGCCACACATGTATCTCGCGGTGGAGAAGTCATGCAAACGACACGCGCGTATGTCGAGGTGGCCGACCCATGCAAACTCGTGCAATTCATGCAAACGTGACACGTATCGTAAGGTGTGCAACTCATGCAATCTTGTGCAATCCATGTAAACGTCGCGCACGTATCTCGAGGTGGACAACTCATACAACCTCGTCCAATCAATGCAAACTGTACAAAGGTCATGTACGTATTTCGAGGTGGGCAACCCATGTAATCTAGTGCAATCGAAGTAAACCATGTAAACGTCACTCACGTATCTCAAGGTGGACAACTCATACAAACGACACACACGTATCTGGCGGTGGACAAACCATGCAAACAACACGCACGTATCTCGGAGTGGATAATCCATGCAAACGTCACGCACGTGTCTCGAGGTGGACAACTCATGCAAACATCACGCACGTATCTGGCGGTGGACAACCCATGCAAACAACACGCACGTATCTCGAGGTGGACAACTCATGCAAACAACACGCACGTATCTCAAGGTGGACAATCCCACATTATTTTGGCATCCACATGGCACCCACGCGGAACACTCCACGTGACGCCCACATGGAACACTCTATGTGCGCGCCCACGTGGAGTGTTAAAAAAAATATGAATGGCGCATTCGGAGAATGCGCCATTCATGTTAGGGAACATCCACGTGGGCGCCACGTGGATTGTTCCACAATACAGGAATGACGCATTCTCATAATGCGTCATTCGTGTAGTTCGCCTCGTGACACGTAGGCTACACGAATGACGAATTATGAGAATGCGCCATTCGTGTATTTTGAGCGGACTAATTTTTCTCGTGCAATCCATGCAAACTGTACAAATGTCATGCACATATTTCGAGGTGAGCAACCCATGTAATCTCGTGCAATCGAAGTAAACCATGTAAACGTCACGCACGTATCTCGAGGTGGACAACTCATACAACCTCGTCCAATCAATGCAAACTGTACAAAGGTCATGCACATATTTCGAGGTGGGCAACCCATGTAATCTCAAGCAATCGAAGTAAACCATGTAAACGTCACGCATGTATCTCGAGGTGGACAACCCATACAAACGACACACACGTATCTGGCGGTGGACAAACCATGCAAACAACACGCACGTATCTCGGAGTGGATAATCCATGCAAACGTCACGCACGTGTCTCGAGGTTGACAACCCATGCAAACGACACGCACGTATCTCGAGGTGGACAAATCCATGCAAACGTCACGCACGTGTCTCAAGGTGGACAACTCATGCAAACATCACGCACGTATCTGGCGGTGGACAACCCATGCAAACAACAGTATCTCGAGGTGGACAACCCATGCAAACAACACGCACGTATCTCAAGGTGGACAATCCCACATTATTTTTGGCATCCACATGGCACCCACGTGGAACACTCCACGTGGCGCCCACATGGAACACTCCGTGTGCGCGCCCAAGTGGAATGTTAAAAAAACATGAATGGCGCATTCGGAGAATGCGCCATTCATGTTAGGGAACATCCACGTGGGCGCCACGTGGATTATTCCACAATACACGAATGGCGCATTATGAGAATGCGCCATTCGTGTAGTTCGCCTCGTGACACGTAGCCACGTAGGCTACACGAATGACGAATTATGAGAATGCGCCATTCGTGTATTTTGAGCGGATTAATTTTTCTCCAACTAATAACGCATTTCCAAAATGTGTTTTATCTTATATTTGGAATAAAAAAAAAATCTAACTTATTTTACTCATTTATATTAATTTTGACAGTACATTTGTAATTTTTCCATGGATTTTGTCCATGTAGTGGTTTGGTCCATGAAGTGCCATTGTCATTTGTCATGTGCTAGCTACTCTATTGTTCAACTCATGCTAAGTCTACATTAACTGAGTTGATGCCCCCTTTTTCATTAATTTTTATTTCACTCTGCAACCTAATTGCTCTTCTGAAATGTCCATTTATGCATTAATTATTTTATATACATAAACAAAAGTGTAAGAGTTGCAAAATTCGCCAATCATTGCCTAATGTGCTTGGAAGTAGTCTAGTTGTTCATTCGGGGATCTCAATTAAAGGTCACAAAAGTTAACTTTTTAATTTTTTGAAGCATATTTTTTGTGAGGTGGTCTTCTTTGGAATAGTCAGGTAATCTTGGGCCATGTTTGATAAAGGGTGGAGTTAACTATCGAGAGATAATTTGGAGGAGAGTTGGAATTAATCTTGTTTGGTTGCCTAACTTCCTTACAAGTTATCTGTCAACTCACACCCAAGGGTGAGAGATATCTTCTCCACCTACACTTAGGGGAGTTATCTCTCAGTAGTCAGTAGTTTGTGAACACAATTACTCATCATTAATTACTTTTTATTACTTACATTTATTTCTTTTGTTTAAAGGGCATTTTTGTTAATTTATATGTTTTATTATTTAAAAATTTACAACTTCCTTGCAAGTTTAAAGTTGAACTAAACGTGAAAATATGATCTTTTATTGTGAGCTCTCACTGTAAGTTAGAAAAAATAAATCAAACGAGGCTTTGGATACAATAGTATTAAGAAAAATCATTTTATGTTTTTGGAACGACTCAGGATGCAAGAGGACGAGCTCAAACTGAGCTTTCCTACAGTCTACTACTAATGAATAGCATGTTCATTTGCATCCCTCGAACGTGTATCTGTTTTCGAAGCTATCCTTATCAAACAAAATTACAAAAGTTGGTTGTATGTATATTAGTTACTTTGCTCTCTTATCTTATCTTATCTAATGGATTTAGGTCCCACTCAATCAATGATGGTAACTGATGAGTAGCAATTCGATGCAGATGTTTTCTTCTGAACCGTATATCGATCTTTACCGTTCAGTACCTGAAACATTGACTAAACAATATCTGTTTCTTTATCATGATTCACTCCCTTAAATGTTCATGCAATAATTCAATGGAACTCCATTAGCCAAGAAAGACGATTAAAGTGGGTTGGACACATCTAAAATCGCAATCCTCGCCTTTTGATAATTTAGTATCTAAAAGAATTATAATCACAATTTTATCGGGATAGTTGATTGTAAGTCTGGTCATGTTCTATTGAATGTATCGAGCCATCATGATTAATAAAATTTTATTTTACTTCAAAAAAATAATCGCAACCACAATTTGGTTAGTGGCCAGAGACTAACACCTAAATTGACAATTTCTTGGAAATGTATTTATGATTGATAGTTATAAAGCATCAACCAAATGGGTAAGTTCTGGATGAATGGTTCTTATTAGGTTAAAAGTTACGACGAGGAAATTCTTCCAAAATCCTAGCAGCAACGCCCTTAGAAGAGGAACTCAAATATGGGGATCGATGACCTTTGGTTTTTGTGCAACATTCCGGCTAGGTGTTATTGGGATTGTCGCGGGTTTCTGGCGAGATCACCGACGACGGCCGTTTTACCTTGGGCTCGATTTTGGAGACAAAGAGGGTGAGTTGGGGCGTGAGTCTCCGCAATCAGTGAAGTCATCCATCACGTGGGACTCGCTTGTGGCGGGAGCAGTCAAAAGGTGGCGGTTCTCACTGGCACAACTGTGATATTATTGAAGTGGCATGTTTCCAATTTCTATATATTCTTCTCTTCGGGTCAAGTTTTTAGTGTTTTTGCTATGTATTTGCTATGTATTTCCGCCTAAGCGTGGTTTGTTGTCCCCGTTGTCGGGGTTGTTGTCTTCGTTGTTGGGGTGATTGTCCCAGCCTTAGGGTTAAAGTTGAGGTCGCACCTTAAAGTTTGTAATAAATGCTCGTTTGATTGGATTATGAACATCTCAATACAAAATCGCTTTGAAAAAAAAAAAAAAAACCACAAACCACCAAACGGGTAGTTCATAAGTTTGGTGTGAGGCACTTGTAAAAGTGGTTGAGAGTTGAGTCTCAAAGTGTCACTTTGGTCTATCTTATTAAAAAAAAAAAAAGATACTGATAGTTATAAAGCTTGTAATATTTACGTCCACAAAATATCCTTTTAATATCTTCCAAACAAATCCACTCTCTTAACTACTTAACTCTCTTATTTTCCTCTACTAATACCTCATTAATATATACAAATCTTTATTAATGGGATCATTATATTTTCTTATCACTCTGTAACACTGTCTTCATATCCCATTTGATGTTATTTATTTTTTTTCTTTGATTGGCAGTTGCACTACTCATTTAGGCTGCACTATTAATCTCTGATTCCAAGAGTGGGTCAGGCCACTGACATCCCTATAATCATCCTATCTAGCGATAGAAGCATGGGCATGACCTAAATATAATCATAACATCACAGCCTTTCACCACGTACGTCTCCGCCATCCGATTTTCATCACATGTACGATCGTCCCAGACAATCCAATCGACGGCTTTCAAACCACGTAGCAACTTAATACCGTACAAACCCCAACACTATATCATGACGCAAAAATAATGAACCAGATCTACGTCGTTTGACCACATTCCATCACAAGCACGTGAAGCGCAGAAACGCTTCAGAGCGTCCCTGCCCGCCACGTGGCCACGTTACCGACAGGCACAGCTAAAGATGGCCGTCCACGCGCCGGATCTAACGGCTGTGGTGAGATCTCCCAAGTAGCCGTTAAAGATAACCGTATTTCAAAAATAAAAAAAGATCTGTTTTTCCTTCTTTTTTTTTGGCTCTGCTGAAGAGTCAGTGTTTTGTAGTACTACATATTAATAAGAGACTCTCTCTGCTGACCACTTCTGAGATTCCATAGCGGTAAAAAGTTCTCCATTTCCAAGAAAATGACTTCTTTTATCTTTCTTTACTGCTGTAGATTGTTTGTTTGTTTCATCTGTCCATGCAATGCCAATGCAAGTGCTGGGCTTTTTTAATGGTAGTGTTTTTAAAGCTTTGCTTTTTTTTTTTTTAATGGGTGTTCTTGATATTTGTTTCAGCTCTGCAAGTCTCCAACATCCATGGTTTTGGGTTTTTATTCTCTGAAGATGACAATAAGCCTTTCTCTTTGTGCTCTATCTCCGAAAAAATTGTTTTTTTTGTTTGTTCTGTTGTAGAGAAATTTGGGTTCTGTTTAATTTTGGCTCAAATACAGAAACAACACATTTGTTGAGTAGATCTTGGCATGCTTTTAGTTTTCACTCATTTAGATCCTAATGAATCATAGTTTGCAGATTTGGGGATTTTGATTAGATTTCTGGGTATGTGTTTTTTTGTTGCTTAAGAGACTTGTATATAGGGTTTGAATGCTGTATAATGGCGGACAATCGATGCGTTTTTCGACGAATTATTAGTGTAGTTTCTACGGCGTCTTAACTTGGAGAACATCGATTTAGGTAGTTCAATGTATTTGTATTAGATGTGTTTGTTTCAGATGATCTGTTCATGAATTTGGTGGTTTAGTATCAGTACTGTGACATTGGGGCAACTGCATTGGCAATGTTGTTGGTTTGAGTGGTTAATTTGAGTTTAATTAAGTAGTTAAAGAGTGATTGATTGGAGGAGGAGGAGGAGGAGGAGGAGGAGGAGAAGGAACTGAGATGGGAACTGTAGAAGATAAGGGTTGTTATAATTATGGTCCGACCACGGAGATCTCGACGAGCAATTCTATTAATTTCGAGTTTCAGAAAGGAAATGGTGTGAATAATAGGGGTTCCCATCATCGAATGGCCTTGGGCAAGCCGACCCCGTCGAAATGGGATGATGCGCAGAAGTGGCTGGTGGGATTGTCAAGAAGTAGGGAGAGAAGGGAGAGAAGCCACCATGGTGGGAATGCTAAGCCACGGAACTCGAATGCGGATGACCGGAGATTGATCGCCCCGGTTCCGCAAGTAGAGGATGATTCTTCTTCTACAAGTCCTGATGATCAGGGGATGAATAAGAGCAGTTGCTCTGTGATTGCTAATCAGGATGAAGGGGAGACGAAGAAGGTGGATTCTAGCGAGTCGTTTTGGAGGATCAATAAGCCTTCGGGGGACTCCGTTTCGGGAATTCGATCGATCTCTGTGAGAGATATGGGGACTGAGATGACGCCGATTGCGAGTCTAGAACCTTCGAGGACTGGCACGCCGATTAGAGCCTCCACACCTGCTGCTACTAGCCCTATTTCCTCAAGGTCCTCTAGTCCAGAGAGATCATCCCATCAACAACAACAACAACAACAACAACCGGGTTTCGCATCTTTGGATAACAGAAGTGAAGCTTCAGCATATGGCAGGACTAGCAATGCAAGTCGATGGTCTAACCGAGAGGAACGGGAATCCAACGCATCTAAGATCAGCAATGACAAGAACTCGGAGCAAGCTAGAAAACCCGATCCTCTTGAGATCCGAGCTATAGCCTGGGATGAGGCCGAACGCGCAAAATATATGGCAAGGTGTTAAATTTTGCACATTTCAATTTGAACAAGTCATACCTGAATTCCTACAAGACTTTGAATATTTATTTTAGTTCATAATAGTGGTAGAGAACCGTCTTATTGTGAATTTCAGGTACAAGCGTGAAGAGGTGAAGATTCAAGCTTGGGAAAACCATGAAAAAAGAAAAGCTGAAATGGAAATGAAAAGGATTGAGGTAAACACACGAAACTACTGCGGCCTTCTCTTTCATATTCATCAGATTTCTTGTTAAACTATGTGATTCATATATGTAGATTTGTGGTGCTAACTTCTGATCCATTCGTGCAAATATAATGGGTGGCTCAATGAATCTTTAAAATTTGTAATACTCAAGCCTGCTTGTGTGGTTAACCCTGACGAAGTTCTTATTTTAGTTACCATTTTTTTCTGATATGTAAGACACATGCTCGATTATTTAAAAGCTGTGTATCAGTTCATCTTCATCAAAGATGTTCTGTTTTGGATTTGTAGCATATTATAGGACTCTATTATTCCACAACTTAGCCAGTTCATTAGTGTTTTTTTTTAACCCGAATGAATGCCTTAACCACCAAATTTAGAGAAAAGCCACAGCGCCTTTCATTTATTTAACTGTGCACCTATCAATCTGGCAAAACCGTGACTTGGCTTCCCCTTCCATTTTTCCTGCTTGAACCTCAACTTATGTTTTCAGTATCCAACCCATTTATACCTTCAAACTGTGCTTCGATCAATTGTAAAATACTAGTCTTGTAACTCTCGTTTATGAAGTATCCGAAAGAATCTGAATTCAGTGTTTGAAAGGCACCTTCATTTAAGTCCTCTCCTAATGCGCGTAGTTATCAAGCACTACTAGCTAGGCCACCATGTACTTTAAACCTCCCCATGCTACGGCTTATTCAAAAATTAAAAGATATAGGTGGCAATTAGAGATCTAACAATTGATTCAAGCTAACATTAACACACTGCGTGTTCTGTCAATCTAGGTTAAGGCAGAAAGATTGAAAGCTCGAGCGCAGGAAAAGACGGTGAATAAGCTTGCTGCAACACGAAGAATAGCAGAAGAAAAGCGTGCAAATGCAGAAGCTAAACTGAACGAGCAAGCTGCAAGGACTTCGGAGAGAGCAGACTATATGAGAAGGGCTGGTCACTTACCTTCCTCTTTCTCCTTCAAGATGCCCTCGCTCTGCTGGTAAGAGTAATGATTGTAACTTGAGATGGTAACATCGAATCACTTTTCATTTCCTGTGAAGCTTATGAATGCAATGTTTATGTGAAAAATCTTATGTTTCCATCAGAAATGCATTTTAACTGTATCCATTGTTAATGTGATAAACTTGGTCAGCGTGTCAAAATAAATCGTGTTCTATCTTGTTAATGCATATGTCTCGATTTGCAAGTTGGAAGGACTTATTCGTCGTTCTATTATGAATTATAATCAAAACTGATTTTAAGAATTGTACTTCATTGTATATTAGACGCCGCCAGTGTTTTTCTCTAAGGGGTTCGGACTTCGGAGATGAAGCCTAGTGCAGTTTATATGTAAACAACCTGTGGTTTCTATTCCATGTATACGTATTGATCATTCACGCAATATCTATGAGTTTCGGAATTATGCTCATCTCCTTGAGCTTATCACATTTGTTACTTGATTAAGCTGTGATTTAACAGTGTATCTCTTTTTCTTAATAGCTGCATCTATAGTAGATTTCTATGGATGCTTTAGCATCCTAGCTCTTTGTCTTCAATATTATGTAGCAGATTCCTAGTGAATAGTATCTGGCTTCTGCCGCGATTGCAGTATTCGTTTGCGGCGACAATCTTTCTACATGTTCATTAATATCTTGGTTTGATGGTTTTGCTTTGTATGCATGCATGCATTTCTTATACTTGTCCTCTTTTCTCTTTCTATGATTACTACATCTTGTCTGCAATATGTGGTCCTGCACTCCTGCTTCTGCTACTGGGGTATTATATAGGTCATCTCCTCTTCATTTTCTGGTGAAACTCATGTCATGTGCTTGACAATGCTTGCTTTGTTTCTAAACACCTGCATTGCTTGAAGCCTTTAACACCCATAATTTTCTATCTATTTGCTTACATCCTCGACTCGACATTTTCCTTCGACGACAAGATCAATATTGATTGCCCCAACCTGGTAATTCCCATCATGGGTAGTTGTGATTATTGAGCTTTGCTATAGAGAACAACAACAACAACAACAACAACATAGCCTCGATCCCAAATTAAGCGGGGTGGCTACATGGATCAAACTTTTCTATTGTGCTTCGATTAAGTGCAATTGATGGTGAGCTTTTCAAACCATTCAAATCCCTCCTAATTAATGCATCTCATGTTAACTTATCCGCCTCTACCTCGTCGAATTTCTACGTTTCTATTGAGTCAAGTTTTTAGTTGGGGCATTTGTAAGCCGTCTTTGCGGTGACAAACCACCGCAACCGCCCTTCCCTTAATCTTTGTATCAATTGGTCTACTCTTACTTGTCTTTGAATTTCTATATTATTAAGAGAAATCGACTATTGCAACAAATGAATGGTCAGGTACTCTGCTACTAAGTAAAACTTGGTCTTAACTCTTGAATCATTTTAATTAACTACTATAATATTTGGAAATCAGCTCAGCACATCACTATATATTCGGTCTTCGCTTCAACGTGAACATAATATACTGGTCTCAAAGCTTTTGGCTACCTTTGCTAATTTTGGCAAACACCTCAAACTAAAAGTTCTCCCCGTACCAATAGAGGCTAGAGCTGAGAGCTATTAGTTTTTGACCATTCAATAGTTCAATCTATTGAAAAAAGTCAAATAGTATCATTTCTTCTCTGAATTTCACGTTTTTGTTGATTTGGTTTTCAAACTTTCATCGGCTCAGTTTTAGTTTCATTTCCCTATACTTTTAATTTTGTTAAGTTTGAAAGTAACGGATACTAACGAAACGGTTCACAATCGATTTTCTGGGTTGAAGAATTAGTTGTGAACTGCCCGTGAATTGCTTGTGAATCGCTTTGTTGGCGACCGTTGCTTTCCAAACTTATCAAAAAGACTAAAAGTAAATGAAAATAAAAGTTTAGAGACTAAAAGTGAATTGATGAAAGTTTAAGGACTAATGGCCCGTTCGGTTCATGGGATAGCATGGGATAAGTGGTGGTACTAAATAATATTAGTGTTTGGTTCGAGTTTTAAATTGATAATGAGATTATTTTAACCTATAGGAGTGGGATAAAATAAAACCATAAAATGAGTGGTATTATTTTAATCTCATTGTTGGTGCATCCAAACCTCTTTAATTTTGTAACTTCATTTATTTAATTACAACCTCTATATCCCCAACCGAACAAGTCCGATGGGACTAATACCCAAACCCATGTTATAATCTCAGTTTAAAATAATTTCATGTTCATAGGTTTATTTTACTTGCGAACCGAACGAGCCATAAATCAATAAAAACTTGAAAGTTTAGGTTGAAAAAGACAATATCAGTTATTTTAAAGCCATAGTAATAAAATATATTAGTTTAAGAAACACAAATTTATTTATTGGCTTCAAAAAAAATAAATACAAATTTATTGATAAAAATTTTCCTTATTGGGCCGAAACATATATCTGGACCGAAGCACGGCCCAATACTCTAAAACGTGGTTCGAACCGGCAAACTAGTCTTCCAAGAAAGCGCGAAACGAATCAGATTGAACAGTGAACGCGAACGAACAGAATTCACCGATCGTCGGGACCGTAAAAAGTTAAAAAAAAAAAAAAAAAAAAAAAAAAAAAAAAAAAAAAAATGGCGGTGGAGAAGAAAAGAACACGAAAGCGAGTGCCAGATCTGTTCTGAGTTGCAGAGACGAAAAACCATTCCAGGTTTTTCCGATCTCAACACTTCAATCTCACTCGCTCGCTCGATCGATCGCCCGCTCTCTCTCTCTGATCGATCTCTCGGTCTCGCTCTCTCGCTAGGGTTTGCTCGTCTTTGTGAACTTTTCAGGTCCCAATGAGATGGCGAGGACGAGCGGGAAGCACAAATCATCGAAACTGGTGTTGATTTTGATTTTGGTTGGTTTTCTCGGGCTAGCTCTCGTCGCGGACTTTCTATGGGCTTCGTCTTCGTCGTACGTCTCAGTCGCGTCGAATTGGGGATTTGATAGGTCTGAAGGAGTTACTGCGCCGAATGTAGAGAAGGTGAGTTGGATCTGATTGTGTTTTGAGTTTGAGTGTTGTTGGATTAGGTTTTGTGGATTGAAGTTCAATGTGTTGTTTGAATTCTAGGAAAAACCTGGTAAGGCAGTGTCGGAACGAGTTTTATCGGCTACTTTTGCAGATTTGGCGGCGCCGGAGCTGCAATGGGAGAAGATGGCTGCTGCGCCTGTGCCGCGGCTGGACGGGGCCGCAATACAGATTAAGAATCTTCTCTATGTGTTTGCTGGATATGGCACAATTGACTATGTAAGAACGGTTTCGTTTTGCGATTTTTCTTGTTCATTTACTTGTTTGTTTACTTGAGAGTGTAAGCCTAACTTGGATCTTGGTTGGTGCTTTTGCTAGTTGTTAAGTTTCTACCATTGATTAGACATTGTATGCGAAATGAAGGATTTTAAAATAGTGAACTTGCTTTCGACAACGATGATGAATCTCTTATATTAATACTATGACTGAGATGCGTGTAGTGGAATAATATTTGGTGGAGAAGACTACTTTCTAATAAAGGTTCAGGAGCGCGCATCCGCTATTCATTTTCGATAAATATATATATATATATATATATATATGCTGATATATGGTTCTTTTCATCCTATTGTTCTTGAGAGATTTTGAATATTCAAAGTCAATTACACCTCTTTTCTTTCAGATGATACCCGAAAAATTGCTCATAATGTTGTAGTCGAAACGAATATTTTCTAATGCATTTGTATAATAATATGTAGTAGAAGTATATGAATTAGCTTAAACGGAAGGTATGACCTATAGTAATTAATGTCAAAAGGGGTGCAGTGCTCATCTCGATAATTGGAGTTGAGGATGAAGGGTGCCTTCTTACATCCTCTAAAATTAACCACATTTCTATTCCTACTGAACTATCCTTCGCCCAAGGGTTTCATATTTTATTTGAGCAACCGTCGAGCTTAATAGCATGTTTTTTTCATTTACATATGGGAAAGTTGGTGCATTTCACAAAAGTGATGGGAAGAATTAGATTTGATCCCTCTTCAAATGATTACTTTTTCAGTATGTTTTACAATTTATTTCCTGATATTAATTAAACACTCTAATCATTGTCTGGTCATTGTCACACAGGTCCATTCTCATGTGGATATTTACAATTTTACGGATAATACCTGGGGTCGAAGGTTTGATATGCCGAAAGAAATGGCACATTCACATTTGGGAATGGTAACAGATGGTAGATATATTTATGTTGTCACTGGACAATATGGCCCCCAATGCAGAGGGCCTACTGCTCAAACTTTTGTTTTGGACACAGAGACGAAACAGTGGAAGGATATGCTACCTCTGCCAGTTCCTAGGTATGCACCAGCAACCCAACTTTGGAGAGGTAGGCTGCATGTGATGGGTGGCAGCAAGGAGGATCGCCATGAGCCTGCATTCGAGCATTGGAGTATTGCAGTAAAGAATGGCAGGGTGCTAGAGAAAGAATGGCGTAAAGAAATACCTATTCCACGAGGGGGACCTCACAGGTGGTGTTGATTTTTTTGCCGAATGGTTCTCTTAATTGTTAGTTTGACATTTTTCAATTGCCTATTCTCAACTGCATGTTTGACGTGTTCATGCATTATATTTCATGATTCACTCTTCGAACTAGATCAAACAAATTTTAGACTCATAAAATTACTTTTCATAGGTTTTCGATTGGTGAGGAATCTTTCAAGTGAAAATAAAGATATTGTTTTTTGTTTATCAAATATATCATCTCTCATGCTGTTATCCCACAGGGCTTGTGTTGTGTTTAATAATCGCCTCTATGCAATTGGTGGTCAAGAGGGCGATTTTATGGCCAAACCTGGATCACCAATTTTCAAGTGTTCACGGAGAAATGAGGTACCTTAACCTGTTCTTTATTTTCTCTTCGTTGAAGTAATATTATTAGTTGTCGTAGGAATTTTTTTTCTTCAATTACATAGGCTGGCTATTACTTTGTTTTAGAATAGGAATTTGTAGGAATTACCGTTGTATTTTTTTTTTTTTTTTTAAATAAATATGGTTCCCGTCTTTCATATTTATCTTTTTATATTACCAAAGAAAGTTTATTCATTATAGAAGTAATAAGATATTAACCAACTATATATAGATATTTATATTCTGATGTTTGTTTGTTGTAGTGGAGTTCGAGCCTCAATGTAGGCAAGTTGTGGTTTCTTTCTTATCCCCAAAAAAAAAAAAAAAAAAAAAATGTATATGCTCTCTCGTGGACAAAATTGTTTCTGTGCTTACTGTAATCGCTTCTATACAAAAACTTGAATGTTTCTTAGGTTGTGGTTGGTGAAATTTTTGGTTGAGATTTTATATCGTGATCATGAAAAAATTATCCCTCCGGAACTTTCTTTTGTATATAGAAGAATCTTCTAATAATTAACAAATTGAAGCTCTGATAGTGTTTTAGTTGTGTCATTTGAAATTTCTACCTTACTTTCTATTGCTCGTTAATGCCTTTAATTTTAAATTCTTAATGCTTCAGGTGGTTTTTGATAATGTTTATATGCTGGATGATGATATGACGTGGAAGGATATGCCTCCCATGCCAAAGCCCGACTCTCATATAGAGTTTGCATGGGCTATTGTGAATAATTCTCTTGTAATTGCTGGTGGCACAACTGAGAAGCATCCTGTGACAAAGAAGATGATCTTGGTTGGAGAAATGTTCCAATTTAATTTCGACACCCAGGTAATATGGTTCTATTGCTTTTGCTTACGAACTTTAATGTCAGTGGACTGTTTTGTTTATGACAATATTTAGTTGCAGTATGACCCTCTAACTAGTTGGGACATCCTGGCCTTCATTTTAGTTCTCCTTCCTTATATCCCAAAAAATCATGTAGTTTTTAGTCCAATTGTAGGACACTAGCATTGGACTGGTTTCGTTCTGTCTGGCTGTTTATTCTACTTTTGGGACTGAGGCTATGTTGTTGTTGTTGTTGTTGTTGTTGTTGTTGTTGTTGTTGTTGTTGTTGTTGTTGTTGCTGTTGTTGTTGTATGTGCCCCGCTACACCATGGTCCTTTCTTCGACAATGAACTCATGTTTTGCATATTTCATGTTTTGCATTTTACTATTTTATAGGTCCTTGAGAATGTGAAGGCACCGGGTGCCTGGTTTGTCTCTTGGCTGAGTAGAAAGAAATTGTGACCTCTGATCAAACACGCATTGTTTGAAATTGTGTCCGCGTATCTAGGCAATTTTGTTCCATAATGACTGCATCTGTAGCATCTTAGAGGGAAAAAAATAAAAGGAAGCCATAGCTGGGAAGCCAATTAGCAGTAGAAACTTATGAAATTTGGCTTTCTGTGAAACTAAAACTCTTCTAATTAAATCAAATACATAGTTGGCTGGGAATATTCATCTTTCTTTTTACATGCATTATATGTCCCATGACCTCAACTAATTTGGGGTGGAGGCTATTATGATGATGTTGTTGTTGTTGTCGTGGATGTTTTATCTGTCCTATGTTTGCTGGCGTGCCTGACTTGCAATTGTGACCTCTGATCAAACACGCATTGTTTCGATGTTATTCTCATAATGCTTCTGCTTCCATGGTTTGTTGATAATTTGCAGAAGTGGTCAGTGATTGGGAAATTGCCTTTCCGTGTGAAAACCACTTTGGTGGGATACTGGGATGGATGGCTTTACTTCACGTCAGGGCAGCGGGATCGGGGACCGGATGATCCAGCACCTAGGAAAGTCATTGGAGAAATGTATAGAACCAAATTGAAATTGTGAACTGCTCTCGCATCAACTCAACCAAGTGTAGGCTAATTAAGGTTTGCCCATTTTTTTGAATATCTCATCTATATATTATTGTTTGCAGTTTTGCTTCGTATGCTGAGATAGCTGAACCTATTCTACTTGTTTAGATTTGCTTTGTAATTTTCGTTTTTCTACACGTCAAAATACTATTTCTGCCGATCATTCAAGTGAACCATGTCATACTACAACCGTATGCTTGGATAAATACTCAAAAATTCTTGAATAATGACCCTATTAAGTCCTCTCGGAAACTTTTTTTTTAAAAAAAAAAAAAAAAATAAAAAACAAAAATAAAAAACAAACAAAAATGTTGTTCCATTACATGGTTATGTTAAATGATTTGGAAAGCACACCATTAGCTACATTAAATCGAGAGCAACAAATGAGTTTGTTCCATTAAGTCGACTGCAACTAATTTGGAATTGAGGCTATATTGTTGGTTTAGACAGTCATGCTGGGTTCTGTGATGTTCTCATGTTCACATGATTGATGCCCTTGATGATTAAATTAGGCTCAGGCTATTCGAACTCCACGTTTTGCTCCTTTTACTTCATTTTTGAATTTTTTTTTTAGCCCCTAGTAAAATGATCTAACTACTTATCCATATAGAAGAGTTTTTACTGCTTTTATCCCACTCCTACTACACTTAGTGACTTAGTACAAGTGCTCTATAATGACCAAAATCGAGAATGGAGATGATTGAAGGGTGGTGGGATGAGGGCAGGAGATAAGGTAAACATTCATTGAAGATAAGGGATAATTTTGAAATAATTTACAAAAAAGTGAGATAAAAGCAGTAAATAAAATTCAAAAATGAGGTACAGTGAAGTAATAGAGTAAATGGAGCAAAACGTAACATCCGAATAGCCGTGGCCTTAAATTATTTGAACCTGGCTACCGTAAATGTCTCCAAGAACACACTGGATCTTAAAAGAAAATCGTAAAATTGAACCACTCTTATTTACAGAGAAGGTCGATGGGAATAACAGATACATGGTGAGAAATATCTAAAAACCCAGTTAGGGATACAAAAATTAAAATGAAGTGAATAAAGCTTCCTTTACAGAGAGGTGATAGAATAATTAGCATTTTCTTTTCTTCCTTGGAAGGCAAACTTTCAGAAGATCACGCACAGGCAGTAGCTGCACATACTACTACAAACAGCAAATTTGTTGAGTGGAAGTACGAGTCCTGATTCTGATAAGCACCCTTGACGCGTCCAGCCTCTCAGAACTCACTGCAAACTTTTTGTACAAATACATTGAAGGTATATAAGAGGCAAATAGAACATATCTCACATGCAAGAAAATATATGAAAGAAATTCAGAAAAATGTAGGATATGCACTTCAACCGCCTTTGTCGTGGGACGAGCAACCATTGGCCACACGGGCTTAGTGGTTTGCCTTAAAATGGTGCCTTAGGTTCCGACTTTGGAGTCATCCCTTGCCAAACCCACAATAAACTACTGCGCTGAATTAGGAACGTCTAAAACGATTTGAGACTAAACATTTTGAGTGGGATTCTAACGTATAGCAAATTCCTAAATGCATCTAATTAGCTAACAAAAAAAAAAAAAAAAAATTGAAGAAGAAAGTGGAAATGATCCTCCAAATGACTAAAGCTTTCTCTACCCCTATTTGTTGAAATGAATGCTTGTCCACCAAATCTATACTTTCATAAGCACTTAGGAGGATAAGTAAACCATATAATGCTTCAGATGGTTGAGTTCATTGAAAAAGAAGATTGACAATAAAAAGCATGCAAAATCATGGAAGCATGAACCTACCATATGAAAAGTCAGTTGTTCAGAAGTTGACCGCCCAGATGGTTAACATGTGCAGCTACTATCTTGAGTGTTTTAGCACATCATTGAAAGAGAACAAATTTCTGCAGTTTAGGAAACAAATCAATTACTAATTTGAGACGAGGCTTTGTTGCTATTGTAAGAAAAATAAATGAACTAGTAACCTTGTGCGCACATAGTTAAAGAGTAAAGAAAATTAACAAATTTCTGCAGCTAAGAAAACAAGTCAATTAGTAGCCACAGCCCACACTACAAAGAGAGAGAAAGAAAGTTTTCTTTTCTGACCTTTATTTCAGTAGAGGAGCATAGGGAGCTGGGCATGGAGAAACAGTGTCATCAGGCAATCGATTAATCAGTTCAAGAATAGCATCAAGGCATGCATGTAGAATTTTCTTTTCTAACTTGACAAGCTGAGTAGCAACTCGCTTCTTTGGGTCTATATTGCAATCTGCCAACTGATACATTATAGAGTGAAAAATGACTCAGTATTGCAATCAGAAAAATTGAATGTCCTAAACTTAGTGATGCAAGATTACCAAAGTTTCATCCTCAGAAAGAGTAGTTGGGTATCTAGATAATCGAGAGGTAAAATAATCAGAAATTTGTTCGAGAACTGCTCGTTCCATACAGGGACTCACCTGCAGTAACATATTAAATTTACAGTGAGCTCATGTTCCAAGAATGTGCATATGACAGCGTATGAATTTTACAAAGAAGATTGACCATTTAGAGGCCCTTATAGTCTTTCTTATGACATTTGTAATTAGTCATAAACCATTGTATAAGAGAAGAAAGTGGCCAACAAAAAAATATTTTATTAGCAAAAGTATGCAGCAAGTGAACGCATCTGTGAGGGACACATCAAGTGCGGTAAGAGATCCATAGACTCTTAAATATTAAAAGGAAATTGGGTGTTTACCTAAACTACTTCAACTAATGAAGCAGTTCCACCATCCAAATTAGCAAGAAAAAACTTGATAGTTCAAGATTCACAATGCAGTACTGTGAAATAAGGATAATAAAAGGGATCTCAGTAGTAATTTCCCTACACGTTGGAGTTTGAAGTTTTGAACAAACCAAAAATTGTCAGAAAGAATGTAAGAACGGTGACATCTTCAGGAAAATGAAGAAAAACTCTATTTGATAAGAGAATAGCAGTAACAGAGAGTATAGTAGATAACTTACAGGACATATAGGACCTTGGGAAGATATGACCGACTGCATCTCTGATGTATCTGAAACATAGCCTAACCTCATATAGGGAAGCATATCTGAAATAGCTTCTCTTTCTTTTCCAGCATATACCTACAAAAATAAGTTATCACGACAAATAAGACATACCCAGATAAACATCTGCAACAACACATAAACAGAAGTTGATTTGCATACATGAAAAGTTTGCACAGTTAGTTTCCCATTCCTCTGAGCAACCATTCTTTTGTCTTGAAATTGAGGATCTTCAGTGTTCAATGATGCCTATAATAAAATGAATACATTAATGCAATTACTTTTCAAATTAACAAAATGGAGATGCAAACTTTTCAAATAAGCAGGACAATTTGAACCTTACCTCAACCACAAGCCGGTCATAGGGATTATCTTCATCAACAAAACCATAATTTATAAGCAATTTTGAGTTTGGCTGTGGACCACACCTGCAAGAAAAATAGCAAATGCAGAGCAACTTTCTATTATAATTTATCAATAGACAAGCCAAACAAATGGATGATCTTTTCAAAAGAATAATTACCAGACTACAATTGGTTCCCCGGCCTTATAAGGACGGTCAACTACCAGCTGAACAGCATCCTCCACAGCAGTCAACATTGCCTTGCAATTGCTTTTGTAAGCTAGTAGCGGGGGACCTAATGGGACCAAAGCAAATCTCCGTGCCAAACTGACTTTCTACCATACGAAGCATTTGCATGCTCAGTTTATTATAAAATAGGTTTAACAGTGAAGTGTTTTGTCAATAAGTAGCAATATTACCTGCAAATGAACAACACAAGACTGAACTGCAACAAAAGCTTGTTTAAAGATCTCGAACGGAAATGCCTCAGTAGGAATATCATAGGGGTATTGCTGAAAAAATAGGAAAAAAATATTACCATAACGAGAACAACAAAGTCATCAATCCTTTACAGAGTGCCAAGTTAAGTTAAAATAAAATAGCCAATTAACAGACGCATATTTGCAACGGAAGCTTCAATAGAAGATAACCTTGAAGAGAGACCCTGCCATAAACCAAACCGTGTCTAGTTCATTATACTCTCTCTTGATACCCTCATCCCTTTCTTTCACTTCAGCCTGAATAACGCAGAAAAGAACTAAAAATGCTTTAGCAAGTTAAATTCCACAAACATTTCTAGATGCATTGTCAAGCATTTCCACTTAACTAACATTTAAGAGAAACGCAGATACGCAGTTCCAATTCAGCTGTCGTGCTCACTTTAAAGTACGCAAGATCAGATAATTGGATGAAAAAACTCAGACTTATGCTCATCTAAGCAAAGCTAATGCACTACCTTTGTGAAACTTCCAGTCAAGTAAGCCATTTCAGCTTCCGACCATAGAAGAGGCGATTCCACCGCCAATTGACCCCTCCCTCGTTGTCTATCTAACTCCCTAATAAACGGATACCAGAAAGACTTCTTTCCTTGCTTTTTCTCATACATGAGATACAATGCCAAGCAAGCCAATTCGGATAACCTGTTTGTCGTCAACAGCTCCGCTGAAACAAAAATCGCGAAAGCCCATCTCTTAGTCGATACCAACAGTTAATAAAAAATGCCATATCTTTGTTTCTAACTATTCCTTGATTTCCTAAGCTAAGACCATATCAATGAAATGCGAAATTGAACTCCAAAATAGTGAAATTTCTCATACCAATTGTCTCATTTCCCAAAATTCTTTCTAGCGTTACGACCAATGAATTCGGAACCGAGAATGCAATGTCTCCAGCCTGAAACCACAATAATGACAACAATAAGAACGCAACAATCATCAGCTCAACAATTCATCTGAGTACAATTTTTTTTTTTTTTTTTTTTTGATATCCGCGGTATCCACCCTATCCTGACTATTCCACGAGGCCTTGGCATAATCGACCATTGCATATCCCGGAGGCCCTAGCAATCTTACCACACCGAAAAATCAAAACTGAGGTAGTGCGCTTAACTCCCACAACCCCGCCGCCCTTACTTTTGTGGCGACCCATCTGAGTACAATTTCGAGGCAATTTGCACACAAAACAAACAAAAAGAAACAATGACCTGAAGATCCTCGCTCGCCGCGACGTAATGTATCGGCCTGTGCTTCTCATCATGCGAAGGCTTCTCCTTGAGAACGACCTTACAAGGCGGAAGTCCCTTGCTGTGCATCCAAGTCTTCAGATCCCCAAAATCCTCACTTTTCTTCACATTGTGGGAGCTGGAGCTCGAATTCCTGTCTTCCTTGCGCGAACCACTGACCAGTGTGTCGGCATTCGAGGCCAAGCACAGATTTCTTCGAAGAATCGCCCTGGACCGCGCGGGGAGCAAATGAGTCGATTGCGAAACCCTAGAAAACACCGAGAGGGGACGCGACGTGGATGATGAAGAGCATGAACACGAGCGAGTCTTCGTCGCCGTCGTCGTCGTCGATGCGATGAATTGGGAGGTCTGGAGGAATGCGGAGTCCATGGCGATTGTTGGATTTGGGAATTAGGGTTTGTTGTTTTGGAGAGATCGGAGAATTTGGAGCTACTGATGCCTGATGGTGAGAGAGGTTGAGGTCTGTTTGGTTTGTGGGTTTTGTTTTGGATTAAATGAGGGTCGAATATAAAACAAGGGATAAGAGAGGGCAGTGGGGACTTCTGCAGAAGAAACTGGAGGCTCTCGTTTTGTGACTCTCGAGTCTCGACTATCTAGACCTGATTTTCGAGGGAAAAATATCTTGATACTAGTACTGTAGCCTAGTATATTTGGTGAGATAAACATCCCTTACCAAATAAAGTTTGGAGAGGCGGTGGATTTTAGTTGAAGTCAAAAAAAAAAAATATATATTTATAAAGAATGCTAGAATAATACATCTGTGTATAACAACAGGCACAATGCACCCATATTTATCGTGTTATACATTATGATATGCGTGAGTCCACATCTTGAGGTGCGCACAACAGACAATGGACGCAGGGTTGTTGTGATGTCATTGTAGCATTTCATTTTTTTTAAGTAAAATTTTAAATTAAGTATAGACAAACCTAAATTGTTGTTGCGAACTCATAAGTTTATTGGGTTATAACGAATTTACGTAACTACTACAATCTACAACAGACTTTAATCGTTCAATCAAAATTTAAGATGACATTTACTAAATATCATCTAAAGATCTAACATTTAAGAGGCAGCTAAACGGACCGCATTTGTTGTTCAACGTACCTCATTACTCGATCGAATTTCGTCAAATTTGAATCGGATGTAAGAGTGCGATTCGAGAGTGAGTTTCGATTGAGTGACCGAGGTATGAGTGAGGGAGGGTGAGTGGAGTACGGGTAAGTAAAAACCCTTTTATTTGGAGGGGCAACATTGTCATTTCTCTTAGGGGTCAAAAATGAAAATTGAAAATAGGATCCGCAAGAGCTAAGGTCCGGTTAGCCTCTTTCAACATTTATTAATTGTATAATCCACACGACTAAGACTATATTCTTTCTTTTGAAAAATTGTAGAGTTTAGCCATTGTAGCTATTCTACAGTGATTTATTGCTTTTTAAAGTAGCATTTCTAAACTTATCATGGTACAACACTATAGAGTTTTTAAAAAACCATACTAATAAAAAAAAATACATATAAGCCATTTACACTAATTCAAAACACACATTATACATCGAGATTTATGTTTATCGTATTTCAAAAGTGATGACTCAAAAGTATGATGCGACTCCGGTGCGACGTGGCCGTTGTAATTGTAGCTCTTTTCATTTTCTTTTCGGGCGCGCCAATGGTGAAAACAAAGAAATGTTTCTAAAGTAGTGCGTTAAAAGCACGCACTTCCAAACCAGTCCATTCACAGATTCAATCTTCTTCTACTTCAATGGCGAAACCGAATCAACCAAGCTCTTCAATCGATCAGAAGAGCGGTTTCTGCTCCGCAACCAAGATCTTCCACAGCCTCAAACCCCCAATTCTCCTCCCACCGGAACACCAAACCCTCTCCGTCACCGACTTCGCATTCTCTCTTTCCCGGACCTCTCCCTCGCCGGAAACCGCCGCTCTGATCGATTCCGCCACCGCAAACCGCCTCTCGTACCGCGATCTCGGTCGCCGGACCGAAACCCTAGCTTCGTCCCTGCAAAGCCGCCTCGGCCTCTCGAGAGGCGACACGGCGTTCGTGATCGCTCCGTCTAGTGTTCAATTACCGATTCTCTACTTATCTCTCATTTCGATTGGCGTCGTCATCTCTCCCGCCAATCCGTCCAATACCGAGTCCGAAATTTCCCGCCAAATTGAGATATGCAAACCGACCATCGCATTCGCTACGTCCGCCACAGCTCGCAAGCTCTCGTCGAACCGAGTCGCAACCGTTCTGATCGACTCGGCCGAGTTCGAGTCCACGAGCGAAATCGGGACCGACTCGGTCGAGGTGACTCAGTCCGACACGGCAGCTATCCTCTTCTCTTCGGGGACTACGGGGCCGGTCAAAGGAGTGACGTTGACTTATAGAAACCTGGTCAACGTCGTCTTGGGAGCTCACACGTCCCGGCCGAGGAGAGAGTCTCAGCAGAGGGTGGTTCTGTTAACGGTGCCGTTATTTCACGGTTACGGACTGTCGTGGCTTTTGAAGAGTCTGGCGGTGGGAGAGAGTCTTGTGTTGTTGACCGAGAAGTTTGACGCACTGCGGACGATCAGAGCCGTTGAGAGGTTCGAGATCACGGATATGGTGTTGGCTCCGCCAGCATTGGTTGCTATGACGAGAGTTGAGGACGCTTTAATGGACGGTCGCGATTTGAGATCTCTTTCGCGCGTGGTGTGCGGTGGGGCCCCCATCGGTATGGAGACGGTGATGAGGTTCAAGTCACGGTTCCCAACCGTGATATTGGCTCAGGTTAGTACTAAATTATTGATCGTGGCCTCATGAATGACTTTTATAGGGGCGTTGTTTCAATTCAAGTATCATAGATGGAGAAAATTGGATTGTAATGTACAGTGGCCGAACTATTAGTAGGTTGTGTGTAAAACCAAATTTTACTGATCTATATTTATTTGTGGGTACTATAAGGGGTACGGCCTGACCGAGGCACATGGCGGAGTGTCTTTAAATCTTGAGGGTCCATCAGACAACAAGCGTCTGGAGTCGGTGGGGCGACTGGGCTCGAACGTCGAGGCGAAGATTGTGGACCCTGACTCGGGAGAAGGGTTGCCTCCGCGCGTACGTGGGGAGCTTTACATTAGAGGGCCAATGATCATGAAGGGTATTCTCTTGTTATTCTTACCCTCAAATCCTGCTATGTAGTCTGCTATATATCAAAACATTAATCTCATCTTTTTATTTAGTATTTTGTTTAAATTTGAATTCAAAGGTTTATGAATTCGAATAGAGTAAAAGAGTTTGATCCATGCAGCCTGCGGGCTAATTTTGATTGAGACTTCGTTGTTGTAGTGATTTTTTTTGGTTCTTAAATTAAAAGCATACTAATCAACAAACAGACTGTTTTTCGGATTTTTGTTGTTAGGGTACATTGGGGACAAAGAGGCTACAATGGGAACTTTGGATTCTGAAGGGTGGATGAGAACAGGGGATTTGTGTTACATTGATGAAGAAGGGTACCTTTTTATAGTGGACAGATTGAAAGAGTTGATAAAATACAATGGCTACCAGGTGACTGAGAATGGTGTTTCTTTATAAACTTGTGTACATAGTCGTTGCTAGGGGTGGCAAAAAAAGGGGACCAGACATAAACGGACCGGACATCCCTTTCTTATAATGATTAAATTTAGTATCCGGTCCCCTTCCCCTTTTTAAAACGAGCACTTTTTTTTGTCAAGACCCGTATTTTTGTAAAACATACTGTTGGGTTTTGGGGTTCATACGCAGAGGAAATTACAAAATAATTTTGACAAAAACCCCGACAGGATCCGAATCTAATTCTATTAAAAACGTTTAAACCATGAAAACTTAATCATACCTCGGTTGCAATATACCTTTCGAAGGTTGATCGATCTCTAAGGCGCGCTAACGACGAACGCCTCTACCAGAAATCACACACGAACGGTGGTCGAGATTCGAAGTGCTAGCTTCGAGAGAATATCAAACCTTTTGTTTATCTCCAAAACGATCCAGAGCGTGTCAGAAAACCCTAATTCGTTTCTAAACGAAAATAGAGTTTCGGCCCTTAATATTTTTCTATGTGTTCTAACTTAAAGCGTCTATTTATACAACCCTTGTATATAGACAGTTAAGTAAATTACACATATACCCCTACTTAAAGAAGTATAAGTGTAATACACCACAAGGACGTTTCTGTCACAAATTTTATCATATAAAATTCGTTTTTCTAGAACCATCTTAAAATCTCGCAAAATCATTCTTAGTGTGCGACCCAATAGGCTCATACAACGTTGGTAGTGTACCAAAACTCATTTTGGTATACAAGTCATAAGCGCCTCTAGCAAGGCATTATGACTACCCAAGTTGTACGAATATCAAATCGATACAACCTAATCAATAATGTATATAACATCCTTTTGTCACACGATATCCTTTTGATCAAACATAAGGCATGGAATCGTCATCCAACATGTTCAATCGTACTAGTCTCGATCTCTGGTAGATGAAAATATCCAAGTGACATTGATCAATATCAATTCACTTAGACTAGGCCTTTTAACAGCCTAACACATCGAGAGATCCACCGAATATCTCTCTTTATATGAGAGGGACAAATTCTATCTTGATTACACAACTTCATCACATTGCTCACACAAGTAACCAATCACAACCTTTATAATCGTCCAGGTTAAAGACAACGTTTGATTGTGTCAAATCACCGTGTTCATAACGTTGAAGTCTCTGGTAATCTCAAGTCGAGGACCTCGAAAAATATACCTATCATGAGAAACAACTATGACTTAATCCATGTAATGTTCTCATAGCGGGTCTGGCCCAAGACTTTGTTCCCTAACAAGTACTCGTGATCTTGATTTGTATCCCTATACGTATAATCATCATATGATCATCAATCAAGACTCACACTAGTCTTAATTCATTATAGTTCCCAGTATAATGATCGACCAAAGACATTTAGGATATTTCTATAAATACCCATGGATCTTATTATAATGTAAACATGCAAATTAATTATAATAAACAACAAATGAAATCCTCTATTTTATTAACTAAAAGTATTCATAAAGACAGGTAATAGATTGACCTATGGCACATGCCCCAACACATACGGCACCCGTTTGTCCGATTTTTATTTTTAAATATGATTAAATATTTTATTTATCAATTATTTTTTAAAAAAAACCTAAACAACAAGTCTACAAGTCACCTAACATTCAATTACCAAAAAATAAATATATAACATCACAATTTTTTAATTTTCAAAAGGCTTAAAAAGTTAAAAACTATACACTAAATCACTGATACACATTACACATAGTGTTTGGTCCGTTTGGATTTTGGAATCACTTGATGACATGGAGTGTGAAATTACCTATATGCCCTTCAAATTAATCATAAACGGGTACTCGTTTTTTTGAAATTTTTATCCGGACCCGAATTCGTATTTTTAAACGAACACAAAAAATTGTCCAGACCCGTATGTTTTTTACAAAAATATTGTACCAACCCGTTTAAAACACAAAACCGGACAAACGGGTATGGACATTGGACAACTTTGCTATATTTTCTTTTTCACGATTCCTATTTGCTTTATTGGCTAAAACTAAAAGAAGGTTGTTTTTTTTTTTTTTTTTTTTTTTAATAAGAAAAAAACCAATCTTCCCGCCCTCGGATTCGAAACTCCAGACCCTTACATACCCCATACCAAGCCAATCAGCTACCCACATTATTGGTGGCTAAAAGAAAGTTGTATGATAATCCTCTTAGAAGCATATGAACGTTTGTGCTTAAAATGTCTCAGGTTCCACCTGTTGAACTGGAGAAGCTGCTGATCTCTCATCCGGACATCATAGACGCGGCAGTGATTCCGTGAGTTCCAGTCTTCAAACTTCTACATTTTGAAATATACAAGACCCTTATATAGATGATGTCGATACGCCTCAAATCATGTGTTTTTTGTGACTCATGAAGTCATGATGCATCTAAGTCAGGCATTCACTATAATTAAGTTAAAATGCTTAAACAATTATTTGATGGTTGATTTATAGCTTACATGTGTATTGAGTTGGGAAAATGGCAGGTACCCTGATGAAGAAGCAGGTCAAGTGCCCATGGCATTTGTGGTTCGGTGCGATCAGAGCAACCTCAACAAAGCACAAGTCATGGATTATGTAGCTAAACAGGTGCATCCATATGTAGTTACAAGTTAACATCCAATCACAGAAAAAATACAAATTAAGTCTCAACAAACCTATACTTCAGTAGAATCAGTACTAACTAAAGACCAATTTCATGTGATAGGTTGCACCATACAAGAAGATAAGAAGAGTGTCATTTGTTGCTTCCATACCCAAGAACCCAGCAGGGAAGATATTAAGGAGGGAACTGGTAAAGCTTGCCCTCTCCCATTCTCCCTCAAAGCTATAGTACTCTCATTTACTTATAGCAAACCTCCAGTTCAGCTCAACATGAACAGGTGAGTGATCTGCAAAACCTCATAAATTTGCTGCTCTGTTAGACAAAATTCTTAAATATTACCGGGCCTGGCCCATTAGTTATGAGTCCTGGTTTGCTCTGATTAGTTTATGTTTTGAACAGCTGGGCTTAGCTGTCCGGCCCATGTAGGCCATTAATTGCCATCCTTAGTTCACTGTTTTCAGGTGACTAATTTGGCATTGCTGCTCCTATCCCAGCTGCAACGTAGTGGAACATGCATGCTCTCACTTCCGTGAAGTCGGGTGATTGAATCTTGAAAAAACAGTGAACTTAATTAGTACTTTAATTTTTTTTTTGTTTAATTTGAAATTTTGGAAGAAAAATATTTAGTAGTAAATGATAATAATTAATGATCGAGTTTGTGTTGAGCCTTAGTAGTTGAGGACATTAAAGGCTCTTGAAGTAGATTGAGCAAATCTGTCTGTCTTTTTCTTACCTGGCCCGGTCCCTACCAAGAACCAACCTAAAATAGAAAGAGCCATCTAATTATTCATTAAAATGATTAATTATGGTTATTCAATTTGCTCTATATATGTATAGCTTCAATGGAGTACAATTGCTTAGGTAGGCATGGTACATGGAAGAAGAAGATAATGTCTATCAGAGTCCAAGGGTATGACATATATAAGATAGTGGTACGAGTTGGAAATTTATTATTTCTTGACAAAAGAAAAAGTTGGCAATTTATTATTTATTAACGCAGATTAATGGGACAAGTTGGAATCCAAGAATCAAACTGCAGTATTATCTTCATTAAAACTCAACCGCACTCTTGACTTGATCAGTTAGTCTACAAATCATTTAAGGGCAACGGTAGATCATTTTTGTAGATAAATTTTCGATGCACCTCCATGTATTATTCAAGGAAAATGCTTTTGTAATTAAGAGAAGACACGTACTTGTTGACGTCTCTTGATTTTCATTGACATGTATCCGTGTGTGCTTATCTTTAATTTATAGGTTACGTCCCTAGATCATGTTCTTAGTCGTGATGATTTTTATTTACAGATGATACTCATTTTGCATCTTTAAATATAAAAGACCTCTGCAGGAGACATGGCTGCAAACTCGTACATTCCATGATCGAAGACAAAATATGGAGGACTCCATCAAGAATAAAAATTAGTTAATAATCAACATTACATAGAATAAGAAAATTTAAAAGAGCCATATGAAATAAAAATATATATAAAAAAAACTTTGTAGAATGATAAAATACAATGAAAATATATAGTTCATCCAACAAATCTAAAGTGAAACCAACATTTACATTGAAAATATGGTGGACTCCATCAAGAATATAAATTATTTAATAATCAACATCACATAGAATAAAAAAATTTAAAAGAGCCATATGAAATAAAAATATGTAGTTCATCCAACAAATCTATGTGAAAAACAACATTTACATTGAAAATTTAAGGCAATTTTAGTATCTAATTTTAAAAGTACGTTGTGGAACTACAAATCATCTCCAAAAACACATCATGAATTCATTGAATTGCATCAAAAAGAGAAAGGAATGAGCAATAACAACATAGCAAAACTAAGAAAAAAAAAAGAATAATTAGACTCTACTTCAATCTTGTAGAACAAACTAAAAAATAAAGATTATTGATCTGAACAATGCTCACCAGAAGTTGTCGACAATCATGGGTCATTTCTAAAATTTTGCTTTTTAGAATTGTGATTGACTTCTGAAAAGAAAAACAAAACAAAAAAAGATTAGAATCAAAACCCAAAAGAAGAAGATTGACATTTTCGTGTACATGTAGGATATAAATAATTTTTTAAAATCAATGCATATTTGTAACTACTTAGTGAAATAAACGGTTTCGATATTGTAACTCCTGATTAAGGGCATCATTATAAAGTGTAAATTAAACAATGAAACGTTACATAATAATTTAAAATCGAAACGATTATTTTGAAAAAGTAGAAGTTGAAAGATGAGAATTTGATGTAACATACATTATTTTAAATTTGCAAATGAAATTTCCATATTTGTTAATTATTGATTTAAGAAAGAATTAAAAGTTAGAGATAAAATTATATATTTGAAGAATCCATATTAATATTTAATAATTAATAAATAGGGAGTCTTGGGAGTGCCACGTGGCGATATAATTTTATATAACCTACATCATTTTAAATTCGTAAATTAAATTTCTATTTTGTTAATTATTGATTTAAGAAAGAATTAAAAGTTAGAGATACAATTAGAGATTTGAAAAATTCATATAAATAAATAGGGAGTCTTGAGAGTGCCACATGGCGATAGAACTTTATGTAACCTACATCATTTTAAATTCGTAAATTAAATTTTTATATTTGGTAATTATTGATTTAAAAAAAATAAAATTTAGAGATAAAATTAGAGATTTGAAAAATCATATTAATAAATAGGGAGTCTTGGAAGTGCCACGTGGCACTGCGAGGAAGCTCGAAATTGCCACGCAGCACATCCAAGATGCATGCTTAATATATATAGAGATTATTAGATGTCTCAAGTTTAAGTCATAAAATCGAAAAACCTTAAAACTCTTAATTAAAGTCGTTGCCCTTAAAATCTACTGCCTCCGGTCATTTATATAAGTCGTTTAAGGTAAGGATACAAAAATTAAGGTAGCCTTAATTACGAATGTAATTTACATATATGTCCTTTGACATTATATAAATTGAAGAATTGAACAAGAAATTTTTGCTGAAACGAGTGTAATCATAAATGTCTGAATTGTATAAGGCTAAAATGGGTAAAAATGCAATAAATACACTATTAAATTCTGAAAACGACTTACAATTTTGAACAAGAAGTTTTTGCTAAAACGACTTATATAAATGACCGGAGGGAGAGTATAGGCATCATTTGTCAAAGAGAGTAGAGGCATTATACTAATAATTTAAAAATACTAATATTTGTCTAAGAGAGTAGAGGCACTATGAGTTTGAGATTAATCATGATATTAATTAATTTAAAAATACTAATATTTAGAGTTACAAGTACAACGTCACAGTTGCTAAAAATATATCTCAGTACAAAAAATGACCCAAATAGCGACGGGAAGTATTGCTAAAAATATCTCTTACTACAAAAAATGACCCAAATAGCGACGGGAAATAGCGACGGATTGGCGACGAGGAGTTTCTTTGACTCGTTGACCAATTTAGCGACGAGGTTAGCGACGGCCCCCTGTCGCTAATTATTGGGCGGAAAAATTCCCGCTTAAAGGAGAATTAACCCGCCCACGTGGCAGTGGGGCCCACACACACACTTTCTCTCACAATGATTATCCCTCCCACTTAAAAATCTCTCTCACCTCTCTCCCTCTCTCCCTCTCTCCAAACTCTCTCCACCGCCCTCTCTCCGCCTTCTCTCCCTCTCTCCACAGCCGGCTCCTCAGATCTTTAGCCACTATCTCCCTCTTACCACTCGGTCATCCTGCTCCTCCACATCGCATGACTGATCTGGCCATCGACGGAGTCCCAAAAGGAGACCTTCGCGGGCGAGACGAGTTGTTGTTGCTGTTGTTGTTGAATGGTGTGGCTCTTGTAGACGGGAGGAGTGTGTCATGATGATGACAATGGCGGATCTTCTTCTCTCCACCGCCCTCTCCTGCCGCCTCCTCTATCCAGCCGCTCTCGCCGATCTTCTCGTTGGTGACGCCCCATCTCTCCCTCACCGCCGTATCACTCACAGTCGAGATCCTTCCACCACCGCCGGTCAAGGCCTTCCTTTATATGTTAGATTTTTATGTTTTTTTTTTTTTTGTAATTTTTGGATTAGTTGTTTTGATTTTTTTTTTAAAGTTTTGATCTCTCTTTGATTTTTTTTGTTGTAATCATTGTTGTTGCTATGTTGTTGCATAAAATTGTTTTGGTTGAATAAAATTGTTTTATTTTTTTTGGATTTGGCTTTGTTTTGTTTAATTTGTTTTTATTTTTGTGAAAAATCAGTGTTTTAATTTCAAAAATAATACTGTTTTCATTTTAAAAGTAAAACTGTTTTTATTTTAAAAATAAAACTATTTTTTAGAATAATTTTTTTTTTCAATCGGTTAGAAAATAGCGACGGGTCGTACAAGATTAGCGACAGGTTTTCCCGTCGCTAATCTTGCATTTTTTTTGTAGTGTCTAGTGAGATGGTATGAGATGATAGAGAGTAAATACATCATTTGTCAAAGAGAAATGCTAGGATGATCCAGTGAGTGACATCCGGAATAGAAACTCGGTGAAGGTGTCCATCCACCTTCACCGGATGTCTATCTCAAGTGCCACTCACCGGGTCATCTTAGCATTTGCTTTAATTCAAAGTTTTTGGATGCTCGAAAGCAATCAATTCGACTCTTGCTTAACTCAAAAAAAAAAAAAAAAAAAAAAAAAATACAATGCAGCAGTTGACGTCTCTATTCATGTGATAGACCTAGTTTCTTTTTGAATTAATGTCACATTACTCTATCCTCGTGTCGTCTATAAGTTCTAATTATGACGTCCAACAATCTTTTCTGATCCTTGGAAATGCTTGAGTTTTTTTTGATAAATCTTGGAAATGCTAGAATGATACCGACTACCTCACAGTGAGAATGCACAACAGGTGTGTGGGTCTCATATTAAAATAAGGGTATTGAATATATTTTTTTATCAAATTTGATGTGGAACCCACATCCACATGCGCAATGTGATGGAAATAGTGTTGTCTTTCTAACATTTTTCAATCCTAAAAAAATACTAAAGGCCGTTTGGTTATGGGTAGAGTTATCTTTCGGGAGATAACTTATAGAGAGTTGAGAACTAATCTTGTTTGGTCGCCCAACTTACTTGCAATTATCTCACAACTTACAATTTAGGATGTGAGATATATTTCCACCACCCCCTAGGGAGTTATCTCCCAGAAGTTGTAGACATAATTACCACTCATTAATGATTCATTTATTACCCATTTCTCTCTCATGTTCGAAGGGTATTTATATCAATTTATATTTTTTATTGTTTAAAAATTTAAAATTTCCCTACAAGTTTAAAGTTGAACCAAACATGAAAATATTAACTCTAAGGAGTTAACTTTAAGGAGAAAACTCCGAACTAAGACTGTAAGTTATCAAAAACGAACCAAACGAGACCTAAAATGGCAATATCGCACTGCAAGACAGATTCCATGCAATGCTCTCGACATGCGGTCTCGACCATTGAATCTCGAAGCTTATAAATGTATCATGCGATCTAACTTAATCTAAGCACTTGTCATCCATAAATAATAACCCGCGCTCCAACTTCATACACTGGACTCCAAACAAACAATATGGGCGAGCAAAGCAAGTACTCGATCGACCCCAAGAGCGGATTCTGCTCAGAAACAAAAACATTCCACAGCCTCCGCAACAAATTCTCCCTCCCACCACCAAACCTCTCCCTCTCATTCTCAGACTACTCCCTCACTCTCCTCCGCCTCTCCTCCACCCCAGACACCCCACTCCTCACCCACTCCTCCTCCTCCTCCTCCCCCGGCCTCTCCCGCGACCATCTCATCCGCCGCAGCGAAAACCTCGCCGCCTCCCTCCGCCACTCCCTCCCATCCCTCTCCAAAGGCGACTGCGCCATCATCCTCTCCCCCTCCTCCCCCCGCCTCCCCATCCTCTTCTTCGCCCTCCTCTCTCTCGGCGTCGTTGTCTCCCCGCTCAATCCCCTCGCCACCGACGCCGAGATCCGCCGCGTCGTCTCGCTCTGCCACCCCGCGATCGCATTCGCTACCAACTCCGTCTGCTCGTCTCTCAAGCTGCCGGACCTCCGGCATAAGACTGTCGTCATCGACTCGCCGGAGTTCGAGGCGATGGAGGAGACTCCGGCGCCGATCGGGAAGCCGGTGGACCGCGGAAAGGCGGTGAAGCAGGGGGACACCGCGGCGATCCTGTGGACGTCGGGGACGACCGGGGAGGCCAAGGGAGCGGAGCTGAGTCACCGGAATTTGACGGCGGCGCTGTCGGCGCTGAATGCGGATCGGCCGGAGACGGAGAAGGCGGCGGAGGCGGTGGTGCTGTATCCGGTGCCGATGTACCACTCGTACGGGTTCGTCAGCTGTTTGAAGTCTGTGGCGACGGGAGAGAAGGTGGTGTTGACGGAGGAGACTGAGTTGCCGGAGATACTCAAGTTGGTTGGACAGTTTGGGGCCACTCAGGTGTCGTTGGCCCCACCATTGGTGGCTTTGATGGCAAAGAGTGATGATCGTCATGATGCGATGATGGACGGCTGTGATCTGGCCACGTTGAAGGTGGTGACAAGTGGCGGACTCTCATTGGGTAAGAGCGTGGTCCAGAGGTTCAGATCTCGGTTTCCGAACCTGCTCCTAGCTCAGGTGCGTTGTTATAAAATTTGGTACTGGGAGTAGTAGCAAGTTTTTGATGTAAATGAAACAAGTATTGAAAACAGTTTTTGTTGAAGGAATTTTCCAAGGAATGCTATCTTTCGAGGTCTAATTTGTTGTTGAGGTTAACCGAACGGATTGACCCAATGGTAAAGGCGAATTTGAAAAAAAAAAAAAAAAAAAAAGATGGGTTGTTGAGGTTCATTTATAACTAGTATTTTTGGATGGAGGTGGCGGATGGCTATTTAATTATGGTCATGTGTACACATGAGGGGTAGGTTCTTCTATTTATTTCTAGTATTGTTCATGACAGGGTAGTAGAGGCTTTCGTTGAATATACATGGAATGACATTAAGTTGCTTTAATTCCCATTTAGGTTTTGTTCAAACTTCAATGTAGTATGAAAGTAGATTAGTACAGTAGTTAATGTGACAATCTAGCGGAGTGTGAGAATTTGATGAATGTAGTCGATCCTAGATAATTTGGGATTGAGGTTTTGTTGTCGTTGTTGTTGTAGCTAATATAATGAAATTGAACTTGAAATTCAGGGTTATGGATTGACTGAAACATGTGGAGTGGCGTTTCGACCAAGATGTCCCGTAGAATGCGATCGATTTGGATCTGCCGGTCGTCTCATTGCTAATTGCGAAGCTAAGATAGTTGATCCTTCTACTGGCCTTGCCTTGCCACCTTGCTCTCATGGTGAGCTTTGGATTAGAGGCCCAATGGTCATGAAAGGTAAGTTCAAGAATCTTTGCCAATCTCGTTCACTAATCCGTGCTGATGCCCTTCCAACTCAATTTGTTTTATCTACGAGACTTGAACTCTAACTCGATTCTTCACTTAAGGAGAATGGAGTCTCTTGTCATTTTGTTGGTTATTTAAGTTGATGTTGTAGATTAACAAACAGACAATGCTAAACTTGCAATGCGTCATTTATTTGTGAATTCAGGTTACATTGGTGACAAACAGGGGAGTTCTTCAAAAGCATTAGACTCTGAGGGGTGGCTGAGAACTGGGGACTATTGTTACATTGATTCTGAAGGTTATTTATTTGTATTGGATAAGTTGCAGGACTTGATCAAATACAAGGATCACCTGGTAATCAAAATAATTCATCACCAAACTATATATGTTTCCTTGCTTTTCAATTAACACTTATGTATAATAATCTTTTTTTCCTGGTGATGCTTCAACTGTTTCATAGATTTCCCCGGGACAGCTTGAAGAGGTGCTTTCTTCGCACCCAGATATCATCGATGTCGTTGTCATTCCGTAAGATTTATCAACTTCTTTGTTCAAATCTCAAACTAATTAACTTTGATAATTCATCACCTGAATTAAAAAATGCACATACTTAATATGTTTCTGTTGCGAAAACTGGATCATATCACAGATTTGAAAGCGAAGAGGAAGCTAGTGAAGTCCCCATGGCATTGGTGGTTAAACGACCGGAAAGTAGTATCGATGAGATGCAAATAACAAGTTTTGTCGCCAAACAGGTGCCCAAATTGTTTCCCCCCATAACTTGCCATCGATCAGAATGAATTAAATTGCATCAATTGTTTGCAGTTAAACATGTTCTCCTAAATATTCTTGGTTTGATTGCAGGTGGAAGAATACAAGAAAATAAGGAAAGTGTCATTTGTGGACTCCATACCAAGGAATCCTATGGGCAAGGCATCAAGGAAGAACTTGAGCAAGCTATTCAGTTCTTGAGCCCACCATTTTAATTTATTAGCAAGGCAGTAACTAAGACATTATACAGTAAGCAAATCTTATATATATACTTGAATGTTATTTTGATTGTCTGCGCAATTATTCGAGAAAAGTTCCAGGACTGCATATGTTTAAGGGAGAAATTATTGTAATTTAATTTCGAGTCCATCGTAATGGTATATATACTCCTACATTTATATAGATTAATTTCTAGTTCAAGATATGCTTTTCCCTAACAGCAGTATATACTCTTACATGGTTTATGTGAATGTATAAAAGGAAATCAACAATATGGTCATAAAACTTTGAAGTATACCCAGGTTTGTGTGGCTAAGAAAATGCATAATCACAATTTAGGCGAAGGAGAAGAGAGTGCATGCTCAATGAGCTCTCTCCTCAGTATCTTTCCCGCTGCAGATTTTGGAATGGCGCTGCAGAATGATACTCGCCGTAGCTTTTTATGCGGGGCAACCTGCAACAAGTACATTGAATCAAATGAAAAATTTATACTCAAACAACAACAACAACAACAACATAGTCTCAGTCCCAAATTAACTGGGTTGGCTACATAGATCAAACTTTTCCATAGTGCTCGATTAAGTGCAATTGATGGTGAGCTTTTCAAATCATTCAAATCCCTCATAATTAATGCATCCCATGTTAACTTTGATCTGCCCCTACCTCGTCGAATTTATACAATTTATATTGAGTCAAGTTTTCTAGTTGAGTCATTTGTAGGCCGTCTTTTTGCAGTGACCAAACCACCGCAACCGCCCTTCCTTAATTTTTGTATCAATTGGTGCTACTCCTACTTGTCTTTGAATTTCTATATTTCTTATTCTATCTTCATGAGTTTTACCACACATCCACCTAATCATTCTCATTTCTGCTACGTTTATTTTATGTAATTGTTGTTGCTTTACCGCCCAACATTCATTTCCATAGAGCATAGCTGGCCTAATAGCGGTCCTATAAAATTTTCCTTTTAATTTAGTAGGAACATTTCGATCACAAATCACCCCCGTTGCACTCCGCCATTTCTTCCATCAAGTTTAAATTCTATGTGTGACATCATTCTCAATGTTACCATCATTTTGTATAATTGATCATATGTATCTAAAGCGGTTTACCTTAGGAACTTCTACTTCCCCTAATTTTACCACTCGTCATCTCGATGTCTAGTGTTTCTAAACTCACAGTGCATGTATTCAATTTTCGTCATACTCAACTTAAAGCCTTTAGATTATAATGTATTCATCCGAGTTCTAATTTCCTATTCACTCCATCTTTAGTTTCATCTACTAAGACATTATCATCTGCAAATAGCATACAACATGGTATATCCTCTTGAATATGTCTATTTAGTTCATCTATAACTAAAGTAAATAGATATGGGCTTAAAGCCGATCCTTGATGTAGTCCTATCGTAATGAGAAATTCTTTTGTAGCTCCTCCAAATGTCTTTATACTCGTTACTACTCCATCATACATATCCTTAATAGTGTCTATGTATATAGCATGCACTCTTTTTCTTTCTAGAACCAACTAAAGAACATATCTAGGGACCCTATCATATGCTTTTTCTAAATCTACGAATACCATATGAAGATTTTTTTTTCTTTTCTCTATATTTTTCTAACAATCGTCTTACAAGGAAAATCGTCTCCATAGTTGACATCACATGCATGAAACCAAATTGGTTATCTGATATTGTTGTTTATCTCCTTAGCCTATTGTCAATTATCATCTCCCAAAGTTTCATAGTGTGACTCATAAGTTTAATTCTCTAGGTAGTTTGAACAACTTTGAATGTCTCCTTTGTTTTTGAAGATTGACACAAACGTGCTTCTTCTCCAATCCATTGACATCCGTTTTGATTTTAAAATTTTATTGAAAAGTTTTATTAACCAAGTCAATCCAATTTCTCCTAAGCATTTCCAAACCTCTATGGGTATTTCATCGGGCCACATGCTTTCCCTATTTTCATTCTTTTCAATGCATCTTTAACTTCTACAATTCTAATATTGCGTGTATAATTTACATTTCTTTCTTGGTGTGAGTTTTCATGAAATTTGTTTTAGCTTGACTAACTACTTTTTTAGCTTGTTTTCTAGCTTCTCTATATCAATTGTACACATCTTCATCTTGATACTTTGGTATTTTCCTATACATCTCTCTTTTGGTCTTAATTGCTCGTTGGACATCCTCGTTCCACCACCATGTTTCCTTCTTTGGTGGTCCCAAAACTTTAGATATACCTCGTACGTTTGATCTCACTCTCCTTATGCAACTACTCATTTCTAGCCACATTGTATTAGCATCTAAGTCAAGATTCCAAACATTTTCCTTTAGTACTTTTTCTCTAAACTCTACTTGTTTACTATGTTTTAGGTTCCACCACTTTATTCTAGGGTCGCTAACTCTTTTATTTATATTATGTCGTCGTGTTAGCTTAATATCAAGTACTACTAACTTATGTTGGGTAGTAAGTGCTTCACCAGGTATTACTTTGCAGTCTCTACATATTTTTCTATCTATTTTTCTTGTTAAAAGAAAATTTATTTGACTTTTGTTATGACCACTACTAAAAGTAATTATATGCGACTACTTCTTCCTAAAACTAGTATTTGCTAAGACAAGATCGGATGTTGAAGCAAATTCTAAGATTGATTCTCCTTCTTCATTTCTATTACCGTAACCGAAACCTCCATTAACTCTCTCAAACCCATCGTTACTTGCCCCGACATGCCCATTTAAATCTCCTCCAATAAAAACATTTTCATCTAATGGTATATTTTGCATAAATCCATCCATAGCGTCCCAAAACTTGCGTTTGATGCTCTCGCTTAATCCTACTTGTGGTGCATAGGCGCTAAGTATGTTAATTTTCTCGTCCTCAATAATTAATTTAACTAGAATCAATCTATCCCCCATTCTTTTAACATCTACGACCTTATCCTTATAATCATTATCCACCACAATTCCTACTCCATTGCATTTTCTATTTATACCAAAGTGTACCACAATTTAAACCTTGTGCTTCATATTTCTCTACTCTTTTCTCCTACCCATTTTGTCTCTTGGAGGCAAGCAATATCGACTCTCCTTCTAATCATGGTATCTACTAGTTCTATTGACTTCCCCATAAGTGTTCCTATGTTCCATGTTTCTGAACGAATTTTTTCTCCCATTTGTATTTGTTTTCCTTTTCTATTTCTATTTTGTCTAAAAAATCTAGTGTCCGTATCTATGATTTTGTTTTTGTTTTCGTGTTTGTTTTGAACTAGCTTCTTTACCCACACTCGTCCTTTGTGTGAGAACCCTTGCTCATTTTTCTTCACATTCGGGCGACGATGTGAAGGGACTAGCTTCTTTACCCACACACGTTCTATGTGTGAGAACCTTTGCTCATTTTTCTTCACACCCAGGCGGCGATGTGAAACACACCCTTGCTCATTTCTCACTACACCCGGGCTCCGATGCAGCGTGTCGCTAGGTGGGAACGGCCCAACGTTTATATATGTTTGATCTATTTCATGAAAAATGACAAAAGTTTTACGCTGGCTGTCAACCTATCGCGACCCTCCTCCATTTTCCAAGAATGGAAAATGAGCTTGGGGCCTCCCTCCATGAAAAGTGAGTTTGGGACCTCCCTTACCCATTTTTTCGGTATGAAAAAATTAGCGTCAAAGTCCTCCTTTATCCGGACTTGGGACTGACTATGTAGCGCACATAGTGTACAACATAGGTGGAGTTAAATTTATACTCAAAGATTGAAAAAAAAAAAAAAAAAAAGTGTGCAACTATTTGAGTACAACATATAATTCTGATTTTCTTTGGAACTTTGAATGTAATCTAATGCAAATGCACCCCTCTTTTGTACTAACATAAAGCAATTATACATGCCTGCTTTGCAATGAAATCCATAACTTGTGCTTCATTGAGAGTACTGCCAGGTTTTCTCACAACAAATGCCATAGGAATCTCCCCTGCATCCTCATCCGGGTACCTGCCATTTTGATTTTATTTTTCATCAGATTCCATGAACTACATCTACATCATATATAAAGAAGCCACATTTGAAGCTCCGATTTCAGACTGTCATTTACTCGGCCAAAGTAACAGGTTATGTCTTATGCTAGCAATGCAAATTGAGTCTGCTACATAAAACTTGTTGAACTTTAAAGGTGTTGAACTTTAAAGGTTCTTTGAGTTTGTATTGTATCCAATTTTTAGTTCCACATGGGGAAGAAACTTTTTGTTCCTTTCCTTATAAGAGATCTTCTACTTGAAGTAAGTGGTTAAATGAATGTGGGGTTGGAGGAAAAGACCATGGGTATTTTCCATTGATTAATGATTAATACACATTGATCAAGTGAAATTGTCATCTTAAGAAAAATAGAGAAATTGGAATATTCTCAAGTAATTGGAAGCATGATGTACTTGATGAACTCTACTAGACCCGACATAGCTTATCTTAAATATACCTTAAATTATGGATTGTTTTATACAAAATATCCACTTGTACTTGAGGGTATAGTGATGCAAATTGAATTTCTGATAATACAGACACCAAATCAACAAGTGGATATATATTCACATTAGGTGGAGCAGCGATTTCTTGGAAATCAACAAAACAAACGTGTATAGCACGTTCCACCATGGAATCCGAATTCATTGCTCTTGACAAGGCACCTGAAGAAGCTGAATGGTAATATGCATACATTGTGATAGTATGGCAGCACAAGCAAGAGCTAAGAGCAACATATATAATGGTAAGTCGAGACACATAAGGCGCCGACATAATACTATAAGACAATTACTCACAAGTGGAGTAATTAGTATTGATTATGTTAAGTCTAAGGAAAACATTGCAGATCCTTTGACTAAAGGCTTACCAAGAGATCAAGTGAAGATATTATCGAGGGGAATGGACTTAAAGCCTATAGAGTAAGTCAAGTCTAGCGGAAACCTAACCTAGCTGATTGGAGATACCATGGTCTAGGTTCAATAGGCAAACTGGTTAGACTTGACTTAACAAACATGACACACAATTACATGTTCCTATAATAAAGTAAGTGTGTTGATAAGACGCTTAGGGTATGCAATATTGCATTTAATGACTAAATATAAGTCACCTATATGATAGTAAATGTGGGGTCGCATTTATGAGAATAAATAGGCTAAATTCTATCATGAACCTAGGATATGTTCAGGACCAAAATGAACAACATAGAATAAAGTGCATCAGGAATCATGTCATAAGTGAGACATATTGTCTTAGTTTACTATAAAAAGTGAACAGTTCAAGATACATGCATCACTGCGTCACGAAGTGAACTCGATGTGATCTTACTATGGTAAGTTCAAGTCTATACGACACTTTCCTTATTAACATGACATGATAATCTCTCTTTCAATTGTTTTTTTTTTTAAATAATGTTTGTTCTTTAAATTTTGTGTTTGTGATTTGGCAAAGTAAATTCAGTCAGGGTTGACGATGGTTACAATACAAATGTGGGGTATTGTTGAACTTTAAAGGTGTTGAACTTTAAAGGTTCTTTGAGTTTGTATTGTATCCAATTTTTAGTCCCACATGGGGAAGAAACTTTTTGTTTCTTTCCTTATAAGAGATCTTCTACTTGAAGTAAGTGGTTAAGTGAATGTAGGGTTGGAGGAAAAGACCATGGGTATTCTCCATTGATTAATACACATTAAATATTTGATATTTAATATGTCTTTGACAGGGCCTTGGGGCTAATGATTAAATAACTTAGCCAATTCGCAACACAAATTTTTATTTTTTTACATTAAATTTAGTTAATTTCGTAGTTGGTAATTAGTGGTGAACAGTTACAACCTTTAGTTTTTTAAAAGGCGTTTAATTAATGGGATAATTGGTGGTTAATGAACCACACCACTAATAACCTCGTTTGGAACAATTGTAACTGTTCAAGAGATGCAGTTTTTGGTTTATAAATGAAAATGGTTTTAACTTCATTGGAGTACTAAGAAAAAATTTTGAAATTGAGATTATTTTCTCTGGTTTTTTTAAAGAAATTTTCACTGTTGCAGAAGAAATGATTTTTGGTTGGCGTGTAATCAAAGATCAATCCAGTTGTATCCTGGAGACAACCTCTTGCAACATTCATACACCGAATTGAAGGAAATTTCATCTTATGACATTGCATTAAGTGCAAGCCTCTGGTATTATTTTATTTAGTTCTTTGTAATTGAATTCAAGCATGATATATTATAGTTCAGTAATATGCATGTTTTGTGTATGTTCTAACAAAACTAACAACACTTACGGAATTACCGCCGAATCCACAATTTCAGGGTGGGATTGAAGCAGATGTTCCAACTCTGCTGGTGGTACCTATTACAAAGCATATATAATGAAGGCAGAAGTAGAATTGTGTATATATAATCGACCAATAACCACACAAATGATTCTTATACAAAAGGGTACGTATACATACCTGGTAGGACTTGTACTTAATTAATTCCTTCAACCTGTCAATGATATAAACAAAACCATCTCTATCAATGTAACCTAGATCTCCAGTCTTCAACCAGCCCTCATCATCTAATGCAGAGGCTGTTGCCTCTTCATCTCCAACATATCCTGCAATCACCAAAACATATTTTTGTTTTCGAAAGCTAACTATGATTCTCGAAACCAAAATGCCACATTGACATTACTTGCGTGTCATCCGATGCGTCTTGATTCTTGAACTATAAGTTCATGCATGATCCAAGGCTCAAGTAGCAATTGACATAGTTAAACAATCATGTCACACCATAAGACTCAATGGCTCACAGGAGTCATTCATACGGCCTCGACCAGCATGTTATGCATCGAGATCTACATATGCCCGCATCCCGAGGTATACATGGACGACTCTTGTATGCTAATGTGTCTTGTCGTGTGTGATATGCCGTTGTCATTTCAGCACTTATACAATTAATTCTTTGAAATGAAGATGCTAGCTACAAGGTCGCATGTGTACAAGTTAAGTCACCTTTCATAGTGCCTGCGCCGCGAATCCATAACTCTCCTCGCCGGCCGGGAGACTGTGCCATGCCAGTGACCGTATCAATTACCTTCACGTCAACGTGCGGGTTAAGGCGCCCGACTGAACCATGTCTCTTGGCCTCCTCGGCGTCTAACATCCTTGCAGGTGACACAGCTGACTCTGTCAAGCCATACCCCTGCAAAAAAATATGATGCATTAGTGTCACCACCCAACCTTTTGGAATATTGATCACTAAATTTAAGTTCATTTAACACAAGGAATGCAAGAACATCGTGAATTACACTAAATTGGACGCAGTGAAAAATTTAACTTCCTAGAAATTAAAAAATTCGAAAATTACATGATAGATTTAAATTAACTTGAGACGCATTAATTAAGAGGGGTTTAAAAGAATTTTGAAAGCGTATCATCAATCACAATCGAATCGAGCGTGGTGGAAGAGTTTGATTAATGTAATCAATCGAAAGCGTGGTGGAAGAGTTTGATTAGTGTAACCCATCCCGACCAATTTAAAAATGAGGCTTTGTTGTTACTCACAAGTGTCATGTTTTACTCCAAAAACATCATAACTTTAGCACTAACACAGTCCGATGTCGTGCAATACAAACTGAAAAGTGTGCATGCACATTTCGCCGGCATCTGACTGAGTTGGTGCCTAAAAAGTCGGTGCCTAAAGTCGATTACCGAAGCTTTTTCCTTCTTCATGATGTCAATATCAATCAACCTGGGACTATATTCAGGTCCAACTACACAGACCCTGACCAAACCAGAGAGATGATTTACTGAGATGAGCAATTGCGTATCTCTAAGTCTACATCAACGGAGTAAACCGAATAATTCGATCGAATTCCCAGGTTGACGCAACTTAACTTGCTTAAACAGCACGTGAGGAAACCGAGCCTTGAACCTCTCCGACGCGTCCTTCCCCAGCGGCGCTCCGCCGCACAGCATCTCCCGGAGCGAGCTAAGATCGTATCTCTCCACCGCCTCGGCTTTCGCCATCGCCACCACTATCGGCGGCGACACCGGCATCCACGTCACCCGGTAGTCCTCCACCGCCTTCAACATCACTTCCAAATCAAACCTCTTCGTCGACGTCATCAGCACCGCCGTCTCCCCCATCGCCACCGCCTTCACGCACATCGCCACTCCGTACGTATGAAACAGCGGCGTCGTTATCAGCACCACCTCTCTCCCGCGGCGCCGCGGCCACGTCGATATCCCCGCGATCATGTTCCCGTGAGTCAGCTCCACTCCCTTCACCCTACCAGTCGTCCCCGACGAGTATAGAATCGCCGCCGTGTCGCTCTGACTAATCCGCGATTGAATCGGATTAGAAGTAGCACTACTAAGATCAGACTCACTCAATGTCATCATCGTCATCATGGAATTGAAGTAATCGGAATCGATGAGGATGGTAGAGATAGTAGTGGTGGTGTGTGGGAGTTTGTGAGCGGTGGATTTGGCGGCGAAGGCGACGGAGGGTTTTGAAATTTGAATTTGGCGGGAGATTTCGGCGGGAGTGGAGAGGGGGTTGGCGGGAGAGAAGGCGACGCCTAGAGAGAGGAGAGAGAAGTAGAGGATGGGGATCTCGAGGCAGGTCGGGGAGAGTACGAAAGCTGTGTCGCCTTTGGAGAATCCGAGTCGGGATTGGAGAGCCGAGGAGAGAGAGCCTACGTGACGGAGGAAGTCCGAGTAGGAGAGGCGGCGCGCGGTGGTGGAGTCGATGAAGGAGGCGGTGGTGTGAAGTGAATTAGAGAGAGATTGGTGGAGGAGAGAGAAGGCGTGATCTGCGGCGGAGATGGGGAGGTGAGGTGGTGGAAGCGCATCTCGAGGCCGGAGGTTGTGGTAAACGTTGGTTTCTGAACAGAAACCGCTGTTTGGATCGATCGAAGAAGTCGACTTTCTTGGGATTGTTTCAGCCATTAGAGCTTCAATTTGTTGTTCCCTCAAAAAAACAGAACAATTGGTCGGATTACATGCACCATGTCTTATCAATCAGTTGTTCTACCATAAAATGGCTAGAATGACATAGTCCAATTGACACCAGAAATTCACGTGGCCACATATGTATTTTGCTACGCATCAATGTGTGTTTTTGGTTATTCTAGCAATTTTTGGAGGGCCGCTAAGGGCACCCCACCATTTAATGAAGGCACCCAGTTAATATGGGCACAAATCGATTTACCTGGGGCACCCAAAAATTAGACACGAAATACCTAAACTACCGCTCGTGGAAATCCATCCGCACCCCACCACCCCCAGCACCATCTTCTCCGCCTGGACTCCAAGAACCCGTTTTGTGTGTGGCCCGACCAAAGTGAGAGGAATCTCCGAAATCGTGTCTCCCGTGTCTCGCCTTGTGTTTCTCCTTCGGTTTACGAATTTTTTGCAGTTCGTAGGGTCGTGGTGTGAGCCGATTTCGTCTCCAAGTTAGGGTTCAGTTGAACATCGTCGAACACACAGATTTTGCGCGAAATCGATCGTTTGAAGTTACGTTTATAGTATAATTAAGTTACATTTGGTAGAGTAGTTGTAATGTGTGTGTGGCGGTTTGTAGAATGGTAAAAAAAATTGGGAAATCGCGGTTCTCGGCCACACATGCCGAGATCGTATTAATCGTCTCGCCAAGCATGGCCGAGAGTAAGCTAAATTTTTGGGAACTCGCAGCTTCTCGCCACGAAGGCCGGAATAGTTCACAGTGTCTCGGTTACGCATGGCCGAGAATACTTCAGTTATCTCGGCCGATACATGACGAGAGCTACAATTAGTGATAGGTAATGTGGCGTCGGTGTACAACCGAGAATTTTCTCCTACTCTCGGTTGTACACTGTCGAGAGGGTTAGAGTAGGCTCGGTCCTCTATGACCGAGACATTTCAATATATCTCGGTCTTGCGAGGCCGAAACAATCGCGCACATCGACAGAAACTTCGAATAACCTCATAAAAAACACAATAAATTCGCAAAATTACCTCAAGTTCAACCTCCTCTTGCACCGTAGCAGTACAATCCTCCATTATATAGTGGAAACAAGTTCGGATTTGAGGAAATTACCAAACCCTACGTTGACAAACAAATCATCATTTTCACAGTTTTTACCCAACTAAACAGCTTCTAAGAAACCATCATATGGTTGTCAAACATTGTTACATCGTCGTTTCGGATGATGTCAATCCGCAAGAATCGATAAACGCTCACCAAACGCAATGTGGCTTTGTGGTTCAAGCTTGGTGGTGGGGTGCCCTTTTTCTTTGTCAAAATGATTTGTGGGGTTTGAATCAATATATATACAAGGGCAAAATGGTCTTTTCCACTTTTGCTGAAATTTTTACAAAAACTTTGGGTGCCTTCATTAAATGGTGGGGTGCCCTTAGCGGCCCTCGATTTTTATATTTCTTAGAAATATTCAAATTAATTGAGATCCGTTATATAATCAAACTTTTCCAGTGAACCCCATCAAATTAATAAATTAAATTGAACACAATGAAAAAGTTTGATAATTTGAGATTGATGTTATGTTGTTGCGGTTATTATTGTTGTTTCTTTGTTTGGGAGTTTTTAAAAAATTTTGTATTATTTTATGGATTCACGTATGTTCTGAAAAAAAATTATACCCCCTCAGTTTCACGATATCTGACACATTTTGAATATTTTTTCTTGTTTCACAATCTATGTCACATTAAAAAATCAATGAAGTATTAAAAGCTTTCTTTAACTTTATTTTATTTAGGTAATCACCTTTTTTTACACAAAATTTAATGGTGAATTAATTATTAGCTTAATTCTTGTACACAAGCTAAATTGTGAGTTTGTGACTAATATTATGGAAAGTAGGGAGTAAGACATGTTCAATTTACTCTTTAGCATATTGTTCAAATCTCACACACGTCTTTCTATTATAAAGGGACAAGGACATGCTTAATTAGAGGAATGGTTGCTTAAAAATATAGTATTTTTTGCTTTTCAAGTTTTCATTTGTTTGTCTTATAAAGTTTTCTTTTTTATACTTTTTGGATTGAATTGAATCAATACGATTCATTTAAGAAAAACACTAGAATCACAGCAATAATGTCACACAATCAATACATATTGGCTCACAAGAACTTTCAATGTGACCTCAAATTACATGTTATACATCAAAATTTTTGTATATACATATCTAAAAGCGCGCATAAATGTGACTTGTTGTTGTGTCACATTGTTGTTGTCCTTTAAATGGTTGGCACAGTCATAAAGAGATGTTGATACTCTTTAACATATGTCATACTTTTTTTTGGTAACATATATATATATATATATATATAACAACTAAAGTTTTAATGGAGGTTTTCACCAGCTAATTAATTAGAAACGACAAAACCTGAAATTGCATTATTGTACGTTGAGATTTTTAATTTTTTTTGTTCTTTTCTTTATTGGTAGCGGGTCAAATAAAGTGTCCTTTTCTTGTCGATCCTTTTCTGCTTCAATAATTCTGACTGAAAAGTAAATCATATTTGTTGTGGAATATGGATGATCATGCATGTACACCAATATATTATGTAGTCATGTAATTTGTATTTCTCATGTAATAGTACCTCCACTTGTCTATGTATTGTCATGTAACTTGTAATCCTCTCCAATGTACACCAACTCTTCCATGTATTGTCTATGTTGATTGTTATGTGTTGTATGACTTGTGGTGTATGTATAACTTGTACACATTATATAAGTACAATTATCATCATCACCAAATGGCCTATATAAAGGGTGTCAACCTCATTGTAATTCACACACCAAGTTGAATGAAAATTTCTCATTCCAACTATCTCATTTCTTCTCTTCTCATTTGTAGTAGTAGTTTGTAGTAGTAGAAGTTCTTAGTCTTCTATTTTCCTTCTCTAGTTCTTAGCAAGTTCCAACTTAATTTACAACACGTTATCAGCACGAGCTTGCTCTAGCATTAAAGAGATCTCGAAGTTCAAGAAGGCTTGTTAAGGAGACAAAGCTAGGAAGGTATAACTTTTGTTATTTAAATAAGTTCAATTTATTTCTATATTATCATGGTTGCTTCCTTTATTACATGCATCACTTCTATATGCATATTTTATTCATATACTATGCATTATCGTCACCGATTGCGAAAGTATGCTCTGTAGTCGCGTCTTGTACGATCTTCTATATCAGAAATCAAAAGTCAATGTGTGACATATAATTTTCTCTTAAAACTACAAACGATTAGTTATTGTTCTATTCTTGATTTTATAATACAAATAATGCTATAAGTTTGAGTTGATAGTGGGTAAGCCTTGTCCCCGGTAAAGCTAAACATTGAAAGAGAGACGGGTTATCCCGTTCAAGGAGGCATGGTATTAAGCAGACTTTGTCTCGCCACCCAACCTGGAGGTTGTCCCACCAACTCATACGAATAGTACATTTGATTATTAATGAATCAAGTTGTAAACATATACTTAATCATATGTTATGTTTTTTACATAAAATAAAAGAGAAAATCATTTTATATTACATTTACTTTCAAAATCTTAATCAACCATATTTGAATTTGTTACCTTATTATAATTCTTGTCATGATAATTAGATATTACAAATTATGAATAAAGCTAGCATCTATGCAAGATTGTATGTTGTACACAATCATTTGCCAATATCTCTTTAGAGATTTGAAAATTGAATATTTCACTTTATATATATTTTCACCTTATGGAGTTATAAATATATAAATACCAAAAAAATGTAATGCTCCAAAAGCTCAAAATGAGCGGTTGAGTCTCAAGCTACAAAATTTAATCAGTCAAATATTAATTATAATTCCACAATTTTAATTACCTCTATGTTGAGGCTATGTGGAAATATGACTGATGAGACAATAAAAATAAGGTCACGTGGCCCACCTCGATTTATTGCTGCAACAAATATCGAGTGCGCATGTCAATCCAATAAATATTAAGGATTGATTTCTTGTCTCATGGTAGTTGAGTAAAATAATGAGATATTATAAATATAATATCGCTCCCGTCCAATTAGTTCAGCTTCAAATTAAGAATCATATGTTGCAAATAATGATCATGATCGCAATAATAAATTTATGGACATGGAAAATGTGAAAATATCAGGTAAATGTCGTATTGACAATTCCACCAAAAATTGGAATAAAAGTGGTGCACCACTACAAAGGGCAAATAATTATTGACAATGAGCGCTCATAATTGTGACATTTTTTGGTCATATATGAAATGCTATTTTGCCTAAATATTGTCATATATATACCCGAATATTTTTGTGACTTTTACCATGCCTTCAAAATCAAAGGCAAAATATTATCAATTTTATATTGAAATATGACTCTTTTTCTGATTTGTCAAACATTATTTGTCTAGATGGATCAACAAATCATGTGTTCAAATCATGAATCAAATAAGAGCGATATATGCCTTGCTGATTGTGCTACAACGCACATAATCCTTAAAAACAGAGAATATTTCTCTAATTTGAATGTAGCTGAGGCTAATGTTCAAACAATATATGACATCTCCAATTTGATTAATGGCTCTGGAAGAGCAAATATTATGTTGCCTGGGGGAACAACAATTCATGTTGACAATGTCTTATACTCTGAAAAATCCAGAAGAAATTTACTCAGCTTTAAAGATATTCGACAAAATGGATATCACATTGAAACCATGAACGAAAATAATAGAGAATTTCTCTATGTCACATTGGTTTCAAATGGGAAAAAAAGTGTTAGAAAAATTTTCAGCTTTATCATCTAGATTATATTTTACTCATATAAGGCATGTCGAAACAAATGTCGTCTTAAATACGAAAATTAATGATCCGAAGACATTCATTTTATGACATAACCGGCTTGGTCATCCAGGATCATCAATGATGCGAAGAATAATTAATAATTCGCATTAAGGAGTCACAAAATATTTTTAGCTGGTGATTATAATTGTGCTAGTTGTTCTCAAGGTAAATTGATAGTTAAACCATCCCCAAGTAAAATTGTTGTAGAATCCTCAGTTTTCTTAGAGCGCATTGAGGGAGACATATGTTGACCTATTCATCTTCACTGTGGACCATTTAGATATTTCATGGTTTTGATAGATGCATCAACTAGGTGGTTACATGTTTGTTTGCTTTCGACCCGCAATGTTGCATTTGCTAGACTTTTAGCACAAATCATTAAGTTAAGAGCACAATTCCCTGACAACCCAATCAAGACCATCCGTCTTGATAATGCCGGAGAATTTCAATCTCACGCATTTAAAAATTATTGCATGTCTATAGGAATCACCATTGAACATTCTGTTCCACATGTGCATACCCAGAATGGTTTGGCAGAATCTCTGATCAAACGCATTCAACTAATTGCCAGACCTTTAATCATGAAAACTAAGTTATCAACTTCAGTTTGGGGACATGCAGTCCTTCATGCATCATCTATCATTCGTTATATGCCTACTGCATATCATGAACATTCACCCATGCAACTCATTTTAGGTCAACAACCAAATATTTTACACTTGAGAATTTTTGGTTGTGCATTGTATGTTCCTATACCACCTCCCAATAGAACTAAGATGGGTCCACACCGAAAACTTGAGATTTATGTTGGATTTAACTCATCGTCCATTATAAGATACCTTGAGCCCTTAACAGGGGATTTATTTACTGCACGTTTTGTTGATTGTCACTTTGATGAAACAATTTTCTCACCATTAGGGGGAGATAAGAAGCCAATTCAAAAGGAATGGCGCGAAATTGCTTGGAATGCATCAACTTTATCACATTATGATCCACGCACAAATCAGTGTGAACTTGAAGTTCAAAAGATCATTCATTTGCAACAAATCGCAAATCAATTACCTGATGCATTTAATGATGCAAAACAAGTGACAAAATCACATATTCCAGCTGTAAATGCTCTTGCAAGAATTGATGTCTCTGTGCAACAAAATGCACAAGAACCAACGAAACGCTTAAAGTGTGGAAGACCAGTTGGTTCAAATGATACAATTCCTCGAAAGAGGAAAACGGGAGTAAAAATAAATACAAATCAAAATACTCCTGAGAAAGCACAATAATCCTTTGATAAGGATTTGTCAGAACAAGTTGATTTTGACGAGGAACAACTGCCTCTAGAAAAGAGGAAAAAGATGAAAATAATGAGATCTCAATAAATTATTTAAACTCTGGTAAGATTTGGGATCGAAATAAAATTGTTCCTGATGATATATTTGCTTTCAATGTGTCATTTGAAAATGTGAAAATGATGATGATCCAGAACCACGATCGGTGGACGAATGTCGAAAAAGACCTGATTGACAAAAATGCAAGATGTTATCCAAGCAGAGCTAAACTCGTTAAGGAAACGAGAGGTTTTTGGACCGATTGTTCAAACGCCAGATGGCGTAAAACATGTTGGATATAAATGGGTATTTGTACGAAAGAGAAACGAAAAAAATGAAGTTACAAGGTACAAAGCAAGACTTGTAGCTCAAGGTTTCTCACAAAGACCTGACATCGATTATGAGGAAACTTATTCTCCTGTTATAGATGCAATCACATTTCGGTTCTTGATAAGTCATTTTTGGAATTTTAGAGAACTCATGTACTTCTTTATCCATTTGACCCTTAAACATTCAATTGCAGTTAAAGATAAAATAGAGTGTTGGTGTCGTTAACAATGTAATTAAAGCAATCTTTAAAAAAAAAAAAACAATGTAATTAAAGCACATGTAAGAATGTAATTTGAAGCTATAATTAATGCAAGCCTTAATATGTTTGTTTTGGGCCAAACGACTTGTATTATTGACTCGAGGTAGTAGTATATAAGTAATTATTTCCCCTCAATTAATATCAAGACCTTTTAAGTTCAAATCTCACACTTATAAGTTGAAGATGATTAAGTTGAGAACATTATCGGTTATCCACGTATACTTCTTAACCACATCCAATCGCCACGGCGGCTACACCGCATGTAAGTCACCATCTATCTCTCAATTGCCCCATCCACATCCAATTGAAAACTTTTACAAAAACAGAGAATAAAAAAAAAATCTTAAAATTATTTTAATTAGCAGTATATTGGTACTTCATACGTATAAGAAAGAACAAAGTTAATACTAATGTACATACTGAAAAGATGTTTTATTGGGCATTAAAAGAACTGGTTTAAACATAATTAAGTGTAATCCGACTAATAATAAATGTGTTTTAAGCACACATTGATTGTGTATATATATAATCACAGTTATGGTGAGTAAGCAGTGAGTGCAAAATCACGGAGCTCTTTCCTCATTGTCTTCCCAGAAGGAGTCTTCGGAATGGATCCAATGAAAGCAACACGACGCACCTTTTTAAATGGTGGAACCTGCATTGTATAAATGTAATACATTATATAGCAACATGGACCCCATTTAATTAAATTAAGATTGTTGGATTGATAGATGGATCTCACATGTGTTGAACATGAGAGGATTATATATGTATATGTGTGTGTGCGTGTTGTTAATTGAACTTGCCTGCTTTGCAATGAAATCCATCACTTGTGCTTCACTGATGGCACTGCCGGGTTGTCTCACTACAAATGCCATGGGGATCTGGCCTGCTTCTTCATCAGGGTACCTGCCATTATCATCATGTACGTACATATGAACTCAAAAATCTTCAAAAGTAATTTGAAGCAAATTAACTAGTTATAATTTTAAAATACAATATGTATATATATATAAATCCCTACAAGGAGTAATTTGTATCGCGAATTCAGAAATATTCGTTGAACAATATACTGAATACCATTCTTCGCGACACTAATTAATTACAAAAACTTACGGAATTACAGCGGAATCAACAATATCAGGGTGGGATAGAAGTAGGTGTTCCAGCTCTGCCGGGGGTACCTGTGATGAAGTTATTGAACCATTCACTGGATATATTGTATGAGACACAAGTTAATAATTAATTAAGCAGTTAGCAAGATTGATCTTTCCACTGATCTATTGACCCCATAATATATAATTGTTGACTAAGAGAGACAAACTTAATTAACCTGATCAGCTTTGTACTTGATTAACTCTTTTAACCTATCAACAATGTAAACAAAACCCTCGTCGTCAATAACACAAAGGTCGCCGGTTTTTAACCAGCCGTGCAAATCGAACGCCGTGGCCGTCGCCCCTTCATCACCGACATAACCTGATTAACAGCAAAGTTTTAGTGACGCATCAAAGGGACAACATAATTAAGTGCGTATCCGACTCGCATGTCTAAAGAGAGGAGTTAATAAATGTACCTTTCATAACCCCCGGGCTTCGACACCACATCTCTCCTTGGGAACCGGGAGGCAAGGCCAAGCCAGTGGCTGGGTCAACTATCTTGGCTTCCACGTTGGGAATGAGTTTCCCTACAGATCCATGTCTTTTGGCCTCTTCAGGACCTACCATCATCGCCAACCCATAGCCTGACTCTGTGAACCCATACACCTGTTCAATTTCCGCATTTTTACATCACTTTTGAGTTAATTAATTGTGTCCTTTGACAAACCTATGCTAGCTAACGTTTCAGTTTTGAGTTATTTGCATCATTGGTCAAATTTTGCCTATATATGACAATTTTTTCATGGTTTCTCAGGTGGTATTCCAAACTGACTACTTACGCTAAGTACTATCGAACCCGTATGGGGCGACTCTCCAAATTTAATTTTTCATTTGTACGGCTTAAATATAAGAACTTGATTATGAGAATTAATCAAGTCCCTTGCCTCTCTGACCAACTAATATGAGTGACAAAATTAAGACTCAATTCTCTTTAATTTACACCTGCAGTAAGAGCAGGTGTGGAAATCGAGCGGCGAATCTCTCCGACATGTCCTTCCCCAGCGGCGCTCCGCCGTACACCACCGTCCGAAGCGAGCTGAGATTGTATTTCTCCACAACTCCTTGAGTAGCCATCGCCACCCCTAGCGGCGGCACCATTGGAATCGAGGTCGCTCCGTACTCCTCCACCGCCTTCAACATCTCCTCCAAATCAAGCCTCCCCGTCATCAACACCGTCGTCGCCCCCTTCACCACCCCCATCAAACACCACATCACTCCAGACGAGTGGAACAGCGTCACCGGCAATAAGTGCACATTCTCCTCCCTCGTCCGCTTCGGCGGGGGCATAGACAACGCCGCGATCAAGTTCCGATGAGTCAGCTCCACTCCCTTCATCGGACCGGTTGTGCCGGACGAGAAGAGAATCGCCGCGGTGTCGCCTTGATCCGCCGCCGCCGCAGCCGCCGGACCCACGACCCCCGCCTCCGCCGTCATCATGGAGTGGAACTCATCGGAGTCGATGAGGACCGTGGGGTGGCGGAGAGAGGTGGTACTAGAAGTACTAGTTGGGAGATTGGGAGCGGTGGCTTTGGTGGCAAAGGCGATACAGGATTTCGAAATTTGAATTTGGCGGGAGATTTCGGCGGGAGTGGAGAGGGGGTTGGCGGGAGAGAAGGCGACGCCTAGAGAGAGGAGAGAGAAGTAGAGGATGGGGATCTCGAGGCAGGTCGGGGAGAGTACGAAAGCTGTGTCGCCTTTGGAGAGTCCGAGTCCGGATTGGAGAGCTGAGGAGAGAGAGCCTACGCGGCGGAGGAAGTCCGCGTAGGAGAGGCGGCGCGCGGTGGCGGAGTCGATGAAGGCGGTGGTGGTGGTGTGAAGTGAATCAGAGAGAGATTGGCGGAGGAGAGAGAAGGCGTGATCCGCGGCGTTGATTGAGAGATGCGGCGACGGAAGCGCAATCGGAGGTCTGAGGCTGTGGAAGATGTTGGTTTCTGAACAGAAACCGCTGTTTGGATCAATTGAGGAGGAATTGGAGGATGGTGATGATTTTGGGAGCACTGTTTCCGCCATTAATTGAAGCTTTTGCTATTGGATTTTGGTATTTAAATAAGACTTAAAAAGAGACCTTATAAGAATTTAGTTGGCCAAGTTATTAATCTAATAATACTAAGGTGGTTCACTATGGACACTCGCTATATATTGATTTTTTTATTTAATTTTTTTAATTTTTTATAATTTTGTAGTTGAAGAGAGACTGTTTAGACAATTCGTGGGATAAGAACTCCACTCTAGCATGTCGAAGGTGAGACCGAAGGTCTACCTCCTTTCGTGCGCCCCTCACCTCCTCCATGAGGATGATCCACTGGATCATAGCGGTCTCCTCTGGTACCTACCGGTACGTCAGGATCCGATTGGTCACGAACATCGTAAGGTGCTGCTCTTCACGATTCCCAACATACCCCTGATTGGGATGGATAAGCCCACCACTGAACTTTCACTTAGGCCCGGGCCAAGTCAGTGGGGGGACCCCGTCGGGAAAGTAGGTTCCTAGCCCTACTAAGAAGATGAGGGGACAAGACGATCAACAAAGACGGATTATGAGATGTGTGGAAGGTGAGAAAAAAAATTGTAAAAAAATTAAAAAATCAATGTGGTCTTAGTGGGTCACCTTAACATTTATCTATATCAATAATATCATCCATATAACCAACCAATGATAATAATATATCATTGGTTGGTTTTCATCAAAAAAAAAAATATCATTGGTTGGTCTTATTATAAGATCTTATAGATCTTATTAGAGGACCCCATATCGTAAAATCATTGGTTGGTATTATTATAATATCATTGGTGTTTAATCAATGATCTCTTATAAGATCTTGTAAGAGATCTTATAATAATATCATCGCCTAATCAAACAAGTTAGTGACTAAATGATTTGATAGGTGGTATTGTTAGAAGAGGGTGGCGATTCGAGGCCGAGGGCAAAAAAAAGTTGATTTCTCTCTTATTTTATATATATATATATATAGTTTTCTAAAAAGTTGTTTTAGTTGAAGAAAACGGAGGAAATAATTGTTACATTTGTGTAGGTTTAAATTGGGCTAGCAGCTAAGCCGATGAGAAGCCTTAGAAAATAATATTTTCTTGTTTCACCAGTACTTTACTTTATTTGAAGCGATTCTTCTAAATTATTATTGTTTCCTTAGTTTTAAAGTTTCCGCTTTCAATTTTTTTGCTGTGTCTCTTAAAATTATATATATCTTCGTAAAATAAAGAGAAAATAGAGTAGTTTAGATGGAGTTTTCATCAGCTTAGAAACAACATATTTGTAATTTCACGTTTTGATTGTCTGAGTGCTTGTTTCTTGTCTCTAAACGCCAATCCAATGTAATTTATTTATTTTTTTATATCAGGGCAAGTAGAACTATTTGAGTGGCGGTAATCATTGGCCAAAGGATTTTTTTTTAATTTGCATAAACTTGATCGATCACAGATAGTACGAGATAAAAATCTCAAGAAAACAAGGTGACTGCTATTTCTATGTCAAAAAAAATTGGCGTCAAAGAAAGAATTTAGATTATGTTTCTTTACTTCAAGAATTTAGATTATGTGAAAGCTACAACCAACAAGGCAAACCTAACCATAGCATATCAGATGAGATAGTAAAGGCATTTGCCAAAATTTGGGGTTGCCACTTTAGTTAAAAAAAAAAAAAAAAAAAAAAAAAAAAAAAAACTGGTGAACCCCCTTCAAGCTAGCCCAAGGCTAGTTTTGGCAAAATATTCATATGTAGTATAATTTAACTTTCGCAATTTTTTTTTAAGTAGACAGGCCCTTTCGGGCCAGATTATTTATTAGCTTCTTGAATAAGGAATGTGCTTATCAAGTAATAGGGAAATACAATAAACGAAGGGATATCAACAACACTAGCGAAATACGTATCAAGAAATATGTCATCCAATCATTTTCTCAAAGGGCATATCAAACAATAACTTCATTTTTTTATTACTGAATGAGATGAATCATTCTTTTCACTTAGCTATATAGTTTTTCGATTAAAATATTTTAGATTTAATTCATGGCGTGGTGATTAGTCTATTTTCTTGAATTATTATTAAAAATAAAAAAAATTAAAATAAGCTAATCTTAGTGTTTTTAGATACTCAGGGTGATCAATTTTTGACACGTACTTATTGGTATACTCTAGACGCATCGATTTTTGTGGGCACACAAATTATGAGAAATCAACAAAGTGTGTCAAAAGTGCTCACCAATTATTTTCCAGCTGAAAATATTTCACAAAAACAGAGATATTGGTACTTTATCAATATGAGGCACAACAGAGCTAATTCACATACTGAAAGATGTTTATTGAATCCGAATTACATGTTTTAAGTATACATTTTTTTGGTCAGATTTTAAGTATACATTATGTGTAGACAATCACAGTTTTGATGAGTGGGCAGAGAATGCAAAATCAACGAGCTCTCTCCTTAGTGTCTTCCCAGAAGGAGTCTTTGGAATGGATCCAATGAAAGCTACTCGGCGCAACTTTTTATATGGCGCAACCTGCGACGTATACATGTAACATAGCTACATCAATTTTCGCTTAATCAAATTAATATAAGATTATTGTAACCAACCACGTGGGTGGTCTAATAATTTAGTATGTGGTACTGTCAAGTGTCGTTCCTATAAAAAAAAAATACGTGGTATGGTTGGAAGAGAATGAGAGTTCGAATACCATTGAGGCAAGAAAAGATCATTCCTTTCTTATAAAAAAAAAGAAGTAATATTGTTGTATTGATAGTACAACAATCTTATCAACACAACAATCTTATTTTTTTAACCTCCCATGGGTACAAGGGAGGATTGATTTAAATTCTACAGTTGCAAAGTTGACAATGTCGTCAATGAAATTAGTCATGGCGTTTAGATGAAATTAAACTTGCCTGCTTTGCAATGAAATCCATAACTTGTGCTTCGTTGATAGGACTGCCAGGTTTTCTCACCACAAATGCCATTGGGATCTGCCCTGTTTCTTCATCAGGATACCTACCATTTTCATATAGATAGCACTAGCAAATCTTCAAAAGATAATTTCAAGCAAACTACGTACTATACTTATAATTTTTAACCCACATAAAAATAATGTATCCCTACAAAGAATAAACAAGTCTGTCGCAATGATATCACGAATTTATAAAATTCTTGATAAATGATATATTAATCGTAAATTCTTCACGACACTAATTAGATAAACTTACGGAATTACAGCGGAATCAACAATGTCAGGGTGGGATAGAAGTAGATGTTCTAGCTCAGTTGGTAGTACCTGTGACGAAGTTGAACCATTCATTGCATTGTATGAAATATAATTAAATTCTTGTTTTGGAAGAATGAAATATAATTATATTGATTTAACAGTTATAGAATGATGTTCTTCCTTATTATATATTGACAGCATATTTAATTCTTGATTAAGAGAGATGACTAAACTAACCTGATAGGCTTTGTACTTGATTAGTTCCTTTATCCTATCAACGACATAAACAAATCCCTCATTGTCTATAACGCAAAGGTCACCGGTTTTTAACCAGCCGTCTAAGTCGAACGCATCAGTTGTGGCCCTTTCATCACCAACATAACCTGATGAATTGCCAAGTTTTAGCAACTACTGATCAAGGGAGGCATAACATTTGTGCCATGTCTTCTTTGGACCATCTCAATGAAAAAAATAATAATAATGTTTTCACCATGATGTTAATTAATGTATGGTCATGATAATTTTTGGATATATATACATATATATATATATAAGATGATAAAAACAATTAATCATAACTAGCAAGCTAAGATAATCAAAGAATTTTGTATCTTCATAGGAAAGAAAATTAATGTGGCTCTCCAATCCATATTTGTAAACACAGAACTTGGACCTACAACAACAACATAGCCACATTCCCAAATTAACTGGGGTCGGCTACATGGATCGAACTTTTTCATTGTGCTCGATTAAGTGCAATCGATGGTGAGCTTTTCAAACCATTTAAATCCCTCCTAATTAATGCATCCCATGTTAACTTTGGTCTCGTCGAATCTCTACAATTTCTATTGAGTCAAGTTTTCTAGTTGGGACATTTGTAGGCCATATTTGCAGGTGACCAAATCACCGCAATCGCCCTTCCCTAATCTTTGTATCAATTGGTGCTACTCCTACTTGTCTTTGAATTTCTATATTTCTTATTCTATCTTTACAAATTTTACCACACATCCACCTAAGCATCATCATTTCTGCTACGTTCATTTTATGTAATTGTTGTTGCTTTACTACACTGAATTAATTGTTGTTTCTGCTACGAGTTTTACCACACAGAACTCGGACGTACAGCTGTTTGAAATTAAAGTGTGCGATACACATAGAAATATCGTGATGTTAACAACTTAGTGTGCGATATTAGTACCTTTCATGACGCCTGGGCTCCGAAACCACATCTCTCCTCCATGACCAGGAGGCAAGGCCAAGCCAGTGGCCGGGTCGACTATCTTGGCTTCCACGTTGGGATTAAGTCTCCCTACAGATCCGTATCTTTTTGCCTCGTTAGGGTCAGCCATCATCGCCAACCCGTAGCCTGACTCTGTTAATCCATACGCCTGCCCAATGTCCCCATAATTGAAGTCAATGAATTAATTCAGTGTGGTATATATGCTTACATTAAAATGGTCTCAGATAGAAATGCAAATATGCATGTTCGGGACATGACTAGCTAGTTTAGCATGGATTCTAAGAAGCATCATATGTTTATTCTATTTTATTGCAAGCTCATTAAGAACAACTTATCACGAAAAGCAATTCCAAGCTTACAACGTTCATTAGATAGTTTTACCTAGTTATAGTAGGCTCGTAGAATTTATAGAGCCTAAAAGTGAGCTTAGTAGGCTCGATTGGTTCGTATTACAATTAAGATTTATATATCGTGGACCTGAATTGTTTTATTGAGATTCATTATGGACTTGAACTTTTTTTTATTATTAGGAATTAGATTAACTATCAATTAAAGGTCTATCGTTGACTATGTATATTCCACAAGAGTTGTTCTCTCAATATTGACGTGAGTGACCTCCAGAGCTATGTATACTATTTTTTTTTAATATTTTAATCAGCCGAAGACCAAAATTACCCAGTGCTAGAGTGTTAATGGGTATATCACACACAAAAAGGGTACCCGTCCCGTGTACGGGTTCGGACACCCCCTTTAATAACGATTAAAAATAGTGTCCGAACTTGTACCCGTTTTTAAAATTGACACTTTTTTTTGTCCGGACCCGTATGTTTTTAAACATACAAGATCCGTTTTTTGTCCGCATCCCTAAAATAAAATTTCTCACTCAATTATTAACAAAAATACATGATTTTTATGTTGTCGTGCATTCCATCACTACAAAAAAGAAATGTTATAAATTCAAAATTCAATTCTTACAAGTTTCCATATAAAAATAACATCATCATTAGTGAAATTATTATTCAAACATTATGAAAGTTTCAAATACTCCTATAAATAAATAAATATTATTTAAATTAATCGTTAAACATGTACCCGTTTTTTAAAAAATTTTGTCTAGACTCGGTCTCGTTTTTTAAAACGGATAAGAAAATATATCCAAGTCCGTATTAATTTTAAAAAAATTATGTCCGTACTCGTTTAAAGCGGTCAGGATAAATGGGTCCGGGCACATTTTGACACCCCCAATCACATTAAAAGTCACATTGGGCCTTTGGCCGTCTCAATGCATGACGCTGTTTTAGGCCAATTTGTCTTTCGATGTGACATAACTATTGTTCATTTTAGTATTTCCTAAAAGTTATACCTGAAATAAAAGTATGCCTCCAAAGCGAGCTGCAAATCTCTCGGCTACGTCCTTCCCCAGCGGCGCTCCGCCGCACATCACCACTCGAAGGGATCTGAGATTGAATTTCTCCACCACTCCCTCCTTCATTGCCATGGCCACTACAAGCGGCGGCACCAAAGGAATTAACGACGCGCGATACTCCGCAGCCGCCTTCAACATCCCCTCCAAATCAAACCTCGCCGTCATCAAAACTGTGGTCGCCCCGTCCACCACCCCTTTCAGACACCCTGTTACTCCAAACGAGTGGAACACCGGCGCCGTCAATAACTGCACATTCTCCTCCGACTGCATCGACGCCGCCGGGGGCATCGACATCAGAGCGATCAAGTTCCGGTGAGTCAGCTCCACGCCCTTCACCAATCCGGTGGTGCCGGACGAGTAGAGAATCGCCGCCGTGTCGCCTTGATCCACCGGTGCTGTCGTCCATCGCCGCAAGACCGACGCCGCCACCGTCATCATGGAGTAGAACTCATCGGAGTCGATGAGGACTGTGGGGTGGCGGAGAGATGTGGTAGTGATTGGGAGTTTGTGAGCGGTGGATTTGGCGGCGAATGCAATAGAGGGTTTTGAAATTTGAATTTGGCGGGAAATTTCGGCGGGAGTGGAGAGGGGGTTGGCGGGAGAGAAGGCGACGCCTAGAGAGAGGAGAGAGAAGTATAGGATGGGGATCTCGAGGCAGGTCGGGGAGAGTACGAAAGCTGTGTCGCCTTTGGAGAGTCCGAGTCGGGATTGGAGAGCCGAGGAGAGAGAGCCTACGCGGCGGAGGAAGTCCGCGTAGGAGAGGCGGCGCGCGGTGGCGGAATCGATGAACGCGGCGGTGGTGGTGTGAAGTGAATCAGAGAGAGATTGGCGGAGGAGAGAGAAGGCATGATCCGCGGCGTTGATTGAGAGATGCGGCGACGGAAGCACAATCGGAGGTCTCAGGCTGTGGAAGATTTTGGTTTCTGAACAGAAACCGCTGTTCGGATCAATTGAGGAGAAATTGGAGGATGGTGATGATTTTGAGGGCACTGTTTCCGCCATTAATTGAAGCTTTTGCTATTGGATTTTGGTATTTAAATAAGACTTAAAAGAGATCTTATAAGAATTTAGTTGGCCAAGTTATTAATATGATAATACTATGGTGGTTCACTGTGGGCACTCACTATATATTGATTTTTTTAATTTATTTTTTAATTTTTTATAATTTTGTGGTTGAAGAGAGCGACTGTATAGACTAGAAGAATGAGATGTGTGGAAGGTGAGAAAAAAAATGGTAAAAAAATTAAAATATCAATGTCGTCTTAGTGGGTTGCCTTAACATCTATCTATATCAATAATGTCATCCATATAACCAACCAATTATAATATTATATCATTGGTTGGTCTTATTATAAGATCTTATAGATCTTATTATAGGACCCCATATCGTAATATCATTGGTTGGTATTATTATAATATCGTTGGTATTTAATCAATGATCTCTTATAAGATCTTGTAAGAGATCTTAAGAGATCTTATGATAATATCATCCGTGTAATCAAACAAGCGCAGGTCAAACTTGCGTGTGAGAGATTCGGTACATATAAGGGAATGTCACAAAGAGTAGGGAAAGCTAAAGTGACAAAACTTACTTTGACACTAAGAACTGAAGAAGTAGAAGAAACGGGGAGGACTCAAATTGGTACAAAGAAATGCGGATGCCCTTTCCTTATTAACATCAAGGAAAATGTTGATTCTTTGTGATATGTCACTGTAATCTGTGGGAGGCACAATCACGACCCCGCCAAAAACTTGGACGACCACTCATTTGCAGGAAGATTGGAGAAGGGTGAGCAGGTGGTTGTAGTGCAGATGACTAAAGGTAATGTGAAGCCAATAGATATCATCAACACGTTGAAGCAAAGAGATGTAAAAAACGTATCGACAATGCAGACAATATATAATGCACGACAAAAATTCTGAAATGAGGATACGGGTGAGAGGACTCAAATGCAACAACTATTGCACATATTGGAGAAAAATAGGTGGATGTCGTGGCATAGGAAGCATACCGATACGAATATTATCACTGATTTATTTTGGTCACATCCTGATTCAATTAAGTTGCTGCGGTGTTTCCCGTCGGTTCTTTTGATGGATTGCATTTATAAAACAAATATGTATCGAATGCTGTTATTAGAAATTGTTGGCATCACTTCAACGCGTTTGACGTTCTAAGTTGGGTTTGTTTTCATATCATCGGAGACTCATGCAAATTATGTTTGAGCACTTAAGAACTTGAGATCCATATTGGATGGGTGGCCTAAACCTGACGTGTTTGTTACGGATCGGAAGTTAGGCCTTATTAGTGTCATCGAAGAAGTATTTCCATCATCGTCTCACCTTCTTTGCTCTTGGCACATAAGCAAAGTAGTACTGGCCAAGACTAAGAAGATTTTTGGGAATAACGAAGGCTTCGCTTGTTTCATGGATATGTGGACGAGTGTGTTGTATGCTAAGTCGGAGGCCTTATTAGAACTTTGGATAAACGACTTGCATTGTGAGTTCGGTCATGTGAAGGGTCTTACTGATTACTTAGATAACACATGTGTGAAGATCTAGAAAAAGAAATTTGTACCGGCATGGACATATCAAATTATGCACTTTGGGGAAACAACGACACAGAGGGTTGAGTCTGCGCATTCCACTTAGAAGCTACATCTTTGCAACAGTCAGACAAATTTTGAGACTTTGTAAAGAGTGGTTGACGGTTTTCTTAGGATCCAACATAACAACATCAAGACATCATTTGAACTAGTTTGAATGTGGTGCAACATGAATATTTTGATGGGTTTTATCGCCGATTGCGTGGTTATGTCTCTCGAAAAGAGCGCTTAAGTTAATTAAAGATGAATTGGAACGTGAATAGAATGTTGTACATGACTTTACTCGTTGTAGTTGTAAGATACGTACCACGCATGGTCTTCCTTGTGCAAACGAGCTAAACTTTCATAAATTTGCTGGTTCACCCATCCATCTCGAGGACATTCATGTGTACTGGCGAAAGTTGAGTACGATACCATAGAATCATGTTGATCGGTCTGGGTACAATGTGAACGATGAGATTGAAATAGCGTTGCAAAAGTTTCATGCTTGCACTGACGATGACGATCGCATCATGATTATTCAGCAGCTTAGGGAGATTAGTCGTCCTTCATCTACACCGGGAGTTATCCCACTTACAAAAATAAAGACAAAGGGAAGGACACCGGGGTCTTTAATTGGAAGTTTGTTGAATAGAGGAAAGAAGATATGATCAAAGAGGAAACACGATGAAACCGATACTTCGACGACAAGATTGCCTAGCGGGTTTGAGTACGTACTATCGCAGAAGACACTTCTAGTTCGAGAAAGAAGAAAATAAAGTGGGGCCTAAAATACGTCGTACATGTCGGCAGACCCAAAGTGTATCTAAGATTGGTTATTCTCGTTGCATAGAACCGGATTGGTTGCCATATGTTGAGAGCACTATTAATGTGATAGGCGATGGTAATTGTGGATATCGGCGTGTTGCCTCTGGGCTAGGACTTCCCGAAGTCGATGGTTGGAAGATAGTACGTAGAAGGATGTTTGATGAGATAATCGTGTATGAAAACATTTGGCGAGAAGTGCTTGAAACGAGTTACGAGAAGGTCAAGACTGCTGTGCATTGTCCGGATCATCATGTTGGTGCCTCTTTTGACGAATGGTTGACACTTCCAAACATAGGCCTGTTAATATCAACGACCTTCAATGTCATTCTAGTAAACCTCTCGCATGGTAGTTGCTCGACATTTCTTACTCTACGTAATGTCCCACTGTCATCTTTACATAGTCAAATTATCATTGCCATGATTAATGATAGGAATATACATTGGGTTAGGGTAAGCTTGTACAATTTTTGTGAATCGTGTTTTTTCATCTTCTGATCATATGATAATGGATTATTGTTCTACTTTGTATTTCACAGGTGAAGTTGATTGCGAATGCACCGCTGCCATCATTATATCCATCGTGGGAAAGGTATGCTGAGGAGTGCGCTAAAGGTTGGCGTGATGAATTCGTAATTCGAGAAATCGTGTCAGTTGTAAATTCTCAAGAAGGTACGCTTTCCGTAGTAGATTTAGCTTCGCCTTAGTTATCAATAGTCGTGTTTAACGTTTTAAGTTTTGATGTGTATACTTCAATGTGCCTAGAATCTTCTTATTCAATAAATATGTATCAAAGTTAATTGTTTTAAAAGTTTTTAAGTGTTTGCTTCACGGTTAGGTAATATTGATATGTTATGGTTTGTAATTGTGAAAAAACTAACTCTCGGCCAAGCAGGCCCGTGACTCACGGATATGTTTCGGCATTCAATAATCGAAAATCAGCCAACATTCTCGGTATGACACTCCCGAGAGAAGTGTTTCGCTATGTAATCTGTTGGTTTACAGATACGACTCGTTGACCCGTGCACGACCCAACTGGAGAATTCTCGGTTCCTCCAAAACAAGACTAAACGTTTATTTTCGTTCATGCATAACCGAGACGCTATCGAGATATTAGCGTAGTTATGGTGGGCTATGATCGATACCTTACCGAGACTACTAGGTTACGACATGATACAATCGAGAATTGCACCATCGTCTCGGTTACTACAAACCGAGAATATAATAATTCTCGCAATTAGGTCACCTCACGGTATGCTGTAACCGATATTATGACATTATTCTCGTCACTAACTAATTGATTTGTGATGGATATTTTCGTTCGCATCTAACCGATACATTACCAAATTTCGTTGTCTACATAACTCTCGGTTAGTAGTCAACGAGGCTCATTCGAAGCTCTCGGAGGTACATACCCGAGAGTTTTTGGAACGTTTCGGTTGTATGACACCGATAATTTCATTCCGGTCTCGTCCCTGAAAAATCGAGACTCTTTTCTAGATCACAAAATGAACATGTTTGTAAACCATAATTATTAAAAACAAATCTCAATACTAACAATAACACCAAAACATAGACAACAATCAAATATTTAATGAAAAGAAGTACAAGTTCACGTAATCCGCCATTCAACATTCAAACAAGTCCAACATTCGAACAACATTATACAAGTTCCTTAATCCAACAAAAACTAAAACAGTAAAAGTTTCATAATCCAACATTCAACAAGTGTCTCATTGCTTTGGCTTCTTCAAATTTTTTCTTCTGTATTCCTTGCCATGCATTCTCTTTAGGGGGCGAGCATCGACTGTTGGCGGTAGAGCATTAGTCGAAATGGAATGTGTAGAAGTGCTATCGTGCTGGGACTGCCTAGGGCTTGCTTGGGTAGGGGCTGATGTGTTGGTGGCGGCGGTGGTGCCGGTTGCGGTGGTGGTAGTGGTAGTGGTGGTGGTAGGACCGAAACTCCTCACCGAAAGGAAATTGATGACGTCACTCGTCATTTTCCTCGCAGACTCTAACGTACACAACTTCGGCGGGGAGTCCATCCATCGTAATGCCGCGTCCAACACACGCCTATTACACTGATGAAAACAAAAACAAATATGTTAATGTTAAAAATTACGGGTTTTCAAGAAATGTCAAACACTGCTGTGCATAATACTTATAACACATTTAATACCTCCAATAGCTCATTGTCGGCGATGGTTGTGGCCGTCATGTCTTCATCTTCATAACTCGGGTTGGCAATCACTATGTGAGACACTTAAATGAACCAAGGTGGATAGTCCGGTGTAGCCAAAAACTCGAACCGTGCCTTGTCACCGCGAACTTCGGGGGCCAACAAATGGTTACGCCAACGTTCCCAATTACTTGTTGGAACCCATACTTGACAGGTATTTGAGTGCAGATGGGCCTCGATGTGCTTCTAATGGGCGGTGCGGAGGATCTGGTATAGATTGCACATAACTAAATTGTCTCAGAATCCTCTCCGAATGGTAAGGCTCCACCACATCCATGTACTTCAATGTGCCACTATAGAAGGTCATCGCGTGCACAACTCCATTATCCATGTAATTAACATAAGGGTCCCAAATGACCTAATCAAACATAGACAACCATAATTAGTAACCATAAACTAAATTTAACATTTACCAACAAGATTGGCCAAGTAACTCACCTCGCTTGGACCCAACCTGTCCAACGTTCTCCTAATGGACCCAACCTCGTTTGCACGTAGTCCATGTATTTTGCATTGGGTGTGGCGAGCCCGAGTTTGAAATGGTCGTACACCCATCCCTGCAAATACATACAACATTAGTTAGTGGGAAAATGCAAAACGTAATTCTAATTATTCAGAAAACAATGTAAGTTGATTTAAAAATATACCTCAAGTAATGTGAGGTAGCCGACAATCTGAGATACTTATACTCTGGTGGCAGACCCCAAGTGTCGGTACAAGTACGCCAATGCAGCTGCACCTCATGCATACTTTCCCACGTTATCCAAATCTTCTAGAAGCTTCAACAACGCAATAGATACCCGAGATTCACTCTTATCCGCAAAAAGGGTGTAAGAAAGTAGGTATAACAAGTACACCCGGGCTGTGCATTCTACATGGAGATAAGTTGTGTTCCTCGAACCAGCTTTGGGGCACCATCGACTCTTCAACCAACATTTCGCATTGTGAGCCCCTTGCTGATGTTCACTTCATCCTCAGCATCTTCAATGCTAACCCCAAGTAGTTTGGACACTAGCTTATTCGCATCCGACCGAGATTTCTCGGTGTACCTCGCAAAGTTCTCAACTGCAACCACTTTGTCCGTCACATGAATCTTCAGAAGAATGCTCACATCCTCCAAGGAGATCGACATTTCACCGAATGGTAAGTGAAATGTGTTCGTCTCCGGCTGCCACCGCTCCACAAAGGCAGATATAACCTCATTGTTAGCCTTGCGGTATGAGCAGTCTATCAGCGTATTCAACCCATACCGCTGAATAATCATCTGAAGGCCCTCGGTGTCAAGGTGGCACGACTGTAAGTCTCATTCTTGGATCTGAGCACCGTGATTGATACACTTGAGTATCAGACGATCCTACAACAACAAAAACATTTCATCAGCTATATGAAACCCATAAGTTTTTAAGTACTCAATTCAATGAAACATTTTATACCTCATTGCTCCAAATCGCTAATGCGACATGATCTTTAAAGCTCTTCAACAATGATCCATCTGAAGGACCACCAGGAAAGGAGCACACATTTTCAAATGCCCTTGTGACTCTCCTTCATTATGGCCACCTCCAAAGACTAGTACTCCCACCCACATTACGATCAGTATTAGTGGTGTCTGCCGGTGTTGATGAGTCACTACTATTAGACTCTGATGCATAAGCCTCATCTTCGCCTTGGGCAACTACAAAATTTTTTGTCGACGCGTGTCAATGGTGGAACCCTAATCGTGCAATTGAACATTCTTTGCACGATTTCCAGCAATCTTTCCCTTTCTCTTCACATCTATCTTCTCTTTCTCTTTCCGATAAGATGCAGTCTCGCCGCCTCGCCCACAGTTACCCCTCGACACCTCAGCACCAACCTCCTCCGTAGTCACCAGGGTTTTCGAACGAGCCATAACTGATAAGACTACAACATGTAAGCGCCTGGAGCAGAAACAGAAACAAAATTCAAAAAAATAAGAACAAAATCTTTCATTTCTATAGTCTCGGTCAAGCAGGTTTGAGAAAACAATTAGAATTTATGTGACGCATGCCCGAGATAACACAATTAGTTTCGGTAATGGACAACTGAGAAAATAATTTTATTCTCGGTTGTACATCACCGAAAGGAAATCAACTATACACTTTGAATTACTCTCGTGATGTGGTGACCGAGACCAATTGCAACGTTACTCTCGTGATGTGGTGACCGAGACCAATTGATGTTGGGGACCCCTACTAATGTGTATGAGGGTTCCCAAACACTTGCCCTATGTCTCGGCCATGTTTTGCCGAGACTGTATACACTACTTCGGGTCTGTGTGGCCGAGAACTACGAGTTTGCAAATAACGATCTATTGAATACAAACTACACAAAAATAGCAAATACTGAACCAAATGCAACTTAATTATACTATCAACGTACCTTCAATCGATGGAATTAACGCCTTGTGTGCGAGATCGAAAACCTAAAACCGAGCCCTAATGTGGAGACGAAATTCAACAAATCGATGAGCCTCCAAACTCGAACAACACAACAACAAGCGCCTATGACAGAGGAGAGAAACGAAAAAAAATCCGGGGTTTGAAGGTTGCTTGCAATGGATCGAGCAATGGTCTAAGGTTCGATTTTAGCTCCTGCACCTTCTTCGTTTCAACAAGAGCACAGGGTGGGGTGCCTCTGTTTTGAATGAGGGGTATTTTTAGGATTTCAGCTTCATATTTTGGGTGCCCTTGGTAAATGTCTTGGTGCCATCAACAAGAGGGTGCCTTTACTAATTAGTGAGGTGCACATAGTGGCGCTCTACAATAAACAAAGGGATATCAACAACATTAGCGAAATATGCATCAAGAAATATGTCATCCAATCATTTTCCGAAAAGGCATATCAAACAATAACTTTATTTTTTTATTACTGAATGAGATGAATCATTCTTTTCACTTAGCTATATAGTTTTTAAAATATTTTAGATTTAATTCATGACGTGGTAATTAGTCTATTTTCTTGAATTATTATTAAAAATAAAAAATTAAAATAAGCTAATCTTAGTGTTTTCAGATACTCGGGCGACCAATTTTTGACACGTACTTATTGGTATACTCTAGATGCATCGATTTTTGTGGGCACACAAATTAAGAGAAATCAACAAAGCGTGTCAAAAGTGGTCATCAATTATTTTCCAGTTGAAAATATTTCACAAAAACAGAGATATTGGTACTTTATCAATATGAGGCACAACAGAGCTATTTCACATACGGAAAGACGTTTATTGAATCCGAATTACATGTTTTAAGTATACATTTTTTTTGTTCAGATTTTAAGTATACACTATGTGTAGACAATCACAGTTTTGATGAGTGGGCAGAGAATGCAAAATCAACGAGCTCTCTCCTTAGTGTCTTCCCAGAAGGAGTCTTTGGAATGGATCCAATGAAAGCTACTCGGCGCAACTTTTTATATGGCGCAACCTGCGACGTATACATGTAACATAGCTACATCAATTTTCGCTTAATCAAATTAATATAAGATTATTGTAACCAACCACATGGGTGGTCTAATGATTTAGTATGTGCTACTGTCAAGTATTGTTCTTATAAAAAAAAAATACGTGGTATGGTTGAAAGAGAATGAGAGTTCGAATATCATTGAGGCAAGAAAAGATCGTTTCTTTCTTATAAAAAAAAAAAAGTAATATTGTTGTATCAACAATCTTATCATTACAACAATCTTAGCGTCTTCCCAGAAATGCCATTGGGAGGATTGATTTAAATTCTATAGTTGCAAAGTTGACGATGTTGTCAATGAATTAGTCATGGTGTTTAGATGAAATTAAACTTGCCTGCTTTGCAATGAAATCCATAACTTGTGCTTCATTGATAGGACTACCAGGTTTTCTCACCACAAATGCCATTGGGATCTGCCCTGTTTCTTCATCAGGATACCTACCATTTTCATATAGATAGCACTAGCAAATCTTCAAAAGATAATTTCAAGCAAACTACGTACTATGCTTATAATTTTTAACACACAAAAATAATGTATCCCTACAAAGAATAAACAAGTCTGTCGCTATGATGTCACGAATTTATAAAATTCTTGATAAATGATAATTAATCGTAAATTCTTCACGACACTAATTAGATAAACTTACGGAATTACAGCAGAATCAACAATGTCAGGGTGGGATAGAAGTAGATGTTCTAGCTCAGCTGGTGGTACCTGTGACGAAGTTGAACCATTCATTGCGTTGTATGAAATATAATTAAATTCTTGTTTTGGAAGAATGAAATATAATTGAATCGATTTAAAGGATGATGTTCTTACTTATTATTGACCACATATTTAATTCTTGATTAAGAGAGATGACTAAACTAACCTGATATGCTTTGTACTTGATTAGTTCCTTTATCCTATCAACGACATAAACAAATCCCTCATTGTCTATAACGCAAAGGTCACCGGTTTTTAACCAGCCGTCTAAGTCGAACGCATCAGCTGTGGCCCTTTCATCACCAACATAACCTGATGAATTGCCAAGATTTAGCAACTACTGATCAAGGGAAGCATAACATTTGTGCCATGTCTTCTTTGGACCATCTCAATGAAAAAAAATAATAATAATGTTTTCACCATGATGTTAATTAATGTTTGGTCATGATAATTTTTGGATATATATACATATATATATATATAAGATGATAAAAACAATTAATCATAACTAGCAAGCTAACATAATCAAAGAATTTTGTATCTTCATAGGAAAGAAAATTAATGTGGCTCTCCAATCAATATTTGTAAACACACAACTTGGACGTACAACAACAACAACAACATAGCCACAAATTCCAAATTAGCGGGTGCTACATGGATCAAACTTTTCCATTGTGCTTCGATTAAGTGCAATTGATGGTGAGCTTTTCAAACCATTCAAATCATTTTTAATTAATGCATCCCAAGTTAACTTTGGTCTGCCTACTACCTCGTCGAATCTCTACAGTTTTATTGAGTCAAGTTTTTTAGTTGGGGCATTTGTAGGTCGTCTTTGCAGGTGACCAAACCACCGCAACCGCCATTCCTAATCTTTGCATCAATTGATGCTACTCCTACTTGTATTTGAATTTATATACTTCTTATTATATCTTTACGAGTTTTACCACACATCCAACTAAACATCATCATTTATCTTACGTTCATTTTATGTAATTTTTGTTGCTTTACTACACCTGAATTAATTGTTGTTTATGCTACGAGTTTTACCACACAGAACTTGGACGTACAGCTGTTTGAAATTAAAGTGTGCGATACACATAGAAATATCGTGATGTTAACAACTTAGTGTGCGATATTAGTACCTTTCATGACGCCTGGGCTCCGAAACCACATCTCTCCTCCATGACCAGGAGGCAAGGCCAAGCCAGTGGCCGGGTCGACTATCTTGGCTTCCACGTTGGGATTAAGTCTCCCTACAGATCCGTATCTTTTTGCCTCGTTAGGGTCAGCCATCATCGCCAACCCGTAGCCTGACTCTGTTAATCCATACGCCTGCCCAATGTCCCCATAATTGAAGTCAATGAATTAATTCAGTGTGGTATATATGCTTACATTAAAATGGTCTCAGATAGAAATGCAAATATGCATGTTCGGGACATGACTAGCTAGTTTAGCATGGATTCTAAGAGGCATCATATGTTTATTCTATTTTATTGCAAGCTCATTAAGAACAACTTCTCACAAAAAACAATTTCAAGCTTGCAACGTTCGTTTCGTTAGATAGTTTTAACTGATAATAGTAGACTCGTAGAATTTATAGAGCCTAAAAGTGAGCTTAGTAGGCCCGACTGGTTCGTATTACTATTAAGATTTATATATAGTGAACCTGAATTATTTTATTGAGATTCATTATGGACTTGAATTTTTTTTTATTAGAAATTAGATTAACTATCAACTAAAGGTCTATCATTCACTGTGTATATTTCACAAGAGCTGTTATCTCAATATTAACGTGAGTGACCTGCGTAGCTATATATACTATGTTTTTAATATTTTAATCAGCCGAAGACCAAAATTACGCCAGTGCTAGAGTGGATTTGGCGGCGAATGCAATAGAGGGTTTTGAAATTTGAATTTGGCGGGAAATTTCAGCGAGATGGGAGAGGGGGTTGGCGGGAGAGAAGGCGACGCCTAGAGAGAGGAGAGAGAAGTAGAGGATGGGGATCTCGAGGCAGGTCGGGGAGAGTACGAAAGCTGTGTGTTGAACATTTTCAAAATAAATGTTTAGTCCCACATTGGTTAGGAACTTCAAGTTTAAAGAGTATATATGTACTCTTGCACCACAGTGTGTGTAAAATAAAATACAAGTGCTATGCAAGATGAGCCACACGAGCGCGCGCTGCGCATATGGCGCTTTTATAGGCGCGTGAGGGTAGTTATTAAAGTGACTGAGTGGCTCTCCATTACTCCATTACTGCTCCACTACTCCATTGCTGTTCCACTACCCCATTTTCTTTCAATGCTTGACTGTTCCACTGCTCCACTACCCCATTTCATTTTCACTCTCTGGCAGTCGTGACAGTCTTGCTCTATAAGAGGACTTGCAAGTCCCCCTTTGGAGAGTCCGAGTCCGGATTGGAGAGCTGAGGAGAGGGAGTCTACGCGGTGGAGGAAGTCCGCGTAGGAGAGGCGGCGCGCGGTGGCGGAGTCGATGAAGGCGGTGGCGGTGGTGTGAAGTGAATCAGAGAGAGATTGGTGGAGGAGAGAGAAGGCGTGATCCGCGGCGTTGATTGAGAGATGCGGCGACGGAAGCGCAATCGGAGGTCTCAGGCTGTTTGGATCAATTGATGAAGAATTGGAGGATGGTGATGATCTCGGCAAATTTTCCGCCATTGAAGCTTTTGCTCTTTGTTTATAGAGAATAATGTGTCAAACGGTTTAGTAGTTTTAAATGAAGGTTTATACACATTAATTAAGAGGAATTTAAATAATGAGAAGAGCTTGAATGAAAACAAGCATGTCATATGGCAAGACACATTGACTCACACGACCTGTCTATTTTGCGTCAATGTGTCTTGCAGTGTGACGTAATTGTTGTCATTCTATTATTTTCCTTAAACGGTTCGAAAAGTGCACCATCAATTGCACTTCAATCAAACACGATGGAAGAGTTTGATCCATGTAGCCGACCCAACTAATTTAGGATTGCTTGTTTCTTAATTTTCCACTTATTTTCCCTTCGAACTTATTTTCCCTTCATTCGAAGATAAAATAGAGCAGCTTAAATGAAGTTTTCCTCAGCTCAGAAACGGCAAATTTGAAATTCTACGTCTGTGATTGTTTTTTTTTGATATAAAAGGAGGCGATACTCCATGTATGTATTTATAGCTAAATAAAGTTATGCACAAAAGAAAAATAAACACAAATTACAAATATAATAAGGACAAAAGAATATTGGCCTAGTATCCCCGCTCTCTAACCACATCGGTTAGGAGAGACCCCTTGTGCGTATTCGAGCCAACATTGCGAGAATTCCAAAAAGTCCAAAAGACAACATAGCGCGATCAACAAGCCCCTAAGAAATGTAGGAACCCCCAAAATGTATGTCAATCCCATGGAACTAGCGCCCATATATATTGCCTCCACCACAAACGCCGTAGTGAAAGCATTGCAATTGGAAGCCTCCAAACCCAACAAAACCACCAACTCAAAAGTAGAGTCTTTCCCTGCAGGGTCCACTATACTCCCACTCAATATCACATAGAAAGTGGCGGATGTAAAGGACAAATGGCCGGGCGCACTATCTTGTTGGTACTTCAAAACAAAGTAATGCCCGATTGGCCCCCCTGACCTTTTTGCCTCCACAAAACAAACATAAGCCTGCAAAATCAATCCATCAAATCGTCAACAAAAAGCAGACCAATTTCCTTGCCATTGTTGCCAAGACCATCCTGCGAACTCTTTATGACCATGCAAGGCTAAACCTACATTCCTCTTCGTAGATTCCCATATATCTTGCCAAGTGTTGTCAATCTCTTTAAAAATCCGTTGGTTTCTCTCCCCCCATAGTGCCCAAAGGAGTGCGGAAGTCGGCTTTAAACAGCAAATTCCTTTTATTGCCACACGAAAAAGCCGCCGCTTGTTCCATCCATGTTCTTAAAGATTGGGGGTTCTGCCACTCGAAGCCTATCTCCCTCGACAACTCCTCCCATAACCTACACGAAAAAGAACATGCCAAAAAAAGGTGATCAATTGATTCCATATGAGCAAAACACAAACAACATCTTGACGGCAAGAGGGTGATATGAGGAGTCGTCTTTGGAGCACATCGTCGTATTAATTTTTCCTAGCCACGCCATCCAAGCAAAAACTCTAACCTTCATAGAAAATGTGATTTCCATATTAGATTATAAAAGGAAAAGATGCCAACGAATTTTCAAGACAAAGACCATAGAAAAAAGATTTAACAGAGAAGAGATGAGAATGGTCCCACCCCCACCCACGTTTATCCTCCATGTGGGGTGAGGGAAACTTCCTGGAGACGGTGCGTCGTCTGTGCGCGAATTCTCGAAGCTCTGTTTCTCCACAACCTCCGCCGAAAATCATAATGCCACGAGTGATCCCACTCGCTCCCCCCGACAAAAGAGGCCACCTCCGCCACACTTGCTTCGGGATTGCGCGAGAGAGACAATAAACCCGGAAGTCCTCGCGAAAAGAGCGCGTCCGTTCCATGCATCTGCCAAAATCGCAGTTTCATACCATTCCCTAACGTGAACTCCACACCTTTGATAAAATTCCGCTCTACGGCTAGCAATAAAGCGCCATGGAGATCTAAATGAGGTCTAAATCTTAATGACGTATCCCAACCATTAGTCTCCTTACCATAAATACTTCCTATGACATTCGCCCAAAGAGCCTCAGGCTCTCTTTGAAACGCCATAGCCATTTGCAAGCAAGAGCCGTATTGCGCATTAAGAGGTTTCCAATTCCAAGACCTCCAAGCCGTTTGGGGAGCTTTACTTGATTCCAAGCCACGGCGGCCACGAAGATTGGCCATCCCATCGTTTCCATAGGAAATCCCGCATCATCTTTTCACCCTTTTGGCAATACCTACCGGGAGTCGAAATAGTGACATGAAATATGTGGGAATGGAGTCGAGAAGCTGAAGCGATTAATGTGACTCTACCTCCTTTGGATAAGAAGCCTCGCTTCCACCCATCTAACCTGCGTGCGATTTTTCGAAGAACCGGTTCCCAAAATCGGCCTCAGTGGGGAACCCCCTAAAGGCATACCAAGGTACTTCATGGGCCAGGTCCCGACCTGACAATTGACACCCTCGGCCGCCTGTAGTACGATATCGGCCGACAAGTTGATCCCCAACAAGCTGCATTTGGACAAGTTTAGTTTTAGACCCGAGATCTTGCAGAAGGCCTGAACGAGCTGCATCACCTTGTGAACTGCCTCCTCCGAGTTTTTGACGAATAGAAGTGAATCATCGGCGTATTGCGGGTGTGTGACGTGAACCCTTCTCTCGCCTACCTTAAAGCCTTCTACCATTTCATTGTTCTTGGCGGTGTCCATAATTCTTCCCATGACATCAGCCACCAAGATGAAAAGAAAAGGAGATAATGGGTCCCCTTGTCTCAAACCCCTTTGTCCTTTAAAAGCGCCTTGTGTCGCCCATTAATGAGAACCGAATAGTGAGCCGATGAAACACATCCTTTCATCCATAATCGCCATCGCTCGCCAAAGCCTTTCCTTTGAAGCACATAATCCAAAAAAGTCCAGTCCACTCGGTCGTAAGCTTTGGCAAAATCCAATTTCAAAACAAAGCCTTGTAGCCCCCTTTTTCTGGCATATTCAACCACTTCGCTGGCTATAAGAACCGAATCCATCATCTGTCTATCAGGGACAAATGCAGTTTGTTCCATTGCAATTGTATGTTGGAGAACTACCTTTAGACGATGAGCGAGGACATTTGCCAACAGTTTGTACATAGATGTAACCAAACTGATGGGCCGAAAATCCTCGATCCTCCCAACATGGGAGCCTTTGGGAATCAAACATATGAATGTCTCGTTCATGTTTCGACTAATCACTCCGTTGCTATGAAAATCTTCAAAGAATTTCATAATGTCACCTTTGATAACTCCCCAAGATCGTCTGATAAATGCGAAGGTGAATCCATCGGGGCCCGGTGCTTTATCCATTTCGAAGAAGTAGCGCGCCCATACCTCGTCTTCTGAGAATGATCTCTCCATATGACTCGCCTCCTCTCCCATAATGGCACCCCAATTAATACCGTTGATCTCCCATGTGCTATCCATTTCGTTCGTGTATAAATGTCTGTAGTAATCAACAATCTCCTGCTTGATTCTACTGCTTTCCTCAGTAAACTCCCCGCCCTGAAGCTGTATCCTGTCGATAACATTCTTAGACTTCCTTGCTCCCAAAATGCGATGGAAGAACTTTGTGTTCGCATCCCCCTCTTTCACCCACTTAACTCGCAATTTCTGGCTCGCCACTCGATTTTCAATAAGTAAGACATTCGCATATTCATCCTTTGCCCTCTTTCGCTCTGCCAAAAATATGTCATTCCAATTAGGACCGCCCTCAATATCATCTAGCTGTTTAATTCGAGCACTTAGCACGTCCTTCCTAGTTTGAGTCGAGCCAAAGACCTCTTTGTTCCAGGTCTTTAATTCCTTGCGGACTTTCCAAAGTTTCCGCATCAATTTGAAACCCGCCCTCCATGTCTTACTTCACCCCGGCCACTGACCCTTCTATGTGGGTTTGGAAGGAGCTGTGATCTAGCCATACATTTTCGAAACGGAAGGTGCGGGACCCCACCTGAATCAAACTGTCTCCGGCATCACCTGGAGAGTGGTCAGAAGTTAAGCGAGTTCCCAGGGATTGTCTCCCATTTGGGAATTGTGCCCCCCATTCACTCAGAAAGAGAAATCGATCTAATCTTGCACATGTAGGGTTTGTGCGAAGATTAGACCATGTAAATCCTCCGTTAATCAAAGGTAGATCGTAAGTTCCATTTCCCGATGAGATTATCGAACTTCCGCATACTAGGCGTCGCCTTGTACTATTCGATTTTTACGCAAAAACCGAATAACATTAAAGTCTCTCGCTATGCACCACCTTGGTCCACATAATCCAAATAAAGCCCCTAATTCCTCCCAAAACTCCTGCACCCCCTACGGTTCTTGGCCCATATACCCCGTCAACCACCACGTGGAATCATTCTCGCCTTCAACGTGCACCGAGACCGAGAAGAGTCCTATTAAACTAGAGATAACCTTAACTCTCCTAGTGTCCCGATGATTACAATTCCCCCACTAGCGCCACGAATCCATCACCGCCCATTCCTTGAATCGCCCACTCCATACGGTGACACCTCACCACGGCTAAATGATTCCCTCTTTGTCTCTTGCGGGATCAAGAAATCGGGTTCGCCTTTTAACCTCCTCCTTAATAAGTCTTTTCTTCGTTGCATCCCTAGACCCCTAACATTCCATGTTAAAATCTTCATCTAGGTGCACCAACTCCCTCCTATCAGGTTTACTATAGTCTATGCTAGATGTTATTCGGCGTTGTTCTCTCGCTAGACGCAAAATATTCGACTCCACAGGGTGGCAACCCTGGGTTGCCTAATGATCTCAATGCCACATTGAGAGAGAAAGTCTACGGGGGCACTACCACGTCGAGCTCTCCTCGTCAATGTTCCTTTGACCTTCCCCCCTATGTAGGACCTCAAACTCGGATGAATCTATTTGTGTCGCCTCGACCACGCCCACCTTCGTCAATATCTCGTGTATCCCTGGGGAGATAATCCCACGCGCCGCCCTGTTGCGTAAGGTGTTGGATTGCCTCCACTTCCCTTTCAATCAAATTCCCCGTAAGTGGTTCCGTCGGCGACGTATCCACCGATTGGGCTTTCAAGATCCGTTCCTCGAGGGATTCCGCAATAATTTCGTCCATGTCCACCCCCACCTCTATCTCCCTAGATTCACCCGAGTCATCGATCGGGACTCCGCGTCAACCGTGTCTGTCCTTCCTCTTGTAATCTTGGAGAGTCGCATTGACTTCTATTCCAAAATCATCAAGACCTCTCCTTCACTTTCATTAAACAAAGCGCATCCGTCCCCCTTTGGTTTGCTTGCTCAACCCCTATGATCGACCCGATCATTCCTACTTGAGAAGTCTCCGTGCGACCCATGTGTGATTGTATGACCGAGTCTCCCTCCTCAATTTGGGATTCCGAACTCATGTTGATCACGTTCAATTGGGATTCAAACATTAATCTCCATGGGCCATGCACGACATCTTGAGCCGTCGCCGATCAAAAACATGCCATAATCCCGCATCAATATTGGACATCTCCAAGTGGGCATTTGTCCTCTCTCCCATCAATGCATTCCCCTTACTTTTTCTTGGACTAGTCGTTTGAATGGTAGTAAGGGGTGCATTGAGATGACACGTAGTGTCATCATCATGTATGGTATGAGGCCGTACACCTAGGTGCGGCGAGTCCACGATCTCAGACCATCCCGTCGTCACGGCGAAATCGAATAGTCGGCGAACACCTGTGATTGTTGATTGTCTCTAATGGGAAAATATGATTTAAAAGTAATGTTTTTTTTTTTTTTTCAAAGATTCTCAAAAAAGAAATTGTACTTTAACCAAATGTAAGTTTACCAGCAAAAAAAATGTGAAGAATATACAAGAGTCAAAACAGATTTAATGAAACAAGGCAATTTGCATTTCTAGAAGGAATTAAATTATGTAAAGCTATACTAGAAGGAATTAAATTATGAGCTATACTAATATGACCTCTAAGTTATAATTTACTTAGAGAGCCGTGAACAGCAGCATCGACTAGCTCTCTCCTTAGAATCTTCCCTGAAGGAGATTTTGGAATGGAATTGATGAAAGTGACGCGGCGCAACTTCTTATAAGGCGCAACCTGAAAAATATACCATGAATAAATTGAATAAGAAGCAATTGGTCTGTAACTATTTGATAATGCACTTTTGAATCAAAATCCTTCCTTCCTATCAACAAGTGTAAAAAATAATTTCAACAAAGAGTTTACGTGCCTGTTTCGCGACGAAATCCTTAACTTGAGCTTCGTTGAGCTTGCTGCCAGGTTTTCTCACGATAAACCCCATAGGAATCTGACCAGCATCTTCGTCAGGGTACCTGTCATAGCAGATTTTCAAAATTAAGTAACAAGAACACTTCATCAACCAGATAATGAACTGTATATATATAACACGAAATAGTCCAAGATCACATACATAGGCATGCAATTACAGAATTACCAAAAAAACACTGCAATCCCTTCTTTTTTTCTTTTGTAATTTGTTTATCCTAAAAACAAAATGTAGACTTGAAATAACAAAACAATTTGCCAATAGAAGCTTTTCTCAAAAGGCAAGTGCTAGGGTACCCTAGCACGGACACACACTAGTCATCTCCCTTCGATACACCTCAGGATGCGTGCGTACCTGAGAATCAAGGGTGGCTGACGAGTGTGCGTTTTTGCTTAGGCACCAAATAATTTTTCTTACCAAAAAAATAAAGACAATGAACAGTAATAGCACATTGGCAATAAACCACCACGCAGATCCATTGCGTCGATTAGAAATTCATTTGTCCAAAATGGACAGAATGTAGGTCATTCCCATGTTTTCTATAACAGAATTGTGCAAGATCGCGTGAATCATCATTAATTTGTACTTTCCAAGCAGTACCGATATGGAAATCTCAGCAATAACGAATTATAAAAGTAAATGAAAATACATACGGAATAACAGCAGAATCAGCGATTTCTGGATGGCTTTGAAGCAGTTGCTCAAGCTCAGCAGGAGGCACCTGAAACATGTTTTAAATTGTTTGAAACCATATAATGTAAAACAAATTCAATGCCTCACTCGAGCACAAAGAATTGTCGAGGAAGAATAACCTGGTATGCTTTGTACTTTATTAACTCCTTTAGACGTTCCACAATATATAGGAAACCATTAGAGTCAATATAACAAAGATCACCAGTCTTTAACCAGCCCTCTGAATCTAATGTAGCAGCAGTAGCCTCTTCATCTCCAACATAACCTGCAAGTAACCGTAGTTTTATTAATTGGAGATGAAACATAAAATCTGGAATCACTCCAATCCAACAAAAGATGAAGTAAACGCACTTCAAAGTCATAAATAACCTGCTGACCTCTAGATTTTCTAGTGCAGGTAAAGAAAAACACGGAAGTGGAATACTTTAGGTCATACTAATACAGTGAAGAAATGAATCTCGAACGTCCACAAAGCAGCTGTTCCTTACTTAGTTCAATCTAAAGCTCTTTAGAATGTTTTGAGTATTATTACATAACAGTGTTCCTAAATGGATCTTTAGTTAACAAACACTCAACTGGGGATTTCATGTATAAATGGAAAACGGAACTGGGCTTAACACGCACACACGCCAATATGTAATTACAACACAAACAAGAGTGTTGTTACAACCACTAAATATGATGATGCGGATGCCTGGACAAAGGCTGGAAATACAATAGCTATTGGACTAACACGGAGAGCCATCACACAAGGCGATCGAACATTTTTAAAAGTTCCGGTAAGTGTGTAGTTTTATATAACCAAGGCAATGTCAAAACTACAAATCCTGAATTTAGATGTATTATAATCACCTTTCATAATGATTGGTCCTCGCAACCACAGCTCTCCTCGCTGACCAGGACCCAAGGCCTCCCCAGTGGCAGGATCAACTATCTTAGCTTCCGTATTTTCACCAAGGCGCCCAGTAGAGCCAAAAGCAATGGTCTCGCTAGGTCCTACCATTCGCGAAGCTCCTCCGGTTGTCTCAGTCATGCCATAACCCTATGATGTATAGAAAGCAAGTTAAATGGCACTGACACTAAATGCATATCTTATTCAACATGAAATTAAGGTTACAAAACAATTCAAAAGCATGCAGAAGACAGCCCGTTCCCGACTTAAGTCTCCTTTTTTTCCAACAAGTAGACATTGATTAATTGGCTTTGACATTATTCCTGATTACTCAAAAGTCAGTAATAAGTTGGAGAACGGATACTAATAATTCGACTCTACTTCTGATGTAACATATAAGCATCCACAGAAGTACTACTAAAAGCAAAATATTAGCAAGCAGAGAAGAAGGTGGCCTTCTTCCTTTCAAAAATAATTAATGCATCTAACGTACAATACAATATGTAATAATTTTCCTCCTCTTCCTCTCTAAATCCATATGGTTTTCTATGTCCGCAAGCCCCATATCCCCTGCCTGCATAGGTTTTAAGTACTAACATAGTTTTCCATAAACTATCACTTTCGCCGCGCGCAGTCCTAAAAATCCATTACATTATTATGCGCCTCAATGTGAGTGTGTGGAAAGCATGTCCGCGTACTATGTTAGAAATTCACTGCCCTGTGCACTTAAATTATAAAGTAAAAAAATTGGTCATTGATTTGTATTACCAAGGAATCATAACATGACTCCCCAACTTTTTTTTTCCTTCTTTTTGCTTCTTTTTACCTGTGTGTTGAGTTGACCCATGTAGAAGTAAAACACACCACAAAAACAATTCCTTTGACCTTTTTCACCTTTTTTTTTTTTTATTATTGACAGGATCAGCGTTTTCAAGGCGCCGCCTTAAGCCTTCCGGGGTTTTCACTGTCTAGCCCTTAATAAAGCAAGGGGTGGGCTTGAAAATATTATTTATTTTTTAAAAAAATATATTTTTATTTGAAAATGTGTGAAGTTGAAAATATAGTGGTGAGAAAGTAGGGCGGCAAAAAAAACGGGAACGGACATAAACGAGACCGGACACCTCCCCTTATAATGATTAAAATTAGTGTCGGACCGTTCTTGTTTTTAAAACGGGCACTTTTTTTTGTCCGGACCCGTATTTTTGTAAAACATACGTCTCCGTTTTGTAGATTTTTATTTTTTAATATGATTAAATATTTTATTTATCAATTCTTTAAAAAAAAAACCTCAATTACATGTCACCTAACATTCAATTACAAAAAAATAAATACATAACATCACAATTTTTAAATTTTCAATATAAACGTCATAAATAAAAAAATCTTCAAGGAATGCAAGGCAAAGCATCACATCACTATTGTCTAAGTTTTAAAATTATATTCCCACATCACAAAAGTTTCAAAAAAAGAGAGATCATCTCAATAGTCCAAATTAATCGCTAAATGGGTACCCCTTTTTTTGAAATTGTTGTCCGGATCCGGTCACGTATTTTTAAACGGACACAAAAAATTGTCCAGACCCGTATGTTTTTACAAAAATATTGCTCGGACCCGTTTATAGCGGCTCCGGACAAAATCGGACAAACGGGTCTCCACAACTTTTGTCGAGCCCTATGAGAAAGTATGCCCCTTACTGTTAAAGGGTCTCTAGATACATTAAATTAGTTTTTAGAGAGGTCTAACTAAATATTTTTTTTGCCCTTCCGCCTCAACCAGGCAGGGGGCTAAACCGCATCGCGGCATTGAAAACATTGGTCGGAATATTTGAGGCATTGCCAAGGACTAATTTCGAACTCAGAGTAACTGACCTTTTTGACCTTTAGAATCTCAATGAAAAAGAACATGAACAAGTCAAACATCTGACTTTTTTCACAAATAAAAATTGACCAAAAATATTACCTGTGTAATCTCAATGTGAGGAAAGCGAGAGGTGAACCTCTCGGAGACCTCCTTTCCGAGCGGCGCGCCGCCGCACCCCACCAACTCCAGCGAACTCAAATCAAACTTCTTAACGACATCCAGCTTCGCCATCGCAACGACAAGCGGCGGCGACACCGGCATGTAAGTCACCCTGTACCTCTCGACTGCCTTGAGCATCCCCACCAGGTCAAACCTCTCCATGAGCACCAGCGTCTCCCCCATCGCGATCCCTCTCAAGCACATGAAAAACCCAAACACGTGAAACAGCGGCACCGTGAACAGCGCCACCGGGTGCGGCGCCTCCGCCCCCCTCTCCGCCTTAATCTCGCCGTACCCCGCCAACACCGCTATAAAATTCCGGTGACTCAGCTCCACCCCCTTTATCCTCCCCGTCGTCCCCGACGAGTACAGGATCGCCGCCGTGTCGCCCTGCTTCACCGCCCGGTTCAGCACCCCTCCGCCGGTCCGACCGCTCTCCATCATGGACCGGAACTCGCCCGAGTCGACCAGGACTCTCCGACAGCCGTTCTGGACCTTCCCCGCCGTGGCGGCGGAGACGAAGGCTACGGCGGGTTTTGTTAGCGACATTTGGCGGGAAACCTCGGGATCCGTGCTGGTGGGATTGGCGGGAGAGATGATGACGCCGATGGATAGTAGGGAGAGGTAGAGAATCGGGATTTGAATGCAGGGCGGGGAGAGGATGAATGCGGTGTCGCCTCTGGAGAGGCCGATTTGGGTTCGGAGAGCGAAGGCTAGCGTTTCGACGCGGCGGGTGAGTTCCGCGTAGGACACGCTGGTCCCGGTCGCGGCGTCGATGATCGCTGCGGTTGTTTTCGGGGTTTCGCTGCGGATGAGGAGGGAGAAGGCGAATTCCGAGGCGGAGATCGGGAGGTGCTCAGGGGGGAGAGGGACGTGGGGTCGGAGACTGTGGAAGGTCTTCGATTTTGGGCAGAATCCGCTTTTCGGATCGATGGATTGATGGAGTTCCGCCATTGGAGACGCTAAGTAATTCAGAGTTCAGAGCTTTTGAGAGGTAGCAGACTAGAGAGAGAGAGAGAGACAAAACAATCTGAAATATGGAATCGTCTTAAAAGGGTAGCGACAAAGCACGTAATGGCGATGTCCGAGTCGGATAAGAATTCCAGAGGTGGTAATCTTAGCAGGGGTATAATGGTCACTTAAAGTTGGTGGATGGGTTACGTTACCTAAAACATGAGTCCTTTAGTGTAGACGATACCACTATTTAAGTATTTATGGTGTGTTGTAATTATTGATTGGGCGAGGTGGCGGTCTTGTTCAAATACTAGTATTTGATTGGATTACGTTTGTGCAGTGTCTCCGTTGATGGAGATTACCAGGGGTCGATGGAACTTACTATTTTTAGTTGAAATAGTGTACGAGCATAAGTTACAAAACCATGGTAGACTACAAGATTGGAGTTTTTTTCTTGATTGATGGAAATATATATCTCATTAACATACCCAAAGAAATATTTACAAATCTAACACATTTCGTGTCACGTCACTGCCACGTCACTGCCAAGTCATTTTTTTTTTTGGAGTAGGGAAAACGTGACTTATAGTCACGACTTGCATTTGAAGCAAGTCGTGAGTTGCAGTCACGACTTGCTGACTGTAACTCACGACTTGCTTCAAAAACAGGAACGTTTGAAGTGAGTTTTTTTTTTGTCACAGAATTGAGCGAGATGTCACAGAATTCCAGCAGCGCCGGTAGTAGGCGATTCGCGCCAGTGGGACAAGACCACCAACGTAGCCAGAAGGAAGCGAGCAGCAGCGCCGGCAGGAGGCGATTCGCAGAGCCGGCCATTGGGCAGCGCAGCAGCGCAGCAATGCGGCAGCGCGGCAAGCGAGCAAAATGCGACGGTAAGCGGCGGCGCGGCGGCACGTCCGGCAGCCACAAGGAGTCACCTCAAGGTTCCAACGACCGGCGGGATACGGACCACGGAGGGCGGACGACCGATCTTCAAGGCGCCGGACGGGAGATGGAGGCGGAGGCGGTCGCCGGAGAGAAGAAATGCGGCGGCGGATTTGAAGGAGATGGCTGCTTGGGGTGCTTGGGGTGCTTGCGGCGGATTTCCATAGATGAAACTCGTGACCCGAGGTCACGTTTTCCACCTGGTGGGTTGATCTACCGCTGACGTGGCGCAGACTTGGCAGTGACGTGGCAGTGACGTGGCACCAAATGTGTTAGATTTGTAAATATTTCTTTGGGTGTGTTAATGGGATATATATTTCCATCAAATGTGCCAATCAAGCAAAAAGTCCCTACAAGATTAATGTTTTTGTCTGGGTTTGTGATGTTGTGGTTACGTCTTCGGCATCGTTTGATTCGTATTTACTAATTTACGGTGTTAGTTCAGAGTCATCTCCTTAGAGTCACTGTAAGTTATCAAAAATAAATCAATTAAAGGAGACTAAGTTGGAAGTGAGGAGATAACTTGCACTTAAATTGGACAATCAAATAAGATTAGATCTCAACTCCCTGTAAATTATCTCCACTTCATACCAAACACGACCTTCAATTTGTTGTCGATGCAATTTGTTTCTTTTGTGTTAAGAACACAACAATCGAGCTTTGTTTGACAAAAATAACTAAAAAATTAAGAGGAATACGTCAACAATTAATGTACAAGCTTATTCCTCAAAAGAAAATATATATCTATCATATATATAAAAGCACGAATCACAAAATTTTGAGTGGTAATGAAATTTACCTATTTGCCCATATTTTTTTTTTTTGTCTCCAAATCAAACTCTAACTCCTTATCAATCCACCACAAGTTTTTTTTTTTTTTTTTTTTTATCTCCAAATCAATCTCGAACTTCTTCTCATCAATCCAATACACGGTTTTCTCTTTCTCTCAGTCTTCAATCGATCACTCGCTCGTGTTCCGGACGAAGTCCTTCTCATCAATCCAATACACAAACTCCTTCTCATCAATCCAATACACGGAGACGGAGAGGTTGACAAATTGATGGAGACTTCTAAATTGGAGTGTGCACTTGTTTCTGGGCAAATCGGTTTATATGAACATTGTATCTGTTGAAAGCTTGAATTGCATGCTACCATTTGATACGTTTTAAAGGGGTGCAAACCACTAGTCATCGTCTTCGTCATTCTCATCCAAACCCTCATTGTTTTTCCTCATTTTCTCTCTCTCTCTCTCTCTCTCTCTCTCTCTCTCTCTCTCTCTCGGTATCTCGTTTGAAGATAAAATTCAAGGAGAGTCGTGAGTGTTGGTGGCATTGTTGAAGAACAGTTGAAAGTGAGATAATATTTCAATTTTTTATTTCAGTGACTGTGGGACCGGTTTTGTCTATGAATTCGAAATTGGAATTGAGAGGGGTTGTTGTGGTTGGTTGTTGATTGTGTGATGAAGATAGGAGAATGTTCAGTTATATATATATAAACAGTGAAGAAGAGACAATCTGAGAGGGAGAAGAAGAAAGTGGGAGTTGAAGAAGAAGGTGGTTTGAAGGTGTTGGGGGAGGGAACAAACCCAAAACCCAAAAGAAATTTGAATGAAAAAGATTTATGATTAATCATGTGAAAAAAAAGGTGTCTAAAGCTTTAATCCCAACTAATTCAATTATTTACATTCATAATTTCAAAATTATCATTTCTATTTATATAGTTTGAGGTAAAGATTGAACTTTATGAACAATTCTACATAATCTCCACAAGCAAGTGTTCACAAATTGATGGGTCAAACCACTTGTGTTTTTCTTTTCCTTGTTTCCTTTTTTTTTAGGAAATAATTTCCTAGCATGACTAGCTTGTTTTTTCATTCACATCTTATCTCAATCACATTAGAGAATATTGATAAGCTAAAAAAGGTACTTGTATTTCTAATTTTTAAATTTTAATTACAATTTTGAATTTTATTAATAAATTTTTAGAAATTAATTACGCTTGAAATGCGAAATGCAATGGTCAATCATGCGTAGCACGTCCTAAAACTAGTATATATATATATATATACAAATGTATTTGGTAAATTGATAGCGGTTTTTGATGCGAGGGTGATGGTTAATTTCGTGCTTATTAGCCACTTTGCTTTGTGCACGTGCACACGTATGAGTATTGCGTGGTTTATTTCTTTATCTTCTCCAGTAAAAATCAAAAATGCAAAAATGCCAAAAAAAGAAAAGAAAATAGGTGCACATCAAGTTAAGTGAGCATTCAAGTTGTAAGTACACGGGGCAATATATGCATTAATTTGTTCACTTGTGTTCATATTCGTTCACACTAGCATAGACATATCACATGGACGTGTAAGTTGAAATAGACGACAAACAAATAATCAGCTGTTACACTTAATTAATTTTCTTTCATGAAAGTCATTAGGTGACACATTAATTTTTTCTGTTTTTTTATAGGCATTTGCTTTGACAATTGATGAAGGCCTTTGATTTGTGAGTTGTCATACTATGCTACAAATCAACACACACGTTTAGTAATGCATATTCGACATTTGAGGGAGGCCTTCTCAACTATTTATTTTATTTTTTCCATTCAAGCTTACAAGAATCGAGTCACTCAGCCCTCAAACCATGTTTTAGAGAATGCTAACGTGCCCAGTAAGGGTATGCATCAACCTTATGCAGCTAACTCAGTGAATAAAATCAATTGGCTGTCGGGTACATCCACACAAAACATAAAAACAAAAAAAAGTAAAAAAAAAAAGCCTACAAACAAACCAAATTAAAAAAACTATTTTGGTGAGCCCACAACAACTTAGTCAACTGCGTGCCTTTGCTGGAGTACCTTAGCATTTTTCTATTATTTCGGGGAAAATACTAAAATGATAACAATGTCACACCACAAAGACATATTGGCTCACAAGAGCCTTCCATACGTTCTCGATCCGCATGTTATGCATTGGGATCTGTGTATGCTCACATCCCGAGGCGCGTATGAAGGCTCTTGCCAGCTAATGTGTCTCGTGTTTTCATTCTAGCGCTTTTCTTTTAGACTGTGCATGCTTATTGCCACATGGGCCTTTATGGGCCCATCAATTCGACTGACGAGAGAGTTTAGAACAAGAAGGTATTTGTTTTCTTCAGCCCATTAAGGCCCAGACTTGTTGGGCTTATAGCCCATCAGTGATACTTTTCAGCCCAACAATTAAAGTTCGCAACAGAAACGCTCATCGTCGACGAACTTCCTCAGTCGTCACCTCAAACTTGCCACCACCACACTCCCCCTTTTTGGTTCTTCGATCACTCACTCACAATTGCGTCAATCGACAATGTTTTCATAGTCGATCGACGATTCTAAACCCTAACAACCCGAAATTCGTCCCAAATTCGATCCATTCGATATCGAATTCGCAATCCGAACCCTCAAATTCTCGAACCCTAGCTCTGGAGATCCACAAATGGACATCTTGTTCGCTCAGATCCAAGCCGATCTGCGCTCCAACGACGCTCTTCGTCAAACCGGAGCTCTCCTTCAAGCTCTGCAACAATCTGCAGCCGGAAAAGACATCTCTGTCATCGCCAAATCGGCTTGCGAGGAGATCGTCGCGTCTCCGTCGTCCGCCGTGTGTAAGAAACTAGCTTTCGACCTCATTCGATCGACCAGACTCACTGCCGATCTTTGGGAGACAGTTTGCACTGGCGTGCGCAACGATCTGGACTTTCCAGATCCCGATGTGACCGCCGCGGCGGTTTCCATCCTCTCCGCGATACCTTCGTATCGCCTCGGTAAGCTCATTGTTGATTGCAATAAAGAGATTTCGAGTTGCTTTGATTCGCCGAGTGATAATCTTAGGCATTCGATTACTGAGACTTTGGGGAGTATACTTGCGAGGGATGATTTGGTTATTTTGTGTGAAAACAATGTGAATTTGCTTGAAAAGGTGTCGACTTGGTGGCGCCGGATCGCGTATAACATGCTTGATCAAGCTGATGTTGTTTCGAAGGAGGCGTTCGAGGCTGTGGGGAGGTTGTTTCAGGAGTTTAATTCGAAGAGGATGAGCCGATTGGCTGGGGATAAGCTTGTTGATAGTGAGAATTCGTTAGCGATTAGGTCGAATTGGGTTTCGACTGCGGTGGATTTTGTGTGGAAGAAGAGGAATGCTTTGATGGCGAGGTCATTGATTCTTCCAATTGAGAGTTTTAGAGTTACTGTGTATCCTCTTGTTTATGGTGTGAAAGCTGTTGCTTCTGGTGCAGTTGAGGTTTTTCGGAAGTTATCAAAGTCGTCTGCTGGGAACAATGTGAATGCAACCGGTTCTGGTAATGCAGAGAAGTTGGTGGGGGTGTCGGATTTGGTTACACATTTGGCACCCTTCTTGGTGTCATTGGATCCTGCTTTGATTTTTGAGGTTGGGATGAATATGTTGTATTTGGCTGATGTTCCTGGAGGGAAGCCTGAATGGGCTTCGGCATCTATCACGGCGATTCTCACACTTTGGGATAGGCAGGAGTTCTCTTCTGCTCGAGAAAGTATTGTCAGGGCTGTTGTTACAAATCTTCACCTCCTGGATCTTCATATGCAGGTGCTCTAATTTGCTAATCGATTTTGCAGGGAGATGTTTACATCGTTTTATTTGTTTATATGTTTTCTTTTTGTGGCTATATTAATGCTAGCAATGTGGTAGATGCTGAAACAAGTAAACAACAAATAAATGTTTAAACATCTCTACTTCTCTCTGTGATCTAATACTATTTTGTTTATTGAAGAATCTCTCAAATTGATCAAGTTCATAACCTATCTATTGCCTAACCAAACTTGTTTTGTTGTTACTGTCCTTGATCGCTGTCTGACAGTCTCATCGGTTGTTTCCCCATATCTATGAAAAATGCAGAAATGAACAGCTAAATAAGTCGGAACATGTTTAACTTATTCTTAACTCATGCTAAATTACACTAGAGGTTAACTGCTTTGTCGTGTAGGTGAATGTAACAAACACATTATAATAATTGCCTTTTTTTTTTTGGGTTGGGTTTGAAGTATAAATGTAAATATGATAAAGCCATCTACTTCTTATACTCACAGGTCTCCTTGTTCAGAAGGTTGCTTCTTATGGTCAGAAACTTGAGAGCAGAATCAGACCGTATGCATGCTCTCGCATGTATTTGTCGCACAGCGCTCTGTGTTGACCTTTTTGCAAAGGAAAGTGTCCGAAGAGGTCAAAAGCCTCTCCCAGGAACTGATATTGCTTCCCTTTTTGAAGATATGAGGATAAAAGATGATCTCCATGGAACACAAAGCAAGGGATTATTTAGAGAGGAGTTGGTGGCATCTTTGGTGGAGAGTTGTTTTCAATTATCTCTTCCGTTGCCCGAGCAAAAGAATTCTGGCACAGAAAGTAGAGTTATTGGAGCACTAGCTTATGGAACTGGTTATGGTGCATTAAACTGGACCGAGCCTGCATTGGAGGTGGTAGAAGTTTGTAGACCTTGTGTTAAATGGGACTGCGAAGGAAGAACTTATGCGATAGATTGCTATTTAAAGTTACTGGTTAGATTATGCCATATTTATGATACAAGAGGAGGTGTTAAAAGGATTAAAGATGGGGCTTCTCAAGATCAGATTTTAAATGAGACAAGGCTGCAAAATCTGCAACGCGAGCTGGTTAAAGATTTGCGCGAGGTATGGTAGATTTCTGTATATATATGTTGTGTACATACTTGTACAAAGTGCATTGGAAATTTGAGATTCATATGACCTAATCACATCCATTCTACTTAAATAATGCAAAAGATGGACTTTTATTTTTAATTGATTGGAAAACTTTGCCGAATCTATAAATTGTATGTTCTATCTTATTTCTACACTGGATTGAGTGGATTCCGAAGGAAGTTTTGCTGTATAATTCAAATTTTTAATAGCTGTTTTTCGGGTCATGTTCTTTTGTGAGTACATATCTTGCCTGATCAACATTTTGCATATCTTGCTTCTTTTCAGGTGAACACACCAAGAATATGTGCCCGCCTTCTTTGGGCTGTCGCAGAACATATTAATTTAGATGGTTTGGACCCTCTTCTGGCTGATGATCCAGAGGATCCGTTGAACATAATTATATCGAATATCCGTAAGGTCTTGTTCAACACAGATTCATCTGCAAATACGTCAAATAGACTGCAGGATGTGCAGGCAGCTCTTCTATGTGCTCAGCGTCTGGCATCACGTCATCCTAGGGCAGGGCAGTTATTGACTAAAGAACTAGAAGATTTTAGAAATAATGGTGCCGCTGATTCTGTTACTAAGCATCAGTCTCGTCTGATATTACAGAGGATTAAATATGTTACCAGTCATGAAGAAAGCAAGTAAGTTTTTCATGCATGCTTAACTGGCTCATGGCAGGAAGGATAATTTTCTAGTCTTTTTTTTATTTTTTTATTTTTTTATTTTTTCGTGGCGCGTTACAATGCTTTTCTTTGAAGCTTATCTTACTACTACATTATATTCATAGTTAAACTGTAGTTTACAGTGCTAAAGACTTTCAGGTAGTGATCTACATATAACTGTAGATAGTGATGCAATTTTTATTGGTGCGTGAAGATTCATGGACAATTGCTAATACCTAGGGAATAATCTTCAGTCCATAGGAAAGTGAAACTCAGTAAATGCTCAACAAGTAAAAGGATTGCCCTTATAAGAAATTGAGCCATTTTTGTTCTTTATGTTTTTCTTCGAGAGACTTCATTCCATTTTTGTCAATAACGATGATTGATTTCCTAAGGCTATTAAGGAAGTAGTAAACATCAATTATCATTCTTTTTATGAAGCGAAACACGTCTAATTCTATATAAACAAAAATGATGCTATATACAAGTGGAGAATCGGCAATTTCACAAATATAACCCCATCTGAGTACCCGTTCTTTCACAAAATAATTACATTTAGTCAGATCGATTTATTACCCTCTCCAACATATACATTTCTGATTTTACCACATGACGCCCTTATTGAGGCATGAACCACTTTGGACTAATTTAGTTTGGCTGTGGCCAAATGAAGAAAAAAATGTGTATCTGGATTTATTTCCTTCACATATCTCTTCTGTATGAACCGATTTGAAACTAAGTAGAATAATGGTATTTTGTCTATAGAGAGTGATGCACATGCTAGGCAAAAAATGGTCAAATATTGTTAAAGTGTGTTGCCACTTCAAAGGAATTGTCAGATCACTGAATATGGGCTATTTGGTCATCAAGTTTGAAGAGCATGGATCCGTTGCTTCAGTGAGAACTTCTATTGCATTGTCATTGGGTAAACATCTGCATTATCATTTTAAAATTGTGCTCGGCGACTTGTCTTTCACATGAACCTAAACAATTTAGATGATTTGAAGCAAAGTTTAGCTTACAAAGCAAGCAACATCAGACATATTTGTAATAATGCTATGGAGAAAATGTTGTTTTAGAGCTGGCTGAAATTCGTTGAGATTGTCATTTAATTTCTCTTCATGTGTTAAAGTGTGAACTTCTTTCTTTCTTTTTCTTTTTCTTCTTCTTTTTTTTTTTTTTTTTTTTTTTTTTACAATACGTTAGAGTTAAACTTCTGAGAAAATGCTGTTTTCAGGTGGGCGGGAGTCAGTGAAACTAGAGGTGATTACCCTTTTAGCCACCATAAATTTACAGTTCAGTTCTATGAGGCAGCTGCAGCTCAAGATAGGAAACTGGAAGGACTGGTTCACAAGGCCATTCAAGAACTTTGGAGACCAGATCCTACCGAGTTAACACTTTTGCTGACAAAAGGCATTGGCTCTTCTTTCCTTAAGGTGCCTCCAAGTGCATACACATTAACTGGTAGCAGTGATCCATGCTATATTGAAGCATATCATTTGACAGACTCGACCGATGGGAGGATCAGCTTACATCTAAAGGTCAGGCATTCCTTGTACTCAAAAGTCATTGTTGATGTTTTTATGGGCTGTTTGATTGTGAGTTCGGTGCTTTGATATGACATTAGAACATATTTACTGTTTAAGCTGGTGCATTCCTTTTCGTTAGGAAAGTATCGGCAATGGGCATCTATTTCTTAAACAAATCTTTAGCCATTATTGCTTGAGAAGGCTAGTACATTTCCAGGCTCCCAACAATTACGTGTATGTTCTTTTCTTGAAGTATGTGTCATCTGTGTGTATCTCATTTATGGGTAATATTTATGTTTTTGTATCACCAAAGAATCCCAAAGATGCCTAAAAACCTTACCTTGCCAAATTTTTTAATAAATCTTTCCCCTCCCATTCCCTTAACCTTATGCATGCAAACCCCAAATTCTTTCAAAACGCGATAACAAGAATCTTATTTGTCTATTTAGCTTCCAAATTCGAATTGCTCAACATTGGTTGTATTAGATTGACACCATTTATGGAATGAGATACTTTCCCATTGGAGGTAACTCTTAAGCCAGTAATCTTAATTTTTTTACAAAGCAAGTAGGACACATCATGTCTCGTGGCTGTACAAGATTGTTATTTTATTTCTATTTTTCTGAGTTAAAGATATATGTGGTCATTCTTACTAATCTGTTGGATTTATTATTATTATTTTTTTTTTTTGAAGAAATCTGTTGGGTTTGTTTTTTGACATAAATCCTGGAAAATTTTCAGGTCTTAAATCTAACTGAGCTGGAACTTAATCGGGTTGACATTCGTGTTGGGATATCTGGTGCATTGTATTTGATGGATGGATCTCCTCAAGCAGTACGGCAGTTGCGTAATCTCGTTTCACAGGTTCTATTCTCGACTCTAGAAATATATGCTTGATATTTCAACCAACTATAAGATATTTTTCATTTTCATCAAATTCTTCTGAGTGTTTTAGTTTGCTTCTTTTTTATTTGAGAAGAAGTAACCCTTGACCCTATTTTCCATAAACCTCTCACGACTGGCTTTTTATTACAGAGAAGAGTCTTAATATTAAAGCTTATCTTCTCCGAGAATTTCTGCACATGGTATTGCTAGTTTAATCAAGTTTTAGCTTCTCATTCTGACATATTCTAAATGAAATAATTGATTTGCATATGGATTTAAGAGAGGGCTTGCCCTTTCTCATTATAGAAATATAATTGTACAACTTTCTGTCTGTTTCTTGGTGTTAGTTCTCCATTTCTTTCTTGCATGAATTGACTCGATGTTTGTGATCATAGGATCCAGTTCTATGCAGTGTAACAGTGGGTGCTTCGCATTTTGAAAGAAGCGCTCTATGGGTTCAAGTTTTGTACTACCCCTTCTACGGAAATGGTGCCACATTGGAGTATGGTGAAGGAAATTATGCAGAAGAAGATCCACAATTGGTGAGACAAAAACGAAGCTCAAAACCAGAGCTTGGAGAACCAGTAATTTTGCGTTGTCAGCCTTACAAGATTCCACTGACTGAGTTCCTCTTGCCTCACAAAATCTCTCCTGTTGAATACTTTCGTTTGTGGCCGAGTTTGCCTGCTATAGTTGAGTGTACAGGCGCATACACATATGAAGGAAGTGGTTTTAAAGCCACAGCTGCACAGCAATATGGGGCTTCACCATTTCTGAGTGGGCTAAAATCTCTATCTTCTAAACCTTTCCATAGAGTTTGCTCACATATCCTCCGAACGGTGGCAGGGTTTCAAGTAAGCAATCCTTTCTCTTGAGTTATTACTTTGATGTTTCGTGGAGATCGCGTAGATAGTTTGATTTCATTTTTGGAATAGATTTCTAAGTAGCTTTTTTTATATATAATTTAATAGACTATTTCATTGTATTTTGATTTTTTTTCATTTATTACACCAACCAATTGTGACGGCGTATTTTTTGTTTAACGAAAGCTGTGTTCTATGGTCTATTGAGTCCAATTGTGCTCTGTTGCGTCCTAACACATATTTCTATTGCTGTTAAAACTTGGATCAGCTATGCTTTGCTGCAAAAACGTGGTTTGGTGGCTTTTTGGGCATGATGATATTTGGTGCAAGTGAAGTGAGCAGAAATGTCGATCTTGGAGATGAAACTACTACTATGATGTGTAAATTTGTGGTCCGAGCGTCGGATTCATCGCTCATAAAGGAGATAGAATCAGATTTACAGGGTTGGTTGGATGATATAACAGATGGGGGAGTAGAATACATGCCAGAAGACGAAGTGAAGTCAGCTGCAGTAGAGAGGCTAAGAATTTCGATGGAGCGAATAGCATTGCTAAAAGCTGCCCAACCGCCTCCCAAAAGTCCAAAGCCCGAAGAAGAATCGGACGAAGAAGGAGAATGCGAGGAAGTTGAAGAGGGTGAAGATGGCGAGAAAAAGAAGAAAAAGAAGGAAAAAACAGACGAAGAGGGGAAAACCAAGGGGCCCTCGACACTATCAAAACTTACGGCAGAGGAGGCTGAGCACCGCGCACTTCAGGCAGCGGTATTGCAGGAGTGGCATTTGTTGTGCAAAGAACGGGGTACTAAAGTTCATTAACAGCGCGCCTTTCTCACTGTAAGGTCGATTTGTATTCACATTTTCTCTTGTAATGTAATCTGAGTTTTGTTCTTTTTTTCTTTAATTAGGCATTAGAAATGTGAGGCCAATGTATTCTTTGACATTTTGGCTTGTACATCCCTTTACCGGCATTTTGTTCCTGTCTGTTTGTTCCATCTGAGATGTGAAAGAACAATGGTGTGTTTGTGAAACATGTTATCATGATAATACTTAGATTTTTTTTTTTTTTTTCATGTTTATTTTTGCAATGAAGTTTCAGAATTGTAAATGAACCTTTACACTAAGAATAATGACAATTTTTTTAACCATAACTTTTGTTGCTTCATGGAGGCCAAATATTTGAAGTTACATCAATGACAAGCAAGCCTTTTTTAAGAAAAAGAACCCTTTGATCAAAATATTAAGGTCAATTAATCTTGATGTGAAATAAAGAATTAAAGCATCTGTGGAGTTAAGAGGTTAAAGAACATATGCTTTACCTAAAGAGATCAATCTCAATCTTATTTTAATGCTCAACATTCTATTCCTAAAAGATATTGTATTGATATCTTAGCTAGATATGTTTTTGTAATGTGCTTTACCAAGATTTGTTTTTATAATGAAAGAAAAACAAATCAACTATGTAACCTTATATGATATTCAATCTCCCCCCTCACTTAAAAATTTATTTGTTTTTGCTGATCTTGTCTGTCTTCAATGCCACATTGTGTTTCAAGATCTAATACTTAATTTACACCCTCTTCATCAAATCAGATTTCACATCCTATCATTCTTCATAATCTTCTACATCCATAATTGGTAGATATGAGAACATTAGGAAACTTCTGTTTCAATCCACCAAAACTGATCTGTTTGGCAACCATGAACTACAGGGGCATCAAAATCACACTGGTTGAGTAGACTTGGTTGAAACAGAATTCCCTTGAACATATTTGTTGCTCTTTAGTATTTTGCTCGGCGTAGCTGGCTAAACAGATCAAAATGTCGCCCTGCCGTTAATGAAAGCTTGAACAAATGCTTCATATAGATATACTGCTTGGAATCCCACGACCGGTTACGCCTGGTCCTGAAGAAGGCAGAAGCAATTCGTATGGAGGGACACCGGCGCCGCATCTGTTCTTGAGACTGTAATCTTTGTTCTTCTCAATAATAATCTCTTCGATCTCCTCCAATCTAGAAGAGAATTGCTTCATTAGTTGTTGTATTTCATGGTCACTTATCCAATGTGAATGCAACTGGTGCACCTGACCCAAGTACTCTTCATCTGGAGAGTGCGTCGACAATGTATCTTGAACAGCCATGACTTTGGTGGCTTGGAGCTGCGTCGGCAGTGATGTTAGGAAAGTATATTGAGGACTCATCATGAAATCGTCGTAGTCTGGACTGTCTTCTTCAGGAATAAGTTTCCTCATGAGAGTAGGGCGATTCGGAACATACCCTCCGAAGGGGTACTGCCCAAAGTTTATTGCTGCATGCTGTCCTGAAGCAACCCAGATAATTATAGTGAGAATGTTTGATAAGTCTTGTGGAGTGTTCAGTTTAGGCCACCACAGTTCATTCCGCTTGTCGTAGTGACCCTTGTTCTTGATCTCGCTCCACCAGGCTTGGAGCTCTACGTCAGAGGAGACGCAGTTCGGTTCATAATAGAAGTGATCGACGTAAGATTCTACCCAGTCTTTAATGGCAGACCATATGAGAAGCCCATCCGCGGCGTATGGATAATCCTCAATAACAAGCTTCACACCACAAGGCATTGAAGGATCCTCCACAGCCATGCCCCTAAGTTTCAGCATAATATACAAGTCATTTCCTAGTAGTAATTTCCTAAACTTCTTGAGTATCGGAACAAAATAGCATCATTGTTTGACATCACGAAAAATTGAATTGTACAAGAACTGATAAAATTTGGCCAAGATCTTACCTCCGAAGCAGATCTGCTGGCAGTGCTTCCATGTCGAATCTCCATGTATTCTTGTACGCTGCGGAACTCAATTCCATCGAATACTTTCCTGGGGTGAAACAATCCTCAATAACGCCTCCTCCGTTTATCAAATTCTGCCGGGCGAGGGCATTGATTTCTAATGTGTAGCGCATATGCGGGTGCAGAAGCTTGTAAATGGGATGCATCGCGCTGAGCTGCCTGTGTGTAGCAATTATATATGGTTCCATGCAAGCATGAGTCCTCAACCTGAATGCATCAAGAGCAAAGCCATTGAAACCAACATACAAGAAAATAAACTCCAGCACTTAATCAGATACTTATCAGTATAGTACTCCTCAATGCAGTCATAGTTCAATGTTTTTCAAGAGTTACCAATGGTTAACTAATTGATGAATGCCGGCGTCATTCGTGCATACGTGAGCTTTGGCGAGCTTCCAAAGCCAGTAGGTTGTCGCGTCATGACCTTGTGTGTAAATATGCTTGTTTCGAGGTGATGAGTGTGTTGGAGGGAGGGAAAGCTCGATGGCGATAGGCTTCAACGTGCCCTCTTTCGAGTAGAAAAAGACAGTCCTCGAAGCATAAATTTTCCTCCCTGGCAATGAGTTGATTTTCTTGACAAATGGTAGAAGCAGATCATGAAAATCAAGTATGAAGAGTCTGTTGTTTTCAATGGCCTGCAACAATACAAGAAAAAAGAGAGTCAAGGTTCTTCTTATACTTATAGCTGAATGAGAAAAAAAAAAAAGACTTATATTTGATGCATTAGGGGACACGACACGACATGAATTACCTCTTCGACGCTCACTCCGTGAAGCTCTTTCTCTATTAATTCCTTTGTTATCAATGACTCTGGAGGACCATAAACAGCAGGATTTAATTGGCTGAGGATCGGAAATCCCTGCAAAAATACTTGATCAATTTCAAGATCAACAGATCAAATGCAAAGAAAATATTTACAAGGTAAGAGTACAGAAAATCATCTAGACTGATACCTTCAGCCTTTCAATATTAACTGGATTTACCCCTGCCAAAGTTTGGCGGGCAAACTCATTATCGCGCAACCATGAAAACCTGTCCCCTGGAAGAACAACGTCTAACATTATTAGTGATCTTAACATAACGGAAAATATGACTGCTACAACATAATTTAATCCATCGACGTACTTGAGATGATGGCCGGGACATCATACTTCAAGAAACTTCCACTAGCATCTGCAAACTTTTTCATCAGCAAGGGGGGCAACAGATTTCCAATCACACCTTGTTGGTCTTCATTTCTTAAGAGAACACCGTCATTGTACAACTTGTCGATATCAGTGAAGCATGTAAAAGAAACCTCGCCCTTCGATAAGCCGGCAACCAGCATAGGTATAAGATTGTGAAACAATGCCTTGAGGCGTCCAGCAGAGAAAGTCGCTTGTTTAATCTCTTCAAACGTCTCGTCCCGAGGAACATACACTGGAAGAGGTTTCTCTATTCTACTCTCCATACTTGGATCTACATAAATCAACAAAAAGAACTTACATTGACAAATTCATAGTATGGAAGAACAAGAACAACATTATTAATTCCAAATTCACTAATATCCATACAATGTGGTACCTGAACTAGTAGGAGGACGACCAGTGCGACACCGCCTAGGATAAGGTTTATCCCCGCCGCCCAGAACCGGCCTATAAAGATCGACACTCTTATCAGGGTTGCCCAAGTCATTATAAGGCGCGTAATCATAAACTCTCTCAAATTGCTTCCTCTCGCCCTTCCCGTTCCCCCGAATGCTCAGCAAATCCTCGCGCCTTAAATCCTTAATACCAGCTGGTGTTTGTGAGGGCAAATATGCCTGTATTACACAACACAGCACAACCAACAAACCAAAGAGAATAACATTAGTACATTATTAATGAACAAGTAAGAGAACACAAAATATGTCAGCTATTGACCTTATTTCTGAAAATGATTCTGCTTTCGCGGTTATCATTTTGGGAATGTATCCATGAATTTGCAGGGAAGAAAATGGGGCCTTCCCTGAAACCATGTAGCGTGATTTCGATCAAGAAGAACTCCTTCCCTAGTAAGTTAGTGATGAGAAGTGCTCCTGGGCACCCAAAGTTTGATGGGATAATGAGATCGGCAGTGTAGTCCACAATGTGTGCTTCATCTGATTGCCTTGGCAACCAACCCCTCGCAGCAGATTCCACACTCTTCCCTGATTTTGTCTCTGTGAATAGAGAAAGCACTCCATTAATTTTTAGGAAGGCTTTAAAGGATTTGGAAAGTATACCACTAATTATACTAAATCGAGCGTGATGTAAGAGTTCGATTCATCCAGCCGACCCCAACTAATTTGGAATCGAGGCATTTGTTGTTGCTGAACAAAAAACCCAAAACAACTTCAAATTTGCATACCACGTACAACAATCCCGAGATAAGTTGGAGTCGGCTACGATGCACTCGATTTAGTGCACTCAATAATGTACTTTCCGCAAAACATAAGAACAGAATATTAAGGACACATTATTTAATAAGATCCATCAATTACACTTAATCGAGCACAATAAAAAAAATTTGATCTATGTAGCCGACCCCAGTTAATTTGGGACTGGGGCTATGTTGTTGTTGTATTATTCAATAAGATGGTCTAAAAAAAAAAATAAATAAATAAAAAGGCGTGTACATCAAAATCTCAAGCCATTGAATACTATTCTAATGAAATATTGGATGAAAACAGAGAAATTAAACGAAGTTTTAAGGACAAACCCGGATCGATTTGTTCGCTAACAAGCTGAATTACAATCCCTTGTCCAAAAGCACTCATGAAGGACTCCCAATGATCCCCGATCTTGTCACTCAAACTCTCCCTCATTTTCTTCCTGATTGTGATCACTGCTCTCACTTCAATTTTCTCTGAAGGTGGGGAAGTGCTTAGAGACTCATAAGGGTCATCGACGACCGGGGCAGTAGTCGCGGCGGCGGCGGCTTCCTTGTCGCCGCCGCCGCGACGACTGATCACCGCCACGACCGGGAGGTTCCCGGGGACCCCTGATCGGGATCTCCTCCTCACATTGAATATTAATCTTGGTGATAGTGATGGTGATGATGATGATGATGATGATTTGAGAAGTGTTGATGGTGGGTGGTGTTGGGGTGACAACATCTTTGATGTTGTTATCAATAGAGCAAAACCCAACTATGTCTCTGTGTGATTGTTGTCACAGATGTGTGTGTATGCGTGTCAAGTGTTGGAGAAATGATTGAAAATTAAGGAAGATCAATAGATCAAAATAATTAATTAATGAGTTGAAAGAGCTGTTATGGAGAGAGAGAGAGAGAGAGAGAGAGAGAGAGAGAGAGAAATTATGGGTTTAATTTAGTAAGCTTTGCAGTCCATTACTATACTATATATATATTAGAGAGAGAAGGTTGAAAGGTGTTATTTTATATTTTTATCATGCAAACGTGATGATCGTGGTGAGTAGTGAAGTCTGTGAGATTAGAAGAAAAGATTAGGACAAATTAATCACCTTGAAAGTTGTTTGCCGGCTAGTATCTCCATATCAGCATTACCAAGAGTGCACACAATACACACCAACCTAACAGCTAATGCTTGATTGACTATGTCCGAGTTGGATTAATTGACACGGTTGGCACCGAATAGATAGCTAGTGAAATATCAAACAAGTAGAATAAAATTATAAATTAAAGATTAAGAAAAAAAAATTGTAGGAGTAGCTTCAATTGGTGTAAAACTTAAGAAAGAGCAATATTTATGAATGTACGTACCTATACAAAAACAACATACGAGTTTTTCAATTTAAAAACTCGATACAATACAAATTTACGAAATTTGGAGGTTGGAGTGAGAAGCAGACCTAAAATACGTTGAACACATTTATTAAGAAGGATTTAAAAAATACTAAGACTCAGTATCAACTGCATTGAATTGAACGAAACCGAAGAGTTTAATCAATAATGTAGACAATTTTAACTAGTTTGAGATTGAGGCTTTGTTATAAGTGAGGTGAGTTGCACTTATCAAATGAGTTGGAACTACTGACAATATGGCCCAATGAAAACTTAGTTATTAATGACCATTTAGTATTAGGAAAATGATAAAATAACACATTTTGAGCACACGCTTTATTTTTTAGCCATTAATAGTGTTTTGTCAGATATGAAGCTCATGCTTTGAGAGACAAGAAAGAGTCATTAATGGTTAAAAATAAAGTATGCATTCAAAGTGGGTTATTTTATCATTCTCCTCATCCTTATTGAACTAAATAAAATAATCAGAATGTGTTGTTTGAGTCAAAATTTTGATAATGTTAAATTGAGAAAGCCTGATTGACGTTATAGGTTGAAAATAAATACATAAAATAATAGAATAGCGACACATGAAGGGTTGTTGAGAAAAGTCCAATAATAATAAGAAACAGTCCAAGATCTCTGTCAGCTTAACCTTAGTTTACTGTACTTCACATGTCAATCTGATTAACAAAAGTTATCCACGCACCACGCCCATCTCTTATAAAACTTAAAAATAACAAATAAATATACATATAGGGTATCTTTGATAGCAAAAAAAATCTTCAATGAGAAAAAACTTTTTTTTTAACAAATCTTCTCGAGAGGATTTTATAAAGAAAATTTTTCATAGTTGTTTGATTGCACGAGAAAGAATTTTCTTTTATGGTTCAATCCGTGTGCGCATCTAAATCATCGTCGATGATGGTGACTCGACGATGATGTTTGTGACGAAACCAGGAGACGAAGAGAGAAAGAAAGAGTGTGTATCGCGATAGAGTAGCAGATGCCAAGTTTGTTTGGGTAGAGGAAATGATCATTTCGTGAGATAAATTGAGAGATTTTCAATTTTCCACGCTAAAAGATGAGAAAATAAATGAAGAAAATAGGGGGATGTAATTTTTTTCTCAATGCGATTACAAAGTTATCAAACGAGTGAAAAAAACGGTTACATAAAAAAAGCTCAAAAACCCACTATTATTTTTAAAAATACATCTAGGGAGTTGTAATACTAATTAAACCCAAAGAACCTTGAAAAAACCACTCTTTCTATAAGGTATATATATAAATTATAGGATATCTGGACTGCTCAAATCCAGATGACTACAAGATTATCTATCTTTTTTTTTTTTTTTTTTTTCTTAAACATGTTACAACTGAATAGATTCAACCAAGATAATCAGGTACTGAGTCTACAGACAATTAAAGTTTAGCTTTACAATGTTGCATAAAAAAAAAAAAAAAAAAAAAAAAAATCTTCCAAGCTTATCTTTGAAATCATAAAATATATGCTTCTTGAAATGTCATATTATGTTTTTCTTTAACTTTGGAGAAATAAAAGCTGTGCCTTTTCAAAAGGGAAATTATTGTATATTGTTAAGGAAAAGACATTAGCTATGAAAGTTGGGACAGTTCCTTTTCCAAACATATTTTGTCCACCAAGAAGAAATATCTACTAGTGCTTTCCACTTAATTTAACAAAAACTCGTACAAATAAATAAATAAATAAATAAATAAATAACCGAGGTCCGTGCAACTCAATGACCACATAACTATACCCCCAAAGAACTGTATGTATGTATGTGTGTAACCAAAAAAAAAAAAAAAAAAAAAGAACTATGTACAATTGCCAATAAAGGTCTTTAAAATGAAATGAGGTGCAATAAAAGAGTCCTTCAGATTATGCATTGAGATGCGTGCAGTATGTCAACATGTATATACATGGGAATTAAAAGTGGTGAGTCACAGGACATGCTTTCCTCAATGGAAAAAGTGGTTACAATCAGCGTCAGGCATACGGAATTAAAATTGAATTTAACCATCTTTTTCCAACATCAATAAGGTAACAACTAAAAATCTTACATGCCAAAGCATCTCTTATGAGTTATGAGATGTTGTGGATTCGACACCTGTTGAAGTCAAATAAATATATGAATAAAAATCTTAAATCCCTTGAACAAAGAGAAAGAAAAGACTATTCTACTAGAGCCACGTCGTAATATTTCCCCTGCATTTTACACGTGATCAAATTATTAAAGACCATCTAACATTCTGATCACCATGTAGGCATGTATACACTTCAGAGCGTGCAACTTGGCAAGTCCAAAGCTCTTATTGCCCAGAAGGAAACCAGAACAATAGGACATAGTGCTGTAATAACATAGATCCTAAAATCACATGGGATTTGAGCTCTCAAGATCTAGCATTGAATGTATCAAGCAGTAAATATGGTTATGAAAGGTTTGGTTTGAGAAGATACCAATGGAGGTCTAAAGGAAGGCGTAGTTAAGAGAGAGAGGTAGTTTTGTGGCTGGATCGCAGGTGAGGACCTGGCCATCTGCGGTCACTGTGTTGGTCTCGGGATCCACCAGAATTTTTGGCAATGCATCGTTGAGTTTCATGTCGGCCTTAACTAAGCCTCTCGCGTTACTCACGGCTTTAACTTCTTTGCGGAGTGCATATTTCTTTTTTATTCCAGCATCTTTGGCAGCCTGTTCACCAGAGAAAAAAGCAACAATTAATTGTGAAGAAATCAAAATATTGCTTTGACGCGAACAGTGTTGCGTCTTCTAAAATACTAGGAAACCAGCTGCAACACAGAAATATAGATCATACAACAACAACAAAGTATCAAAACCAAATTAGTAGATGTTGGTTGCATGGATCAAACTCCTCCATTCCGCCACAAAAAATAGATCACAACAACAACAACAACATAGCCTCAATCCCAAATAATTTGGCGTTGGCGACATGGATCAAACTCTTCCATTGTGCTCAATGTAGTGCATTTGATGGTAGTGTAGAAGTATAGATCGCGAAGCCTCAATTCCAAATTAATTGAGGCGGCTACATGGATCAAACTCTTCCATTGTGCTCGGTTAAGAGCAATTGATGACGTGTTTTCCAAACCATTCAAATCCCTCATAATTAATGCGTTCCAAGTTAACTTTGGTCTACCCCTATCTCGTTGAATTTCTTCAGTTTCTATTGAGTCAAGTTTTCTAGTGGGGGCATTTGTAGGCCGTCTTTGCGGGTGACCAAACCACCGCAAGCTGCCTTTCCCTAATCTTTGAGTCAATTGGTGCTACTCCTACTTGTCTTTGAATTTCTATATTTCTTATTACATCTTTACGAGTTTTACCAAACATCCACCTAAACATCCTCATTTCTGCTACCTTCATTTTATATAGTTGTTGTTGCTTTACCGCCCAACATTCACAAGATTCACAACACAGAAATTTTTTTTTTGCAGTAATATAACAGCCTTTTTTTATAATAAACAAATTTATTTCATAAGGAGCACAAAATGATAGTGGAGGACCAGTAGTCCTCTCTTACATCCATGTATGAATAAATAGACCTAAAACACTCAACACCCTCCCTAGAGGATACTGTCAAGAGCAAAATACATCCTTCTACTTAGCAACAAACCAGAATAAACTGAAACAAGAAGTGAAGCAAATACTTGAAGCAAATTCACGTGTTCAGAATACTCAAACCAAGATTTTTACATACGACCTTCATTGTAAAACCAATTGCACAATAAAACTTACTAGACTATTTTGAAGTTATCGCTTTAGACACATATTAGCTATTAAATCGTTGGAGTTCTTTGAACAGATATTAAGATGTGTCCCCATCTCAAACACAACCCAAAGACCTCCACCATGTAACAAATGCACGTTTCAAAACCATGACACCCATTCTCTTTCCATTAATAAGTCTTCATAATGATTCAAAAAAGGAAAGCAAGGGCGCAAAAATGTACCTTGCTAACAAAAGCAATTGAGATTGAGCTTCCTGCCTCGCCAAATGCTCCAAACATGGGTTTCATCATCATCTGTAAAACTTTGTTTCAGTATGAAAAACAAAGGAGACATGAAGTGTACAATGAAAAATGATCTATTACAAATCGTGATATTTAATAAAATAGTTTGGATCTGTTTATTCAATAAGTACTTCATGAATGCAAGTACTAGGAACTTCTGAAAATGACTTCGATTATATCTCCTCAGCTAGGCAAAAGTTTTCTGTACTCCTCTGGCCAAGAAGTACATTAACGCTAAAGCGCAAAAGGTCAACAACAACTTGCAACTTTCATGGTCCTCGTGACATTATACAAACATCATAGTTTGTTTTGTTTACTTATATCGGAACACAACCAGTAAATTTGACGCTTGTTGGCTTGAAGCGTAGCCACTTTATAAAGCACTAAGTAATGACCTTTAGCATTTCGAAATGCCATTTATTTACAAATCCTTCTGAAGAGAAGGAAAGATGAAAAGAAGGCGGGCCCAAGAAAAATAAAGAAAACTTACCGGTTCAGTGGTGGGGATACTAGCATTTGCATCACCCATATTAGCCCATGCAATTTGCCCACCTTTAATCACCATTTCTGGCTTCGACCCAAAGAAAGCCGGTTTCCACAAGACAAGATCAGCCCACTTCCCTGCCTGCAAAGTGAGAAACGTTAAACTTCAAATTGGCAAATCCACTCCTCCCTCTACAAATACTAGATTTATGTACTTTCAGTATAACTCGCAGATCAAAATACCACATCGGAAAAAAAGAGCATACATCCAGGACATGTTACAGTCTTGAAGACGCAAGAAAGATCCAACATCTAATAACAAAATGCTGTCAGTCTTCCTTGGACCCTGGACAAACAGATCTGGGCCCATCTCCTGCTCCAGCAATTCTTGTTGCAAACCTTTTACCGTTGTCATCATTGAAAAACTCTTCCCAATATTATTCTGCTAATTCAGAAGCTACATGGAGGGCTCAAACTCTGTCCAAAATGATGAACTTCAATCTTGAGAAGGACTAAGAACCAATATTTGTTGCAAAAAGAGTTTCTACACCTCCAAATCTCTCCACAGGTACCTTATTTACAGGACAGATGAGGAAGATATAGATTACTTTATCGTTCAATGGTATTATGCTAAGCAGGTTTGAGAAAATGGTTGATTTCTCAGATGGAATAATTCAGAACCAAGAGTTTCCTGCAGATTGGATTTAGAGCTGATGGTTTGAAGGGCCATGATAGGAATGAGAATATATTCTCCAGTGGTTTTGAGGAAATACAAGCATTTCCTCAATTAATGCAGCCAAGATAGGAATTAGAATATTGGGTCAAACACATATTCTCCGGTGGCTTTTAGGAGAATAGACAAGTATTTCCTCGATAAGTGCAGTTGAGCAGGAACCAACAAAAACATGTCGAGGAATACTTGTGTTTTCGAGGATAAATTCAACATTTATCTCACCGATAATTAGCGTTTTCTCTATGTTTATTTCAGTCTTTTTTATCCATATTTTTATGGATTGCTGGTTTACTTCTGTGCATTCTGCAGTGCTTTTGCTACTTTGTGAACGAGCTACTTCGTTTCCACTCAGGTTAATTTCATAGAAGGTCATCCAACTTTACAATTCGTAACACTTTAGTAACTAAACTTACAATCGTATCAAATAAGTCACTCAACTTTTTAAACTATTTCACAAAAGTCACTTTGGTCACGCTTTAATTATTAATGAAAAATTTGCCCTTAATGTGGAGAACAGAGGAGTCAGCTTGACATAGTCGGTGGTGTTGAAAGAGGGGACTGAGGAGCCGCAGCAGTGGTTTCAGGGGGTGGTGGCGGAGATGGGGTGAAGGTTGCAGGGAGGGACAAAGAGGCGTAAGGGTGGTGGTGATCGGCAATGATGGTTTCGATAGTTGAGGTCATCTCAACGGGTGAGATATACCTCAGCAACACAACATTTTTTAACGGTGCAACTATATTTGTGAAGAATCTGATATGAATTGAATGATCTAAACAAATTACTTAGGCACCAATGAGAAAGGAACATGCTTGTGACTGAAAGTGGGATGAGGAATTGCATAGATTGTAAAAACTGGAATTGATTCACCCATTAATTAATCAATTAATATGGGTCCTCCATCAATTAAATCAAAAGGATATTCGATCACTATAAGCTCCAGCAATGGCGTTGATGCCACTGAGAACCCAATAGTAAAAATCACTACACATGCAAGCCCCAACACCGCGAGATCTTGCATACTCATCAGCAGCATAGCCCGTGCCCTCAGGGCCTCTCCATCCCCCAACTTCGCCACCACCCCCTCCAAGCACCGCTGCGGCTCCTTTGTCCCCTCTTTCAACACCACCAACCATGTCAAACGTGCCAACTCTCTCTCCTCTGTTCTCCAACAGTAAGGGCAAATTTGTCATAAATGATTAAAGTGTGACCAAAGTGACTTTTGTGAAATAGTTTAAAAAGTTGAATGACTTATTTGATACGATTGTAAGTTTAGTTACCAAAGTATTATGAATTGTAAAGTTGGATGACCATCTATGAAATTAACCCGTTTCCTCCCTCTGAAAAAAACCATCAGCAGTTAATAAAATTAGGATGTGACACATGCTGGTCAATGCTCAGGAGAATCAACTAGCTCATTCGGAACCATTCATTCCTCGATCACAAAAGGAAGAACCAAACTAAACATGGAGAATCAAATAGCTGATTCGGAACCATTCAATTCGCTGCTATCCATTTAAACCAATGCGTACACAATAATCTAACCTTCACTCTGAATATTAGCAATTTGAGGAGGAAATCGGTTTTCATGTTACATTTTGAATATAGTCTGCATTCCAAATATTATTGGTTGAGCAGGGAAGTTTCCAACAGCAGCACAAATAGATTTCCAAATCACTAATAAAGACCCGACAATCAACTGTTAATATCAAGTAATTCTAACACCGCCTCTCATATACAGCCTCAGTAGATAGAACAAAGAGAATGCCAATGCCAAATATGCAAATAATAAACCAACAAATGCTAGCAATGAGACTTGAGCTCTCTTGCAAACCAAAGCTTCTATACCACATTAGATCACCACCTAACTTAAAAGATATTGCCATTCAAGTATAGAGAGAAAGACAAAGAAGAAAAACAAAGAAACCAAAAGATAGTACTGAATCAATCGAGCCAAAATGGCTTGACAAAATATTGCGAAAAATTCATGAATTTAACCTAATGCTTCTCCAGAAGGAAAATAAAAAATAGCAGGAACAAATCTTAACCAAAGCTAAAATTAGTTTACCTCAATTGAACCAACATACTGTGAAATCCCATTAGCTATTGCAGGATTAATAGTGTACTTTGCAATGTAGCGTTTTATGCGGAAATTGTCGCTGTCACGACCAGGGTCAAGTGTCCCTCTTTGTACCTTCATCTTATGTGCAGTTTGCCATGTCCGGGCAATTACCTTGAGAAAGTAGTAGCCATTTAGACGTGAGTACAAAGGAATTAGGAAACAAGTGATAAATGGTGTATATATTGTCCGAATATGGTACAAGCATCATCAGAGGAGAACCAATTAACAGTCTGGATTTGTTTCCGAAAAACAAGTATATGATAGTAAAGATTCGAGAAGAGTTCATTGAAGAGCAAAGCCTCAATCCCAAATTAGTTGGGTCAGCTACATGGATCAAACACTTCCACTCAACTCAATATAATGCAAAATCACAGCTTCATGCAATTATTGGTGTCATCCTCAGAAAGAGAGAGAAAGAGAGCTAAACCACACACTAACAAGCATTAAGAAATCAAGAATCAGTTGTATAAAGTTCATATTGTTCAATTAATGGCAAGCAACTATTTCATATTATCTTTTACAACTCTACTCCTGTCTCATATTAGTTAAGACCATTGTCAACTGTGAATAAGTCTCTACACCATAAGTCAAAAAGTAAAAAACGCAAGCTAACAGATCAATGGTCACAATTATCATAAAACCGGAGCTTTTATAAATATATGATGATTTTCCAGCTTGTGAGAAAAAAACGCATGGTAGAGTATTCTAAAAAGCTAAAAAGTCATGAGATACATGATCTATCAATAGAGGTTGACAAGGTATTCTAGGGGTCAGAATTAAGAGTTATCCAGTTAGCAAAATAGGGCTCCCAACAACTAATATGATTTGGTCCTTGTTGCAAACGCTGAAACTCTCTAAATACTAATTGTACTTACAGAGAAGACAACTGTCCGCGCCACATAAGCGTAATTATGAATCAAGAGAGGTTGATAAATTGAGGGAGACTTCTAAATTGGAGTATGCACTTGTTTCTGGGACAAATCACATAGAAGAAGTGAGGTTGTTGACCACTACAAGGATTTGGTAGTTCTAATTGTTGTGAACGCTTATACACTCGCAAAGAACTCCTAGTTCTTGGAGAGACGCTACTGATATATATATGTCATAAAGTGACTGTTTCTTCTAGAAAAGAATAAATTTTATTTTTATTTCCCTCTTATAAATTTCTCCACTTTTTACTTAAAAGTATATATATACTAATATTCCTAACAAATAATTAACATACACCTAAGAAATAAGTAAGAGATAAACAAAAAATAGTTGCACTAACCTCTCCTATTCGACCCATAGCTTGCGAACCAGAAGATATAATACTGATAGCTCCCATATCATGCAGAATATCTTCTGCAGCAATTATCTCTTGCCTAATCCGAGATTTAGCAAATGCTACATCTTCTGGGTTGTTCTTCCAAAGACGATGACTAGCCATCTGCACAACGTTATATCAATTTTAGGAGATACAATCAGAGATACTACTTGGCCAGTACTATTTCATTTTAGCTTCTTTTTTTTTTTTGATAGGAACGAGATTTTATTTTATTATAGCCAATATATACAATATTTACAAAAAGCATTTTAGCTTATTTATCCTTACCAACAGATCTATTTGTTCATCTATAGTGTTGACAGTCAGTGGTCGAGTTGAACTTATTGAAGAAGGTAATACATATGGTTCGCCACAAACTGCAATGTCACCGCTTACTCCAACGCTGCAAGGACCATACAAAGTTGATTTTCAGAATAAATCGGAATGATAATAATCCTAAATCAGAATTAACCATCACAAATTTACATGGCAAAGGCTTTCATATATCAACAAATAAATCAATTGGATGCAGGTACACTCAAGGAGTTTGGAAGGTAATGCCCAATGAGTTTCAAAGGAGCGAGTGGCAGAGTGGTGGATGGTAGTTGGGAGTTTCTCTTTTTGAGAAGAGGTCTACGGTGAACTTGAAAAGCTTTCAAGGAGGCGAATATCACTGCTGTCTTAGCGGTATTCAGGTTCATCTGGAAAGATAGACATGCAAGAATTTTCAAGGATAAATGTGTGGTTGGGAAGAGATAAGGACCTTAACTAAGCACAAAATTATGCTTCAATCGTTCCTAACAGGGATACATACAAGTTAATCATATAATATGGAGTAGTTGGAGCTCTTTAATAGGACGATAGGAGTTAATGTTTTGAGGGGGGTAGGCTGCTTCTATGTTTTTGTCTTCTTACTCTCTTTCTTTTTTTTTCCTTTGCCGCAGATCATTGAGTTGCCTTGCATTTCTAGTTGCAAATCCTCTTTACCAACACAAAAGTTGTATCCCATGAATCCCATCAAGAAAGAAATGTATTCATGCATGTAAATGAACCTTAATTTTTATTTTGATAGCAGAATGAACCTACATATGTCAAGGTAAAATAACTAAGAGATAAACTAACTTAATAACATAGCTCTTCCTCTCTAAAAATGCCAATATAGCAGGATAAAATAATGGAAAACTAATTAAAATGTACCAATCATGTGCCAGCAAGGTATTGGTCGAGCAGTAAGGTTGGGTCGCTTAGGAAGCCCCAAACTCATGTTTTAAACCTGCTCACGCCTAATTAAATGGACTTATCAGTAGAAGGGGAAAGGGGAAACAGTTAGTGTGTCTTTTGGGCTCATGCTGAAACCTGGCGTTTTATAAAAGCTTGATAAGCCAAAATATCCTCAAGTTTGCATTGTGCAAGTAGTAAATTATATCCTATGGTGCCACACAATAAGTTTTTTAGCTACTAAGATCGCAAGTTGGACAACTAATCAACATTTAACCTCGTCATTAACAGTAGTGAATTCTATCCAATGGCATCCAACATGTCCGCTGAAGTGGAAAAAAAAAAAAAAAAAAATCATGCGATACCATAGGATAGAAATTACTAATAAAACAAAAGATTGGGATATATTTGCAAAAATTTCAAAGGTAAAGATATTTTTGCTTATTAGGCCTTTGTAAAGGAAAATGATTGGGTGACCCACTTTGGACACCTAGCAGTTATTGTCCTTTTATTTTTACATTGAGATGTGTGCGCACATGTCTCAAAGTGTATCCAAAGGACCTCAATAACGAGGTGTCAAATCTAGGTGTCAAAGTGGGTTACTTTAGCATTGCCCGTTCATGAAAGCCTAGAAGGTGAATGGAACCACCTTGTGCATCAGAGATAACCTCCTCCATGTTTCCTCTACGAAGATGAGAAGAAAAAAATTAAAGGAAACAAAAAGATGTTCCAGTCATGCATGCCAAAAATCTAATATAGTCCAATGACTTAGAATTAGAATAAAAATATGACGGTTTTAATAGCAAAAGAAGGTAGAAAAGATTTTAAAATGAGAACAGCCCAACCACGATAATGCCTTTGTAACTTCAACTTTTACCAGCGACAGTTACTATTAAGTTAAGGAATGGATAACTTCAACACTCAAGAGTCAAAACAAGCTTAAGAGAGAATGCTGGCTAATATTGGTGAAATTGAATCTAAACGGAGGAGGAAAAGAAGTTAGCAACATGACTGCCAAAATCTATGCCTAATCTAGATTACCAGGACTAACACTGATTACCAGGACTGCTTTTACAACCGTACTGTCTCCAGCCTTGATTTTCCTTCTAACAGTCTTGAGATACATAAACTACTCTGCATTTTCTTTTTTACTCTTTTACTGTCATTAGTGTTGTTTGGTCATGAACAAATTGCAAACTAGATTAGTATGGATTTTACCATTTATTAATTATATTGAAGAAAATATAGCTCAAACGATTTATAAAAAGCTTTAACTATAAGGTTTACTAGTACTAAGTACAAACATACCTCAAACATATGTACATACAGATATCAAGACAATATTACCATAAAAGACGTTGAAATAGACTGACCACAAGCTTCAGTTGCAAATCAGTTGGGGTCTAGGCAAGAAACTATACCCAAAAAAAAAAAAAAAAAAAAAAAAAAATCTACATTTTAAAACAATTGTCGCTCCAAACATTGATTGAATAAGAGAAAGTTACAGGAGGTACTTAACTTGCCAAGCAAAAAGGCAACAAATCTTGCCACTGAAGAGAACTTCACGTTATAAGTTAAATTTATCTGAAAACAAATGATATAGGCTAGCTATGAAATATTGGAATATGTTTATACAAATTCCCAACCAGATTTTCCCAATAAGGTCGACAGCCTAGATTCAAGTTGCTGGTTCTTATCCATGGCTACTGTAGTCTTATTAACCATGCACCTCAGCCTCCCAAAGACTGTTAAGCAGAAAATTTCCAGATCCACCACAGAAACCACATTTATACATCTCAGTAATTACTTTGCAAACAAACACACTGAAAAAAACAGAGAACAATAACGAATCCATATCTACCTGTGGTAAGTAATGACTGGCCTTCCTTTGAACGCAGCAACAGTGTTTTCCACAAATCCCGATTCATTTAATGTATCAGTGTTAATACTCACCTGCAGGGAACCAGTGGGGAACAGAAATGTATTGCTGGAGAGAATTACAAAAGAGGAGATGCATCCTTTAAAAAAAATTATGATAAAGCAAGATGTACTTGAATGTCATATTGTTCAGCAATATTCAAACAATTCTCTACTGCAGCAGGTGTACTTCCCCAGTCCTCATGCAGCTGCAAGCCCATTGCCCCTGCTTCAATTATCTCATGTAAACCGTCTGGATCAGAAGTGTTACCCTGTAAAAGAAGATTGCACATTAAATAGATGGCACAAGAAAATTTCATGATTCAAAAGCTGTCTTAAACAGAAATTACAATAAAAATGATAAAGGATACTGTACCTTCCCCACGAAGCCAACATTGAGTGGAATTCCATCAGTTGAATGCAGCATAAATTTCATATGTATTGGGGCAGGTGTACAAGTAGTTGCACGTGTCCCATCGGCAGGACCTGTCCCACCTCCAATCACAGTTGTGATGCCTTCATAGATTGCAAAAGAGTGTAGATTATGAACCTTTTGGGAAGTCCCAACCCAATTATTCTTAATATTGAAGCAAGGAATCTCTAGTCAAGACTAGAACTAGCAAAAAACAAATCCATTCAGATAAGCGACTGAATCAAAATTATGAAGCACGGCATTCGTGATATCAACAAAGATGTCGTTAAACTACAAGAAAATAGATAGAACATCTTGGGTCACAAAGAAAAGGTAAATACTGTCTGCTATTTAAAAAAGTTGACATCTAGAAAGCCATATTTCAGTACTCCAAAACATTCAATTTCACCAAAAGCAAAGTTTCTCATAATTCAAGGCTTTCGCTCTTGCTGCTATGAGCATATCACTACACCAATTCATATGCTATCTAGTTTTCTGTTTTCTCTCAAACCACCCAACCGGTGAATTCCTTTTTCGTAAGGTAATTGATGCTATATCCTGCATATTTAACACTGGACAGCATGACACAACTAGTGAACAGCAATGGAAAGGCAGAATCATGAAAAACGAATAATACTATAAAACTATTCTAATTTTATTGACAGTTTAACTTGAACCAATACACATTTTAGCAAGATAACACAAAACAGTTCCCTCAAACAAAATAAAGCCAAATAAATTTTCTAGTTTTGAAATCCGCTTTATTTCCAATCAGAAAGAGATCTACCACTCGCAATTGCATCATGAGCCAGTTGAGGAGATATAAAGTGAACATGACAGTCTATGGCCCCTGCAGTAACAACCATTCCCTCAGCAGCAATAACCTCAGTGTTGACCTAAAAATGAGGAACACAAGTATAAACATGTGCTACTGACATGTCATGTAAGTACACAAATATGATAAATGCATTGCACATAAGGGTTTACCCCAACGATCATATCACTTTTAACATCATCCATTACATCTGGATTGCCTGCTTTTCCAATGTTAACAATAAGCAAATTTTTGATACCAATATCTCCCTTGTATATTCCAGTATAGTCAATGATGACAGCATTTGTGATGACAGTATCTAGACAATCTGATGACAGATGGCCGGTAGCCTGCCCCATTCCATCCCTTATAGTTTTCCCACCTCCAAATACACATTCGTCGCCATGAACAGCAAAATCTTTTTCAATTTCTGCAAACAAGTCCGTATCACCAAGCCGAATCAAGTCCTTAGTAGTAGGTCCGTACAGGCTTGCATAGACCTCATTGGGAATTGTTTGTGTGACCATATTATTTTCTCCAGTGACGCCTTCCCTGAAAAATTAATCTGAGATTAGTGCACACTTTTTCCATAGTTATAGAAATGGAATTAACTCCAATAGTGTATATTGTTTTGTTTGATCCATTTCATATAGAGCGCAATGGAAGAGTTTGACCCAAGCCGACCCAACTAATTTGTGATTGAGGCTTTGTTGTTGTATATTTTGTTTTCTATTACATAGTCTAATTATTTGTTTCATTCATCATATGCTTGAGTGATCATTATATCTTAAGAATTGCTAGTTCCTATTACTTTGTTAGGCACTTGATGATTGTTTGAATGCAATTCGTTTCTTTTTTCTACATGTATTTTTACATTTTGATTTCCACATACAACAAGAACAAAGAGCCTCAATCTCAAATTAGTTGAGTCAGCTACATAGATCAAACTCTTCCACTCTACTCGATCAAATGCACTTTATGTGCTTTCATAATCCTTTAAATTCGTTCTGATAAATGCATCCCAAGTTATCCAAGGTATATCCCTATACCGTTGAATTTCTTCAATTTCTATTTTGTCGAGTTAATAGAGGCATTTGCAAGTCGTATTTGGATGCGTCCAGACCATCGCAACTTCCTTTAATGTTAGCTTTGATTGGCCCAGCTCCTACTTTTCTTTGAATCTTCGTATTTCTTATTCCATCTTTACGAGTTTTACCACGCATCCACCTACGCATCTTAATTTCTACACTAAAATTATATGTTATGTTCTTTCTTTTTTCTTATTTCTACAAATTGGTAAAAATATTTCTTGTTGTAGCATATGCATAGACTATAGTAAAATCTTTGAAGTCTTGCTATATAGCTGAATATACCCCTTTGTTGAGAAAAAGAAAAGAAAGAAAGAAAGCAAAGGTTATAAAGCATGCTTCTTTATTTTGTGAACATGAAATGGAAGAATTGAAAATATAATTCAACTTTTTAGATAAATTTTTTTATTTGAACTTTAAAGGTAAAAAAAATTAATTTTACACCATAAGATATGCTTCTATGAACACATATACTTCTCAGCTACCCAGGCCTTCCCTTGGAACCTGGAGACATTAAATGGGATGCTTTCCACATAATGATTTAGCAAAAGATCAAAAAAGAAGAAAGAAAAAAGTCAAATACAGACAAATCTTGTTAGAATTTCAAACCAGACATTCTCTTCTTCTGCATGCCCAAATCCTTGAGCTTGTACAGTTTCCATCACTTTTTCAAGTCTTGAATCGTCGACAGGACCATTAACAAGACCATTTCCTCCACGAACAACTTTGTTACCACCAATGCTCACAAGCGATACTGATTTTGAATCCCCAGGCTAGTAAGTAGGACAACAGTAGCTGTCAGGACTTAATAGCTAATGATGGAGAGAGTTTCTACCATTTGAAATTATAATATAGAGCAAAGTTAACAAATAAAGCACATGAAAGTTAACAAATAAAGCACATGTGAAACCTAGGAGACTAATTTATCTCTTGAAAGTTACCAACCAAGTGGATGGCTCACTGGTTTGGTATGGGGTTATTGGGTATGAGGTTGGGAGTTCGAACCTCATAGTGGGCAAGGTTGTGGTTTCTTTATCATCAAAAAATTTCTCCATTGAAAGTTGGATCAAAAGGATAGGATTGTCTGCAACTTATATAACTGCCCGTTCCATTGTAAATAAGGGATGAAGGACTCGCTGATACTCTCCTCAGCATCAAAGTTTAAGTCACTTGGCACTCACCCTCCACATAGAGGCCAAATATTCAAACCCAAGTCGCACCAAGTCTACCTAGATGCACCTACACCCAACTCCATCCTTGAAAACTAGCCCATACAGAGAAAACTGCCCTTGACTATTGCGTAAAGCACAAAACATCTCAATTGTACCCAGGAAGTGGCTAACAGTATCGAAATTCATGGTCAGTGCAAAGGGTCAGTTCGCACTCCCCTCAACAAAGCTAGAGATACAAGCCTGACCAATCCTTGGCACACAATTAACAAATTGGGATTTGGTAATTATCCTTGAATATATGCTATGTAGCCATATACTATCTCCAAAAACTAAGACAAGCCCATTGACCTAACTTATTCTTGAAAACCAGAAAACTAATAACGGGGTTGCCTATCACTTACATCATGATTGTACCAATGTCCAATGATAGCTGGACTATGCGAACAGCAAGAAAGTAATTCAAATGAGCTTATACAACCTGAAATCAAACTCAAAAAAACTAACCTCAAACCGAACAGCTGTTCCTGCCGGTATGTTCAATCGCATGCCATACGCTCTCTTTCGATCAAAAACCAAACTGGGGTTGGTCTCTATGAAGTGATAATGACTACCAACCTGCATATGTGAATAATAATTAATTCAGAGTCGCTTACTATACTTCAGATGGAATAATTCTCTTATCTTATTGCACAGAACACTGATGGTTCAGAAAGAAGTGAAGATGGAATCTAACATCAAACATTTCAAAAATAAAAGGAAAGAACAAAAGATTTTCATATCATGGGTGTCAATAGTTTGAAATATTAAAGATGCTAAGGCATCCACTCTGAGCGATGCACTGGGGATGCATTAATAATAAAAGAAATCAAAAGATTACCAAATCACATCATCAAATTCATTTAATAAGGTAAATGGCAACGTTAATCCAAGTAGTGACCCCAACTAATTTGGGATTGAGGCTTTGTTGTTGTTGCTTTGTTGGATCTTTCAAGTCAATAGTCCAAACTTGTGATCCGTGAAAAGAGCGGCATATCTAGAGCCCTATATCAATAGAAAATTAATTTTCTATAGTGTTAGAAAAATATAGAGAAAAGAAAAAAGATCTTCATATTGTATTCGTAGATTTAGAAAAAGCATACGATAGGGTCCCTAGAGATGTTCTTTGGTGGTTCTAGAAAGAAAAGGAGTGCATATACTAGATACATAGACACTATTAAGGATATGTATGATGGAGTAGCAACGAGTATAAAGACATTTGGAGGAGCTACAAAAGAATTCTCCATTACGATAGGACTACATCAAGGATCGGCTTTAAGACCATATCTATTTACTTTAGTTATGGATGAACTCACTAGGCATATTCAAGAGGATATACCATGGTGTATGCTATTCTGAGATGATATTGTCTTAGTGGATGAAACAAAAGATGGAGTGAATAGGAAACTTGAACTACGGAGGAATACATTAGAATCTAAAGGCTTTAAGTTGAGTAGGACGAAAAGCGAATACATGCCTTGTGAGTTTAAAAACACTAGACATCGAGATGATGGAGTGGTAAAATTAGGGGAAGTAGAAGTTCCTAAGGTGAACCACTTTAGATACCTAGGATCAATCATACAAAATGATGGTAATATTGAGAATGATGTCACACATAGAATTCAATTTGGATGGAAGAAATGGCGGAGTGCAACAGATGTGATTTGTGATCGAAATGTTCCTACTAAGTTAAAAGGAAAATTTTATAGGATCGCAATTAGGCCAGCTATGATCTATGGTAATGAATGTTGGGCGGTAAAGCAACAACAATTACATAAAATAAACGTAGCAGAAATGAGGATGCTTAGGTGGATGTATGGTAAAACTCGTAAAGATAGAATAAGAAATATAGAAATTCAAAGACAAGTAGGAGTAGCACCAATTGATACAAAGATTAGGGAAAGGGGGTTGTGGTGGTTTGGTCACTTGCAAAGACGGCCTACAAATGCCCCCACTAGAAAACTTGACTCAATAGAAACTGTAGAAATTCGACGAGGTAGGGGTAGACCAAAGTTAACATGGGATGCATTAATTAGGAGGGATTTGAATGGTTTGGAAAGCTCACCATCAATTGCACTTAATCGAACACAATGAAAAAGTTTGATCCATGTAGCCGACCCCAATTAATTTGGGACTGAGGCTATGTTGTTGTTGTTGTTTGTTGATGTTGTTGTTTAGGAATCCTAGTTCCATTAGGATTTTTATAGTTGTTATAAATAAGAAACCTAAACGGAGAATTCTAGGTCAAACAATTTCTACATTACAAAACTATGACCTTGATCCCAATGAACAACAGCAAAAGAATCTAAAAACTGTGAGTCCGTGAGACAAGCATGATATTTAACATAACAGTAAAGAAGAAAACACACCGAAGGCAGCTCTAGTGCTAATCAATTTAAGATTTTATAATGCAGTTATTCACCCCCAAAATGGAAACTGTAATTCAGCCTACAAATGAGGAAAAAAATGACACGGGAGAACCTCAAAAAGGAATCATAGTTTGCAGGCAATGACCTGAATTGGCCGGTCTCCAATGTTGCGAACAATGATGATCACAGCTTTCCTCCCAATGTTGAGAGAAATCGAATTTTGTTTAGAGATAATAATTTCACCAGGAACTTTATAGTCTTTATCTGTCCCTGGAAACTTGTCTAGTGAAGGAACTGCAAAACTGAATTTTGTCAACACCCATAAAAAAAATAAACATTGCTGAACACAAAGAGTGACAAAATTGGATGCAAGGTTCGAAACTTCGACTTCGCCTATGACTTTGCTCACTTAAAATTCAGAATTAATTCGAGGAAGTTAACTTCGACGATGGAAGTTAGACAAAAATTTGCTGGTGTATGGAAGTTTACGGAATTTCACTTAAAATGCTAGAAAACTCAAGTTTCTTTGTAGAGATGCTAGAAATATATTTAATCATACAACAATGCATAAAACTCATGTCACCGGAGGATATTCCGAATTTTAAGTATATTGCTAGCATAGGCGAAGTTTTAGTCGAAGTTTGTTCAACTTCCACGAAATATAACAATTTTACTTCATGTTTTATTAACTTCCATCGACGTTTTCGAAGTTCGGTCGAAGTTAGCCGAAGTTGAGTCGAATTTTTGCAATTTTTCTACTACCTCTAAACTTTGCTTCCCTCACCTCAAAATCGACAAACTTCTTGTGAACTTCGGCGAAGTTTGTCGATTTTTAAACCTTGATTGGATGTTCCCCACTCTCTCAAGGCTCAAACCAGGGCTGTTGGAAATGTAATTTCATCATCATCACCATCATCATCATAATCATCATCATCATCAACAACAACAACAAGAGAGCTTCAATCCTAAATTAGTTAGGAAACTTTGGGTCGGCTAAATGGATCCAACACTTCTACTCAACTCGATTCAATGCAAATGAAATGAAATGGCCAAAAAAAACCGATAAGTTATTTAAGAGCTTAAAAAAGAGGCACAAAGATTGGGGCATAAGCCTTCCCATCCCATGTTTCAAGCCACCTCACTAACAAATTAACAATAATACATTTCTCACAAAATTCATTTAGGCAAGCCTCAGGTTTTTTTTTTTTTTTTTTTTTTTTTTTTTTTTGGCGCCAAGGCAAGCCTCAAGTTGTGAACTTATATTTGGATATTAAAAAGATAGCCTCTAAGAAAACAGTTTCGTACCTGGAAGAAATGAACCATATAAAGCCAGCTCCAAATTCCCATCATCAAGTGCAATAGCATCATGAATTGTGATTAACTTTGTTCCATCAGGGAAAGTGCCCTCAACCTAAATGGAGAAATGAATCTGAGAAGCCATCAGAAATAGAATATGTTGTAAATTAAGTTGCTATTTCATAACCACCTTAAATACTCAATAACATTGCCAGTTTGCCACTAAGATTTATTTGAAACTAGCATACAACCACATGATATTTCGACATCAAGTCTCAAGTTTTGGTAACAATTACAATTAAGATATTATTTTTTTTGGGAGGAAAACAATTAAGTTAAGATAATAATGATAAGATTGTAAACAGGAATACGTTTATATATAAAAAAAATTAACTCAATAAACCAAAACATCATAGAAACTATAAGAACACAAGATTCAATCAATTGTGCTTTTTTTAGAAGAAACTGAAAAATATTTTAATGAAATGGAAAATAAAATTGCATCAAGCCTCTCACTAGAGAAGATCCTTCCCTTGTAAATCCATAATCCTTCCAACTTTCTAATCAAAGTTGATACAAAATAACATTCCAAGATGACGCTAACAATTTAGCCGTCCTTCTTTCCTCAAAAAACAAAAATAAAAAACAATTTAGTCATCTCTCACGCACTAATGCAATCAAAGCCCTTATCTTAAAACAATAAATTCGTATTTCAGGTTACAGATTAATAATACTAAATTGGCATAGACTAGACACTTCTACAACAACAACAACAACAACAACATAGCCTCGGTCCCAAATTAACTAGGGTCGGCTACATGGATCAAACTTTTCCATTGTGCTCGATTAAGTGCAAACACACCCTTGCTCATTTCTCACTACACCAGGGCTCCGTGCGGCGCGTCGCTAGGTGGGAATGCCCCAACGTTTATATATGTTCGATCCATATCATGAAAAGTGACAAAAGTTTTCGCTGTTTGTCAACCTATCGCAACCCTCCTCCATTTTCCAAGAATGGAAAATGAGCTTAGAACCTCCCTCCCCCACTTTTCGGGTATGAAAAGTGAGTTTGGGACCTCCCTTACCCATTTTTCGGTATGAAAAAATAGACTAGACACTTCTAAGCCATAAAAATGGAAAATGGAAAGCTTTGTCAAAATTTAACTGAATTTAGATTTCTCTCATTATTATGTAGTTTTCCTATTTATATATGTAAGTTTCCAAGGGAAGTTTTATTCTAAAACCAAATTATTTTGGGGATATTGAAATAAGCGCATGTAGCATTTCTGTTTGTTTCCTCAGAACTGACCAAACTAAGGGAAGAAGTGTTTCAATAGTCGCTTGTTCTACCTGGACAGTTTCCAAAAGGAGTGGAACAGCCGGGAGAACCTGTCTTCTGGAGATCAAGAAAATAAAATAATAAGAATCCAGTAGCAACCATCACCAATCCATTTTCATTCAACAGTTATTGTGAACTATCAAGGCAACAACAAAAGGAATCTATTTAGGAGAACACAGGAAATTAAACAAGGAGAAGAGAATGGCAATGGAAGAGAAAGGGAAGACACAAAATAACACAATGAAATATTAAAAAAATGAATGAAATATTAATAAATGAATGGGTCCTCCAATCTCACTAGGGATATAGCCCATGATTGAGTAGGATTAAGAAAGTGAATCATGTTGCCTAATATAGATGCAAAAAGGCTTTTTAACGAGTTGAGTTGAGCTGATACTTGTCAGTTGTCACCATGGCTAAGCAAATAATTAAAAAAGGAACGTAGTAGTGCTATAATAGTCATATTGATCATGTCTACAACAGATAAATTCATAACCAACATTATTTTAGTTATGCTGAAATGAAATTATTAAGTGATCGATGGGATATTCAAGAATGGACAATGATAAAAAGTAAATATAATCAAAATAGAAACTCAAACTAGCAGTATGTTGATAGTAAAATAACACTTCAATGAAGCTAAGTATTTGAAACAAAATTGTACTTTATCAGCTTTGAAGTTTGAACATAGAAACTCAAACTAGCAATATGTTGAGTTCGAAACCTAGTGGGGGGCAACTATTAGTCGAGTCCACTAGTGTCGTGGCGGTGGCTCAAATACCCTCGGCTATCAAAAAAATAATACTAATAATAGCTGAACGAGATAAGCTTGCAACAAGAGTCATGAATAAGAATGTTTTCAGCTTAAAACTTTTACTGCAAATGCGGCACCTTCCCAGAAGTTGTTTCCCAATGTCCATCAACTCCGCGACCGTCTTCTTGCCATCGCGGACAAACTCCAAAATCTATTGAACAAGCCTCACAAGTTAAATGAGCAGATTAAAAAATACATTATACTGTAAATCAAAACAATGAGTAACAATAAACTGCTCACACCCCATTCCCATACAAGAATGCATCCTAAATTCAGTAAATCACAGTAAAATTGGTGCAAAGAGCAACAATGAAGAACTATACCTGAGTCGCTATGAGTGCGACCGCTTCGGTGTAGTTGAGCTGCAAACCCTGCGCGAGGCGCTTCTGTGCGAGATATCCCGCATCATGAAGAATCAATTTCTCAATCTCTCTTGGAGTCAATTTCATTTTTTTTTCTTTCTTTCTTCAGTGTAATTCAAATTCAGCCTGGAATCCACAACAATCTGCAACAAAAAGTGAGCTTTTGTTATTGAAATCTATCTAGGGCACAAAACGTGAACGAATCACACCAAAACACGATGACATCGATAGAAATTAAGTTCGGATTATACAATGGAAATGAAAGCATTGAATTTTAAGCGATCTAACAGTACTACGCATTCTTACTTGGATTCAACAGTGAATTTGGGAAGAGAGAGAAAGAGAGAGAGTCACCGATCGCTCACACTCACCAGTGACCTCCATAAATGAGGAACCCATCATTTTTGTCTTTGTTATGAAATTGATGGAATGACTTGTGCGTATATGTGATCGCATTGTGAAAATTGTAAAATCAGCGTAGCTCTACACCAACTTGGTGAACTTGTAATCTCTCCAATGTACACCAACTCTTCCATATATTGTCTACATGTTGCTTGTGATGTATTGTATTACTTGTGGTGTATGTATAACTTGAACACCTTGTATAAATACAATTATCATCTACATTCTCATCTCTAGCTCTCTTCTCTCTATGTCTCATCTTCTCTACTTGTTACTAGTAGTTCTTAGTTTATGCCTTCTATCTTAAGTCTCTAGCAAGTCCGACTTAAGTTTAGTTGGCTTACTGATTTAGTTTACAACAGTCTTCTCTCCATTATGGACCATTTTTTATTTTTTATTTTTGGAATTAATGGATCATCTTTTGAAGTTTTCTTATATATAATGATACTCAGGTCTCTTAAGTTGCGGCTTGAATTTGACTCATACTAATGGAGACGCCAACTGCTAAAAACTCTTAGCTGACCCGAAGCAAGCTCGAAGTAGTCGATTTAATCTAGATATTGGGTGGTAATGACTGAAAAAAGAATCTATTACGATTTTTTGTATATTGTACACGAACCCCTTCATCAAACTATTTCACAGGAAATGTGCCCACGCCCTACAATAAATGTCTTGAAAAGTTAAGAAATTCAAACATGTCACATTAAAAAAGGCCCAGGCCCATATGACAGCTAGTTAAGCTAGGAGTAGTCCGTTTAGTTAGGAAATTCGAACATGTTAGGTTTGTTAAGTTCAAATACGACACTAGGAAATATAATGTCGCCACGAAAAATCGAACTCATAACATTTGCCTCAAACAGAGTTAAAGTGCTATTTTCTTTACCAATACACCACGCCCTTGGAGGCAAATACTCTTACATTAAAAAGTAGTTAATATTACAGAATCTTAAAACCAGTCTCTCCGGTGCATCACATCAGCGTAACCATCACTTGATCGTTAGCAAATTAATGCATTCTGACGAGCTGCATCTGACAAATTCTGAGTTGATGAATCAGAAGTAAGAATAATAACACAAGATATCGAGCAATTCTGCAGATGACAAGTCTGATATCCACACTTTTCTTCATCATAATATACAACCACATTTTGAGTCATTGAAATCTTAAGATTGCAGAGCTTTGTTCTGGTTTGGTTAATTCTTTTATCAGCTTCTGCACTTCTGTGGTCATTCTGAGGCGAGATTCAAGCAGAAACCTGAAATGAGGACAGTGAACTTAATTAAAAAGCTACAAGAAGTAGCCCTTCGCTAATCCTTCTTTTATATATTATACAACTTTAGCGTTAAAATGGGAAATACGACATTCTTTTCAATTCAAGTGATCAATATCAGTGTTCTATCAGTGTCCTAAGATGTTCCTATATGTATTGAAGGGATAAATATGTCTGACACCGATAAATGTTCCCGCAGTTGAAAAATGTCGGTAGATCAAATAGGATTATAGGATGGCCTTGAGTTCTTTGATTGCATAGCTATTCTTTGTAAAACTAGAATATCAATTCTAATATTCTATCCAAGTACTTAATAAAAGAATAATGAACATTTAACTATGTTTCAGGAGATACCAGAGCATCCTAGAAGAGAAAGTAATTCCGAGATAAAGGAACTGTGACTGCTGGACTGCAGGTGAGAACTTGGTCATCTGCGGTCACTTTGAATGACTCTGGATCCACCTCAATCTTGGGGAGTTCGCTATTAAGTTTCATGTCAAGCTTGCTCAACTTCCTCACGTTGCCAACAGCTTCTACCCTCTTTTGGAGTCCATAAGCTCTTTCTATTCCAGAATCTTTGGCGGCCTGTCGAGTACCAGTACTGGTAAGTTGAAGGAAACACTAGCGAAGCTGACTATAATGAAGAAATAAATTCTTACCCATAACCACAATGCATTTGGTCAGCTTTTGATTGAAAGTTGAATTACTTGTCCGAAAGAGAGGGACTACTAAACTTAAGGAGTTCATTCAACAATTTGCATTATTTCTCTACAAAGACATTGACATTGACGCCTAAGAATTTTACTTCCAAATCCAAAGTTAATTTCAGTTTTGTAACAGCCATATGTGAATTCGAGGAATCAAACATGCAGAAAGAAAATTCTCAAAACTTTTCCAGCCAATGAAAATGATTATTTTGTCATGTTGGAGATGTGTGGATGGAAATATAGTCTCACATCCAGTCAAGTATGATGTCGTAATAAAGGATACGAGGGTGCATCTGTCCCCAAATAGTATCGAGGTCTTTTGGAATAAAACCACACACATGTGAGTTGAAGATAGTTAAATTGGGGACAATGTCAAACTTATTAGTACTAATGAAAATCCACAAGCACGTGCGGGGCGTATTATTATGTGAGTTGAAGATAGTTAAATTGGGGACAATGTCAAACTTATTAGTACTAATGAAGATCCACAAGCATGTGCAGACGTATTATTATGTGAGTTGAAGATAGTTAAATTGGGGACAATGTCAAACTTATCAGTACTAGTGAAGATATCCACAAGCACGTGCAGACGTATTATTATGTGAGTTGAAGATAGTTAAATTGGGGACAATGTCAAACTCATCAAACTCATCATCATCATCATCATCATCATTATTATTATTAGATGACATTGCTGAATATGATACACCAAAAAGAGGACCTTATACCAAATTTTTTATGCTTGTTTATTCAAAAGAAATAAAGAAAGAACAAAGAAGATGACATTGTTGAATATGATACTATTAGGCCCTCTATCGCAAAGACTTACAAGCGTAGGGAGAAGAGGAGCATGGGATCGACTCTTAGTGGTCCTCTCACTACAGCTGGCCAGTCAGACTCACTTAAGATAAGTCAGGTAGTGTGTGTGTGAGTGTTGTCAAGGTCAGTAGGCACAGAGAGAAAGGTTAGGTGGGTGGGTAGTATTAAAAAGGGACATTGTTTAGTCCCTATTCATTCAGTACGTCTGTTGTCATTTTGGTTAAAATTTGTAAAAATTTGGCGAGAGAGGTTTGTCTCTTCCTCTTGGTTCTAGATCCTTTCTCTCGGTGTTGTAGCTCTCTTTTGGCTTCATCATCAATAAAGTGTGGTTGTTTGGGTTTAGGTTCTTAACAGTGATATCAGAGCAAATTTCTCATGGGACAAGGCTGATTCACGCATGGAGGCGATCGAGGCGGAGTTGGGAAAGATGCGAGAGTTGGAAGGCTCAATCTATGGCTTGCGATCGAGTTCCGGACTCGGATCAAACCCGATCTCGGATCCGGATCCGAGAACCGGATCCGGGAGTTGTCTCGACGTATGGAGGAGTTTTCTTGCGTGGTCGAGAATCGGAAAAGCGACACGAGTCGGGGCATAGGAAGGCATTTCGACACCGAGATCCACCAAATCTGCGGTCGGAGCGATAGATATGACGACGGAGAGCTTAGATCGGGGACGACGTCCTTATAGATCGGGGCGGAAGTTCGGAAAATCAAGATGCGACGTGTGATGGCGAGGATTTATTGGTTTGGCTAAACCAAGCGGAGCACTACTTCGCCTTCTATGACACATCAGAGGTATCCAAGCTCAGAAGCGACACGAATGCGCTTGATTGGGCTAGCCCAATTTGGTTACAAGCAGGAGAAGGTGCGGCGTTTAAGTCGTAGGAAGAATTGAAGACTCAGTTGTCTTTACGATTCTTGAAGGTGATCCTCTCTACCTACGCCAACAATTTTTCTCCATCAAACAAGAGACAACGGTGAGTGAGTATCGCCAACGCTACGAGCGTTGTTGCTCCATCAAGAAGGCTTGACTAAGAGACGAGAAAATCGTTGTGTTCATTAATGGATTGAAGGACGAGTCTCAGAGTAGAGATGATGGTGGACCGCCATCGACGTTGAAAAGCGATGGTGGCGCGGTGACAAGTCGTCGGAGAAGAAAGCGGGAGAGAGTGAGTCCTCGGGCTTGGGGTAGGCAAGGCCTGACCCGCATTAGCGGGGTCCCGATTCCAAAGTGGAGTCAGGCCCCAGCTGGGCCTGACTCGTGAGCTTTGTTTCTAAAAACCAAATGGCTCTGGGCCCATGAAACAAAGACCGACCCATCTTCTTCTTCTTCATCTTCCGGCTGAGTTCCTCAAGTGCAGCTACTCCCATGTCTCCCCCACCAAAACACAAACGCTTGACGGAGTCGAGGCTCAGGCACGCCGAAAGCAACGGCTGTGTTATTGTTGTGACGATAAGTGGGTCGTAGGGCATCGTTGTGCGAAGAAGGTTTTGAATGTGTTGCTAGTGGATGATGATCAAGGTGAGGTGGCCGGCGATCCTCCGTCGGAAATCACTGCAGAGCAACCGGAGTTCGCATCAATCGAGCTCTCTGCACATGCCTTGGCTGGTGGTCCATACCCCCATACAATTAAAATCAAAGGTCAAATTCAGGGAAGGGACATATTGATCCTGATCGATGGCGGTGCTTCTCACAATTTTATCTCTCCAGAACTGGTGGAAGAGCTACATATCCCAATTTCCTACACGGCAGCCTATGGAGTTTACGTGGGAGGGGGGGCACGATTGCCTGGGTCGGGAGTGTGCAAAGCCATTCAAGTATCCTTTTAGGGTCTTAATGTACTTGCTGATTTCTACCCTATTGGTATGCGTGGCCATGACCTCATTTTGGGCGTCAAATGGCTTTCCACCATTGGAGTCACCATAATCGATTGGAGGTCGTTAACCATTTCTTTTGTCCTTGAAGGAAAATCAGTGACCATCAAGGGGGACCCAACTCTGCATAGGGCACTCGTCTCCTGCAAATCTATTCAACGTTCCCTAAAGACTGCTGGATTTTTGGTGGAATGTTTCAGTCTTACGCCTTCAACACTGGTATACTCTCCTCCATCTATTGAGTCTTGTGTACAACAAGTGTTAGATGAGTTCGATTCCCTATTTCAAACGCCCATGACTTACCACCAGTCACGTATTTGTGACCATGCCATTGTGTTAAAGGAAGGTACTGAGAACCAATCGAGTCGGGCCTTATCGTTATCCTCATATTCAAAAGACAAAGAGGCGAAAAGTTGGTGGCCAGAAATGTTATCTGCTAGTGTAATCCAGCCTAGTAACAGTCCTTTTTCCAGCCCAGTCTTGTTGGTTAAGAAGAAAGACAGGAGTTGGCGTTTTTGTGTGGATTACCGCTCCTTAAACAAGGCCACGGTCCCGGATCGCTTTCCCATCCCGAACAATGATGAACTGCTCGATGAGTTACACGGCGGCTCCATTTTTTCCAAGTTGGACTTGCGTTCCAACTACCACCAGATCCGTGTGAAGGCATCTGATGTCCCTAAGACTGCTTTTCAAAACGCGACGGCCACTTCGAATTTTCAGTCACGCCGTTTGGTCTTTCAAACGCCCCAGCCACTCTTCAGTCCCTTATGAATTCCATCTTCAAGGGCCTAATCCGTCGGTGCGTGTTGGTTTTCTTCGACGACATTCTTGTTTATAGTGCCTCTATGATTGACCATTGTCCTCACCTCCATCATGTTCTCTCTATCTTAAAGCTTCACTCTCTTTTTGTAAATTTAAAAAAGTGTTGTTTTGCAAAAGCTAACTTAGAATATCTTGGACATATCATCTCGGGCGATGGCGTGAGAGCGGATCCGGACAAAGTAAGGGCTATGGACTAGTGGTCAATGCCTACGACAGAAGGAGGCAGAGAGGTTTTTGGGTGTTACTGGTTATTACAGGCAATTTGTAAGAGACTATGGCAAGATGGCTGCTCCTCTTACTCAATTATTACGCAAGGATTCTTTCTCTTGGTCACCTGAGGCCTCTTTTGTTGTCCAACAATTGAAGCAAGTTGTCAAAGAGGTGCCTACTTTAGCGTTACCAGATTTTGATGCCCTGTTTGTGGTAGAGACTGATGCGTCGGGCGCAGGGGTTGGCGCGGTGTTATCTCAGTTTGACCGCCCCATAACATTTTTCAACCAGGCCCTATCACTGCGTGCTCGAGCTAAATCCGCCTACGAACGTGAACTTATGGCGGTAGTATTGGCGGTACAGAAATGGCGCCATTAATTGTTGGGGCGGAAATTCATTGTGCGCACGGACCAACGCAGTCTGAAATTTTTACTTGAACAAAGGGTGGTGGCTCCTGAATACCAGAGGTGGCTGGTTAAGTTGCTTGGGTTCCAATTCGAAATTCATTACAAGCCTGGAGCGACAAATCAGGCTGTGGATGCCCTATCCCGCTTTCCATTTGAACCGGAACTTCTCTCTCATGGTCTCCTCCTCTGCCGATATCAATACCATTGCTCAAGAAGTCTCGGCTGACCCTTCGTTTAGCTCCATCATTGCTGCCTTATCTCAGGATGCTATGGCTAAGCTGGCTGGTCTTTTCACAAGGGCCAATTACGGTACATGGGACGTGTTGCACTACCAGCCTCTTCGTCAATCAAGGACAAATTATCGTCAGAGTTTCGCTCTTCGCCGGTTGGGGGAGGCACGGTGGGTTTCTTAAAACTTATAGGCGTTTGATGGCTGAATTTTATTGGCCTGGCATGAAGCATGACATCAAAGCCTTTGTTGCTTCTTGCGACGTTTGTCAACGCAACAAGTATGAAACGGTCTCTCCCGGGGGGCTCCTTCAACCTCTACCAATCCTAGCAAAGGTGTGGGAGGATGTGTCTATGGACTTTATTGAGGGTCTACCTCTTTCGCATGGTGAGAACTCTATTCTTGTGGTGGTTGATCGATTAAGTAAGTTTGCCCATTTTTTACCACTTCGTCATCCTTTCTCTGCCAAAACTGTGGCGGACAAGTTCATCAAGGAGGTCGTCCGTCTTCATGGGTTCCCAAACAGTATTGTGTCGAATCGTGACCGTGTGTTTCTCAGTCAGTTTTGGTGTGAATTGTTCCGCCTCCAGCACACTACTTTAAACCACAGTTCGGCTTACCACCCACAAAGTGACGGCCAGACGGAAGTGGTTAACCGTTGCGTGGAGACTTACCTTCGCTGTTTCACCCACCAACTCCCTAAGGACTGGTCAAAATGGTTACATTGGGCTGAATTTTGTTACAATACCTTTTATCACTCCTCACTGCTTTGCTCACCATTCAAGGTGCTTTATGGGCGAGACCCTCCTCCAGTGATTCGTTATGGGTCACCACCACTATCTACAAACTTGAAGCTAGACTCTTTCTTGCGGTCCGTGTGTGCTATTCTTGAACTTCGTGCTCAAGCTGTTAATGGCTCAAAACCGAATGAAGCAACAAGCGGATAAACACCGCAAAGAACTTTCCTTTCTTTGTTGGCGACTTGGTATATTTGAAGTTAAGGTCGTGCAGGCAATAATCGATGGCACGCCGCACCAACATGAAACTTAGCCCACGTTTCTTTGGCCCTTACAAGATTCTGGAACGCATTGGAGTAGTAGCTTACCGCCTCGAGCTTCAGGCATCCGCCTCCATTCACCCTATTTTTCATGTCTCCTAACTCCGGAAGGTCGTGGGTTTTGTCCAAGTCTCTTCGGAGCTGCCCCCTTTTGCTCCCGAGTCAGTGGTGGTTTTGGTTGAACCAGAGGCTGCTCTGGCTTATCGTTGTCTCGTAGCGGGACCGGAAGTATTGATCAAATGGTCTTCCTTGCCTGAATCTGATGCCTCTTGGGAGCTGGTGCGTCATGTTCGGAAGTCTTTCCCGACTTTCCACCTTGAGGACAAGGTGGTTGTCCTGGCGGGAGTATTGTTAGGCCCCCTATCACAAAGACTTACAAGCGTAGGGAGAAGAGGAGCATGGGCTCGACTCTTAGTGGTCCTCTCACTACAGCTGGCCAGTCAGGCCCACTTAAGTAAGATAAGTCAGGTAGTGTGTGCGTGCGTGATTGTTGTCAAGGTCAGTAGGCACAGAGAGAAAGGTTAGGTGGGTGGGTAGTATTAAAAGGGGACAACTTTGTTTAGTCCCTATTCATTCGATACGTCTTTTGTCATTTTGGTTAAATTTGTAAAAATTTGGTGAGGAGAGGTCTGTCTCTTCCTCTCGGGTTCTAGATCCTTTCTCTCGGTGTTGTAGCTCTCTTTTGGCTTCATCACCAAAAGAGGACCTTATCCCAAATCTTTTATGCTTATTTATTCAAAAGAAAATTAAATCAACTTGAGTAGGTAATTTTTCCTCTAAAAAATCCACCACGAGACATTGCCAATGCAACTTCCTAATACATATAAAAATGAGAAAGACAAGCCTACCTGACTAACAAAAGCAATTGAGTTACAGCTTCCAGCCCTGCCAAATGCTCCAAACATCGGCTTCACCTTCACCTGAAATAATTTGGAAATCAATGTTCAACATCTAAAAAAGGAAATATCATAATCCACCATTCCCAACACATGTACACAGGCAATATGCAATATGCAATAACTAATTAAGAATGAAGTTTACAAAATCTCGTTAATTTTTGGATAGCATATGAAGAACAAATGGCATGGAATGAGACAAAAGCTACCCATAATAGGATCTAATACCACTGGGAATCACAAACAAAAGGGAAAGTAGAATATCATTTACTTCAAAGAGCAAGTAAAACAGGAGACTGAAATAAATAAGAAGAGAAATCCTGACAAATTAAAACATAAATTACTAGCTCCACATTCCCACAGGCCACAACAGCAATCTGGAGATAGAACTATATTAGGGGTTCTTTTGCACTCTATTCAGATCTTAGCGAGTGGAAGAATGATTTCACCACTGAAATGCTCATCTTTACCTTTCAACAATTGCATGACAATGCAACTTGGCCTGTTACGGTAATAGAGACAGCTTCCCCTCAGTATGATTGTTAAGAAGGAGGCTCGGGAGCCAAAAGTTACCTCATATTGACAATGCAACTTGGCTTTCTATAGCCATTCCATATCTGATCATCAGAAATTTTTCCCTTAGGTTTCAAGGCTGCTGCTCTTATACCATGTTGAATTTGAGAAGGTACATTCTCCTACTGCTATTTTATGAGATTGCATAGAATCCTACCCGTATCCATTTGTTTTAGAAAACAACTACTCCCTCCGGTCAATAATGTAAGTCATCCTACAAAAACTTTGTCAAAAAATATAAGTCGTTATCGAAATTCTAGAGAATTTTTGTACCTCTTTACCCATTTTACCCCTAAACATTTAATTGCAATTAAATACTTGTTCTCTTTCTATTGGATAAAACAGAGGGTTGCATAGTCAAACACGTAATTAATGCACGGGCAATAATGTAATTTGAACACATAATTAATGCACTCGTTAATATGTGTGTTTTAGGCAAAACAACTTATATTATTGACAGGAGGAAGTAAAACTGGAAACTAAAAGGAATAAGATTAGGGACTCCTAAACCAGGTCATAAATCATAATTTCCACAACAATAATATTACTGATTACTCGTGTGTAGATGTTGTATCCAATCTGTGCAGAGAGAACTACCTTTCAAAATAGCTATCAAGCTATTATAATAGAAAAACATAGCTACAAAGCATTAAACTGTATAAATGAAGAGATTATACCTGCAATTGTCATCCATCAGTTGAAGAATGCATACTAAGCTACTGATCCATTTGGATGTCATATTTATGGTGAGCATTACTTGAGAATTAACCAAAATACTTACCAGCTAACTATAATCTATAAACAAGCATAGCAATTATCATTTCTCGGTAACTTGTTTATTGAATTACAATGCCTAATATATAAGTTAAACCTCCAGAGATCCTTTATCCAAAAAAAGTTAAACCTCCAGAGATAGAAAAAAAAAAAAATACCGGTTCAGCTGTTGGGATGCTTGCATTCGAATCACCCATATTAGACCATGCAATTCCCCCACCTTTGATCACCATTTCTGGCTTCACACCAAAAAAAGCAGGCTTCCATAGAACTAGATCAGCTAACTTACCAACCTGCAAAAGCAAAGATGCTAAATATAAAATGAGCAAAAACATCTTCCAGCATCTTTGCTGCTTGAGACCTTTACTTAGGTTGTTCAGTAGGTGTGGAACTTCAAAACTCGAATAGTATACTAAAATCCAGTCACATTGCAATACTGCTAATAGTGGTCAAAACTCACTAACTCTGAATAAAGCGATTGCTGAAAGCTGGGTGCTAGTGCTCAGGATGTTAACCCATCGGTATGTGGATCCAATTCGAATGATTGAGATGATATTTGAATAAACATTTGGCTTATTTTATATCAAACATTAAGTACTTGGGATGCTTGAAATGACATTCGAATGATTTGTATTTCATAATTTTGAATGAGACTTGGGGTTTGCTTTTTAAACAATATGGAATTGGATTACATTATTTGTGCACATTTATATTTGTACAATAAGTTAATAACCAAACTTTTGAACACCTTTTTTTAAAAACATTTCAAAAGTTGTGGATGTGTGGTAAAACTCGTAAAAATAGAATAAGAAATACATAAATTCAAAGAAAAGTACGAGTAATTGACACAAAGATTAGGGAATGGCGGTTGCGGTGATTTGGACACCTCCAAAGACGGCGTACAAATGTCCACACTAAAAAACTCAGCTCAATAGAAACTGGAGAAATTCGACAAGGTAAGGGTAGAACGAAGCTAACTTGGATGCATTAATTATGAGGGTTTTAAATGATTTGGAAAGGTCATCATCAATTGCACTAAATCAAGAGCAATGGAAGAGTTTGATCCATGTCACAAAACCACAACTAATTTGTGATTGAGGCTATGTTGTTGTTGTTGTCATTTGAAAAGCTTTACTTACATTTAGAAAATCAAGGTTTGGACAAAATTCGAATAATTAAACCACCTGATTTCAAAGTGAACAGGGTTACAGGTTGGGACAGGCTAGCCTCGTCTAAATACGAAATCAAGCTGGGTCCCAACGCAAAGGTTTCTTCATATCTACCCATCATTATAATAGCTTTGGAATGATTCTAGTCTGCTATAGATAAAATAGAAAAGCTACTTTTACACTTTAGTTGTTCTAGGAATCCTTTTTGAAGCAACGATCTACATAAAGAACTAATATTACAAGAGTTGTTAGTTTTCTAAAGAAGTGGAGAATTCCCCAACAAACTCATTGATGTTATCCATTTGCGTATCTTCTTCTTGTAATTGCAACAAATTTAGATCAAAATAATATCCGAGTTAAAAGTGCGACATTTAGGAGCAGATGAGGAGGACCATGAAATCAATAGGGTATTAGCACTTAGGCAACTACCTTAGGTCCTTCTTAGTGAGCGTACGTAGTTTAACTTGAGCTCTTTCACATGGTCTAATGATTTTCTTCGTGATTAGAGAAAACATCAAACAAGAACAAATTTATTTGGTACAACATAGATGATCATATATTCACAAATTGTAAGTCGCACAGTACTAAATGGATATGATTGGAGGATCCAATCAAGATCTTTTTACTTTGCGCTTTTAATATGGAATCTAGAAATTAACGACATCAACACCGAGAAGATAATTGACAACAACATCAAAAATAAAGGAGTCATTCGAAGTTGTTCAAACTACCGATGAATTAGACTAATGAGTCATAAAATGAAACTTTAGAGGAGCAGGATAACTGACAATAGGCTAAGGGCAACATTTATATTAGAGAATCGGCCTTAAGCTCATATCTCTTTACTTTAGTTATAGATGAACGAACTAGGCATATTCAAGAGGAATGTGTCAATTAGAACTTTGGAGGAATCGTCAGAATCTAAAGGCTTTAAGTTGAGCATACATGCAGTGTGAGTTTAGAAATACTAGTCATCAAGATGATATAGTAGTGAAATTAAGGATAGTAGAAGTTTCTAAGGTGAACCACTTTAGATATCTAGGATCAATCATACAAAATGATGGTAATACTAAGAATGATGCTACACATAGAATTCAAGTTGGATGGAAGAAAACTCGACTTAATTAGAAACTGAAGAAATGTGATGATGTAGGGATAACTTGGGATGCATTAATTAGGAATGATTTAAGGGATTTGGAAAGCACATCATTAATTGTACTAAATCGAGCACAATGGAAGAGTTTGATCTTTATAGCCGACCTCAACTAATTTGGGATCAAGGCTTTATTGTTGTTGTGTAACACCAGAAGACATCATTCCAAGTATTTAATTTAAAGAAAAACAATTCCATTCAGTTTATGTGCAATTGCTTCTCGTAATCAGAAAATTCAACAAGTTTAAAAGACAGTTGTCTTCCTCGTGAAGTTGATGTCCTCTTAAGGAGGTTGTTGTGAAACCTTAATGGTGTTTCTGCTTTTAAGATCTGCTTGAATCTCTTTTGTAAGAATACACTTAATCAAGAGAATCGTTTCTCATCTCTCTTCAGTGATATGGTTTATTTCAATATCAATCTTCTCACATCCTCCCCTGCATTTATGTTGCCCTCTTTACTCCCACCTACCTCCCCGCTGCAACAACACTTATTCGCTTTTATTTCTCTCATGTGCTTACCCAATCACATATGAAACTACAATTTCTTCCACCCCTCAGCCTTCACGCACCATCTGCTCTCCCTACCACATCTCATCAGCTACCTCTATCATTTTTCCCACCAAATCATACATCCATCTTGTCTCTGTTGAACCCTATACCCTGTATAGCCACCCTTCCATATTAATGTCCTCCTCAAACAACCCCAAATGCACTGGAAAGAGAAAGATCTGAGACCTTAAATGGGTAGATCTAATGCTAGATTTTGTGTGCTCAGCCGTTTTTCCATTAACATCCTTCTTAAATTTGCTATTTATGGTCATCGTCATGCTCTTGCTTCTGGGCCTATTTATGCTGTATATTCTCTTCCTTAACCATCACACCAACTCTCATAGTTTTCTTATACTCTGTCTCCATCTCTTTTCTGGTCTTTCTTCAATATCTTTTTTTCCAGCTCTACACTCTGTTCTCTGTTATACCCCACTTTTACCTTCTATGGCTGATGATCTCTCCCTCTCTTTCCAGTATGTTCAACTAGAGCAAAAAGAAAACGCAGAACTCCTCATTTCGGATGAGCTCAAAATCGAGCCTACCCAAATCTGTAATCTTAGCCTTCTTGGTCGACTTGCAACCCAGCGAAGGTATAATAAAAATGACCTCAGAGATGCTCTTCTTTATGCCTGGGATATCCAAAATGAGGACATTGTATTCATTGAAATTTCTGAAAACCTTTTTCAGATCTGTTTCAAAACCCTCAAATCCATGAGTTATGTTCTTGATTTTGGCCCTTGGCTCTTCAATGATCACGTTTTTCTTGTGAAAAAGTGGTCTCCTAATGCCTCCCTCGAGTCTTGACCCAAATGATATCAACACATGTAAGCTTTGGGTTCAACTCCATAATCTGCCTATCGATTGCAGGAGTGAAAGCATTGCTCAACTCATAGCAAAGGAGCTTGGCTCCCCCAGCAAGGTAGAAAAGGATTGGAGACAAGATGGTCTGCTCTTGCAGAAGTTCCTTAAGGTTAGGGTGGAGGTTAATGTCAATAAACCGCTGATGAGAAAAAAGAAGATTATTAGCGGTTTTAAACCTATCTTTGTTGAATTCAAGTATGAAAGGATCAAGGTTATTTGCCAAATCGTGGCAAGATTACTCATTTTAAACATCTATGTGATCAAGATCATCCAGCTGGTCAATCATATCCATATGGAGATTGGATGCTGGTGGAGTACCTTCCGAAGTAACCAGCAACTCAGTGAGGAGAACCATCAAGGAGACGCACTGCATCTCGAGGAACATCTAGTGAAAACATGGAGCACAAAATGAAGGATCAAAATATCTCTGACTCTGACATGTCTTTGTCAGACAAAAATAAATCTCCTGTACATTTAGTCGGTGGGAGTAATCATTCACAATCTATAGGCAACTTCTCTGGAAGTTCCTCGAACCAAGTCTCGGAAGATGCTGGAGCAAAGAGTGCACTTCAGGTGGCGATGCACATAAGTCAAGAAATCCATGTTGCTTTCTATAATAATATCCTTTTGGGCCTGGATCTTGTTAGGCCCTACACAATACCAAACAGGCCTGAAGTGGTTAACTCAGGAAGGTTATTTGCTGATCTTTTGGCCCAAGCACAACAAATGTTAGCCGAGCCCACGATGAACATCTCTTATCCAGCAGTGACGGTTAACAATCCAAATAACCAGAATATTGTTGTTATTTCTGACGACACTTATGGCTCTGTCCGAGTTCCTCCTAGACCACTTAACTGGAAGTAGAGAGCTTGAGGAAGCATGGTTGAGGTGGAAGACGAGATGCAGGATGTGGAAATGGAACAAGCTTCTCCTTTGAGGAGGAAGTGGGATGGTAAGTTCTCGGAGGACCTCCATATGGATCAAAAAGTCAAGACTTGGCTATGTTTTAGACGAAGAGGCGGGGGCCCAGTCTCCCTCGCCAGCAAGAATGAGGCTGTGTGCCTGGAATTGTCGGGGAGCTGGGGGACCCCTGACAATTCCATCTCTAAAGAGTCTTGTTAAGACTCACCTCCCTGACATTCTCTTCTTGAAGGAAACCCAGCAAAGGTACGTCTATATGGAATCTCTCAGAATCAAATTAAAATTTTCATGTATGTTGAATGTTGATCCTATAGGGCATTCGGGTGGTCTGGTTGTGTTTTGGAATGACCCTACTTTTGTTCAAGTAGTTAAATATGGATATTTTTTTGTTGAAATGCTTGTAAATGACCCGATATCTAATGAGAGATGGTGTTTCATTGGGGTGTACATGAGTTCTCATAGAACGTTACGATTACAGCAATTTCATATTCTTCAACAGAGAATTCATAGCACAACAGAACCAACATTCATAATTGGTGAGTGGAACTCAATAATCTCTCAGGTTGAAAAGTTTGGTGGTATCCCATGGACCTATCAGGACCACAGTGATCATTGATTTTATTAATTCCCTGAACTTAATAGATTTAAATTATGAAGGTCCTAAATTCACATGGACTAACAGGAGGGAATTTACTCAAAGGATTGGGGCAAGACTTGACTGAGCTCTCGTATCTCAATCTTGGATTGATATTTTTCCAAATGCACTTTTGAGAGTATTAACTTGTCCAGGATCATACCACCTCCCTCTCTTAGTTTGTTGTAGAAGGTCTTCCTCAAATCACATAAAGAGTTTCTTCAGATTTGATAACAGATGGCTTAAAGAGGATAAATGTTCAGAAATAATTGAGCAAGTCTCGCATCAATGTTCTTTCAATTCGAATCTCTCTTTCTCTAACAAGCTTTTAAGGATTAAAACTCAGCTTTTAAAATGGAGAAAGAACAACCCTAATCTGAATTCAAAAAGAAATATTGATGAAATATCAAGAGAGATTATGTTGCTTCATCAGGGAGATTCCAATGACATAAACAAAGTTAAAGAACTTGAGATTTTGCTTCACAATGCACACAAAGAAGAAGAAGAATATTGGAGAACAAGGGCTCATATAGATTGGCTAAAGTTGGGTGATCGTAATACTTCATATTTTCATGCTGTAGTCAAAGAAAGGAGTAACTCTATAAAAATTCTGAAAAAAGATGATGGATCTGTTATTTTTACTCGTTCTGATATGGCTAAATTTGTGGAAGATCACTTTCAGGCGCCCTTTAAATCTGCTCTATCATCTGATGAATCATTCTGTGAACTATCAGATTTGCAACCAAGACTGAGCACAGAGGATGCAGTTTCCATTATTCAACCTTTTGCTGAAGATGAAATACAGAGAGCTCTGTTTGAAATGAATCCTAATAAGACTCCAGGCCCTGATGGTATGTCTAATGCTTTCTTTCAGGCTAAGTGGCCTTTACTAAAGAAAGATATACTGCAGATGTTTCAGAATTTCTTTCATCAAGCCACTATTGAGGGAGGTATTTGTGACACCTTAATTACTTTGATTCCCAAAATTTCCTCTCCTCAACATAGCTCGGACTTCAGGCCTATTAGCCTATGCAACACGGCTTATAAGCTAATAGCCAAAGTACTTGCAAATAGATTGAAAAATTTCCTGACTAAGGTGATTGGGCCAATGCAGAATGCTTTTGTTCCTGGAAGGAGAATCTCAGACAACTTCATTGTAGCTTATGAAATTCTTCATTCTATGGCGGATAAAAAAAGATCTCAATATGTTGCTCTGAAGTTAGATATGTCTAAAGCTTTTGACAGGCTAGAATGGAAATTTATTATCTTCATAATGATGAAGCTGGGTTTTCCATGGAAGTGGTGTCAATGAATCTTCTCTTGCATCTCCAATGTATCCTACAAAGTTATCTTAAATGGGGATATGACTTCTACTATTTCACCGAGAGAGAGGAATAAGACGGGGGTGACCCCCTATCTCCTTATTTGTTCATCATGTGTATGGAAGCCTTATCTCATCTCACTGTCTAAAAAAGCGAGAACAAAATGGCTCTCTTAAAGGTTTCAAGCTTAATGCATCTGCCCCTTCCATTTCTCACTTTCTATTTGAGAGACGACTCCCTTTTGTTTTGCAGGGCCATGGACGAGGATATATCCTCTATCACCAATATTCTGCTTTCCTTCTCCAGGATGTCTGGTCAGTTCATCAATAAGAATAAAAGTGTTATGACTTTCAGCAGAAATGTATCATCTATATTAAAGTCACGTCTCTCCAGGAAGATAGGAATCCCAGTTAAAGAAGATATTGGAAAATATTTGGGCATTTTAATGGAGAGATCTCTTATGAAAACTCATATTTTTCAACCCATTATTGATAGAATTTCCAACAGAGTTCTAACTTGGAAAGAAAAGTTTCTTTCCCCAGCAGGAAAGGAAGTCTTGGTGAAGGCCATTGCTCGAGCCATACCGATATACAGTATGTCTACTTTTCTTCTTCTTAAAAAAGTAACCCATACTCTTGAGCAACTCATTGCGAAATATTGGTGGTCTTCTTCTAGCGATAAGGGAATCCATTGGCTTAATTGGGCTAAGCTTTCTCAACCCAAGGACCTTGGTGGTTTGGGCTTTAAGGATATACATATCTTCAATCTTAGTTTACTGGCAAAACAAGGCTGGTTTGTGCTGAAGGAACATAATTCTTTAATGGCAACCTTTTTGCAAGCAAAATATTTTCCTAATTCATCATTTTTGCAATCCACCACAGGGAGGAGACCTTCTTGGTTATGGAGAGGCATCATTAAGGCTAGATCTTTGTTGCAACATGGTCTAAGATGGAGAGTTGGAAATGGAACGATGATCGGTATATGGGAAGATTCTTGGGTCACCAATAAAAATAAATTATATCTAAGATCAGGAAGGAATGTAGCATTCAGAAGGGTGGCTGACTTAATTGATCAATCCACTATGACTTGGGACCTTGCATTAATAAACTCAATCTTCTCTCCAGGACAAAGTTAAACTCATCACTGGAACTCCTATCAGCGGGGCGGGCTGTCAAGATGCACTTATCGGCATTATGAAAGGTCGGGAGTTTTTCGGTTAAATCAGCTTATAAGTTAGCTTTGTTTTCTTGATGCTCGGGGATTTTTGGACAACCCTCCACATGGGGAATCTAGTTCCACTTTGTCACACAAAAGGAGATATGGAAATCAGTTTGGAAACAATCACTGCCCAAGAAACTTCAATTCTTCATCTAGAGATGCCTGATGAATATTCTTCCATGCAAAGCAAACCTATTTAAGAAGAAAGTGGTGAACAACCCTATGTGCCCAAGATGTTTGGATAAAGAAGAGACAATCAATCATATCCTATTTCAATGCCCTTTTGCAATCAATTTTTGGTTTGCCTCCCCTTTGACTCTTTATTCCACGTTCATGGAGGGCAATTATTTTTGGTCTTCGTGGCGGATCTTCCTTCAAATCGTGTCAAATTCTGGAAATCCAGATGAAATCATCCAATGGAGCATTTTCGGAATGTGGAGACTGTGGAATGCTAGAAATAATTTTATTTTTAAGCATCAGATTGTTTCTCCTATTGAGGTTATCAATCTCACATCGAAGCAATGCCAGGATTATATTGGGACATTGGTTGATAACAGCTCTTACAACAATTTTTGCAAAAACATGAGACAGCCAGAAGATAATTATCATCATCATGCAGTCCTTTCTTTCAAACTTTTTGTGGATGCGGCTAGAGACCCACTTACCACGGAATGCTCTTACGGTTGGGTTCTTTTTTCTAATGATAAACTGATTAGAGCTGGCTCAATATCTTGGGATCCTCTCCATCTGTTGAAGTTGGTGAAGCTTGGGCAATCCTTGGGGCACTTAAGTTTTGTTCAAATGATTGCTTAAATCAAGAGGAGCCACTATTTATATATTCCGATTGTAAGAATGTAGTGGATGCTTTCAATAGGGAGTTGGAAAACTCTTATATAGAGCCGATTCTTGTCGACATTAGATCTATGTTTCATAGTGGAAGAAGTGTATATGTTAAGCATGTAAATAGGTCTAGGAATTGTAAAGCTCATGCTCTAGCTGTTAGAGCTTTGAGAACCCATGTAACAGAGTTGTGGCAAGACCCTGTACCTATGATCATTTTTGGTAATGAAGATTAACTTTATTCTCTGAAAAAAAAAAAAAAAGTTTAAAAGACAAAATAAAAACTATCAGAGTTTTCAACTATAGAAGAACTATTCTACAATAAAGTTGAAATTAGCACACCTCAATTGAGCCAATATGTTGAGACAGCCCATTAGCAATAGCAGGATTTATAGTATATTTCGCAATGTATCGTTTAATACGGAAATTGTCACTTAAGGACTCATTAGGCCCAATTGATCCTCTTTGGGTTTTCATCTTGTCAGCAGTTTGCCAAGTCCGGATAATCACCTGATACAGGGAAAATGTCACCAGATTTGCATACAATAATACAGTAGCTAAGCACAATTACATACAAAAGATAGATATTGCACATAGAATTTAGATGTTCAAATAAAATATCCATTCTCAGCAAGAAAAAAAAAGAAAAGAAAAGAAAATCTAATAAGTGGGAATGCAAATGTTGTCCTCTGATGTCACGATGATCCAAAAAATACATAATCCAACAGGAGTTGGACAAAAAAATCAATATACTCTATTCAATACTTGTTCCCCTTGTTAAACCATGTCAGTGCTTTGGAAAAAGATCGAAAGATAGGTATTATGTCATTATGTCATAAAAGTGAAGAACTTGAAAAAGAGGCAAACTGTCTCATACCGATGAAATAACAACACTATTCATCAGGCATAACCAAATTCACAACTGCTGCACAAAATACTAGAAAAAAATTTAAATTTGACAACAATTTACAATGTTCTGTCTATCCCACTCCCGATATATTGAATATTACGTTTTAGAAATGAATAACTTCTGTGCCTCTAAAAAGGTCATTGACTGTCATACCAAAAGTATCCAAGTAGGACATGCACTGAACCTAAAACTCATGCCTTGATAAATAAGAAAGAAAACCTCAAACCTCTCCAATTCGACCCATAGCCTGAGAATCTGAAGATATAATACTGATTGCTCCCATATCATGTAAAATATCTTCTGCAGCTATTGTTTCTGCTCGTATCCGAGATTCAGCAAATGCAACATCCTCTGGGATGTTCTTATCAAGATGGTGGCAAACCATCTGTGTCATTTTGAACCACATTTGGTAACTTAGGATGCAGAAATAACTATACAACATACAAATATTCAACTTTTGTATATTTTTGTTTTCCTACCAACATGTCCAGGTGCTCATCAACTGTATTAATAGTCAGTGGCCGAGTCGGGTTTGTTGATGAAGGCAAGACATTTTTCTCACCGCAGACTTTAATGATATCAGGAGCATGACCACCACCCGCCCCTTCACTGCATAAGAAGACGTTGAAGAAGTAACTACTACAGACCAAAATTCAATCACCAGGAATAACAGAATACTCCAGTAGTGAACAGACCGCCAACTGGTAATCCAAAGAAAAAAAGATAGTACTAGAGTCTGCTGCATTTAACTCAAGAAACAGTATATGGTGGTAAAGAACTTATATCAGGGAGATTGGAGGAGAATAGCCATATTAATAATCTAAAACATGTAAGTTTGCAATTCCTAATTTCCTACAAAGATCCTTTGTTTCTCCTCAAGAAGATAAAAATCGACTGAGATAAATATAAACAAAATTGAAGCACGTAGAGAGTTATGTACAAAAGCAGCGATGCAGCCATTCATTATTCTTCGAGGCTAAATCTCTCACCTAGGATAATCATATGACCCACTAATAAAAACAAGTAAAGGTACTGCAACATATATTTTAAGCTAATATTTGCATTCATTAATGAGATATAATGGGAAATTTTTCTCCTGTTACACGAATCAAATGTCTCATTTCATCTGGGAAAAGTCATCTCTTTCCCAACAATGTCTTTGTCATTTGATCCAAATAGCGAAATAGAAAGGTTTAATGTACTCTTGATGGTATTGTTAGAGATGAATGTGTTCTAACAAGCATGATCCTGTGTTCCTATTTATTCCTCTCACATCCTGCCCTGGTCTTGGTACCATGAAGAGTTTTTTTATGTAATATTCTTAATCTCAATTTTTTGAGGGCTTCTTGTTCTCTCTGTATGTTATTCCCCTTCAATGTATATTTTTTCCCAATCAAAAAAAATTATGTGTTAACCTCAGGTAATTAATTCCAGTAAGCAATCGTATTTCACAAGTTAACTCTATCATCTAAAATGCTCCCAAGGAGTGTAGTGTAGTGGCAAAGAAAGGAGCAACAAATTCTGACTGAGGCAGAGGTCTTGGGTTCAATTCTTGATAGCTACATTATATTCCCTTGTTATCTCCCGGGCTAAGGGGTTGGGCCACCAAACTAGCCCCCGTAGGATTAGTCAAACCGAAGGTTTGGATACCCATGGTTATCAAAAAAAAAAAAAAAAAAAATCTAAAATCACTTATCCTACCACTACAGTAAGAAAATGTGTCTGAGACCCAAAGATGAGAACTTTGAAATAAATGACAACATTAGGAAGGCAAAAGAAAGATATCCGCCTAATCATAAAAAACAATAAGGGAACCACTGCAAGTATAGGCTGTTCAGGTGTGATGAAGGCTACCAAGTACTTTACAAAAATGAGATTGTTAGGGGGCAATTGGTGTTTTAGATTTGCTACACAGAAACTAATCATTCAAGCTGTGGGTATGCGACATTCCCATGAATGAACCCAATCACCTATTAGAACGGTAGGATTCAATTTTCAGGAAAATTATATACCTCTGAATGTTCAAATTTTGTAATCAATATGTTATTTTGGAATTTCTTTTACAAGTTTAAAAGTCCATAATGGAATTATTAATAATTTTATAAAATATGCTCGAGAAAGAGTGGTTATGTCTTTCAGGAAAACTATATACCTCGAACATGTTTTGCTTCTTGAAAGCAGAGCATTCAATTGCACATTAACATCCATTTTTCATTTAACTTGCCACTATCGACAACACATCTAGTTTCAAACCTACCGTTCGTAAGTCTTTTCTCATAATAATTTAACACCCAATAAATAGTATCCCAGTTATTTAGTTTTTTACTTGACTTCTTTCATTATTTCTTTTGACAAGTATGCTTGCAGCGTCCAACTAAAACACCTCATTTGTTGCTACGTATTACATAATAGTGTTTAGTCTCTAATTCTTGAACCCTATTCTTGTACTAACTTCTTTTTTCTGAATTGCATTTGCCTTCTGCGTTGGCTTGAGAAATACTAATAGATGGCATGACTTATGGAGATGCAACCTAATTTCACCTGTGGTAGGCATGGATTGTTCTCCCTTTAAATGCGGCAATTGTATGTTCCACAAATCCAGATTCATTCAAGGTATCGGTGTGAATGTTGACCTGTCATGAGATGTCAAGAATAGCAAGTTATAGAATGAATAATATGCAAAAAACACAAAGGGGAAATCTGGAAAATAATTACTTGAATGTCATAGAGTTCTGCAACGCTCAAGCAGTTGTCGATTGCAGCAGGTGTAGTTCCCCAGTCTTCATGAAGTTTCAATCCCATCGCTCCAGATTTAATTATTTCATGCAAGCCTTCTGGCATGGAGCTGTTACCCTGCCCAAGCAGAGGCATATTGGAAAATTTGACAGAACCGGAAATCAACCAGCACACACATAGCCGGATTCATTAGTGTAAATTTCATCATAAAGCTAAAGCTTTTACCTTGCCGGTGAACCCAAAATTAAGAGGGAAATCATCGGTTGATTGAAGCATAAATTTCATTTGAATTGGCGCAGGTGTGCAAGTAGTTGCCCGTGTCCCACATGCAGGTCCGGTCCCCCCACCAACCATTGTTGTAATCCCTTCATAGATTGCAAAGATCAAAGAAATGACGTTTTTCAGAAATCATCGAATACAACATTTGTAACAAGCTCACAAACATGACTAAACATTAAAAAATGCCAAATGAGTTTAAATTACCACCTACAAATTCATTATGAACAAAAAGCATGAATAAAAAAACCATTTCTTCTGTTAATAATTTTATAATTTTTTTACCATTAAATAATGATTTACCCTCAACTCAAAGTAAACAAAGTGTTTCATAGTGACACAAGGCAGTTTAAGGCACGAGCCCAGTGTACATGAACATGATCACTCAGGTTCTCTATCAACAACTCATATGCAGCAATGCACTAAATGACAGATAATTAATTTCCCTTAAATGATGTTATTCATTTATGAAGACTTGAGATAAGACTGAATAAGTTGCAAAATATTTCAACATGTTCAACATAAAGACGAAAGTCCAACCACTCGAAATCGCTTCATGCATCAATTGAGGACATATAAAGTGCACATGACAATCAATGGCCCCTGCTGTCACAATCATTCCCTCACCAGAAATAACCTCAGTGTTGACCTAAATAGAGAAATACAAAAAAGAATGAATAAGATTAGCAAGAAAAATCATGGATGATAAAATGCCTTTCGAGATGAAACCCACCCCGACAATCATGTCGAAGGAAACGCCATCCATCATATCTGGATTTCCTGCTTTCCCGATGCACACAATATGACCTTCTTTTATACCAATATCTGCTTTGTATATTCCAATATAGTCAATAATAACAGAGTTTGTGATGATAGTATCAAGATAGTCAACTGATGGATAGCCAGAAGTTTGACCCATGCCGTCTCTTACCACTTTCCCACCTCCAAATACACACTCATCACCATACACAGTAAAATCTCGTTCGATTTCAGCAAACAAGTTAGTATCACCAAGCCGTATCTTGTCATTAGTTGTGGGGCCATACATGTTAACATAGGCCTCATGAGAAATTAATGTCGTGACTAAATAATCTTTTCCAACAACACCTTCACTACAAAATTAAACATCATTTAATTTTGGAGAACACTAGTGGTTTTGTCAACACAAAATGTAAAAGACGCAATATAGCATGCTTGACATAAGAAGTTCCAAACCTTGCATTCCGTTCTTCCTCGTTTGAAAATTCTCCATCAAGTACAGCATCCATAACCTTTTCAATGCTGAAGACCTCAAGAGGACCATCTGAAATGTTATTACCACCTCGAAACACTTGTCGACCTAGAATGCTTACAAGAGTAACACGCTTTCCCTCCCCAGGCTGCCCAAGAAAAAGTAAAATTTCTAGAAGTAAACGCAACAAAACAAGAGATTGAATTGCAAATCTGCAACTACCGTTGAAGATATTCTTCAGAAATTAGTTCAGCCGGGAGGCTAAACAAGATGGAAAAAAATAATAATGGAAAGTGGAATCAGAAAGGATATAATACATTAGGATGTAGGAATAGACCTGACACTGAAACTCAGTAGTTTGGACTACGGAAATGTTTTGAAGGAGTTTAAAGAAGAAACCAATAATTGCTCTTTCCACAATAATAAAGAAATTCCTAAGGGAATTGAGGCTTGTGATAAAGTATACACAACAATAAATCATGGAATTTGAACAAAAGTCCAACTGGGGCTCCAAAGGGGTTGTATAAAGCCCACGATGATCAGTTGATTACATATACAAGCCTCAATCCCAAATTAGTTGGATTAAACTCTTCCATTGCGTTCAATTTAGTGCAATTGATGGTATGCTTTTCACGTCCTTTAAATCGCTCCTAATCAAATGTTTCCCAAGTTAGCTTGGTTTACCCCTACATCGTCTAATTTCTTCAGTTTCTATTGGGTCGGATTTTTTAAAGGGGGCATTTGTAGGATGCCTTTGGAGGTGTCCAAACCACCACGACCGCTCTTTCAAAATATTTGCATCAATTGGTGCTACTCCTACTTTGCATTAAACTTATGTATTTCTTATTCTATCATTACGAGCATCATCACACATCCACCTAAGCATCCTCATTTCCACCTACATTCATTTTATGTAGTTGTTGTTTTTTTACCGCCCCAACTAATTTGAGATGGAGGCTTGCTGTTTTTTTACTTGCCCAACATTCACTTCTATAAAGCATAGCAGGCCTAATTGCAATTCTTTAAGATTTTCCTTTTAGCTTGGTAAGGACATTTCAATCACGTATCACATATGTTGCACTCCTCCACTTCTTCCATCCAACTCGAATTCCATGCGTAACGTCATTCTCAATATTACCATCATTTTGTATGATCGATCCTAGATATCTAAAGTGGTTCACCTCAGTAAATTCTACTTCCCTTGATTTTACCATTCATCATCTTGATGCCTAGCATTTCTAAACTCACAATGCATGTATTCAGTCTATGTCCTACTCAACTTAAAGGGTTTAGATAATGTATTCCTTTTATGTTCTAATTTTCTATTCACTTCATCTTTTGTTTCGTCTACTAGAACAATATCATATGCAAATAACATACACCATGGTATATCCTCTTGAATATGCCTAATTCATTCATCTATAACTAAATTAAATTAAAGAGATATTGGCTGAGGGCTAATCCTTGATGTAGTCCTATTGTAATAGAAAATTCTTTTGTGGTTCCTTCAAATGTCTTTATACGTTTCTTGCCCCTTCATACATATCTTCAATAGTGTCTATATACCTAGCGTGCACTCATTTTCTTTCTAGAATCCACTAACGAACATCTCTAGGGACCATCTCATATGCTTTTTATAAATCTACAAATATCACATGAAGATCCTTTTCTTTTCTCTATATTTGTCCATCAACTTCGTACAAGGAAAATCACATCCATAGTGGACCTACCTGGCATGAAGTCAAATTGATTCTTTGATATTGTTGTATCCCCTCTTAGTCTATAGTCAATTATCCTCTTTCCTAAATTCATAGAATGACTCATAAATTTAATTCCTCGATCAATTGATTACAGAAGTTAAAAATTTAAGAGAGCGGTCTATCAATAATAAAACTGATGAGGAAGAAACCCAAAAGAAACACAAGTACAAATTCCAAAAAAAAAAAAAAAATTGACTTCACACAGATTATAGAAAACACAATCAGAATGGATTTTTTCCCAATAAAGTACCCCAATTATTTATAGGAAGAAAAATGTTCATTGCAAGAAAGTCATATTATGAACACATTGACTCAACGAAAAGTCATTTATATAATAAAGAAAAGAAAGAAAAAGACCTTCTCGGTTCACCAAAATGTTTTCAAGGCGGCGAGGCGGTTTAGCTACGCCTAGTCTAGGCGGCACCTAGGCAGACAAAAAAAGTATTTACTTAGACCTCCCTAAGAAATAACTTAATTTATTTAGAAACCCCTCAACAGTAATAGGCATATTTTTTCACCTACACATTCTCATCAACATATTTTCACCTCTACACTTTTCTACACATTCTGAAAAAAAAAATATTTCAAGCAAATAAATAATAAAATAATAAAAAATTGAATATTATAGAGACCTCCCTGAAAAGTTAAAAAAAATATTTTCAAGCTCACTGCTTGCCTAATTAAGGACTAGGCGGTGGGCACCCCTAAACGCCTAAGGCGGCACCTTGAAAACACTGGTTCACCACGTACTTTGTTTAGTCTGGAAAAAAAAAAAAAAAAAACCACCTCGAATCGTATAGTGGTCCCTGCTGGAATATTCAATCGCATGCCATATGCCCTTTTCCGATCAAAAACCAAAGAATGGTTCACCTCGATGAAGTGATAATGGCTACCGACCTACATAGTTCCAAAATTTTCACCTGTTAAACATTGAAATGAAGAATACAACAGAAGCAAGGGATTATATACCAGCCGTTCATTGAGCTAAGACTAAGAAAAATGCGATATTGCTGGCTCACAAATACAAGATCTACTATAAGTTGTACCTCCATGAAATCTCAAGAGAAGCCATGAGGCTTGTGCAGCTTCAATAAGAGAAGCAGAAATAACTATGATCACAGATTAATAATAAAAAGGCTTCTTTGCCATAAGCCACATTATTTTCAAGAATCTATAATAAGTTGTTTAATTGGAGGTTGCATGTTAAACACACTCTAATACCATGCAAAAAACACAAAAGAAGAGTAAAATTGAAAAAGAAAATATACGAGGTGTCCATATAATTTTATGTCTTATCTCTTTTAAAGCAAAAATAGAAAATCCATGTAAAAGGTGCTAGAACCAGGTACAAATAATTTTTGTTTCTAAATCATTTATTTCTAGGCTACCGACGTTTAGAGAGAAATGAGATCAGATCATTTGGTTATGCTCCATGCTTTGTGATATGAGTACTTTTAGCGAAGTTGCAGACATTCTTAACCCTTCGCGCTTCACCTAAGTAGAATAGGTAGGAGCGAACCTGCCTAATATTGTTAATGAAGGTTGATATTATTTATAAAGAACAGTTATGTTTTGACCCATAATGCTGTAAGCACGACTGTAGTCAAAAAATGATTCATCCTGGCTTGTGTCCAGCAAAGAAGACATCTAAGATCAACTCATGGAGGTTTTTAACCAGGTTTAAAATCCTTTATTTCATGCCTATACAACAACAAAGCCTAAATCCCAAATTAGTTGGGATCGGCTAAAGTTTCATGCCTATTATTCTTGCAAAAATATCCTACTGAACAAATTTATTTAAGATTGAAACATTTCTTCGGAAACTATATCTTACAATTGAGAATTTCATTATTCTATTTTTTTTGTCATATTTCAAATTATAGAACTAATTGGTATAATCAATTTCACCATCTGTCTGCCAAAGACAAGAACCTATTCTGAGCTTTATTTGTTTTAACTCACTAATATACAGAACACAGCTCTGAGAATATCAGGAATGACTCCGAGAACAAATAAGAATATCAGTAACACAAGGCAGGGAGATTTTATGAGAAGAAAAGTAAACTTCAATATAAGCTGAATGACACTGAGCGCGTCTGACTTATTCGAATAGCAAGAATATATAGAAATTGAAAGAGGACAGAATGACAAGACAAGGCAATCAACACTCATCCTAGCAAAAAAAAGAGAGAAAAATAATGACAATTAGAAACAACATTTTTTATACAGATGGTCCAGTCCCCATAAATACAATTAGAAATAAATACAAAAAGCCAAAGTCTTCGTGCATGATCAGTGTAGTTTAGCACTTACATAATAAGCCAGACTTAAAGAGAAACTAAGAAAGTACAGTCACCCTATTGAAGATCCAAAAGCAGAACCATCTCTCAAAAAAGTACCTACCGATGACAGTCAAACTCTAAAACTATGGATTCAAATATATAGCCTACAATCAGGTAGATATCATGATTGACATCTAGCAAACAGGAATTCGCATGTTCCACCTTAAATTGCTCTCGAAAAGGAGAAAAAGGCTAATAAGAAAAGATAATTAAATACAGAAAAGGTGCCGTTGCTCGTCAAGAACCTGAATTGGCCTGTCCCCAGAATTCACAACATGTATAGTCACAGCTCTCCTTCCAGAGTTAAGCACAATATCTCCTTTCTCATAAATTATTTTACCAGGAATGTTATCCTCTTCTGGCTCAGGAAAGTTGACTCGTGAAGGAACTGCATATAACAGAAATTCTTTTATCAAGGCTTGATATTGTGAACTTGGAAAACACCAAGAAATGGAAAATAGAGTAAGATTTTGGAATATTCAAGGAGAAAATGGGAACAATGCAAAGGAATCTTCACAATAGTAACATAGAACTCATTACAAATTAAACTCTAAAGAGGATGGAGGATGGTATGAAACAGTAGGAACTTGAAAAAGCTCCCCTCAAAATCGAAGATCCTTGCATGGATATGCATGCCTTTCAAGAGTACAGGAAATATAAAATACATCCTGCTACGACCAGAAATGCTTATTGTTTGTAGAGAGAATCAGAATATGGTCTTAAAGTAAAGACGACCAACTTCACGAAAAAATAAGTTTTGCTTTGCAGGTATGCAACACACATGGGGTTGGCCGCTCAAGCATGCATCATCAAGATGCCAAAAACTAATTTGACATCCCCCTCCTCCAGAAAGCACAGCAGGCATATGGAAGAGTAATATGACATTGGATTGGCCACCAAACCCATTTATTAAAGGCGCCAGGGCTGAAAGCACTATGCAATATCATGGCCATGAGAAACACTAAGTAACAAGTCTCCAGCAAGCAACCATGCATGTTCCTCATCTATATTGGCTGCAGTCTACCTGGAAGAAAGGAACCAAGTAAAGCTAGTTCCAAATTTCCATCATCACTAGCAATAGCACCATTAACTGCGATTAACTTGGCTCCATCTGGAAAGCTCCCCTCAATCTAAAATGAGCAAGAAAAAGAGCCAAAAGGTAACTCAGAAAGAAATATAGAAGAAATATGAGAAAAAACAGCCATCTGATCGACATGCTATACCGAGTTTCTTTATGAAGTGCACATTTATATATTAGTTCTTATACATCTAAGAAATTGCTAAGCATGTCCCCTTGTCGTGCCAGGCAATGCCTAGACAGAAACTTGAGACAAAAAAAATTCAAATACTTCATAATTTATATGTACAGCAATTCTACGTATAAAATCAATAATTTTACATTTTTAATGAGGTACTTCCACCGCACCTGACCGGTGTAGCAGTGTAGCAACAGAGCAAGTGCTAAGACGCTAACTGAGGCAAAGGTGTAGTGTTCGAGTCATGGCAGCTTCACCATTTCCTAGAGTTCTCTCCCAGGTTATGGGGTTGGTGCGCCAAACTAGCCCCCATTGGATTAGTCAAAACAAAAGGGTTGGATGCCCGTGGTTCTCAAAAAAAAAAAAAAAAAAGGCACTTCCATCTTTACATTAATCCATGTGCCAACCAATGTTATATTCACCGATTATTAAGTGGTATACACAATCTTAAAATCAGTAAAAAAATAAAGAAATAAATAAATAATATGGTTGACTAGAGACTACTTTTTTTTTAAATCCGTGGGTGTCTAGGCGAACCTGACTATTCCCACGAGGCCCTGGTGCAATCGGTCCGAGCGTACCCCAGTGGCCCGAGCAAGTTGACTAGAGACTACTTAAGTAATTCAAGGAGAGAAATCCTAGGTCACGACTTAACAACATATTCTGATTAAAAAAAAACTTCTAACTTTTTTCAGTGTTTCTGAATGTAACAAAGATGCAAAGAAAAAAAGGTCATCTAAGAAATTAAGATAGCGTTTGATTCTAACAAACGCATCGAAGTAAGGTTGAAAAAGTATAACAGCAACTTTTTCAAATAGATATGGAATTTTATCATACATTTGTTAGCGCAATTTCTTTTAAGAAAATGGTGAAACAAAATTCTAGTGCATAAGGTGAAATACTAAATATTGCAAAATTGTCAGGCAACCAGGAAAGAAATCAAACATCATCAGTGAACAACTTGCTTCGTCATGGTTGGTGATCAATCACCCTACCTGGACAGTTTCCAAAAGGTGGGGGACAGCTGGAAGAACTTGCCTCCTAGCAATTAAAAAAAAATATTATAAGGACCCACAACCAAACAATTTGAACTCGAATAGCTTGCATAGTAAGTGAACAAAAATCAAATTCACATATGAGATCACATGGTATATATACAAAAAGAAAACATGAATTTCTATAAGTGCTCCCATAAGAGATCCTTGGTTAGTCTAACAGTAAGTTCGCATAAATTAAAAATTAAAAAGTAACTACATAAATTTCTACTACAAGTAGCAAATAAGCCTATTTTAGTAGTAAAATGATAGAGTTTAAGGGGACCACCCCAATAGTGTTGGTGTGAGTCCAAATTAGTTATAAGGGTAGTTGAGTAAGTTTGTAATAGTAGTATAAATAGAGGCTGCAAAGGAGAGAAAAGCATCTTGTCATCTTGAATGTAATTTGGGAACTCTTAGGAGTTTGGGTTGAGAGAGTTTTAAGACTCTTCTCTAGGTTACTTTCGAGTTTGTAATCGTTGTTGTTTCTCTCAATTCAATTGATCGATTTCGGTGTTCTATCAATGGTATCAGAGCATCTTCATCACAAATATAATCAATCAAGAATGGATTCAAGGTTTTTGTCAGATGAGTTGTTAAGAGGTCTTTACGAAATTAAGTTAGGGCTTGATCGCATCGTAGAGAAGCTCGATACATGGTCAATTCGTGATTCTTCACCTCCAGCCATGATCTCACATGATGATGGTGATCGTATTTCGGAGCTGGCAGTGCTTTCAGATCCATCCATTGTCAAATCAAATATCAAATTGGGCGTCTTCTCCAACTCGATTATTCTGTCGATTGTTCGTGCGGAGCAGATCGTGAAGCCATTGTCGATTCCATTTTTGTGGATTCACACTTCGCCACTTGCGTTGTTCTTTGAAAGTTTCGATCAATCGAGATATATATCAGTAGGGTTATTGATTGTAGGCAAACCAGAACCACCAGATCCACTAGATCTGGTGGCGTCCAAGATGTTGATGTCTCATATTCTCTTTGCAACATCTGCAACTCTTGCATCTCATACACTCAACGATGACACCCAACATCTCGACGACATCACAGATGTAGCTTTGAGCATTAGGAGTATTGAAGACAACGACGCCTTCCTCATTCAGCCACCAGTGGCGCCACCCTTATCGATAACGTCAATCTTCCTTCGAGAGCTCGTGATCTCATTTTTAGGTGTTGTTTCGTCATTTTTGCTAGGTGAGAACACGGTAATACATCCTTTTGGGAAGATGACCACACTTTGTGGGTGAGTCGAGATCTCACAAGGCCAGATACTACGTCATTCGAGAAATATCTTATGGATTATGTTTTATCTTCTACCACATGCATTTCTCCACATCTTTCTCATCGATACAGTAGTATCTACTCCACTGCCTTCACTATGGATACTCCCTTCATGGTGATGTTACGACCTGTTGTGTGGCGGTGCAGGGCACAATGCTTTGTGTTGTCTTGGTACCCAACGACGTCAGTTATGTGTGGGTACTCCATGGTTCAAGAATCAACTCATTGCTTCCTTGAGTGCACTCATGAAGTGTTGTTTGTTGTGGCATGGTGTTTCATGTGGATGGGGAAAGGTACGTATGTGCAAATTGACTGTAATCTTGTTGCATTGGAAGTCTTTGTTGAAACGTTCTTGACCAATTGGTGGGTATGCGGCACCTTCTAGTGGGCTGATGGGTTGGTGTCTTTGGTCCTCTTATTGAGGGTAAATCTCTGATTTCTCTAGCCCTTGCGCCACATGGTTGTTGTGGATTCTTGCATGTTCTCTCGACTACACAATCTCCGGATATTTGTTACTCCTTGCTTTGGTCGCCATTTGCTGTGTGCAACAAGTGTTTGATGAAAAGGCATTAATAGATATTGAGCGTAGGAATGCTTTCTTTGAGATTTTGTTGCCTTACTTTCTTGGGTCGAGCTTCCAACATTAGCTCATGCCATTCTATATGAGCTTCACGGAAGATTTATTTTGGGGTTCTCGAAGCCTTGTGTTGCCAACACTAATTTGAATTTCATATTGATGGGGACTCATGGTGATGTTTTGAGCACTTCGGCTTTCTATTGCACTTCTTGGGTTAAAGGTCTAGCGCCTTCATTCGATATTATGTCGAAGCACTTGTTTGTTCCACCGGGCGCTCCGCGACTGATATGGATCCTTGCTTGGTTACTAATACCTTAAGATCTTCTTCCCATGTGGATCCATGTTCCTGATTGCATCATTATCTCTTTACCACCTTGAGGACAAGGTGGATTTTTAAAGGGGGGAGTAATGATAGAGTTTAAGGGGACCACCACAATAGTATTGGTATGAGTCCAAGTTAGTTATAAGAGTAGTTGAGTAAGTTTGTAGTAGCAGTATAAATAGAGGCTGCAAGGGAGAGAAAAGCATCTTGTCATCTTGAATGTAATTTGGGAATTCTTAGGAGTTCGGGTTAAGAGAGTTTTAAGACTCTTCTCTGGGTTACTTTCGAGTTTGTAATCGTTGTTGTTTCTCTCAATTCAATTGATCAATTCGGTGTTCTATCATAAAACAGAAAAAGTATAAAGTAAGATGCAACAAACTACAGAAAGACTTCAAGTTTGACCACTCATTTTCCAACTTTGGCCTTGCCAAGCCCAAAACCACTGTGCACAAAATCACTAAACACCTTCCGCTTGGTGAAATAAGCAGGTCCATGTAAAGCAGTCCTCTTAGTGTATCATGTAAGGATCGATTTCACTTCATCTTAATGCTAGCATATCAGCCTTCAGAAATCATAAGATTTAGGTCATGAATGGGATACAAAAGGTAGCAAATGAAGTGATACTCCGGCATCCCCTTTTCAAAATGAAAAAAAAAAAAAAAAATACCCCAGATAGGAGAGGCATCTCAAATTTGCTGAAAAGAAAAGATTTAGGAAAGGAGTGTAATGTTGAAAAAATAAGGGAAGGCGCACCAATCTACCAAATTATTGTGTTTAATCTAATGGATATCTGACGGCTTAAAAGCTAGTCACTAGTCTTCGAACACATTCAATTGCTCCCAGAGATCTTAAGTGATCATCATGGATGTACCTTGTCAAATCTCCAATATAGAAACTTTTGGAAACCAATTTCTGACATGGATGTGTTCATACCAAGAAATACATACTAATTAAGCCATCACAATCATAAGCATTCCCATTTTATAAAACCTTTAGCACTGCATTAAATCGAGTAGAGTGGAAGAGTTCGATCCATGTACCAAAATTGGGCTTAAAACCAAAGCATTTTACCTTCCCAAAAGTTGTTTTCCAATGTCCATCAACTCTGCAACCGTCTTATTCCCATCCCGAACAAACTTCAAGATCTGAGGAAAAAAGTCATAAATTGAGGCAAACAGCATACTGTGAAGAATAATTGAATAGAGAACAAATGATCAATAAACAATCCGCATTTACAACAAAAACAACTTACATGAATGTGGGATATGGAATATTAATTAAAAAATAATGATAAGAACATTGAGGGATCACAAGGAGCAAGAAAAGTTGATTTCTTTCTTATCAAAAAAAGAACATTGTGGGATCACAGCATCAAAATTAAGTTGCGATGTTCAAAAAGGCTAATTAGTTAAAAACTACACCATCATGTGCATTGGATGTACGTGTTGTTCCTAGTTCAGCGTGCAAAATGCACAACAAAGGTTTATCTTCTTATTTCATGAATTCTGAACTTGTTAAATAAGATTAGATTCAACTTTAACATAAACTATGCACAAAGACTATAAAATCTAGCAGCCATTCATACCTGAGTTGCTATAAGTGCCACTGCTTCATTGTAGTTGAGCCTTAGACCTCGAGCAAGACGCTTCTGAGCCAAAAATCCAGCTTTGTGAAGAGATAACTTATCAACTTCTCTCGGGGCCAAATTCATTATTCCAATTCCCCTAGAGAAAGAAGTAACAATAAGCTCATAATAACAATAACCCTACCAAGGCAGCTACTCTATGTCTTAGGATTTGTCATAACATGAAATAGACACTAGTCATACAAGCACAAACATTTGATTTGTCACTAGTCACTGTCAAGATGGTTCTTGCCTTTACTCTCATTGCAACCCTTGCTCTCACTTCTGAAAACAAATAATTAGGAAAATGGCAATAAACAGCAACCTCCTCTTTCTCGTCCACATTCATTTCAGTCAACAAAGAGAAGAGTAACAATTTGAAATTGAAAAGAAATTTCTTCCAAAGAGAGACAGTAGGAAGGAAGGCAGGTGTGTGATAGTAGATTGCCCCCAAGAAGAAAAAGGAAATGTGATTTTGACTCGATTGACAGCCATTTCCAAGAACGGTTCTCCATACATGAGTTTCAAAAGTTACTGAATCCTTAATTTTTCCTATCAAGATCTCTTGTCAACAAGCAAATGTTTCAAATGAAACGTGCACGGCCTCTTTCTTTTATGGTCTGCGTGGAGGCTTCAAAAATAAAATAATGATAACTTTCACATTCATCTGATGGCAGGTTTTTTTTCATTCGATCAATTGCTTCTTACATGTTTGAGTCAAAAAACAAATTCGAATGAGAATGTATGAACCCAACATAATGCAAAAATCATTTGCCAACACAAACTCTAACAGCCAACTGACAACTTACAACTAAGAGAAGTGCTGATACTAGTTACTACATAAAAAATAATAAGACAAGATGCAGAAAACTAATTCATAATAATCGCAAAGTGAGTTAATTCCAATGCATCGATAACAAGACACCATATATTATCGAGCATCTCCTTTGCTAAGACAAGGACATTTGCGTCTATTGTGGCCTTCCTTTTTGCACAACCCACATCTAGTTTTGCCAGAAGGTTCTCTCATGTCCGTCTCATTTTGAATGTGAGTGAACTTTGGCCTTCCTATTTTACGTTTGAGATTCTGATTTGGAAGCAGCGACGGTAAGGATGATAATGGCCAATTATCCTCATCTGGAATTGGGTTGAACTCTGATTTGTAGCACAGTGCATAGACATCCAAGCGATAGTAGTGCTCAATGAATTGCCAACAATCAATCTGAGCATGAGCACATACAGCTTGCAAATGAGAGCATGGGATGCCAAAACATTGCCACTTGTTACAGCTGCAATGCCTCTCTTTAAGAGACACAATGTGTTTATTTCCCCCTTTTTCCATGTGTAATCCATAATGGCCAGTTGTAACCTCAAAAAGCTCATTTCGTTCATCAACTGATACAACAATTTGTCCACCCACCTTTGTCGCCCACCTTTTCACCTTTTCAATAGCATATGTGGTGAATACCTCGCCCTTTCTATGAGCTGAAAAAATTTCTGCTCGTCGATCATTGAAGTATGTAATGCATCGATAAAAAGTCAATTTTACCAATGCTGTAACAGGATAAAAACGAGCCCCCTTCAAAAAGCCATTTACGTACTCTGCATAAAATTATGAGATATAAATGTAAGAGCATTGCAGTATAGCGAATTTAGCCCCATCATATGTTAGCAAACATGTAATCCTAAACCAAAAAACTAATGAGAAAAACCTGCAAGGTTAGTAGTCATCCACCCGTATCTAACACCACGATCATATGCCATCGCCCACTTCTCTTTAGCCATGTCATCCAAAAATCCAACACAAGTACCACAAAACAGTGCTAACTCCTTCATACATGCCTCAAACTTTCGCAATTGATGTTGTGTTCCTGCTCGATATAACAAATCTTTCAATACCTTATCTTGATATTTTTCATCGAAGCTATCACATACGTGCCTCAAACAGAATCTATGATAAGCCCTAGGCTCAGCCCAACCATTGTCGCTTGATGTCATTGCAGACAATAAACTCTCTTGAAAATTGGATATTATGCATATACCATCTCTATCGGTAACTCTCTCCCGTAAACACCGCAAAAACCAACACCAACCTTCTGTAGATTCCTCACCAACTAGCGCAAATGCTAGTGGAAATATGAAACTATTGGCATCAATGGAATTTGCAATAAGCAACTTGCCACCATACTTGCCATATAAAAATGCATCATCAATTTGAATGACAGGTCTACAATGTTTGAAACCCTCAATGGATGGACCAAATGACCAAAATACTCGTTGAAACACTGCACCGCCATCCTTCGATGAGTGATAATCCCAAACTACTTGCGTCCCGGGATTTTTTTGCTCAATCACCCCCAAACATTTAGGAAGCATCTTATATGATGCATCCCAATCACCAAATAGCCTAGCTATCGCCTTGCTCCTTGCAACATAAACTTTCTTATAATGCACTTCATACCCAAACTTATCTTTAATAAGTTGATGGAGTGTTGAAATTGATGTTGAAGGATCTTGCTCAACAACACCATAAATCTCTTGAGCTATGATATTAGAATCCAGTTGCGAGTGATCTTGTAAAGTCCCTGAGGACACACATGTGTGTGGACCATCATATTGAGTGATCTCAAACAATTGATTTTTTTTTCGTTTGCAAGCACGGAGCCTCCATTGGCATCCCTCATTCGACCTTTTACACCTCACCACCCACAGTGCGCGTTCTGATTCAGTCACCACGTACTCTTGATGCCTACTTATAGAGTATTGTTTTACAGCATACTGCAAATCTTGTTTGCTGTCAAATTTAAGTCCTTTACACAGCTCTTTTGACTTGCCCCATACTCCAATTGGAGGCATAGATGAATCTTCTGGAATGGGCATGACTGCTTGGCTACTTAATTTAGTGAACACAGGAGAAGGAACATTGCGGATAAGTGCATCATCATGGGGTGTCGTATCCATTCCATCTAACTCTTTATCAAGCATATCGGGCAACCCACCATCTTCTCGCAAGGCCGATGTGTGTATAGAGCCATTGTTGACAACATGAATCAATGCATCTCTCGCTACTTCATCTTTAAGTTCATGACTGCCACCATCTTTGTCACTGGAGACATCTTTCTCATTGTTATCAACATAATCATCTTCATCGTTAGAGTGCTCATAATTGCCAATATTGGCATCGTCGCCACTTGCATTGTATTCAATTGGACTTTGTAGGCTCCTATGTGCAATATGACAAGCTTCCTCTACGGATGGTTCTGTAGCATTAACAATCTCATCGTGAACAGTAGGAGAGTTTCTTAAGTGTTGCGCCAGTGCTTCCTCAGTTATTACCTTTAAAATTAGCTCCATGGTATTTGGTGGTGGAAACTCAGAGACTATGTCAAAAACATCCTTCAGATTTTGTTCATCCTCAATCGGCAATAGTATGTAATTAAACGTGCCACTGCCTAACAGCATTGGGCATCTATAGATCATGTTTACCTTAGCCTTGTTACGGTTGATTTTCAATGTCTTACAAATCACACTCTCCAATTCATCTCGATTCACACCAACTCTTACTCTGGCATAACTCGCAGGCGGGATATCATACGAAACACCTTGTGGGCCATTGACTATTTTACCGTTGATGTAGCATACCACAGTGACGAATCTATCTCCCATCGAAAAATCTAAAACATGCATCAAATTCAACAAGACGATGAATGCAAGTCCAATCATAAAAACTTAGCTCCACCTAGACTATGTATTTAAAATGGATAAAGCAAGGAAAAAATGACCAAAAAGTAAATAAAACCTCCCACGTCGATATATTACAATGCTAACTAATATTAATAGCTCAAACCATTAAAAAATTTCAAACACATACGGATTCTGCGAAAAAATACTATCCAATTAACCGACCTATTTAATATCAACTTGTTGTACAATTAACATATCATAGTACGTTTCATTAACTTAGAAAAAATGTCCTCAAATAAATATCTTATGGATTTGAAGCTAACTTCCAAGTCCGTCACAAGGGCAACAAAAACCTACAGTTGCTTATCTAAGTATGAAACATGAACTAGAGCTGTAGACCAGATAGAATCTTTCATTAACTTAATCACCTTCAACTCATAAGTGCGGGGTTTTAATCCAAAAGGCCTCGATACTGCTTGATGAGAGATCCACACTACTTCACTATGAAGTCTTAATTAACCGATGTGGACTATTATTTTGGTCTACGCATCTCTAACATAATAAATATCAACACCGTCACATGGATCGCAAACCAAATACGATTCCAAGCTAAACTCATTGTTGAAATATGCAACCACAAAGTCTGCAAATAATTGCTCAACTTACACTATAAATTCTACGCTTAACATGCATCCTTTCAATGGAAATCCGGCGAGAAAAACCGTGTAACACGCATAATGGAAAGGCGTCCGACAATGCTAACGAAGAAATTTGAGAAACAAACAACAAATCTCTCTTTTGAGAAGAACAAATTAAGCAAACATCACGCATGTCTCAGAAGAAGATTACGGTCGCACTAACGAATCAATGCTCTCAAATTATGAACAAAAACGTTGAATTGATCGGGTCGATCACCGATTAGGGCACGAAAATCATGGCAATCAGTAGAGGAAATTGGTTGGGATTAGCAGTTAATCACCTCGGATTTCAAGTACTCTGTGTTGTTGGAGATGTTTCACTGTGCAGAGATAGAGAGATGTGACGTCCGAAGCGCAGAGAGTGATCGCGCGCTCAGTGCGCCATCGAACGAAGATAGAAACATTTTGATGAGGTTCGCCGGTTTTGCCCCAACGCCATATAACTTACCGACAAACCAAAAGTGTATTTAATTTGAGATTTTTTTTAGAAGGAGATATAGATTTCATTTCAAGCAATAGAAATTACGTTTTTTTACATTGAGAGCAATAATTTGTGGTGGAAATTGACAATGCATACAATTAATTTCATAAAAGTTTAGCCAACTTTACCATAGCATATGCTGCTTCATTAACTTCTCTTCGGACAAATTGAACTTTCCATCCGTTCTCGAACAAACTAAACTTTTCACCCATTCTCAAAGTGAATAATATTTTCGTAATTTAAAAGTAAAGTCGAACAAAATAAAGTACTCATAGACTTTTTTTTTTTTGAAGAAGACTCGTAGACTTTTCAAAACTCCACAAAAATTAGAGTTATAGTGCTCATTTTCTTGTCATTACACCACTCGTTGGGAGCGTTAGGAATAAGACTTTTTTATCAAGTAAAAAATTTTGGTAAGAAAATGTTAGCCCTGCTTCTTTTTGTTTTTCTTCCAACTGTACGTATTGTTTATTTATATTTATTTTTTGACGATAAAGTTTAGTAGAATGTCTTATAAAAACGACTCGTGGGAATACTATTATTGTTAGCATTATTGATGTTCTTAGTGAATGGGTAAATACACAAATAACCTAGATGCATATTATCAATATTTGTTGTATAGTTGTCGGTATTTTTTTTGTCTAAACCACGTGCGGTACCCCAAACTATCCGATAAAAACCCAATTTGTGAGAATGACTCAAATCTCCTAAGAACAACAACAACAACATAGGCTCAGGTCCCAAATTAGCTGAGATTTGGCTACATGGATCAAACTTTTCCGTTGTGCTCGATTAAGTGTAATTGGTGGTGAGCTTTTCAAACCATTCAAATCCCTCCTAATTAATGCATCTCATGTTAACATTGGTCCGCTTTTACCTCGTCGAATTTCTCGTTTCTATTGAATCAAGTTTTCTAGTCGGGGCATTTGTAGGCGTCTTTTGCGGGTGACCAAACCACCGCAACCGCCCTTCCCTAATTTTTGTATCAATTGGTGTTACTCCTCTTAGGGGTGGCATTTGGGGCGATTTTGAAAAATCGCCCAAAGCATGGTTTGGTCAGTTTTAAAACTCGCGGTTTGGGTGCGGTTTGGAAAATGTAAAAACCGCAGAATCGCGGTTTGGTCGCGGTTTTCAATTTGGAAAAACCGCGGTTTCACCAAACCGATGGTATTTTAGTAAATAACCACCAAAAACCCTAAAAGGCTAAAACATAACAAAAAAAAATCCTCTCATTCACTCCCGTCACCTCTCTCCTCTCACTCCCGCCGCTCCCGTCTCCTCTCACTCCCGTCACTCCCGTCTCCTCTCTCCTCTCACTCCCGCCGGCTCCTCTCTCCTCTCACTCCCGCCGTCTCCTCTCTCCTCTCACTCCCGCCGTCTCCTCTCTCCTCTCGCTCCCGCCTCCCCTCTCTCCTCTCACTCCCGCCAGGCTCATCTCTCCTCTCACGCCCGTCGTCTCCTCTCTCCTCTCGAGCACTCTCACCCATTGTCGGCCGTCGCGGAGTGCCGTCTCACTTCTTCGCCGCACCGCCGCCCTTCATCCTCCTCTCACTCCCGCGAAACCAAACCGAGGCAGACCAAACCGCGCAAACCGCTGTTCGGTTTGGTTGCGGTTTTGGTGATTCGCGGTTTGGTGGTGGTTTGGAAAATCACCAAACCGCGGTTTGCCCACCCCTACTCCTACTTGTCTTTAAATTTATATATTTCTTATTCTATCTTTATGAGTTTTACCACACATCCACCTAAGCATCCTCATTTCTGCTATGTTCATTTTATGTAATTGTTGTTGCTTTACCGCCCAACATTCACTTCCATAGAGCATAGCTGGTCTAATTGCGGTCCAATAAAATTTTCCTTTTTACTTAGTAGGAACATTTCGATCACAAATTGGTCAAAAAAAAAACATTTCGATCACAAATCACCCATATTGCACACCGTCATTTCTTCCATCCAACTTGAATTCTATGTGTGACATCATTCTCAATGTTACCATCATTTTGTATGATTGATTCTAGGTATCTAAAGTGGTTTACCTTAAAAACTTATACTTCCCATAATTTTTCACTCCATCATCTCGATGTCTAGTGTTTCTAAACTCATAGTGCATGTATTCGGTTTTCATCCTACTCAACTTAAATCCTTTAGATTCTAATGTATTCCTCCAGAGTTTTAATTTCCTATTCACTCCATCTTTTGTTTCATCCACTAAGACAATATCATCTGCAAATAGCATACATCATGGTATATCCTCTTGAATATGTCTAGTTAGTTCAACCATAACTAAAGTAAATAGATATGGGCTTAAAGCCAATCCTTAATGTAGTCTTATCGTAATGAGAAATTCTTTTGTAGCTCCTCCAAATGTCTTTATACTCGTTACTACTCCATCATACATATCCTTAATAGTGTCTATGTATATAACATGCACTCTTTTTCTTTATAGAACCAACCAAAGAACATCTATAGGGACCCTATCATATGCTTTTTCTAAATCTATAAATATCATATGAAGATCTTTTTTTCTTTTTTTCTATATTTTTATAACAATCGTCTTACTAAGAAATATGAAATAAAAGAAGAGATGGAAAAAAGGAAGAGATATATGAAATAAAACTTTTTCTTTCTTGCCTTTTCATTAGAGTATGGGGTTTAAATACATTGAGAACCCAAAACTATTGACCAATAGCTACACAACACGTGTGCTTTTAAAATAAGTCTAATGTGATTAACGACAATATAATGACGACAACCCATTTACTGCTAATAATTAACATCATCGCTAACTAACATATTAGAGCATCTCCAACGACAAACACTATAATAGTGTAACTTTTGCACTATTTTAATGTAACTTTAATACCAAATTTTGTTATCTTCTCCAACCCACCAACACTATATATATAACTTACTTTATTATATTATTGTTTTATTCATTTTTAAATGATATGGAGATTATATATAAGGTATAAAGATAAATACAAAATGTAAAAAATAATAATAAAATAATATTTAGTGTTGTGAATAGTGCACCAAATTGATGCGGCGCGGTTCATTTTCCAAACTCGTATATACTTCTCAATGAAAAGTCCATTTCGAGGTACGTCCTGTTGAAGTTGTAATCTAAATTAGATTAGTGTTTGAGTTTGATTAGAACTTTGAGTTAAAGTATGAGTCTAGTTAGGATCTCCTAGTTGGATTAAGAGTATGCTTATGTGAGTCTATAAATTAGAGTTAAGCCCCCGCATTGTAATTAACGTTTATATTAGAGTGATTAATAAAGTGTGTCATTGCGGTGTCTCTAAACCTAACATGGTATCAGAGCAAAAGTGAGATCCTGAGATCTGTGAGAGTGAGACCGAGATTTTAGATCTACGGTGTGAGACTTTGTTCGAGATCGAACAAAGAATTTGAGCTTCGCATCTATTGAGAGATCGAAGCGTGCGCGTTTCTTGTTTTGGAGAAGAAACGAAGATTTGAACAATTTGTTCAAAGTGTGTGCGACAGAGAGTTAAAATCAAAATTGAGATTTTTTATTTTCTTATTTGGCGTGAATTATGGCGACATCGGGGAACGACCAAGTTCAACCTACTCTTCCAGTATTCGATGGGAAGAAGTTTGATAGATGGAGCACTCAGATGAGAGTCTTGTTCAGTTTTCAAGACTTGCTCGCAGTAGTTGAAGATGGGTTTGAAGACCCAGGGGCCACCGCTACCTCGACACAAAAGGAGCTTCGCAAGAAAAATCAGAAGGCACTTTATTTTATTTTGCAAACGTTTGACGATGTGGCGTTTGAGAAAGTGCAACTGGCGAAGACATCAAAGGAAGCGTGGGACACTTTAGAGATGTCCTACAAGGGTGTACAGAAAGCCAAGAAAGTTCGATTGCAAACTTTGAGGCGACAATTCGAGTTGATCGAGATGGATGACTCCGAAGATATAGAGAAGTACACCAATCGTGTTCAGACAATCGTCAATCAGTTAAAGATAAATGGCGAAGATGTCGCCGATCTCGATGTGAACGAGAAGATTTTACGCACCTTGACCACGAAGTTCGACCACGTAGTAGCTGCTATTATGGAGTCCGGGACACATTATGAGACCAAGTCAGTTGAAGAAATCATTGGTTCATTACGAGCACATGAGCAACGAATCAATGAAAAAAGTGAAAAAGTCAAGCCTACTGAGCAGGCATTGAAGACTACAGTTGTCCCAAAGCTAAAGAAGAATTATGGGTTTAAAGGCGTGATAAAGTCAACAACGATGGCAGATGTCAGAATAATAATCAGCAGTGGTGGGATAAAAATAAAGGTCGTGGACGAGACGAAGGTCGCAATCAACAGAGAAATCGGATTCAGTGTTACAACTGTCGCAAATTTGGGCATATAGCTAGACAATGCAGGATAAAGCAATCATCAGAGTCTGAGTCAGAGTCTGAGGAGCAGACAGATCGAGATGAGGAGTGTCATCAGACACTAATGATGGTTTCATCAGCCCAGGAGAATGCTCAGAGTAACATGTGGTATCTCGACAGTGCATGCTCTAACCACATGTGTGGCAATAAACTGTTTTTTGATGAGTTGGATGAGTCGATGTTGACGAGAGGTCAAGTTTTGCGATGATAGGAAACTTCCCGGTTAAGGAAAAGGAAGAATTCGATCCAGTTGGAGAATGGTGATCATCGAGTATATTTCGGATGTGTTATATGTACCGACATTGACATGCAATTTGCTAAGTTTGGGGCAATTGCTAGAGAAGGGTACAAAGTGAATTTCAAAGATAGTCTTCTCACTTGTATTTGACTTTAAAGGTATGATCATTCTTAAGTCTCATTTGAAAAATAGGTTATTTGATTGAGATTAAGACAGATCTTATATGTGTTTTAAATCCATTGTTTATGATGAGTCATGGCTATGACATCTAAGATATGGTCATCCGAACTTCAAAAGTCGAAGTTGTTGACTCATAAGAATTTAGTGAAAGGATTGCACTGTGATTCAACATCCAGAGCAATTTTGTGAGGGTGTATTTCGGGGAGCAACATAGACGAACGTTTGCTTCCAACACTCCAATGCGTGTCAAATCTCTACTACAGTTGGTTCACTCGGATGTTTATGGTCCAATCTGAGATCGCTTCACTAGGAGGAAGCAAATATTTTATGACTTTTATTGATGACTCAGACAGGATGATTTGGGTGTATACTTTAAAGAATAAGTCGATGCCTTTAGTTGCTTTCGAAGTTCAAGGCTACTTGTGGAGAAACAGAGTGGACGCTACATCAAGAATTTGAGGACGAGATGGTGGTGGTGAGTACACGTCCTCGACATTTTCAAAGTTTTGTGATCGTCATGGGATTAAACATGAGATCATGCCACCACATGAGACAATGCAACATAATGGGTGTTGCGGGGAGGAAGAATAGTATAATTATAGACATGGCTCATAATATGTTGAAGGCCAAATGTCTACTGATTCTTTTGGGTGAAGCAGTTGCATGTTCAATTTATTTCTTGAATAGGTCTCCCACAAAAGGTATGTCCCATATAACCCCGAGAAGAGGCTTGGAGTGGTTACAAGCCAAGTGTCAAACACTTGAAGGTGTTTTGATCCCTTTGCATATGTACATGTTCTTGATGCTAACGGGGAAGAAGTTAGATGACAAAGGCGTGAAGGTCATATTTATTGGCTATATTCCGGGGAGGATTGGAACGTACAAATTGTACAATCCGATTACCAATACGATTATTGTTAGCGAGACATGTCAAGTTTGATGAGAAGAGTGCGTGGATTTGGGACATAAAAGGAAAGAGTATTGCTCAACCATCTACGATTAGATGTGAGGATGAAGCTTCCACTTGGTTGGTATTGGCGCTAGACCCAGCGTACGATTCGAGACCACAACGAAGTGTGGGACAACCAGCTCGACTTCAGGATTGTAAGATCACCCATGATAATGTCGTTGATGACAAAGACAATCGAGTGCATTGTGCACTGTTCAACATTGAGGAAGCTGTGAGAGATAGATGACGGGTGAACGATAAAGGATGTCGTCGATGGAGGTCGAGATCTGCATTTCAAGAGAAGATCAAGTGGAAGATCATGACAATCTGAATTATGGGGGGATGATGTTTTGTTTTTTAATTCAGATATGTAATTTAGATTATGGGGGGATGTTGAAGTTGTAATCTAAATTAGATTAGTGTTTGAGTTTGATTAGGACTTTGAGTTAAAGTATGAGTCTAGTTAGGATCTCCTAGTTGGATTAGGAGTATGCTTATGTGAGTCTATAAATTAGAGTTAAGCCCCCGCATTGTAATTAACGTTTTTATTAGAGTGATTAATAAAGTGTGTCATTGCGGTGTCTCTAAACCTAACACGTCCATTAATTATTCCCAATAATACATCCCAACCAACAACCAAATCAAAAGCTCGTGCCTATATATGAGCTTATCTTTCATTCCAATCAAGTGAATCAACTAATTAAGCGTCATCATGCACTCCAACACTACAATCTACGTATCACAATCCAAACAAAAAAAAAATGTTTTCATTAAGCACGTGCCTATACAAACGAAAACTCGGGGCATGCTTCCTCTACTACGCTTATAAGACTAGTGATTCTCAAGGGCCCAAAAGTGCAACAACTGGGCCAACGCCGACGTCCACAAAAACAAACAAATATCACACTTGCTTATACTTCGTGACTAGGTCCAAAGAACATAACTTTAGTCGTGATTATTCAAATAATTCATAGCTATCTTTTCCAGTGATTCTTTCTCTCTAAGCATATCTTCATTGATTTCCAGTTCTTCTCTTTCTTGCACTACTTGATAATCACGCGAGCTCAAATAGAGAAAGTGAACAGTACCACCACTACAAGAATTGATACACATATGACTATGTGAGATAGCTTTAACAATATATTTTAGTCACGCCGCCAGAATTTCGAACAATAACGATATGAACAATACAGAATTATAGGTAGAGTCGTTTCTGTTCATATATATATAGGCATGCACAACTAATTGGCATGGCCGGCTCAAACAAATTAAAAGCGTTAATTAACATGTCTTCTTCAGATGCATTGCGGCTAGTGATCTTGGTCTCTTTTGTTCTGATCTTATTCAACATGCCCAGATTGATTAGTGGTCGGACTGAGCCTTTCTCGGCGAGAGAGCGCATCCCCGTGCATGTCGATAAATCAGGGCCGTTGGATCCAACCGGATCCATAGAGTCTTCTATGCCACGTGGACCTGTTGCCCCGTCAGGTCTTTCTTCGTGTACCTATGTTGGTTCTCCGAGCAGGAACGGACCCAAGATTAAGTGCCCAATTAAGCATTTACTTACTCGGCGGTGATCACTGTGGAATTAATTATTAATTAGCAGGTCTTTATTGGATCCGTTGCGTATGTGCAATGGAGAACTACGTACTGTGGCCACTTGCCACCGCAATATATCTTGTAAAACCATTGTTTTGTAAACAATTTTTTTCAGATGAGATATATAAAATTGATCTTAATTAGAATATATATATATGTCACGAGTTTATACTATCCTCCTTGTTTATGATTTGAGTTTATTAGTAGTTGGAAGCTGCATCACATATCAGTCTCCAAATTAATAAGCTTGTCTTTAATAAATCAATAAATACGCTTGTACGGTTGTACCAAAAAATAAATAAAACCAATATATACAATAGTGTGATGTGTACCAAATTAAGTGTGAGAATATAATAAGGCAATAAATGAGGACTTAACCGGGACAGCCAAGTAGTAAAGGCGAAGGCGGCCAAATTGAGTGGGTTAAACACATGGCCTCGAGTTTGATTCCGCATGACATTCAATCGTCGGACAACAGGTAATATCTTTCCGCAATTTCAGGGATTATAAAGGACTTAATCATATAATTATCTCGCTACTCGCGATTAATTAATAAAAAAATGAATTTTTTTTTTGCACTTTATTTTGTTTGGTAATTAAACAAATTTTTTGACTAGAGAAAAGAAACGATGGTACATTATACCACTCAATTGGACCAACATAGAAGTAGCCTACTTTACAACAATATAGTGATTTACTCAGAAGTCACGCGGAACGCACGTGACTGCGAGATGCTCACTGTGACTTATGCCGAACGAAGAAGAAAAGCGAACAAAACAAGCGAGGGCGGCATCGATGGCGGGAGGAGATCGACGCGACGGCGCGAACTCCACAGTGGTCTCCGATCTTCTCGACTTTCTAAACTCCTCTCCAACCGCCTTTCACGCTGTTGGTAATCCCTCCTCACGTTGATCCAAACAAATTTCATGTCGATCGATCGATTGTATCAGAACATTCTTTCTAGGGTTTCGTCACTTCCGAGATTCACTTTCTGTTCGAATTATTCTTTATGTTGTTCAATTTCTTCAGACGAAGCTAAGAAGCTGTTGAACGACGCCGGATTCGAGCAGATACTCGAAAGAGAGGATTGGAATCTCCAAGCAGGAAACAAGTATTACTTCACCAGAAATTACTCGACTATCGTCGCATTTGCGATCGGGAAGAAGTGAGCGCGATTTCGTGTGGTTTTTTGATTCTCTGTGTCTTACTTGTGTTCTGATGAGTGCGTTTGTTGTAGATTTGTTGCAGGAAATGGATTCCACATCGTCGGCGCGCACACAGATAGTCCATGCCCTAAGTTGAAGCCGGTTTCCAAGGTAATTTCGAATTTGGCTCATTGATTCAGGAGTTCTCAATTGATTGCGTAGTCGCGGAGATTGAGCTTTTGTCATGTTACTTTGTGGTATAGATTGTTCAAAATTGTGTGTTCAGGTAGTTAAAGGAGGATACTTGGAGGTCGGTGTGCAAACCTATGGAGGTGGCTTGTGGCACACATGGTTTGATCGCGACTTGACTGTTGCTGGCCGGCTCATTGTAAGGGAAAAGAAGGATGGTTCCTCTTGCTATTCTCACCGGCTCGTTAGGATTAAGGAGCCGATAATGCGGATTCCTACACTGGCTATTCACTTGGACAGGTCTGTGATTAGATTACATATTTTAGCCATTTATTCGTAGATCACGGAATGCATTTTATCGTAGTCTATATTTGATTTATTTTCATTGTTTTTGCTGCTAATGTAGTTGAATTTTTTTTTTTTTTTTTTTTTTTTTGGTGTAGAGGTGTTAATGACGGATTTAAGGTGAACACGCAAAGCCATCTGGTTCGATGCTGGCAACATCGATTAAGGTGGTGTTCAATTATGTTTTTCAAATGTTCCTTTGATGACTAAGTGCAACTAGCTATAGTTTTGTTGCACAACAGAACAAACTTATACTTGTATACAATTTTTTCCCTCGAACAAGCAACACACGTTCGTACTTGCGTAATTTTGATTACATTGGCAAAATGATAGGCATATTGAAGTGATTTATCATTCTTAAATGAATTTGTATAGAGACGTGCATTGCTAAAGAGAAATTTAATGTTTTCAGAAAGATTTTAAATATGAAAGAGGCTATTTGTTATAAGCTTTACATTTTCAACAATATGATTTTATCTGCATTTTCTTATATATGAGTATACATGCTTTTCTACAGGCAGAGCTTAACAAGGTGGAAACTGTAAGTATTTTAACTGAAGATGGAGATGGGGGTGATGGAAGAAAATCTAGTGAAAGGAAGAAATCCGATAGTAAAAAGCATCATTCCCTCCTATTAAAGGTCATTTACTTGGTGACGTTATCTACTTTTAAGTTTTAAATTAAACCTGTGTTTGAAGGTTTTGAGTATTCTGAGGCAATGGGGATGCAAGTATGCACACTGCTGTTTCATTTGAACTTCATTTCATGTGGTTGGGGATAATAGTCTATGAAAACTAATCTTCTTGATGTTCTATTTAATTATTTTCTTCTTTATTTCAGCTGCTTGCATCTGAAGCAGGCTGTGAACCAGATGATATATGTGATTTTGAGTTACAAGCTTGTGATACTCAACCGAGTGTTCTTGGTGGTGCTATGAAGGAGTTCATTTTCTCTGGAAGGCTTGATAATCTTTGCATGTCTTTTTGTTCTTTAAAGGTCAGAATTTTGAGTTGTTCTTCTTAGTTGTTTTCTAATGCTCCTCTCATCGCTTTAGCACTGTGGAATTGAATTTAATCAATTTTGATTTATTAATATTGATATGTTGTTAACATTAGATGCTATATCAACATTACTGATGATAGATTGCTTAATTTACATGCCATGCTTTAATATGTGTAGAATGATTTGGTACTTGAGATAGGATATATGAAACTCAATGCATAAGGTTGAAAACTATATTGATGATAGATTGCTTGATTTACAGGTTTGGGAAAATCAAAATTAGCTGGGCTAATAGCAAGATATAGGATTGGACTATTTTCTGAATGAATGCTTTAGGAATTGGGCTGGTTTAATGTCAAGGATTTTTGGAGTTTTTGTTCTCTTAAGGAAATTTGGGACTGAGGCTATGTTGTTGTTGTTGTTGTTGTTGTTGTTGTTGTTGTTGTTCTCTTAAGGAATGACTTCTGGTCAATCCTAAGGGAAAGTTTTCGATGTTTAGTTTTTTGCATTTACCAAATGTTAATACGAATACAATTTCTTCCCAAAAAAAAAAAGATAAGCTGCGTAATTCATGTGGAGGAAGTCAATTCGTAGTGCTTTGTTTTGTCTATTATTTGTGATTCGGTGACATTTTTTTTATCAGCATTCGTAAATAGAAAGCTGCCTAGACTATCTTGTGAATTACCAGATGCTGCACAATCGTTTTCTAAATTATTTTTTGGAATTATGTTTAAGGCTTTGATAGATGCAACGTTGTCTGAGAGTAGCCTTGAGGATGAAACTGGTGTAAGGATGGTAGCGTTATTTGATCACGAGGAGGTGGGTTCTGATTCGGCACAAGGGGCTGGGTCACCTGTCGTGTTAGATGCTCTATCAAGAATTACAAATTCTTTCAGTGCGTCTGTTTCTAAGGCCAAGGTTACTCTTCCTTTTTTCTTTTGTCTTTGTCCATATTTTGGATTTTAAAATTATGGAAATGCTGCTGGACCCTTGTTCTAATTTTTTCTTTTTCTTCTTTTACTTAAGAATTTCAGTATTTGGTGTTTTCTGTCCGTTTCCACATTATAATTTGTGAGTTCAAGTTGATTTGAAAGTGGAAAGTCCCATATTTCTAATAATCATATTTCCCTGAATGGATTCTCGTTAATTTAGAATCTAAAGAGAAGTGTCACATGTTTCTATAATGTTGGCCGACTTGTGATTTTTTATTCCCCGCTGCTCCTTTCTTATTATAGGTGCTAGTAGTGTGGTGCCGATTTCTGCCCTGTGAGTTAGCTATTAATAATGATGGGACTTGAAGATAAATGTGCTTAAGATTCTGTGTTATTAAAATCATACTTTCAATTTCTTTATTTCACTCCCTTCTTACTAATTGATTAATGCTTCCAAAAAGAAGCAGCCTTTTTCAAGATCATAGTTGGAACAATCAAACATTACAGTTCATTTTATATTTGGTTCCTTCTTGGATTTCATTCTTTTAAATTAACTCTTTGCATTGAAGCAGGTGCTTGAGAAAGCGATTCAAAAAAGTTTCTGTGTGTCTGCTGACATGGCTCATGCTTTACATCCAAATTATATGGTATGTGGCTTCCAGGATTCTTGGGTCGCGAACCGTCACCCATTTATATTTATTTGTTTGATGAGTGCTGTTTTCCAGGATAAACACGAGGAAAATCACCAACCTAAGTTGCACGGTGGGCTTGTCATCAAACACAATGCTAATCAACGCTATGCCACCAATGCCGTTACTTCTTTCATATTCCGTGAGATAGCAGATAGGCACAACCTTCCTGTCCAGGTAATTCTGCATGCTCGTTAAATTGCTGTTTGATCATTTCACTATTGTACTTAATAGGAAAATGTGGCTTGTAAGGGTAGCATGATTTGTGGATTACACACCAAGCTCTTATAAGGTTCCTCCTTTATCTGCCTTTAACTACAGTGAGCTGTTATCCGATTAAATAAATGTTTTGTGACCATTCACTTGGGTAGATGGTAGAATTTAACCTTATGAATCTTCCTAGGAATTGCCGCGTAAGCGGAAGCATCATTCTTAGCTAATAGACGGAATTGTCACTGATTTGGTTTGATTTAGGAACTATTAATAGCAAATGCTATCTTGTGTTACAGGATTTTGTTGTTCGCAACGACATGGGATGTGGTTCAACAATCGGTCCCATTCTGGCAAGCGGGGTGGGGATCCGAACCGTTGATGTTGGTGCTCCTCAACTCTCAATGCATAGCATAAGAGAAATGTGTGCTACTGATGATGTAACACATGCTTATGAACATTTTAAGGCGTATTTCGAGGAGTTCGGCGACCTCGATTCCAGAATCAAAGTGGATGTTTAAAGCCAACGTTTGGACATCTTCAGTTGCTCTCCCCACCACTGAACTTTTGTGACTAATGTTATTACGAGTACTTGAATTACAAGGCAAAAGGCTCGTGATGGGGAACTTTGTGATTTTCTGAACTAGATCAAATAATAATGTTGCTAACATTGCAAGGTTGGCATTCTTCTATCAACTTCATAGCTTTTTGAATTCATGAATATTGAATCAACACAGAACTAGACTGTCGCATTTTTTTGTACTAAGTTCCATGAGAAAGCCAACTTCTACTTTCCACTTTTTTTTTGGAAGTGCCATTGCTCATCGCATTCCTGCTATTCACCTGTACATTTTTACAACATATACAAGACTTCCAAAACATTAAAGACGACCGGCACAGTAAGGAATCAAGGCCTTTACAAGATTGCACCAGAATCCAAATTACCCTACCATAAAACAGCTACCTATTTTCTGCAATCTACCACCCTCTCTTTCCACTTGCCAAGTCTTCCACCACGCCGCACCTCTGCTTTACACGAACGCCTCTAGCTGCAGGGTACTGAACACTACGACATCGCTATACGGCTCACCTTGCTCGACATCTATGAACCCTTGAGTCTTGAGGACCTGGAAAGATGCGTTCAGAGTACACATATCGTCATAGTCCAATGTAAGAGTCCAAGACTTGATAGAAAATAACAATATCGAAACAAAAATAGAACATAGGTATCATGATTTCTTACGACAACAACCAAAAATAGAACATAGGTATCATGATTTCTTACGACAACAACGATGACAAAACTTCAATCCGAAATTAGTATTGAAGATATCAAATTTCGTTGCGAAAGGTGCATTTAAACAAAAAAGTGATTTCATGAAGTCACATTATGGTGCAAATCTAGCAGTTTTCCTAAAGGGCGCATCAAACACAAAAGTGAACTACAAAGTGAAGGAAATTCCCGACTGAGCTACACACAGTTCAATGTGGAGAGATACGCGGCGGTTCATGAAAATCTTGGGCTACTATATATACGAGGTGTTTTTTGAAGGGGAAGTAAATCATACCAGTATTTCATAGAAGAGCCTAGCATTCTCTCTTCTTGTTCGACCTTCCAGAACTGGAGCCAAATTAAAAGGTGTCCGCCCTCTTTGCTCCTTGCATGCTCGAAAGCTCCTACATAAAAACCTTGCCACTGACCTGTGCACGACGCAGTTGGAGGTCAAACAATGATGTATTCCTACTCTGAAGAACCGACACTAGCGAGAGAACCTTACCTTGTCCTAACAGACCATTCATCTGCAAATCAAGAGAAAGTCGGATAAGGACGGTTCAACACATAAGAGTCTCACTGATTAAAAAAAAAAAAAAAAAAACTGCAGATTAAAGACGAATAGATTTATTTCCATTTGTCGTCTTTACCTGGTCCCCCAATATTCTCTTGAGTAGGAAGCATTTCCTGCAAGCAGAACTCACATGTCAACACAATCAACTAATTCAAACCAATTACTAACCTATGGAGAGCAGTAGTAAGATGAAATGCAATTCTCTATAGTTTTTGCAACTATATTGCACTGGGAAGGCAAAAGCCGCAAAACATGTCTTATTCCTACCAGCGAAATAGTAATATATCTTCCACACCGAAACCATACACAAATATTGAATTTCTGACATTTTGCACTCTCAATCTCCTTCCCTTGTCTGGTACCAGTCATATATGATTTTTTTTCAGCAACTGCATTTCTTACTCTATGTTCTATGGTTATGAATGCTTACCTCATCTATCAGATTCAGCCCCATATCTTTAGCTCCATTTGACGATACGGATTGGGGGTCGCTAGTGATTGGGGTCAAGGTTTCTAAGTTATGTAAAGCCATGGGGCTCCCGGCGCACATTGTTGATGGAAAATGATCAGGAACATAATCCTCCATGAAGGCATCTTGTTCAGAAGGTTTACTTTGCGCGTCAAGCCCGTTTTCTCCTGGATCTTTTGGGACATCCGCACCACCTTCTTCTGTATGTGCAAACTTATTGTACCTTCCATAGAATAGCTCCTTGAGCTGCCATGCACCTATCATGAAGCTGTATGTTAAGTATTGGTGTTGGCAAATAGTACCTGGGGAAATGCTACTGCCAACTTACAAGGAAGCAAAGGCCCGAAGAAATCCTGATCGAGATGATAACTTTTGCATGCTTTCCAAGAATCTAGAGCTGTCAGAGGAACTTTCTTTCGTTTAGCAACCAAGCTGCTTGAGTCATGAAGGCTTTGCCGAACTACACTGCAAGGCTCAAACATGAGAACACAATACCACCGCCAACCGCAATTATACTTCAAAAGTCTTCAATGCATAACTGTACTAGTTTATAACCTCAAAAAATTACAACAGCCAAATGAGCCATTTTCAATAAAAGAACATTCATGTCTAACAAGAAATACAAACGCAAAGCCGGCATCACTTACTCATTAGACAATACTATGGTGTTATCGCATGCATGTTTCCTCTTCCTTGAAAATCGAACCTGCTCCTTTTTTGCGGGAGTCCGGACAATAGGAAACTCTGGGGTCACAGCAACTGCAGTCAGATGCTTATCACGGGTTGTACCTGAAATACTTCCACTTTTAGAAGATAGGGCTCAAAAGTGTCAAACAGTAATCTGTCGGTCCAGATAAAGGAACATGAAAACTATGAGAAATATGATGGACAACTGAAGTTATCTCGTTCAAGAAATCCAGAGATGGAAGCCTTAGAAAACAAAAAAAGTTGTTCTCAAATGTCTGCATGGAATATAAATTTTTCCTACAAGTGAAGTTGGTTAGGCGACAAATTCTAGAAAGAGCTAATTTTCTGCAAAGGGAATCAGCTCCATTACACATCTGATTCTTTGAAACGTGCTTACCTGAACAAGATGGGAGTTCAGGTTCATTAGGATTTTCCTCCATTGAAATATCTACCAGATGAATTTTCAAAAGAGGCTCGGTATTTTCAAGATTGAGAGGTGGGGTCTCCAGCAAATTTCTCCCCTCTGCTCGTTCGGGACTTTTGTCTGGGGAATCAAGGTTTAGTTGCTCGGGTGTTCTTTGATTAAACTGTGTATCGATCTCCAATAATTCTTTATCTCCAAAGTTGGAGAATAAAACTAGCTGTCGACATTCTTCATTAGAGAGCTGATAATCTAAAAGCCTTTCCACGCTTGTTTCTTTGCTGAACGTATGATGTGAAGAGCTCCCCACCAGATCAGTATCCATTAGGTAAGGAGAAAGGACCCTGCGAGAATACCAACAGTTATTAAGCTGATAATTAGAACTCCGTGATAAAAAGAATAGTTTTGGAGATTTTAGCACATACTCTTTGACAGGTGTGCAAGCAGCCGGACCACTCTCAAATGAAGCACACTCCTGCTCTTGATTAGATAGCAAGTTTGTGCTTACAGGTATATAACTGTCAGCATCCTCTTGCTCTTGATTATATTGCAAGTATGCACTTACAGGTATAACACCATCAGGTCCGGTCACAAAACAAGCGCCACCCTCTACCTCTTGATTATACTGCAATCATGGAGACACAAAAGATAAATTAAGTGGAGTCATTTATTGCATCAAAACTTAAAGTATTCTGTCTCATACATGGATTCAAGTCCTCTAGTAATTAACGCGGATATGAATGTAGAAGTCGAACACACTGGACTTCTACTTCAGCATAGAAGACGCCTCAATGAATGAAGTCGTCCTTCACAATATGTCTATACGTTTATGGGATTCTCAAACAGTCATCGTATTAGATGATTTAGATTTTTGCCAGAGAAGATAAAAAAATCACACTGGCAATATTTATTTTGTGTTTGTCTCACAGAAGAAAAAGAGAAAGAGAAGAAGGAAAGAACCTTCTAAACCTCCAAAGACATAGTAATTCTACAAAATATGATAAAGTCGGTACCTGTTCCGGACAATAATCAGTTCCCACATATTTTGGTGCTTCGAGTGCAATCAGTTGATGGGGAATTGGAGTGCCTCTGAAAAACCAGTTATATGGCATATTAGGAAAATGCCAAGGAGAGAAGGAAAATACACGAACGTGGACTTACCCGCTACTATCTTCCACTATGTCCAGATCAAAAGCATCAAGTTCAAATCTCTCAGGCAGAGTGATAGAAGTGTATGATGCACACATGGCTTTGTCTCTACGTTTATCTTTTTTAGAAAGTGTGGAAATGTTTATGTTAGCGAGAACTTCTGTGCAGTCATGGTACAGGTATTCAACTTTCTTCGAATATATTCTGACAACTCCAAGAAGAAGATAGCCCAGTACTCTATAGGTGACAGTAACTTCATGTAGCATGATCTCATCTACGATCAAATACAGGATAAAGTAAAGCTTAGAATTGGCTGAGACTCACCATTAAATGAAGAAACTCCTTACCTTCCAAAACATGAAAGAAATACCAGCATGTCTTCAGTTAAAGCAATTCAAGATTCCCGATCAATGCATATGTGGTCTCCATAATTTTCATAAATAATTCAGAAGAATCAAAATTAACTATATGAAGGGTGCCTATGTGTCCAAGGGAAAAAGAATCAACATCATGAAAATGAATCCTATGTTATGTTGGAACAATCATTTGGAGGAGGGAAACACAACAATGGCGAGGGAATTGAAGTAGACCTAAGATATTGATACAATTCAGGGTCGTCCACCCATTCATCAAGTGTACATGCGAAAGAGATGCGGGAACAAGAGGTCCAAGTCGTCGGTGGGACCAATTGGACCCAACTCGAAACGGATGTGTCCGGAAGAGTCGGTTATTGTGAGTCTAGTTTTGTGTCACATGGGGGTCCATAGAGTCCGGATGGGGTGTCTTTAGCGTCATGATTACAATACTTAATACATGTATATAAGAGAGCTACAAGTGAGTCGGTGGGGATCATATAAAAAGTTGTGAATCTAGGGTTTGTGGTTTCGGAGCTCGAGAGAGTCTCTCGGTTGGTCGCGGGAGGCTTCGGCTTCTCTCTCGTTGTATGTTGTACCTGTTTTTCCCCAGTTGGGGCCATCAATAGATCATCCGAGGCGACCCCCTCGTTCTCCCACTCGGCGTAATCTATCACTGGTATCAGAGCGAGCCGACGATGCCGTCAAAGATCGATGCTCGGGTGGAAGCCCTAGAGGCTGAGTTGCAGAAGTTGCCGGCGCAACTTGACAAGATCCCAGATCTGGAGTCTTCCGTGGCTGGTTTGTCGACGATGGTGGGAAACTTCCAGTCGGAGGTCAGATCGGAGATCGGGGACTTGAAGACCGAGATCCGGGGTTTGACTCAGAAGATGGAGACTTTCTTTCTCCAAGCTAGGGCTTTGTTGTCACCCAGGAGTGGGGATCCGGTGAGTGCTCCGCGGGGTCTCGGATCGAGCGGATGCGGGTGGTTCAGTCCGATCCGAGTTTTCGTTACGGATCGGCGGATCCGGTTCGACGAGCGCGATCGAGAGTCTTTCCACAGATCCGCCACCATATCGTGGGGGACCAGAGGTGCGGAAGATCAAGATGCCTACATGTGATGGGGAGGATCTGATCGTGTGGCTCAACCAGGCGGAGCACTATTTCGCCCTCCATGAGATGTCGGAGGCTTCCAAGCTTCGTGCAGCACGGATTTGTCTGGTGGGAGCGGCTCAAATATGGCTCCAGGCGGAGGAGCAGGAGCGAACATTCGTTTCCTGGACTGAGCTGAAGGCGGAACTCTCTCGGCGTTTCAAAGGGGCTCATCCCCTCGAGTTGTGCCAGCAATTCTTTGCCGTCCGACAGGAGACCACGGTAGCCGCCTACAGAGAGAGGTTCGAGTTGCTCTCCTTGCACCTGGGGACGGTACTCTCGGAGAACCATAAGATGGCGGTCTTCATCAATGGATTGCAGGAGAGGATCAAGTTGGAACTGCTTGCGGACCCGCCGGAGACGATGAGGGCGGCGATGGATCGCGCGGTTTGGATTGAGGCCAAGCTTCTTGGGCTTGAGACTCTGGTGTTGCAAGGAAGCGAGAGGCAGGCCCCAACACCGTGGGCTCGCCTGCGGGTCCGACTCAAGGCCCAAAGGGTGGGTTACTCATACACTTACGGGCTCAAGCAGGGACAGTTCTTCGGGCCAGCCCAAGGCCCACTCCAGTATGAGCCCGGCCCAGACGAAAGGTACTCCTGTTACTTCGGTGTCCTCTTCCACCCCAACCTCTTTTTCCGCGCTTCTTCCAATACCCCTCCGCCTAGGTTTAAAAGGCTCACTGAGGCTGAGGCCCAAGCGCGACGGAGCAAAGGGCTGTGCTACCGTTGCGATGAGAAATACTTCAATGGTCACCGTTGCAAGGTACGGGAGCTCCAGGTCATGCTTGTCGACGACGAACCGAGTGAAGCAGTGGCTTCTCCGAGAATCGGTGGAGATGGAGGATTGCGTCGATTTGGGTTTGATTGAATTGTCGGCTCAAGCCATTGAAGGTTATCCGACCGCGCACCATAAAAGTTAAAGGGCATGTGCGGGCGTAGAGGTGGTCATTCGATCGGCGTGGGCGTCGCACAATTTCGTCTCGATGATTTAGTGAGCCTTCTCGCTTTGCTGTCTCTCCCACATCCAAGTATGGTGTCCTCGTGGGTGACGGGTATCAAGTCCAGCGCTCCGGGGTGTGTAAGGAGGTGGCTCTCCAGTTCCAGGGGATCAAGGTGATCGATGATTTTTTCCCAATGTCTCTTCCAAATTCGGATGTCTTGTTGGGCATGAAATGGTTGTATTCGTTGGGGGTCACTACCTGAGACCTGCCGAATCTTACACTTACATTTGTGTCTGACGGGAAGGAATTTTCTGTCATTGGGGACCCCAACCTCCATCGAGCATTAATCTCGTGTCGTTCCCTCCAACGAACCTACGAGGACGCCATGAACGCTTTTCGATCGAGCGTGTCGGAGTTATGCGGGTTCGGACGAAGCGGTCTATCCAGAGGTCGCCCCGTGCATTCAGTCTGTCTTGCAATCTTTCTCTACTCTTTTCCAGCCGCCGACAACCCTTCCTCCCACTCGTGCTTTTGATCACGCCATTGTGTTGAAGGACGGCACGGACCCGGTCCGGGTGCGTCCATACCGATACCCCCACATACAAAAGGAGGAGATCGAGAAGATGGTTTCGGAAATGCTCAACGCGGGCCTTATTCAACCCAGCTGCAGTCCTTTCTCCAGTCCTGTCCTATTAGTGAAGAAGAAGGATGGGAGCTGGCGCTTTTGCGTTGACTATAGAGCGCTCAACAAGGTCACGGTGCCGGACAGGTTCCCTATTCCTAACATCGATGAGCTGCTGGATGAGTTACACGGAGCGAGCTGTGTTTTCTAAGTTGGACCTCCGTTCAGGTTATCATCAAATTCGAGTGCGGCCTCCAGATGTCCATAAGACGGCTTTCCGCACTCACGAGGGCCACTACGAGTTTTTGGTGATGCCATTTGGTCTTTCGAATGCCCCGGCGACTTTCCAGGCGTTGATGAACTCTATCTTTAAGGGCCTTCTGCGACGTTGCGTCCTCGTCTTTTTCGATGACATTTTGGTTTTCAGTCGCTCACTGGACGAGCATGTGCACCACCTCACACAGGTCCTCTCGATCCTTTCCACTCATTCTCTCTTTGTCAATCTTAAGAAATGTTGTTTTGCTCAATCGCAACTTGATTATTTGGGCCACATCATCTCCGGCAATGGAGTGATGGCCGATCCAGGGAAGGTGCAGGCGATGGTGGATTGGCCTACTCCCTCGAATCCTAAGGAGTTGCGGGGTTTCTTGGGGCTCACGGGCTACTACCGGCGCTTTGTCCAGAATTATGAAAAACTTGCGGCTCCATTGACCCAGCTCTTACGGAAGGAGGGGTTCTCTTGGTCCGAGGAGGCCTCAAAGCGGCGTAGCTCGCCCTGAAGCAAGCCATGGTTTGTTGTCCCAATCTGGGGTTGCGGATTTTGACGCCTCTTTGTCATTGAAACCGATGCGTCGGGGGTAGGTGTTGGCGCCTGTTTCTCCCAACATGATCGGCCGATCGCGTTTTCGACCAAGCTCTCTCTCCTCGCGCTAAGCGGCGCTCCGCGTACTGAGCGAGAATTGATGGCTATTGTCTTGGCGATCAAAAGTGGCGTCATTACCTTCTTGGGCGGAAGTTTGTGGTTCGCAGTGACCAACGCAGCCTCAAGTATCTGTTTGAGCAGTGTGTGATTGCCCCGGAGTATCAACGGTGGATCTTGAAGTTGTTAGGCTTCCAGTTTGAAATCCAATACAAGCCGGGTTCTGCCAATGCTGCTGCCGACGCCCTTTCCCGTTTCCCTTGCATGGAACTACAGTCCTTCACCACGTCGTCATTTCTGGACATGGAGCTGATTCATTCCGAGGTGTTACTAGACCCCTTCTTGGCTCCCATTTTGACCGCCTTACAGCAGGACGCCGAGGTGCGCCGGAGTTGGTCTTTATTTCGTGGGCACCTGCGCTTCGATGATCGGGTTGTTCTATCGGCTTCTTCTTCACTGAAAGAGAAAATTCTTACGGAATTTCATGCTAGCTCGATTGGTGGTCATGGCGGTTTCCTCAAAACTTACAAGAGGATAATGGCGGAGTTGTTTTGGGTAGGCATGAAAAGCGACATCAAGTCGTTTGTGGCCTCTTGCGACGTCTGGCAACGGCACAAATACGAGACGCTGGCCCCAGCTGGTTTACTCCAACCTCTCCCAGTTCCAACGGCCATTTGGGAGCATATTTCCATGGACTTCATTGAGGGTCTACCTCCGTCCTTAGGTTGGAATTCCATCCTGGTGGTGGTGGATAGATTCAATAAATACAACCACTTTCTTCCGGTGAAGCATCCTTTTTCCGCTAAGACGGTCGCGAACGCCTTCCTCGTGGGGTGGTCCGTCTTCATGGTTTTCCTCTCAAAGCATCGTATCGGATCGCGACAAAATATTTCTTAGCCATTTTCGGTGTGAGCTTTTCCGCCTCCAGGGAACTAAGCTGAACCGGAGTTCGGCCTATCACCCGCAATCGGACGGGCAAAGCGAAGTAGTGAACCGCTGTTTGGAGACGTATTTGAGTTGTTTTATCAGTCAGCGGCCGAATGAGTGGTCTAAGTGGTTGAGCAGTGGGCTGAGTACTGGTACAATACATCCTTTCACTCTTCCTTGAAGTGTACTCCATTCCGCGTGGTTTATGGGCGTGACCCTCCACCTTTAATTCGATCGGGTTCTGTCTCTCCCCCGCCAATCCCGATCTCGAGGCCTTACTGGCGGCTCGTGATGCTGCCCTGGTGGAATTGCGCGATCAGCTCGTGCTGGCCCAGAACCGGATGAAACAACAAGCTGACAGCGACCGCCGTGAAGTCTCCTTTGCTGTGGGCGATTGGGTCTACGTGAAGCTCAGGCCTTACCGTCGGTCGGTCGGTGGCGCCGCTCCAACACGAAGCTCGGTCCCAAATTTTTTGGTCCTTTTGAAATTGTTGCTACTGTCGGCCCCGTGGCCTATAAACTTGCCCTCCCTCCTTCAGCTACCATCCATCCCGTTTTTCATGTCTCCCAGCTGCGCAAGGTCATAGGTAACCACACCGTCTTTGCTCCTTCTCTACCGCCTCTTCTATCGGATTCCCTCCTCTTTCCCTCCGAACCTGAGGAAATTCTGGCTTATCGGGCTGACCCCACTGGGCCGATGGTGCTGGTTAGGTGGCTCGGACTGCCTGAGGCCGATGCCACTTGGGAGCTAGTGAAACATGTGAGGCGCTCTTTCCGTCTTTCCACCTTGAGGACAAGGTGGCTCTTCTTGGGGGGAGTATTGATACAATTCAGGGTCGTCCACCCATTCATCAAGTGTACATGCGAAAGAGATGCGGGAACAAGAGGTCCAAGTCGTCGGTGGGACCAGTTGGACCCAACTGAAACGGAATAGATGTGTCCAAGAAGAGTCGGTTATTGTGAGTCCAGTTTTGTGTCACATGGGGGGTCCATAGAGTCCAGATGGGGTGTCTTTAGCGTCATGATTACAATACTTAATACATGTATATAAGAGAGCTACAGTGAGTCGGTGGGGATCATATAAAAAGTTGTGAGTCTAGGGTTTGTGGTTTCCGGAGCTCGAGAGAGTCTCTCGGTTGGTCGCGGGAGGGCTTCGGCTTCTCTCTCGTTGTATGCTGTACCTGTTTTTCCCCAGTTGGGGCCATCAATAGATCATCCGAGGCGACCCCCTCGTTCTCCCACTCGGCGTAATCTATCGATAACTTGAGATGCGTCAAGGATAAAAGATTTTAAAGATCACCAGATCACGTCATGCATTATATCTAGCTAAATGGGAACTTATGATCCATGTAACCGACCCCAACTAATTTAAGTTGATCTAAAATCAATATGCCCCCCTCAATAGTCTCAAATGATATACTTTCAACGCCCATCAATTATATTCATTTAAGAATAGAACTTAATTAATATGACCCTTGGAAGTGAATGTTGTAAAGAAATAACACGTACAAAAAAAAGTAGGAATAGCACCAATTGACACAAGAACTAGAGAAGAATGATTGCAGTCAAATACCCGAATCAAAGAACTCGACACAATAGAAATTGAAGAAACTTGACAACAACACAGGAATAGACCTAAAATAACTCGGGATATTGATTTACAAAAAATTATAGGAGTTTGAATGTAAGCCATCGATTCCATTAAATCAAGCGGAGAGAAAAGAGTTTGATCCATGTCGCCGTCCCCAACTAATTTGGATTGAGGCAAAAACGCCCATCTTTCGACCTTATTGCAATAGACAAATGGTTACCCACTTCCCACACTTGGTTCTCAACAGACTCAATATAGGACATAATGTCATCAGGCCCAACAACACATAAGAGGAGAAATTCAAATTGAAGAAGGGTAGACGATACATTCTTTTTTTCTTTTTCTTTTTTTTTTTTATATCAATTGTTGTCTGGGCCTGATTAATTTGGGATCGAGGCTATGTTGTTGTTGTTGTTGTTGTTGTTGTTGTTGTCCGAACCTTTTTCAACCCCTCCTTACTTTGATTCGACTAATCCCATGATAGTTAGTCGGGCGCCCCAACCCCCATAATCTGAGATAAACTAAAGAAATATAATGTTGCCGCCAAGAATCGAACTCAGGACCTCTCCCTCAGTTAAAGTTAAGGTGCCCTTTTTTTTCCCACTACACCACACCCCTTAGTGGCGCAGATGAAACAATTTTCTGATGCCTATTTCATGCTAATCTCTGTAATAAGCATTGCTTCACTGATTAGGTAAAACGAACTCATCAAGAGCAAACCCATCAACTAAACAGAAGATTATAACTCAATAAATTAAGTACTACCACACACATAGAACACACAAACAGAGAAGCAGACCCAGAAATTAGACCACCCACCAAAGATATGAACACATGTATTAAGAAGAACACTGACCTTCAAATACCCAGAAAGAAAAAACCCCATTTTTTCAATTTCTCACAACAATGCAAGTAAAAAAATCAACAAAGGAAACCCAGTCGAAGAACAGAACACCCACAAAACAAAGGAATCCCAGCTGAAGAAGAAGAGCAAAAATGGAGAAAATACCAATAGAGGAAGAGATATCAGTCTGTGCAATCTGTTCCTTGTTGAGCTTTTTGTGGTAATAAGCAGCGACCCATACGGACTTGAAAGGGCCTTGTCTTGAGAGAAGGCACTGTGAATAGAACATCTCTGTTTTCTCTCTGCTTTGGTTTTCCAGTTGTTTAGAGTTCAAAATAGAGACTCCGCCATCGATAGATACAAGTTAACGCACAGTGACAAGAGTACCCACCAAGCTTCCTCACCAACACAACACAACACAACACTGCACTGTTAAAAATGGAGAAGTAATAGAGGAATTACAGATTTAGGAAGTAATTTAATTTCCCTTTGTAACCTCGCTGGCGTTTTTAATGACAAATGTAATATCCAACGAGGCATGCATGAATATGATGACATTGCAAGTAATTCTAGCCGTTTTAGTTGGGTACTAGCGCTGGTTTTTTTTTTTTTTTTTTTTTTTTTTTAAACTACCCGATATTGAAACTATTCGATTACTCCAAGTTTATCTCATCCCGCACATTGTATAGATGGAGAGAGTTCTCATTTCTCAACATTAGTGTTTTCATTCACAAAACTCTAACTCGAGTGACAATAATTCAATTCTAATTATAGCAACCAACTGTTTGTATTTTTTTTTGACACAATAAGTATTTAGAATTCATGTGGCGTTTTAGAATTTTTGGTATGTTTACTGCTGCATGGAGGTTTTTTTTTTTTTTTTTTGATACATCTATAATCGAAGGATCCACTTTTGGACTTGTCAATTTAACACAGTTATTAAAAGACCCTCATATTGCCCATCGAGTTTTCGTGCGCACACCGATACAACAATCGAAGGTTACAATCAAGAGCGTGCCAACTTGAAGTGCTCAAAGTATATCAAAATAGCATTTCTCGAAAAAAATAAATAAGTAAATAAAATCCAACCAGAACGTCTACTGTATTTTCTATCCTTAATTTTGGCGGGGTAAAATGGACAACAAATGATTACCTTAAACCGACAACAAGAGGTCAGTGATAATCTTTTCGTTGTGTGTGTAAAGCCAATATTACTCCCCAATTTTGACACGTGCCATTCACAAGTGTGCGTGACGTGCTGCCTCCCTGTAAATTTACCAACAAGCCCTTTATTCATCATGCAACAACCCTTCCACACTTGCAAACTTATCAGCTGAGGTAGTTCAGCCCACACTCATTAAAAAAAAGTAAAAAAAGAGATCAACAGTCCTCTCTAAACTATGAAATTAATTGTGGTTGAATGACTGCTCAATTGCCACTATGAAAATCCTCACCTATTACAAAAACAACTATTTTGAATGAATCCGAGAACAACTAAGAAGCTCACTGTACTTGCCCGGGCTTAAGTTGAAATATGAAATGGTAAAAGAAGGGAAAACTGATGGATCGACCTAAACCAAAATGGCGTTGAACTACAAGAACAAAGCTCCATATATAACTAGAGCTTTTGCACAAAATCCTCAGTTAAAGTTATAGAGAGAAAAGTGCACCCCTACGAGGACAACGCCTTCTGAACCTCAGAAGTGACTTCTTGTGGTGGTTTTTCGGCCGAAATATTTTTAACTACACCTTTCTGGGCATAATAAGCAATCACCTGCAGTTTAAATAAATGAACTTATTCATGTCAGTTTGATCTACAGAACTAAAGTTCAGAAGAGTATGTATGAGATATACGATTTATTCCTAAACAAAGAAGAAATGGCCATCCAACAACAACATAACCTCAATCCCAAATTAGTTGGGTATGTTTGATCCATTTCATAAAGAGTGACAAAAGTTTTACGCTGGCTATCAACTTATCACAACCCTTCCTCATTTTTCAAGAATTGAAAATGGACTCGGAGCCTCCTCTCCCATTTTTCGTGTATGAAAAATAGGTTTGGGATCTCCCTCTTCCATTTTCCGGGTATGATTATCCAACATCGAAAAGAAATGTGATAACTAAGCATATTAGTGAAAACCCAAGAGTCCAAACCATTAACAAAGGCTTAATCTGAAGTAGTTCCTGAAAGAGAAAAACATATGTTAAGCATTCTGTTTATAAATAAGGGAGCCAAAGATATAAAATACATACTGGTTGTGTCTGTCTGTGAAAAGCCTCCAACCTGGATTTGAGAACTGCAGCGGTATCATCTTTCCGCTGAGTCAATGGCTCCCCAGTGACCTTTATGAAGAATAGAAGAACAAATATCAAGAATACTAAAAAGCATGATTGCACAATTTTCAGCCCGTTTAAACGTTAAACCAACTATAGTAAGACAAATCATATTTCACGGTCATTGTTTCAAAGTGACATCATGAACAGCCAAATTAATCTTGCTAACATTACATTTCATACATTTTCCATAACCCTTATTGAGGCACTGCTAGACAATCAAGAGAAGTTGAATTGGTTTCACGTTTAGCGAGACGGGCAAATCAGCTGAAGAATTCATAAACACTTGTAGATTACAAGGATGAATCATGAAAATTATGTAACCAATGTTAACGTTGTCCTAAAAGTTGAATAGGAGCCCAAATCTCAGGAATAAGAAAATGAAATTCATACATTCTGCAGAAGAAGATCGTACCACCAATTTCCAAAATTATAAAAGAAATCATGGGGATCTAAACAAGAGAGATGTCATTTGTTTCTATATCCTTGAATCAAACAAATCTCTAGCTTTTCTACGCCAACTTTATTAGAAGTCAACAAACAAGAACTCTATTGTCAATTAACTTCTTTTCAACCAATTCAACCAAATAAAGAAGCTAATCGCTTTGAGATTCTTTAAGATGCAACACAAGATCATGAATATCAAATGAGCTTCCCAAAACCCACACTTGTTATTTGAAAAAAAGTGATGAGCTTTCCATAACTTTTATTTCAATAACTCTAAAGTGGAACATTTGTTAAGTAACCAAGTGAAAAGGGTCCCAAATGAAAAACATGAAAGTTGTATTAAGACTGACACTTTCTGAATAAAGATATTCAACCACCTTGTTGCTGATCAATAAAGCGACAATTGACCAAAAAACTAAATATTTATAGCAATGTTAGCAACATATTTGATCAATCCTAAGATCCTTAAATAGGTCGACAACTATCTTATAGCCATCAAAAACCACGCATAAAGTTTGTTGTTCAAAAGAATCAAGTACACCACATCATTTACTTGAATATTAATTCCCTCGGCAACTTTTTATTTTGGTAACTCATGCCCGACACGACTCGTAAAAATTAAAGCAAATAGAATAGTAAAATCATCTTACATCATCAACACCAGGAACTTTTGGAGGAGCAAATTTAGAGTGGTAAGTGCGACCGCTTGAAGGATGTATCCAGCGCCCAGTTATCCTCTCCTCCAAGACAGTATCATCAATTGCAAAGTTCAGCACCATATCCACTTTAGTCCCCTGATTAGCAAGCATTTCGTCAAGCTGCATCAAAAGGGAAAAAAAAGAGGCATTAACAAAGCAATCCTTACCCCTAAAAAACACACATTAGACAACTAACCGACTCAAAGAATTAGACCTTTTTAGCTTGAACAACGGTCCTCGGAAACCCGTCGAGAATAAAACCCTTTTGACACGAGGGCTTCTTCATTGCTTCATCAATTATACCAACCACCAAATCATCAGACACAAGCTCTCCCTGTAATCAATTGCACTAAATTGAGCACAATGGAAGACTTTGATCAATGTAGCCGACCCCAGGTAATTTGGAATTGAGGCTATATACCTGTTGTTGTTTAATAACAAAATCTACAATCACAAAGTCCCGGATCACGACCAAGTAATACATTATGTAATGCATTCACCTTGTCCATTGCCTCTTTTGCCTTGATCCCTAATGGCGTTTTCGCGGAAACCGCTGCTCGAAGCATATCCCCGGTGGCCAAATGACACAAGCAATACTCATCCTTAATAATGGGAGACTGAGTGCCCTTCCCAGATCCAGGCGGACCTGCCACACATTACTGTTCCATAATCATGCAATTCAACTACAATTAGCCATATCAAACCCTAAAACTGCCCAAAATTGGTACCAATACAAGCTCATAAGTCATAACGACCGAATTTTGGCTGAAATTTGACAAGCTAACACGTGCGCGCGCAATGTGTATGATATAGAGAACGAAAACCCTAATAGTAATCATAGACGAAGTAGAAGGAAACCCTAGACGAAATTTACCGATGAGAATGACGCGCTTGTCGGGCTTGGTCGCGCATTTCATGCGACGCAGAAGCTCCGTCATCAGATCTGCGGAGGGGACGTTCTCCAAATCAACTGAAGGACTCGCCATTCTCTCAAAAGCTCTGCTCAGTTCTTCCTCTCAAAGAAGTTGCTCAATTTAAGTGTCAGAACTGCTCGGTTCCCCGTGTCCGATTAAAGCCGGACTAATCCAATCCAATGGAGACTAAGAGGATACTCCACCACTAACTCAAATATCAAAAAAATAAAATAATGCAATTAGTGCAGCAGTTAGTGCAAATATTCACCTGCTCGATTATAGCCCGACTAATTCAATGAAGACCAAGAGGATACTCTACCGCCAACTCAAATGTCGAAAAAATAAAATAATACAGTTAGTACAAATATTCACCTCTGCCGAGTACTAAAGCTTTATTCGTAACCACTCTCACCTTTTTTTTTTTTTTCTTGTTTGGAGTGTTAGGTCAGTAAAAAGAGTCCACAACTCGATGTTCATAAGATCAAAATATGAATTCAAATACAGCTAAGTAGGGGCGATAGCAAGTTAAGAGTTTATGTTAGACAAAATGTTGGATGAATTAAAGATACATGGTATGGTTGAAACTGTGGATTGCAATCGCTTTCAATGTTCATACTCTGGTTTTGGTGAGAAACTCAGATGCGAGAATCTCCAGATGTCTTCGCTGCTGATTCGAGACGCCGAGTTTGTAGTAGATGCCGGCTTGTTTACTTCTTGAATCAAGCTTGTCTTGAAGGTTTCTCTCTAGTGCTCACAGTGACTGTGAACTGTCAAGAGGCCACAGTGGTCTCATCTTGAAATGATACAATTCATTACACAAACGAGTGGTGATGAAGAGAGTACAAACCAAGATTCTCTGAAGAAATCTCAAGTTTTATGGGAAGGGTTTGTATTGTAGCGATGGAGCTTATTTCGTTGTTTTCCGAGCAAGATAACGTTCCCTGGCGGCCTGTATTTTACTGTCACGGTCATTAATGGCTTTAGTGTCTGCATCTTTGTTTTGCAAGTCTGTTACTTGACCATTTGTTATGATTTCAGCAGAGTTTGTCCCGCCACTACAAATTATTTGAATATTAAGTCAGGACCATATGTATTCTTGGAAATTAATGAGTAAGATACCCTAAAATGATCAGTAAATTAACCTGAGCTTGTTGACATTCAATTGATTCAGCTTCTTTAAGATGGGCATGACCCATGCCTGTTCTATTGCACAAACATTGCGCATGAAAGGGCGAGTTGTGGCGACAAGCTCATGGTACACGACAAATTCAGGCAGCCTTCCATCTTCATCCGTTTTAAGAACTGATGATGGATGCACCTAAAATAAAAAGAGAACTGAGATTTATCATAGAAATAAAATGGAAAAGAAGTATGTCATATAGAGAAATAACACCAGTACCTGAACAAGTTGTGGTTTAAAACCTATGGTTCGATAGCCGTTGTGATGAATCATGCGTTCAGCCAGTTGGCCTGCAAATCCCACACAAAGAGCCCTCCTCAAGTTTTTATAGCTTTGTTTCCGTCCTCGCGATCTTTGTACTTCCAGTGACCCTAACTTTCCAAGATGAAATTGTATCAATGAGATGAAAATGAAGAGAACATTACATAGTAGAGTAGCATCATTCCAGCGTTTGCTGAAGATTAGGTAAAACTTATCTTTCCTTGCATTCTCTTACCATGAAAAGCTTAAGAAGTTAAATGAATATATAATGTAAGACAATTCAGATAATATTTTGTTTATGAAAATTAAGATCAAGTTCAGGTTGCTTCAGATAAACTTGCCCACTAGCTACTGGACTTTAATTTCACACCTGATTTTATATATTGAACTAAATAGACTCACTAATCTCACCAATAGTCTGATTCTAGCTGATGGAAAATTTCTTACTAGATTACAAAAAAGTTGTTGTGCTCGCAAGAGAAAGAAGATGCCTCCAGCCCTCTGAAACTTTATCTAATTATTGTCTAGTTCCTGAACATTATTATGGGCTAACTTTGCAAGTTGAAATGATCACATACCACAATTTGAGCAGGAAATTATCGTTGGGGAGAAAAGACTTCAAAATCAGTCGTATACCACAGGCAACCTAATAATGTTAAGGCTAAAATACTAGTTCAAGAAAAAGAAAAATGTACATAAAGCCTTTACTACCTTTTGTTTTTTTCTGCATTATTTGGACTAACTGTTTTCTAACATCCTTGGTAAACGCCATTCCTCGCACCTGCAATAGGTAAAAGTAAAACGTAAAAGGTTTCGATTGTCAATGTGTCATTAAAGGTAATGTCTCTAATTTTAAGAAAAAAGTCATAAAAATAAGCGGAACCTGTAAAGCATGATCCATGCACCAGCTTGAGTCATAGCCAGCTTCATCCCAATGTTCATATATTTGGAGCAACTGGATGTGATCACCTAAGCCAGAACCATCGGGCAATTCTAATGGAGCATGTTTTCTCTTCTTCTCATGTCTCTTGCTGTTTAATATATATATACCAGTTAAAATGAAATTCAAGTGAATTAAGTCAACCAAAAAAAAAAAATTGTCAACATCAACATAACGGGATATCATTGTAACGAACGGAGCACAGCAAAATGATCATGAATAACAGCTGACACCCATTAGCTTCACTAAGAATTTCAGTTCAGGGGAAAAAAGAAGGTTCACTAACACAGCGCTCAAATCCTCATTCAAAAACAATCTACTTAGTATGAAAAAAATACCAAAAACAATTAAACATGTGAATTGAGAGTCAGAAGTATAGTGAATGAGTGTAGATGACTGACAAATCAGAGGCGTCTCTAGAGGAAAAACTCGTGTTGTAAACCAATGACTCTGCTGACAGTCATGTAGCAGCAGAACCCAGTCAGGTGTCAAGCTTCACATGGCCCTGATGAAATGAAAAGATCCTTACTCTCAGACTCACATCCTCCCCATCAAAACCAAGACAAGAATCACTTCAGGAAAGAAAGGGTCACATTTTACATTATTCCAGTGACTGATCATATTATTTTTACCCATTACATTACAACAAATCAAACAAGACACAACTTTGAATTTCGCAGAGTTGATACAAAACTTTTAGAACTCTACGAAGGAAAAGAATCCGTGAATAAAAAGAAATATCTCCATGATACTGAAAATTTGTTTCTAGGCTAGTCCATATTAAAACAGAAAATTATAGTTTGGTTCCTCAACTTTCATTGGTTGGTTTTTATTCCTTGGACAAGTGTTATGTTATTGAAGAACCAAATAATTGCATAATCATGTCCACACTCTCCCAGATATTTAACATGCGAATATAACAATAGTTCAAGAGAGTTACCTCTCATATTCGAAAGGGACTAATTGTGAAACTACACAAAAAAAATAAAATAATATGATTCAGAAGCGAGACTGCAGAGGGTGTGAAAAAAAAAAAAAAAATTGCCAGTCTAGAAAATAAAAAATAAAAAAGTTGCCAGTCTAGAAAATTAGCCAATATGTCAAATTATTATAACGCTGGCCAAAAGCTACAGAGCTCAAAGTGCGCCATATGTGTATTCATGCATTCCTTGCACAGGTGAACTACTTTCACAAGTTCATCAAGGTTGACTTTGCTAAAGTCACCCCTTTAAGTAAACTCCTTAAAAAGGACATGACTTTCATTCACGGCAACAACATACGAAATCACAGAGACGATAAGCAGGAAGACATTCGAAAAATCACAGAAGTCATCATTAGTGAAAAACTTTGATAATGTACCTCTCAAAAGGAGTAAACTCTAATTAGTTCCCTCAAGTTTTTTTTTTTTTTTTTTTTTTGACAAACCTCATGTAATATTATTTAGTTTCTTAAAGTAATATCAGCCAAAACTAAAGAAAAATGCATAACTAAACAATACATGAATGCAACATAATTAAATGAAAAAAGAGAAATAAGAACTTAAATAGTTAAACAACCTTTGGTTGGGGAGCAATGTTGTTTCTGCTGATAGCATGGCAGCTACAGTTAAAGCTTGAGACAAACAACCGCAATCATTGGCTTCAAGTAATGTTCTTGAAAGTGATGGTTCTAAAGGAAGCTCTGTTCAAGATTCACGACAAGAAAATTGGGTCAAAAAAGTAAAGCAAGCAAACATAAATAATTGATACAATTCACTAAAAGGTAATGCATTTCCACATATACAACATAATTCATTGGCATTTTGAAAACGTATCACAAAAAGAATCTTTTGTAAATAAAATAAGCCAACCCTGATAAAAGAAAGGTATTTCGGTTATGGTCCTAAGTTTTTCTTTCTCGGTCTTAGAGAGAACTATTGGATAGATTCCTTTTGCTGGTGCAGCGTGTTGGAACTTGATTGGCAATTTAAATCGGAATCAAGATTAAATTCTCACCACATATAATAGTGTGATACCATTACAATACATAAACATTTAAGAACCAAAAGAAAAGAAAATGTAAACATTAGGAAACTTAAATTAAAGTCAATGATCAACTTATTACCAGCCATTGTCCTTCCAACTTGTGTGATCGATCCATTCTCATCAATTGCATCAATGAGATACAACTGTTTCAAAGCATCTTCTAATGATTCACCTGCAATATTGGGGCATTGAAATCTGAATACAGCAGAACAAGAATAAGTAACTATATAGACATGGACAAAGCAAAAGTAAGCAACAGAAAAGCTTTTCCGTACGAGAAGGTGGATCAAGAAAATCAAAATTCAATATGTCAACATCAAGGAGGTCCAGTGATTTCAAATAGAGAACGCTTCCAGCAAGAGAAGATCGCTGTATCTCAGGAACTGTGACTTCAGGTAACTCCTCCCAATAAATTGTTGAAGGGTACAGCCGGTAACACTTTCCAGGTCGGGTTCTTCCAGCTCGTCCTGCTCGCTGATCTGCCTGCACCCTGCATTTGGTAAAGTCACTATGTCACCAAAGTTCCAAACGGAGTATATAAGAGAATTTGCAGCTCAAATATCTGTTGGCCCAGTCTATAGTTAGAACTTCAAGACCTAAGCAGTCACTAAAAACAACACCAAGTAGCAAGGAAAGGTTGATTCAAGTCATCGTCATCAAGTTAAAAAGAGAACAACATATTAAGAAAAGTTTTAAAATAATTTTATCCATCTTCGAATTTATTTCATTTTCAAGATTCCATCTACTTTAGTGACTTCATTTAAGTTAAAAGGATGAAATTGCTTACCTGCTGATACGAACAACGTCGAGGGAATACATCCCCGTCGATGGATTATACTGTCGTTGCTTGACATAGCCAGAATCAATAACATACCTAAGATGAAAGATTTCACTAGTAAGAACCTAATTGGTGACAAATTCATTAACGAAAGGAATTACTAAAAAAAAAAAAAAAAAAAACTGAACTGATGGGAAAAATGAATAGCATGACTGGAAATTAGGTTTTAATCATTTTTTTAGAAGTTAGGACCAGTGTTCATGGCTTTACGAGTGAAAAGTGTCACGGAGATGTAACAGTAAATATTAATATTAACATAACATGTATACTTAAAAAAAAGAAGACCACATTGAAAAAAATGCTCTTTCAAGGGGAAAAGGTTCATATTGGTATTAGAAAAATATACACGAGTAATGAAATTGAAAACTTATTTCCTTACACGACTCCATCAACAGTCAAAGAAGTTTCTGCAATATTTGTGGCAACAATAAAACGCCTGCACTTCGGTGGAGCGGGACTAAATACACGCACCTGCATAAATCATCACATTGATATCACATTGATATCACATTTAATATCCTATAAGAATCCAAGTTCAAAGAGAATAAACTAAAAAAAAATCAGAAAAAAGAAAGCATACATGTCATGAACTGAAAAAAGGTACAGCAAGGGAGAATGAGTTTAAATTGATTACTAGTTATAAAAGCACAAGAAGCAGTAGGAGGGAACCATCGCATTAGTAACTGATCAAAGGTCCCAACAGTAGCATGTATAGATCAGAAAATCTAACTTTCATTATGTTCAAGGTACAAATTTCCATGGCAAATAATGAACATTTATATTAATAGTCCTGCCATTCTTTACGGCAACTAACGTCTGTAAAATGCATTCTCTCAAGTTCTGACATCTAGAATCAGACCCAGTTACATCTGCTTCATGGAAAGTGTAATTCTCACCAATTTCCCATTCTTCTAACAAATCCAGTTGATTAGCCACTCGAAGAAAATGGCACAAAGCAAGTATAAGTACCCAAAGTCCGTGAGTTTATATGTTTCATGTGAAGACAACATGGAATGCGGATTGGATGAATTTGAAATCGATGTCCACAGTGAAGAAAAAAATGCTTTAAGTTATTTAGAAACGTGGTAAACTTGCCTGCATTTCAGGTGGTAATGACCCGTGAAGTGGAAGAACAATAGCATCCATACACGATCCTTCCTCCAGATTTTGAATTTTTTCCTCCAACTTCAACACTAATTTCTCGATCTCATCCTATCAGACAAGGGATATAGTTTGATAACAAACTAACACAAGCGTAAAAGCAGAAACAGAAAAAATTCAAGATCAAAATGTAACAAGATTCCTACAAGATTAGACATTAGACACATATGCAAAAGATATAAAACAGCTTGCTCACCTGCCCTGTCATGAATATTAAGATATCTCCTTCTGGTTCCCGGACATGGATATCTACAGAAACCAATTTAATAAAAATAAATAAATTCAACGGCCGTTCATTTCCAAAACCAGACCCTTTGAAAGTAACAAAGATAATGCTAGTTTGATATTCCACTTCTATATGTGATGAAATCAATCACAAAAGTTTAAGAAAATGTTTCACTCAGTCTAGGGAGGAGAGTGAAAGTTGTGCACCACGAGTAAATTACAAGTTCAAACCCTGCAAAACTTGACAATGTGTCTTGAGAATATGTTTACTTTTTTTTTTTTTTCCTTTCAGCAACGATATGGTTCTTTTCACCAGTAAAGCGGTTGTGTTGCACTTGGGGATAAAGACTGCATCATCACAGGTTTGGATAATACTAACACGAAGTAAGAAAAACACAATCGAATGAAGAACTTACAGATAGACAGAGACAGAGACAGAGATTGTTCTTTGTACATACCAAGAGCTGTATTCAAAGAAGACTCGAGATAACTTTTTGGGCTCTCACTGCTGTATAATATTTCTACAGGGAATAACTTCCCTGGAACAGTCACCACAGGACAATTGGAGAAGAATCTTGATACCTTCCCACCGTCTAAAGTCGCTGAAGTTACCAAAACCTTTAAATTAGAAGTTCTGAACTTGAAGGAGCAAGCAGTGAAAGTTGTGCACCACGAGTAAATTACAAGTTCAAACCATGCAAAACTTGACAATGTGTGTCTTGAGAATATGTTTACTTTTTCTTTTTTTTTCCTTTCAACAACGATATGGTTCTTTTCAAGTAAAGCGGTTGTGTTGCACTTGGGGATAAAGACTGCATCATCACAGGTTTGGATAATACTAACACGAAGTAAGAAAAACACAATCGAACTTACAGATAGACAGAGACAACAAGAGCTGTATTCAAAGAAGACTCGAGATAACTTTTGGGCTCTCACTGCTGTATAATATTTCAGGGAATAACTTCCCTGGAACAGTCACCACAGGACAATTGGAGAAGAATCTTGATACCTTCCCACCGTCTAAAGTCGCTGAAGTTACCAAAACCTTTAAATTGAATCTTAACCAACCGCTTCATCAATCCCAGCAATATGTCACTGTTTACAGAAACTAATAGAATCAATCTCATTTGGATAAACAATTAACAACTGATGATGAACTTAGACGTCTCATGCATACGATAAGAGAGTGAAATATTTCAACAGGACTCAAAAGGACATATATGAATCAAATTGATAAAGCACTTTATGATCATTCGAACTAAATTATATAAGTTGTAACAAACTACTTATATGACGTGCTAGGTCTGCCAATGTAGCCATTAATAAAATGAGATCGCATACCATTGATGATATATGACACATAAATAAAATAAAGCAAAATAAACTTACGTATTTAGGCTCCTCTCATGAGCTTCGTCTAATATGATGACTGAATAATTATTCAACTCCGGGTTAGAAAGACTTTCACGTAGAAGAACTCCATCAGTGAGGTACCTGCGATGCAATTCCTCAAGTTAGAAACCAAAAAAATGAAATGGTATCAACAAGTTATATGTCATGACACCTAAACTTCACATAGTAACAAAAAAAAAAAAAAAAAAAAAAAGTTCAGACAACAAAAGAGAGACTTTTACTTGATTCGGGTTTTCTCGGAAGTCCTGTCCTCAAATCGAATGCCATAGCCAACTTCCTCACCGAGCCTAACCCCGAGCTCCTGCGCAACACGCCTTGCGCAGAGAAAAGAAAACAATCACATTGTTCGTCACATCGGCAATAATTCCACCAGACAATAGCAATGCATACCGAGCTCCACAAAAAAGCAATAAATTAGGGCATTTTTTACCTAAATTCAGAACTAATTCAAAAACCAATCGAACTAACAATTTGCGTGATCGAACTTCATTTCAAAAATTGAACATCTATCAACTGTGCCAACGACTCTCAGCTCCAGAAACCGTTAGAACAGATTTAGGTTTCGCTAGAAACTACAATTTACGCGATCGAAGAACGATTATGACCTAAATTTGAACTGATTCAACCAAATAAGGACTCACGGACATTAAAAAAGTTCATTTCGCGATTGAATAGACAAGCAGAGTCGATCATACCTTGCGACCGACACGGCTGCGACTCGGCGAGGCTGCGTGACTGCAACGACTCCAGATTTGGCGAAACCCTTTCGGTGCAAAATCTGACAGAGTTGGGTGCTCTTCCCGGAACCGGTTTCGCCAATGACTACAACGACGGGGTTGTGTTCGACAGTTTCGACAATCTTCTCTTCGAATTGAAGGATCGGAAGAATCGCCATTGAAGATGAAATCAGTGTCTATTCACTCATCAAAACCTCATTCGAAGTCAGGGTTTCTTTCCCTCTCTATTTTGCAGTTTTGGTTGCTACGCTGATTCATTTTAGTCACTGAGTTAGGCGCAGCTACCGTGGTGACCGCACGACACACCTCGAGATGCTAGTCTTCGCATCGGACGGTACCCATAGAGGGGTGCGCTAAGTCGGTGCCAAAATTTAGTTAACTAATCATTTTTCTTTTTTTGAAGCCCCTTTCTGTTTTGAAAAATGCTAGAATGAAAATAATAACAAAGAGACATATCGGAAGAATCATCCATATAACCTCGACTCGCGTGTTATGCATCGAGATTTGTGTATGCCCGCACCTCGAGGTGCACATGAATGACTCTTGTAAGCCAATACGTCTTGTGATGTGATTTTGTTATTGTCATTCTAGCACTTTTGTTTTTAGAGTAAGCTTGTTTTTTTTTTTTTTTTTTTTTTCTAGGAGCAAAAATTTCATTAATCATGAATGACTGATGGAACATGACTAGAGTCCAAACATAAAATCATTTACTTTGGTACATTGATTCTTTAATCCTATATATACAAAATAACGTTCAACTTTCATAAGGTTGTGAATTATTTTTATTTTTTTAGTCAAAGCTTCATTGATAGAAAACTCTTACATCGATACAATATTGATTAAGTCTCAATTGATGGTGAGCTTTTCAAACCATTCAAAACCTCATCGTGACCCACCATCGAAAGCCTCTATGGCATAGTTAATGGGGAAAGAGCCTCTCAAAATCGGAGGAAAGCTCTAACAAAAGGAAATAAGCCCTCCAAGAGGGAAAAAAAAAAAACAACAACAACAGCACAATAAGAAACAACTAGAACACCTAAACCAACAAAAACACTAGAATCTTGGCTCAAAGAGAGTAAAACAAAAGATCAACTTAGATATGTCGCCCCAAAAGATTGCCATCGCCGGGATGTCGCTGCCATTGGATGGCTCCACTACGAGTGAATCGCTACCATTGGTCTATGTGTTGATGGATGACTCCTTACTGGAGGCGGGAATCCATTGATTTTGATCTGGGATGCTCCGCGCGGCGCTAAGGTTTCAAGCGCAGGAGGAGAGTAATGAACGATGAGTTTGACTCCTTTATTTTGATTTATTAGGTTGTATCTTTCAAGAACTTAGAATATGATATATTTAAAATTTAATTCAAAATTCGTATTTTCTTGGTAGCCTAGAAATATCCCAACATAAACTGCAATTTTGCTAATGTGAAATGTCACAATTAGAAATTGAAGATTTTCCATCACATACCTAGTAATGTAATTAATTATGACTGTCATTGTAAGATAAAATATGATGCACGATTACATTTATATGCATTTGCTCGTATGAATATCCACGAACCAGTAGTCGACTACACAGCAGGCAAGAAAGTTCAACAAGAATTCCCTTCACTTGATGATACAACCTCATCATCAGAGGCTTCAAATGGATATATTATACTTAGTAATACCAATTCAAACACTTTCAATGCTCCAGTACTTGCAATGCTTCATTGAGACTCTCATTGCATTGTACTGTTTGTACATTTCCAAGGCCCAGCCTATTGGACCTTCTCTCAATCTTCTTCTGCAGGTTCTTCTCAAAGTCAGAATCTGAAATAGACAAAATTTGGTTAAGGCACATCTTCACTCCACTCTGCTTAACTTGAGCATACCTTGGCTTGATTCTATCCTCCAAACTGTACCCAAAATACTGAGGAAACTTAACAAGTTCCGACCTCCGGTACCCCGTCGTGAGAAAGAAACCCCACTTCGGAATCATGTTTTCTGTCAAGCTAAAAGTGTACAAAGCTCCATATCTTGAAACCATGGTTCCGATCTCTGCTACCGAGTATCCTCTCTCCAAGAAAAACTCGGTCACAGGTTTTAAGTTGGTCTCGATACTTAGACCGAAAGTCTGAGGCGATCGGTAGAGAAGAACTGCAACGTCGACGCCTAATGAGCGGAAGTACTCAACTGTAGGATGAAGGTTTTCATCCACGCTATAACTTATGATGTGCGGGCAGCGAGTGAGAATCTTGCCAATGCTCCCTGCAGAGAGTCCTATCCTGTATAGGTAGTCAACAGTTCCTTTCACCTTCTGTCGGCTGTATGTTAGGAACGCAGGAAACCGATGGATCACCTTCGCCCACTGCCTCTTGTCGACGCCCAAGTTCTCCAAGTAGTTCATGGTGGGAACTAGGTTCTCGGTGAGGCTGACGCCGCACAATTGAGGCCTTTTGTAAAGGATGATAGGGATGTCTGATAAGGGTATTCCAAGGTCAAGAAGGAACTCAACCACTGGCTTGATTTTCCCTTCCAAGCTATAGTAAGCAAAAGCAGGGAACTTGCGCGTCATTCCTTTGATCTGATCGATGTCCATTCCTAGCTCAATAAGGTAGAGTATGTGCGGCGGCAGCTGTCCATCTCGGCCTATCTCACTCACTCGAGCAATGGCTTTTAGTTTTTTCGTATTCACAACTGAAGGCGTCGGAGGAGATGGAGATGGAGATGGAGGTGGCGATGGCAATGGCGATGGAGATGGAAGAGAGGGGCTCGAGGTTCTTACATTCCCAGGTGCATGCGGAAAACTTTCGACCACATCCACCAAATTTTCTCCATGTTCCTTGAGGAGCGATTCGAGATATGGAACAAGTGAATCCCTTATCTCTAGAGTTGTAAGTTCTCTACCTACAAAAATAAGTGCAAGGTAACTACTTTGCTAATAAACAAGGGAAATGTGGGATTGGTAATTCATAACAAGTGTTAGTGTTGGAAATCAAACCTACTAGATATCGAGTTTTATACACTAAGTGTAGCCTCGAGACAAGGTGATCAATGAAGCGCTTCGACTTGTTTATTGTCCTTGTTGCAACCAAACTGCTCAGTCCTTGTCTTCTCAAAAACAATGCTAAGACAGCCTTAGCCTCTTCTTTTTCTGCCGCTAAGAGGCTCGAAGGCATCGTATTAAAGTTGTGCACTCCATTAGCAACAGATTTAGCTGTCTCGTGTGCTACATTTACAATAGATTGAGCTGCAGAACATATAAACATGGTCAGTAGCTATGTCTTCTTGATGTCTGGCAAAAAAAAAAAAAAAAAAAAAAAAAAAAAGACGCAAGTCAGTAACAATAAAGGTGTAAGAACCAAATTGCTTACCACATTTTGCTCGTAAGAAGCATCGTCTTGGCAAATAAATCTCAATCCTACATATATGAAAAACATAGTTACTTTACAGTAGATTCGTAGGAACTCAAGTAGAGCGCATTGTAATAAATCAATTGGCCTTTCCAACTGTAATTAAGAATATCAAGATTTCAAGATAGAAACAAGAACAAATTAGTAGGCTCGGCTACATGAATCAAACTATTCTATTGCGCTCGATTCAGTGTAAACATCGAGATAGAAAGGTTTCATTTAAATATTAACTTTCAAAAAACAGTAGCACATAACTGTAAGCAACAAAGCAGTCACATTTTAGACTACCATTAATTGTTACATGACACCCCATTCACCAATTCTCCAACACGATCAATGACCTTGCATTCTGCAATTCGCGCACTGAAATAAATTCCTTAATCTAAGGAAGATCCCTACTCAGTCCCCCCACATCTTTCACAAAACCAACTATTCAATACAAATCTCCCAATCTCGCCATAATCCCAACCTAAGAACATAGAAACCAACAATTGACACTACTGAGAAAGAGAACAACAAAAAGGGTGCCCATGTAAAAGCAAAGAATTGGTAAATCAATGAACCAAACCTACCATAGAAAGTGGTCTACAATTTCAATCCAATTGGCACTAGTATCTAGTGAAATGTTAATTCCATAATCCCTGATTATTATGTTTTCATAGTAAAAAGTAAAAACCCTACGAGTTGAAATTAACTACCAAGGCAAAGTAAAGTGATAAATAGCCAAACTACTTCATTTAGAAGCACTTTTACTACGCATGTTACATGGGTCTCCTCAAAACCTTCTTAACGAAAAAATAAATAAAATAAAATAAATCCAAATAGGATCCATCGAACAATCAATCAAAAAAATCAAATGAAGCAACAAGTGATGCACCGAATGTTCGAGATGCGTGAATCGAAAGTTAGGCCCCCACATTACATAACTATTATAATCAAGTGTGGATCTCCCTTCAATTAGTACCAAAGCCTTTTCGAGCAACCCCACACCTATGATTTAAAAGGTGGTTAAGTTGGCGACAAAGTATCGGTACTAGCAGAGATCCACGGGACTGCGCCTACGTGTGCGGGCAAATCCTCACAAGGGCAGGGGTCCTCGTAGTAACTAAACCCAACAAAGAAGACTCTTCACATTCAACCCAAATCGCACACAAAAAAAAAATGCCAAAAAACCAACCATATCATCAACAACAACAACAAGAAGTTATAGATTCTTAACGGATGACACGACCAATGCACTCGCTCACCTTGTGCTTCCCAGGGCAGCACTTTTGGAGATGAACAGTTGGGGCAGTGTTGGAGGCTGTTGCGTAGCCGAGTGAGCTCTCATCCTGAGCTTATTTCGCTGATTTGTGGAGCCTCAAAGGGTTTCCTACAGTTGTCAAGACAGGCCGAGCAGAGATTTTAGTGCAATCGAAGTGATTGTGTTGTGTTGTGTTGTGTTGTGTTGTGACTTGTGAGTGAGCATCAATAGCTTTCAGGGGAGTATGGCGGTATGGATATGGCGCTCGGCTTCGTGGAGACCATTCGTTGGCCCGTTTGAGGGTGCCAGGACTACGCGTGCCTTTGAACCGCAAGGATTCCCATTTTGATAAGGCTTCGGAATCTCTTTGCTTATCTTCTATTGGCTGGGGAGTGGGGCCCTCTTGTCCCACTGGAAATTATGTTTATTTTTATGCTCAAGGAAAAGATCTTCACGTATAAAAATCAAATTTTACCGAGTCACCCAATGATTCGCCTCTTTTTGGTTTTTTTGCATTTTTGAACTTACATGGGATTAATTAGTGAGACTAACACATGGGTTTAAATAAGTTATATCTTTGGAGTTAACCCTTTGTTAAGTTAATATTTTCATACTTGATTCAACTTTAAACTTGTAAGAAAGTTTTCAAATTTTTAAACAATAAAAATATATGTGAGGGGTAAATTAACATAAATATTCTCCAAACAAAAAGAGAGATGAGTAATAAATGAGTCATTAATTATGAGTAATTGTGTCTACAACTCTCATTGGAGATAACTACCTAGAGGGTGGTGGGGAGGATGTAAATTGGGAGATAATTTGCAAGTAATGAGTAATCAAACATGATTAGTTCCAGGGGTGATGGGGAGATTTCATACACTGTAAGTTATCTGACTCGGAGAACTTAGGGGTGATGGGAAGAAGATAACTGCAAGCTTAGTAATCAAACAAGATCTCAACTCCCGTAAGTTATCTATCGGGAGATAACGTCACCCCTACCCAAACAAAGCCTTAGGATGTGGTTATAGGTCTAAGAGGGTATAAGTTGGAGTCCCTATAAAGGCTAAGTTAAGTTTTTTGTTTCTTAGGAGAAGGGGTAAAATTCGACATTTGGTTTTTGAACTTTTATTACTATAAAAGTTTTATAAGAACTCGTGAGAGTAGTCTAAAGATATATTTGAATTTGTCGTAACTATAATTTATTTTTTTTTGTTGAAGAGAGCCGTTCAATTTAGTAATATACTTCATCTAGTCAAAAATATAAGTCTTTATAACAAAAATTTATTGGTCGAAATTATAAGTCATTTTTCGAAATTCGAAATTGTTTTTACTTTTTTTTTTTTCAATTATACCTTTATAAAATTTAAATATTTATGATTCAATTATTCAATTCATTTAAGGTCAAACGGCATATATGTAAATTGCATTTGTAATTAAGACTATTTTAATTATTGTGCTCTTACCTTAAACGACTTATATTTGTGATCGAATTGAGTCAATCATTTTACTTTTATTGACCATTTCACGTCGTCGATATTTAACAATTAAAAGTTAAAACGATGGAATGACTAAATATACATCTTTATAAAAGTTTAGGAACCAAATTAAACATATAAGAACATAATAAACATTTTTTTTTAAAAAAAGATACGCGCACATAAAACACGATCGATAGGACACTACGTGAGAAACCAAAAATAAAATAAAATACTAATATGACTTGTTTTAGAATCCTCGAAATGAACATCCGGTTGTTGGCATCATTCATTTTTGCATCGATGTTTGTGCACATGCAAATCAATGTATATTGAACGAGTATTAATAATTGAGTGTTCATTTCAAGTGGCAAAAAAAAAAAAAAAAAAAAAAAAAAGCCAAATAGCACTTACAAGTGATGAGAAGAGGAGCCGGATTGGAAAACAACCCGGGAGCAATCGAACAGCTTCTCCATGCAAGTTGGCCTGCGATCTTTTTCAACGCATTCATCGAGTTCGTTGACATCAGTGACCACCAGCCATTACAAATCTTGATGCAAATCGGACGGGTCATTGAAACACATTCTAATCTTCACTCGAGCGCGGACGAGAGAGACCAAAAAGCGCGAAGGGTGAAAACAGGCGTGAAAAGTGCGCGCGCGCGGTGGCATCAAAGGCGATTTCCCGGTTCCGTCTCAATCGGCTCATTCTGTCGACCTTTATAACACACTCTCAGACCACAAAATATCCGATTCGCTCTCTCTCTCACTCTCTCCAGTGAGTGCGACTGTGCGAGATCTCTGTCTTCGTCTTCTTCTTCGTTTTCTAGGGTTTTAGGAGCGATTTTGTCTCGAATGGAGTCTCGAGCGCGATCAGATCCGAAAACGAAGCACACGGCGAGCAGAAGAAACCTCACGAGTGTTGTTGTGATCGGTCTTCTCGTATGTCTCGGACTGGTATGCATTTACTTCGCTTGGTCGTCCGGACCTGATCTGCCGAGCGTTGGTTACGGCGGTGGTGGCCGGGATGGGAGCGACTCTGCTTTCGGCGGTGGTTTATTCGGATGGGATGCTGATGTCGATAGCCTCATTGGCCTGGTTGAAGATCAAGAGTGGAATCCGCGTGTTCTGAGTAGTATTCCGGTATGAAGTGAAGTGAATCGAGTGTCATTTGTTGAGTTTGATTGGATTTTGAAGTTTGTTTGGTTGTGGTTTTGATTTTGTTCAAATTTGTGGCGATTGATCTTGTTTTTAGGTCTGCGATCTGCAATACTCGGAGCTGATACCGTGTTTGGATAGAAATCTCAGTTCTCAGTTGAAATTGAAGCTGAATTTTGATTTGATGGAGCATTACGAGCGGCATTGTCCTCCGCCGGAACGGCGCTTCAATTGTCTCATTCCTCCTCCAATTGGCTACAAGGTTTGCACTCTATCCTCTTCTTGCTCGTCCAAGAACACAATCACTAGGCCAAAGAATGAAAAAAATTATGATATTAGGTTATCGACTAGAAAGTTTACAATTGAAAAAGAACAACAATCTCAACAAATCAAAAGGTGGAAATCATCAAAATCTCAACAATTGAAAGAATGTGAATTAGTTTGGCTTGGATTAGTGCTTTTTCAATGAGAAATGTGATATTAGTGTTCCAGGTTCCTATTAAATGGCCGGCAAGTAGAGACGAGGTGTGGAAGGTGAATATACCTCACACGCATCTTGCGAAGGAGAAATCGGACCAGCATTGGATGGAAGTGAGAGGCAATAAGATAAACTTTCCTGGTGGAGGAACTCATTTTCATGAGGGAGCTGACAAGTACATCATAGCTCTTGCAAGGGTATTTACAGTACCCGAACTTGTCGTTTTCTTTTTGTTTTCTTTATAATTCATATGTTTTGATTATAGCGTTAAATTCTTGTAATTATTTTTCAAGTAGATGCTCAAGTTTCCAAGCGATAGACTCAATAATGGTGGCAACATTAGAAATGTTCTTGATGTGGGGTGTGGGGTTGCAAGTTTTGGAGCTTACCTTCTTTCTCACAATATTATTGCAATGTCATTGGCGCCAAATGACGTTCACCAGAATCAAATACAATTTGCTTTAGAGAGGGGAATTCCTGCAACTCTTGGTGTACTTGGAACAAGAAGGCTTCCCTATCCAAGTCGCTCATTTGAACTGGCACATTGTTCTAGATGTAGAATTGATTGGAATCAGAGGGATGGGATTCTGTTGCTTGAACTGGACAGGGTATTAAGACCTGGAGGCTATTTTGTGTACTCTTCTCCAGAAGCTTATGCTATTGATGAAGAAAACAGAAGAATCAGGAGTGTTATGTACGACATTCTGAAGAGAATGTGCTGGAGTGTTGTTTCAAAGAAAGATCAAACTGTTATATGGGCTAAACCATTGAATAACCAATGCTATCTGATGAAAGCACCTCGCGCCCAACCCCCTTTGTGCAATTTCGAAGATGATCCTGATGCATCATGGAACGTACTCATGAAACCATGCATCACACCATATTCTGCAAGTAAGTGCAGTTGGTATGTGTTAGTAGCGAATTATTCACAATTAAATATTTGTTATTTTTATATGACTTGTAACTTTACATTGTTACATGAATTTTTTTATTTCAAGTTTAAAAACTGGCAGTTATGCTTTACAAGTGAACAAAACCATACCATAACTAGAAGTAACAGAAAATTTGCATAATCTACACACTCAAATGTAATGGATAAGGCCAATGTGTGTTTATAAATGCTCATAAAATATACAGAAAAACATATTAGACAATGGTTGGATGATAAATCTGTCTCTGTATGAGGAATGAAATAACTAGAACCTAAAAGAAGAAATAGAACATGGATCTCAATAACACTTAAAAGAGTTCATGTTTATTTTATGTGATGTTAAATTAGACTTTCCTTAGTTAACTTCAAATTTTAAGTAACCAAAAACCTTGGGCAGAGTCAAAATTTAGGTCCTTGCACACTTGTAGTCATGAAAACACATTGCTAAGTTGACTTGAGTTCAGGTAGCATATGTCATAATGGATCTACCAATCTGTGTTTACTTAGGGGACTCAGCAGCGCACTTGGCAATGGGGCCTTGAGATAGTTAAAACCTTCATGATCTGTGAAAGATGGCATTTTCCTGCTATAGCTGATGCAATAACTTCGATCTTGTGGTGTGTAGCTTTTCCATTCAAAGTTCAAACCTATGCAATAACTGCTGTTTTGCTTGGGGGTGTCTTGACAAATAGTGCCAAAAGAGTGATGTTGATCTCCTCGTACTACACATAGCATCTTCTCTATAAACTTTTTAGTGATTTTAATCCTCAACTCTAAAAAAAAAAAATTTCAAGTTAGCATAACCTGATCAATAGCTAGGTTCTTGTGTAAAGGTTGTCTTTGAACCATCCATATATTACTTAGGTTTAATGTGATTTCTTCCAACTATATGTCCCCTATCATAGTGGTTTTATTCTTTAACTGATGTATGTTGTGAACACCCATTCTATTGACATGGCAAGCAGGGATGCATGCACAGAAGGGCAGTGGACTGGAGCCATGGCCGAAAAGGCTTACCGCACCACCTCCTCGCCTGGAAGAACTTGGAGTAACCATTTCAGAATATCAAAATGATACTGTAAGTTTTTTCAAATTTCATTACAGCCTGTCAGCTGCCATTTATGTAGCATTTTTAATCTGCATCATTGCTTTTGCTTTAATACTAATTTGTTAGAAACTTATGTAATGCAGGACGCCTGGCATTATAGAGTGAATGAATACTGGAAGGATATGCGAACTGTAATTGGAAGGAATTCTTTCAGAAATGTCATGGATATGAGGTCTAACTTTGGAGGATTTTCATCTGCTCTTAAAGATAAAGATGTATGGGTCATGAATGTTGCTTCTGTCGAAGAGTATAAGAAACTGAATATCATTTATGACCGAGGCCTAATTGGTACTGTTCATGACTGGTATGTCCCTCTGGTATTAGTAATTTGTTGTTTTCACGTTTGCATCTCCAGATGTTTCTATTCTTGGGTAATAATTAACATCCATCGTGTACATAGCTTTTTTCAATTAGAAATTCTATGGTAGGTTTACCAAGCAGTAAGTAGGAAAAACCTTCATTGTTCAAAATAGCAAGCGTGATGCAACTCTACATTTGGCCTTTCAAGGCTAATCAAACTGCTCTATAAACCTTACACACGACATTATTGTACTGTGGTTCTTAAATCAGTGAGTTTAAGTTGGCAATGGCATAGTAATCTGACCTTGTCTCTGTTGTCCGCTACATCTCTAAGCACAATTTTCAGTTTCTTAAATAGCCACGGTAAACTGAATATCACTATATCAGCCATATTTACAATGTGCGAAGTGTGGCATTGCGCTTCTGCTTCACATATATAATGTCCCGACTAGGAAAAATTTCTCTACGCTGTCATTTTTTTTTTCAGAGACTGAATCTCTATTTGGATGGATAGACTTCAAAGAGAAAATTTATATGTGGATATCGGTCATATTGCAAATGCCTTTTGAAAACTAAAATACTTTGATCGTAAATTGCCTTTGGTTTTCAGTTTCTTTTCTGACTCCTCTTCAAATAATGGAACGGTTCCCTTGTGTGATTACAGGTGCGAATCATTTTCTACTTATCCCCGTACATACGATCTACTTCATGCTTGGGCTGTATTTTCAGACATCGAGCAGCGTAATTGCAGCATGGAGGATCTTCTAATCGAGATGGATAGGATACTTCGTCCACATGGAATAGTCATTATACGAGACAAACCACATGTTATAATCTACATCAGAAAGTTCTTACCAGCTCTTAGATGGGATGACTGGGTATCAGAAGTAGAACCAAGAGTCGATGCCCTCACATCCGGTAAAGAGCGAGTCCTAATTGCCAGAAAAAAGCTTTGGGACTATGGTCTGCGGTAACGTAAATTTGTTCTCAACATTGGTAGCACAAAATTTCTTTTTTGGCAACTAAGTTTGATTCATCCATAGCTCTGTGCATGAACATTACCTCCTCCTTTGGCTCACCTTTGTTGTTACTGAACTTAACCGTCGGAAAGTTCTTAACAGTGCTAAGGTGCAATGACTGGTTATTAGAAGTAAATCAGTAGTTGATGATCCCCTCACAGCTGATGAAGAGCTAGAGCAAGTCCTGATTTCATGAAAAGAGCATTGGCGCGATGGCACTATGGTAATTTTGTAAATTCTTCATTTGCTTTACCTTTTGTATTTCGAGACCCTTTCTTTGAATTGCTAGAATCAGCTTAAAAACATTTTTGGGGCTATATTAGGTGCTTCGTTTTTGTTTTTCTTCAACTGGAAACTAAAAAGAATTGTTACTTGAAGAGTCGGCATCATTTGGAAATTCATTTCAAAGTTGAAACAAGTCTTTTTTTTTTTTGTTTGATCAAGTGATGGGCCTTGTGTTAGGTATTGATATATGCATTGTTACCTTGAATTTAAGAAACCAGTTTAATTACAATGCCTTGACTCTAACATCAATCGAACCCAAAGCCGTGCCTTTGGCAAGTGATCTTCATCCATCTCACCGGAGATACTCACGCATTATAGGGTGACCTGTTTTGGGACACTTTGTATTGGTGTCCATCCATTTGGGCATATTAGTGCGCGTGCGCACATCGATGCGTGAATAGATGTATGCCATAAGCGGGTGTCTCAAAAAGTGTCATTCTAATATTTTCCTTGAAATAACACTCAAATCGTTTGGTACTTATTCTCCTTTGTAGCAATTGTGACTCCCCACCTGACACATCCGCTAATATAAACATGTAGAGTAGAAACGCCATACCTTCCTTTCCAACACCCTTTCAATATTGAAAAGCATTTCTACATCTAGCAGAGATCAGAAGACAAAATTTACAGTAGAAAGAGAACCAAAAAAAAAAAAAAAAAAAGAACTGTAGAGAGCACTTCGAGATGAAGTGCTCAACCCAAACTTCCACTTTACAGACATCAACACCGCCACCACATCCTTCACGCTTCGATCTGTTCCTTCCCAAACAATGCTTCCTTGGTCACAAGTTTAATCCCCCTGACCCAAAGCTCTGCAATCTCAACTCCACCGTCGCACACAAAGTGAAACTCCTTGTTCTTAGTTGTCACAATGCGAAACAGCCCGGGATGATTACCGTCGCCTTTCCTCCGTCGGTTCCTCTGAAATAAAGAGCTTGATCCGACCACAGCATCCTTGCAAACCACATTTCTCCGACTCGACTTCCCCCATCGTAGAACTCCTGCAGCTCCTACCATTCTCATCAGCTTTGAATGCGGCGAACCTTTGCCTCCTTTAGTGTGTTTCTGCACTGGAGTACCATTTAACACGAGCACGCGAGCAAGCTCGTCTAATATAACTCGCTCAGCCTCGCTGCCAACACCATTGCCGTTTCTCCTTGCGAGTGAGAGTGCTGTCTCGCCTCTTGCGGTTTTGATGTCGCATCTAGCACCACATGAGATTAAGAGCTCACACAGGCTTCCATGTCCTTCTCTTGCTGCTAGCATCAATGGTGTGTAGTCATCAGTGTCTGGAGCATTCACGTCGTAGCCTCTGCTTGTTAGGAGTCTCACTGCATCCACGTCTCCTCTGCGAGCTGCGCAATGTAAGACGTAGAATCCTTTCGCCCCGTGGTTTCCTTTCTCGAGAGCAAATTCGAGCAGCACCTTCTCGAAGAGATCGCTTTTGTGGCTCATTTGTGATAAGCTGATAGCAGAGTCACCCAATTTGTTAAGCAGCTTTACATCAGCACCTGCATATACAAGCACCCGAAAGGCTTCCACATGACCTTCGATTGCTGTGGCCATGACTGCTGAGAAGCCTTTCTCGTCCTGCCAATCGAGATCGGTACTAGGCTGTCTTATCAGGGTCTTCAACGCCTCGACATTGCCCGTGCGAGCGACAAACATGAGAGGTGAAAACACTGAGGCATTGCTGGACCGAAGGCTCCCCCCAGAAATAATGGCATCCAGAACTGCACTTTGGAAACCAAGAGACCACCGGTTTGATCCTGCAACTGAACTGGCACTGTGACCAGCTGAACTAACTAAACCGAAATCTGCACCGGCAATGGCGAGAAGTCGAAGGCATCCAGCTCGTCTGAACTTCGCACAAATCATTACCGCAGTCTCACCAGACTCGGTTCGGGAGTTGAGATCACATCTAGCATCAATCAAACGCTGAACTATCGAATCCAGACCAATTCGAGCAGCCATATGTAAAGGCCGGAACTCTATCCCTCTTGTAGTTTTCACAGGCAATTCTGAATTGGCGCCGCAGTGTAAGAGCACATCAACAGCTCCAACATTACCACATAAGATGGCGTGGTGGATGAGGGCTCTCCCATGAATTGTGGCATTGGGAGAAAAGCGTTGAAGGAGCTTGTGCAGGATGGCGCCACTGGCTTCGAAGTACTCAACCGCGCACCATGTGACGGGATAAGGCTCGGCCAAACCGGCACCAACTTTGAACTCTTCGCCTGTGTTCGAATCCCACGACCAAGCTCCGAGTCCCACCTTGATGTCTGTTCTCGCTCCAATCTTTAGTCCATGGTAAAAAAAATCAAGAAAGAAACTCATATTACTCATTATAAATTATTCAAAAAAATAAACAGTAATTTTAGTACATCTTTGAAATTGAAATATTACTTGCTCAAACACTCACACCTTAAAATCATCTATTTAAAGCAAAACATTTCACAATTCCATCATTGCTAGGATCCGAGAAGAAAATTACAGCAGTTTTAGTGGAGATGTGGACTGAACGTTAATCCCACATCAGATAAATGTGACTTCGTGATGAAGTATACAAGAGTGGATCACCCATCAAAAGTTTTCATAAAAATTGGGGACAGTATAGCAAACAGGCAATTTAACAGTTTCACCCAACTTTTACAGAGTGAAAAATCTTGAATTTGAACCTCTAACCCCCAACAGGTAAAATATCTGAAGGCCAGTAACATACAACTCAATCTTTGGGTATCAAGAATCTTAACCATTCTGAATCTATGAAAGTACCATGAACAAGTGGGCTCTATAGTACGGAAAACTAAAAATCTCTTTTGAGAAGCCGGTGAGTGGTTACAAAGAGTTTATTATTGGGACCCATAGACCATGGGCGCAGATTCAGCTATATGATGTGTCACTGATTTTTTAGGCAGGTAAGGGCCCCTCATAAATTTACACATCTGAACAGCCCCATACCTAGTTCTGAAAGATCAGTACCACAGTATCTGATCTTCTAAGATGGGTGAAAAGGAAAGTAAAATTGGGAGATGTAAACAGTGAAATTAAGTCAGTACCTGTAATAAGTGATGGACGATGGAGACTTGTCTGCTAACAATTGCAGCAACAAGCGGTGTACAATCTGCATTTGTGTGCAAGGATGGCTTTGAAGACCTTAGCAGAACCCGATCAGTCGCATTTGCATCAACTCCACACTGCACAATCAAAGTAAAGTGTGTTTCAGTTCATTCCCCACTTTGCGGTTCACTGGAAGGAATTTTGTGAAATGAAGACGAGTGGTTTCCAGTTTACAGGCATGGAGCACCACCTAAAAGAAACTTATAATTTACCGTTAACTTTTTACAAGCCATGGAGATAGAAATCTGCAAGAAACTTCACTACACAATTCAAATAACTTCTTTAAAATGTCCATTTAATATGAGATTCGCAACATTTTATGATTAAACTTGACAATTAGTAGTAAATTTGGAAAGATTTGTTTCAAATCGACAGTAGTTTAGACATGGTTAAAAAAAGGCTATGCAACTGCAACAATCAACATCATTATCCACCCAAAGTGAATCTACAGGATTCACCTATAGTTCTAGTGGAACCCACTAATCTTTAGGCCCGTACACATCTGAAAAGAAATTCAGATTTTCAAGACGTCTGAGATGCTGACTGATTCACAATCAAGCCTGATACAGATTTTGAGGTTGCCCACCCAGCTGGTGACAGCAACCACAAACCAACAAACAAGAGGTTGCCATCCCAAGCTTTCACGAAAAAAGCCTATGATTTCTTTGTCATCCCCAATCAAGTATTTTCTTTTATAGTTCAAGGAATGAAAACTATTGACTTACGCGTGCACAGTGTGCCCACTGAAGCACATGCAAATATTGCTTACTCATATTTAGAGTAGCATCAAGACACTTGACACCTTAACTAACCCAAGCATTAATGATACATCAAATGAAACTCGCCTACCATGTAAAGTTGCATGAAACACACAATTTCCTTTGATGTATCACCATTGGCTGAAGCCAAGCATTCCCGTAGAACATCATTCTCAACTAATCAAAGACCATCAATGTTTTCTAATATTAAAGAGAATGCTAACTATGATTTTCTCACAAAATTTTCATTCTAGCAATAATTTATAGTCTGTTGGATCCAAGTAAAAGATGCTGCAGACACAAGTTTGGATAATCTAACATAGTCCGAAAACGGCAGAATATTATAGACTTTCATGCATTATAATTCATGAAATGCATTAGTAAATGAAGCCCCTTATTTTTACCTTCAAGAGTGTGTCCACGACATCTAAGAATCCTCTACAGCAGGCCGTGACAAGTGCATGCACGGCTACATGGGGCCGGATCATATCAGACCCCATGAGCAACTCAGCTAGTCTTGCGTGTCCCAATCGACTAGCTTCCAACAGGGCTTCTTCGCAAGCTGGCTGTGAAGCTCCAGCTTTAAGCAGAATCTCCAAGATATCAAGGTGGCCCTCTCGCACTGCTGCCGTTGTCGCAAACCCTCTGAAGAGCTTCTGATTCACATTGGCTCCGACGCTCTGCGTCAAAGAAAAAACAACGCGTCAAGTACACTGAAAAGGATTCTGGAATAAAGAATACTTCTTTTCCTCATTCTTCCAGGTTCAACTTTATTCAAGAACAGTAAGAGATGAAGGAAAGAGTACCACATACTAAAGAACAAATATCAGAATAGTATTGTTTTCTGTACAGTTAAAAGACTGAAACAGAAATGTAGCATCTTGATAGGATCATTTTGAAAATTGGTCCATAAAATCAACAGCAAAATTCAAGGTCTTCGAAACCCAATACATAATGACTGGTAAATGGTAAATGACTGCCCCATAACCAACGAGACAGTCACCTCAAGTCCAACCAAATACCGAATTTGTGTCTTAATATGATTGGACACAGTTCTTTACAAGTCTAAAAGTCAATTAGTTAAACCTACTAATCTGTTGGTTCAAGTACCAAATTAATTGAATCAAAGTAAGTTAAGAAGGAAAAGGATACAAGCAGCTAAACGCCACACAAAAATCACAAATGCATCCATAGATTTATGGCAAATGAAAAGGATGGGGTACCTGACCTGCAAGGAAATTAATAAATTCAAATAGGACAAACACACAATACTGGTGTGTGAATTGAAAACTAATATAAGGTTTTGCAATCCAGCACTTGCACACAGGGTTTTTTTGGTGATCCACCACTTTGAACAGTGAAGCATTTTCTTTGATTGGATCGCACAGTTAACAAGTAAACAAGTCATATGGTTATGCCCCGTCAATTACGGGGCCAAAAGTGTAGGACAAAGCACACTGGGGCAGCTGTTATAAAGCATGTAATGCAGAATTAAAAGGGTTTGCAAGATTAAAGTCAGACTTGCAAACAGTAAAAACACAACGATAGCAGAGGAGCAAAATGTTCAATGCACAATTACTTACAAAAGATAAACTTTTATGAGGACAAGAAAGAAAAAGCCAAAAGACATGCATTCGGGGAACTGCAATTATGGTCTGGTGAAAATCTCCAGATAACGTATGTCTCTGGATTTTCTTTGTCCAATACGACAGTGTATAACAATGCAGTAAATATCATAAACTCATCTGCTCGCCAATCATTTTCTTTAGGCTTCAGCAGTACAACCACATTGCTGACATTATAATATATTTTTCAATAATGATTACTCAACAAAGAACAAAACCGAAGACTATCCAAAAGTGTCACTTCTTCAAATCTACTTAACCCAACCAGGATTTGGTCAAAAATCAGATGACAATAACTCAAACTCAAATCAGCATAATTTGATGTTTGTCGCTATTGGACTATCAAAATTATTTGGACAGGTTGGAAATTCGAATTCAGTGATTGCAACAAAATCCCAATCAAAAGAAGAAAGCTGCGGACATCCAAAGCCTATCTGGCTTCACTTTGATTTACGAACCCATAAAAGGACAAGCAAGAAATTATAATTCAGCCACTTGTCTCGTCTGTGAGATTTAATGGATCTATTGGCGAGACTTTCTTCCTGTCGGAAGAAAATTATTTAAAAACAGAGAAAAAAACATAAACCAAGTAAGCCTAAAATGGCATCCAATGAATGGTTGTCTTAGTCCATTGTCAAGAGAAAAAAATTGGAGGAGTCATGGAAAGTCAGCATCAGAATTAGAACCGTCAACTCCTTGCCAAAACAACATCTTGTCAAGTTAAGTGAATTAGGACCATCAGAGTTTCCCCACATTTGATACTAAAGCCATCTATAATGGCCTGTGCAGTACTTTTATTTTGGTTTCTCATTAATCCAAGTTTTGGCACTGGTAGCCCTGTATAAGCCTGTACAAGGGGTGACTCCAATTTATGTTTTTTTTTCTCTATCAGATTCGAACCGACTCGAACAGGAGACCTCGCTTAAAAGGTAGTACTAACTAGTAGTTGGTAGTATGTGCAATACCAATACACCTTCAATCACCCATGTAAAACTTAATTGATCACTAAAAATCCATTAATGTGTCACTCAACGTTAGATTGTTCAGTTCTGTGATATCCGTGTGACACATACGATGCATTTACAAGGGCAGTCAGTAGTGGGCCGTACTGAGAGGAATTTTTGTTTTCCACAAACCTATCCGTAGAAACCCCTACAACTCTCTCAAGATCACGTTGGTTGGAAACAATAAATCGAGATTCTGCAGTCCACTCACGCAGTAGACGCCTATCAATTGAAGGCGTGGACTCGAGATTTAATGGGAGAAGGACGAGTCACGAGCGCGTGATCAATTACGATAAATGACTTGACTAATAAATGCCAAATATTCGGAAAATTAAAACAAAGATCGCGAAATCTCTGACTCCAAATCGCCTTTTGAACAAAAATCCATACAAATAAAATTCTTTAAAGCGACAAAGCGTGAAAAGGAAAAGTCGAAGAAGTTGAATTCCGAAACAACACGCCCGGGAAACTTGAAAATCTCAAACGCATCAGCATTAAAAGAAAGGCATTGTAGCGTGATTTCACCAAATCTTCAAAACTAAACGTACCGAATCACATTAAACTCCCAAATGTGATAAATCACAAAAAATCAGCCGCGGACAGTGAACCGAACACTATCAAACACAGTAAAACGAGCTGGAACCTCGAGATCACACCATCGAACAGCGATGTTTCGATCAAATACAAGTACAACAACGGCTGTGAATAGTGAATACAGAGTGAAGGTTTCCGATGAACTCACCAGAAGCTTCCGAACGAGAGCTAGGTTTCCGGCGTGCGCGGCTAGGAACAGCGCTGTGACGTCGGTCCTGAACTCCTCGTACTCGATCCGGACTTCATCGGCGGATTCGTCGTGCGTCACGATCTCCGTCGTCCTGGATTCCAGGCAAACCGCGGCGATGAAGTTCACGTCCACGAACGGATCGGCGATGCACTCGAACGCCGACTTCAGATCGCCAGAGTGCGAGGCTTCGACCAGTCTCTGCGACACCTCCGACTCGTAGTCCACCGGGAAGACCTGCTTTCCGGCGAGGAATCCGCCGCCGGAGTGGCTGAACACCGTCATTTCGGTCGCCGCCGAGCGTGATCGTTCGCGGCGTCGCAGCGGCGGTGGTGATGCGAAATCAAAGGCGGAGATTCGAGAGACGAAGAAGACGCACTCGCATTGGTCTTCGCGTGCTCACGCGAAGAGTGTGTGCGCCCGCGTGTGCGTTTTAGAGAGAGAGAGAGAGATGTGAGTTTTAGAGAGAGAGAGAGAGAGAGAGAGAGAGAAGTTGAACAGAGTGAGCGCGAGAGATTTGAGAACGAAAAGCGTGGGTTTTATTCTTGAAAATTAAACCATGGTTAAAGAATTACTACTATTTGACCTGCTGAGGTTAAATTGGTCTTTTAATGGTGGGTGTGGTCCCCACCTCACTCGACTTCTAGTACGGCAGTTTCGGATAGGAGTAGCTGCGCAGGCTTGGCGGGAAGATGATACGGTGTGGACGGCTCTGCGTGCGGGTCATGCTCTCCATCTGGCACGTGTAAAAGATAATGAGGAGTGAAGAGTAGTCGAGACATTGGATCTTTAGGCATCTTGAACACGTGGACCGATTAAAACCTTCCGATGCCCATTATTTACTTCACTCGAGGCCGGCTAAAAAAAGGATGATCCAATGCAAGGAGGAAGGAAGACTTTGATCACCTAGATTGGTCATCGAGTAGATGTGGTAGGGGGGACTCTCACCCACTACTATTGCTATTCTTTCCCGTCAGTTACTTAGTCAGCTAGTGTGTCAGTCAGTTGGTCGACCAACAAAAAAAAGTATTTGAAGTAACACCGCTCATTTGCACCTCGAGATGTAAACTTATGTAATAAAAAAATTCACATTTTTTAAATGGTTTTTTTTTTGGATAGTTATCGGAGTTACTGAATATCTAAAGTCTTGCTTCGGTTAATTTCAAACTTGGGCAGGAAAGACCACAAAACACTCTTTAAATTAAAAACATGTTATCTTGACCCAAGAAAATTCACCTTTTTAAACTAGCCTTGACGAGAGATGCCATATAATTAGATGGTGTGCAGCATAAATAAAGTTGTACTAGTCCAATACCCCCCTTGAAGTTGTTTTTGACTGAAGTAAGAAAGCAACACTCGGCGTGCAAGCATCTTTTGTACTGCCGCTTGAGTTAAACTCTCCCAATGAACCAAAGATATAGTAAGTTAGGAGCTGCTAGTTAAACAACCAACCGCCACATTTCCCAGTAATTTTATTGCGTGGGTCATTTGGAAACCATGATCATCATGTTATGAGCAAAGAAAAATACTAGAAGAATAATAACGAAAAGTCACACTTCGAGTCACGACAAGTTCAGCTCTCAACCTGTATATTATGCACTAAAATTTGCGTGTATTTTGAGTCATGCACTAATTGCTCTAAAGCCTCAATGCGCGACTTCAAGTGTGATTTGATCATTGTCATCCTAGGATTTTCCCGTGCAAGTTTTAATCTCATGTTTGTATAAAGAGGACACTAACCATGTGGTACACACAACGATAGCTGTAATAGGGACACATTGGATTGTCTCTTCTTCACAGTATGTACAAGGTCAAACTTCATTCCTCACTCTTTTTGGCCCAAAGAAGAGAAGCCTCTCGAGTTTACACACTGGCGCACAAGCCAAGCCAACAACTCTCCTGAGATTTGACCGACTAGGTCCACTCGATTTGACTGGATTCTCCGCTTTCCACGTGTCTGGTCAGACGCCTGATCGCGTGCACCGCATCAAACTGTTTGATATTGAGATCTGGCAGGGCTTGGACGGTCGTGATTGATTGGAGTGATTAAGATCAGCGAGTATTTGATCCCCACGTGGGTGATTATGTACGGCCACGTGGCGTTGGTGAGATCGAGGAATGCCGGATTTAGCCTGCATGGACGAATCCCTTCTCTACTTCGCACGTACAAAATAATGTTAAAAATGTGTACCGATTTATTTTATGTCTCTTATGTCACAATAATATGTTGAAGTCTTCGCTCATGCATGTGTCGTTCTCTTTTTCTGTAATTATGTTGTTTAAGCTTTGTTAGTTTTGGAGAAAGAGAGATCCTTCCACTCGTTAATCCCAGAGACGCTGAGGAGAACAAGAGTTACAGACATTTTAGATAAATTATTGGATAGGACAAAAAAAGGTTGAATTCTTACGATTATAGTATTTTCATCAATACTTCAGCTCCCTCTGAAATTACTTAGAATCATGTTTGGAAAATTAGTTGGATTAGCTGTACGAATAACATGTGGGCGGAGCCATACACATAGTTGTCTTAAGCTGTAGCCCAAAAGCAGCTATTTATGCGTCCCCCTTATGCTTGTAGTTGTTCACAAAAAAAATTATAAAAAATACTTAAGTTAGCCCGCTTCTCAAACCAATGTCTAGACTACCCTTGATCTAGCCCAAAAAAAGTTGAAATCTTGGCTTCGCCCCTCGATAAAACTCTTCTAATTTGTTTAATTCAATGCACTTGATAATACTGTGCTATTATATATATAATTTAAATCTCTTAATTAGTATTGCACTATTAATTAGTCGTGTTTAACCCTATTTTCTCTTGAAATCAGTAGCGGAACCAAAAAATCTTGTTAGAGAGGGTAAACTTTAATCTTAACTTTAAATATATATATTAGTATGAAAAACTAAGCCTAATTTTTTTTTTAACAATGTTACACTCAAGACACTTTAAATACATCAATTTTTTTGACAATGCTACACTTATTGTATAGGGAGCGTATGTCGATCATAGGATGCGGAAAAGGACAAATATATGCATATGGATACTATAAGAGGTCCTAGTCGAGGGTTGAGAGACGAAAAAGAGGGGCTTGGTGACCCTATGCAAGGATACGATAGGGGGTTCTCGGGGTTAATTGGGGAGCGATCGCGCCCCCTGCCCCTCTTAGTTCCGCCGCTACTTGAAACCACCACAACTATCCTTCTATAATTTTTAGATCGATTGAGTTTAAACTTTATTTTATCTATCGTCTCACCAAAGATGCTTAGAGATATGGGCTTATATGTAGATATAGTACAAGAGAGAGCACTCGCTAGCTTTGGTTGGTTTGCTTGGATGACGAAGATCGAGGGGGGACGCACGCGGCACGAGCACGTGAACTCTCTCGGGTCCTTCGCTCCACTCGCACTTTATATGTTACCCTTCGAAGTGATGCGCATTGATCAACTCGTTCTTTCTTCTTCGTTACGCAGTCCGTGCTCCCGGATCTACGTTATTATGTGGCCTCCGCTGCCACCTCTACGGACTACAACTTACGTGTGTGGCCCCACCATCTTTTCTGACACTTGTCTCCTGATACGTAGGCCACCATCCGTTCTATCCTCTTTGCATGTCCTGCGCCTGCTTCACAGGGCGTCATCACTTCTTACTGCTTGGACACGTGTCTTTTTTAAAGAAAAAGCTTAAATGACACCCAGGACACACCACTTGATATGCGAGCTTGCATCTATATAAGCCATCGTCGTGCACCTTTTAAGATACACATACACACATATTATGCATAAAAAATTATTTTTTACACACTCATTTTTATATGGAGACTGTGCACCAAATCAGAAGAAGTGTTCTTGTGATATCATTTGGGGTATATATTTTCCCTTTTTTAATAGAATGGTGGTAGCTTCCTTGATTGAAGTTTCTTTGGTGCATCCACCGAGTAGTTCACCAAGTTCTTGGACTATAGTACTAAGGCTTAATTAAATTTCTTTACCTCGATGTAAGAGAAGTCATTTATTGCTCATTCTTTTGCATAATTAATGAGTGAACAAGTCAAAACTACGCGAGCCGTGAAATGTGTAGTTTGCAATTAATAGAATTTGGTACGACAAATTTATTTTTTTTTCTTGTGCGTGTTCGAACCGTGCAAGCCTCCTCTCATTAAAGCTTGACTAATCTCCCGATTTAAGAGGACACTTCTACCATTAACTTAAAAATCGAAGAAGAAATAATGCAGTTATTGCAAATCAAAATCGTCACCTCCCCTTAGTTAGAGTATTAAAGGCTTATTTGAAACCACTACACCACACTTCTTGAGATTATTTGGTGCGACCGTGCGACCAATTTAAGAACATCTACTTTGTTTACCTTATCTATATTATATATAATGTCAATCTTCTTTGCCATCCTATTAGTCCAAAACTTATCATAATTCCAAGAATGCCCTCAAATACATTTTTTTAAAGAGGACCGCTGCACTCAAAAAAATTGATTGAAATATCGAAATTGCCCCTAAGTGCACCCCACCACCAATCCACCAATTTGATATGAAGTGGACAATTTTGTCATTTGCATCAAGGTAAAATTTAGAGGAGAGAATAACCATAAAACTTGGGTGTCTTTAATAATAGGTGGGGTGCACATAGAGGTGTTATTTTTAAATTTGCTCGAGACAACTTTGAAAAGTAAACAATAAGGGCATTTTTACAAAATAATTAAACTTATTTTTACTTAGTTTTCAAAATGGAAGACCATCTTACTTTTTTTTTCTTTATTTCACTTCACTTTTTTCTCAATCCAATTAAAATGTGATTTCAAATTATTCCAATAAAAACTGCCTATTCAAAATATGTCCAATTAAACCGTCAAATTTCATTTCAATGCCGCACATTTAAAGTAGTTATTTTTTATTTTTTATTTTTCATGTCTCACGTGAGTAGCACGTGCCGATTGACTAGTCTACAAAAGAGTTTATGTGTTTGCATTCTCTTCGTGCTAGAAAAATTTCAAATTGATAATCCATCCGTTTATTTTTAAGTGTCTTTTTAGCCATTTTGAAATATTTCACAATATCTGTCATTTGATAGTTTTAATACACATTAATTACTTAATTGACTTTTATACTCTTCATAGAAAAAAAAAGTCTAATAATTACACATTAATAACTATTGTATGTAGAAGTAGTGGGGTTAAGAGAGATAAAATGTGATTTAGTCATTTAGCTGTCACTTTTTCCACAATCAATATAATTAACTTTCTTAAAAAGAAAATGCTAGAATAACACTCCAAATGACACCTCAAGTGACACCCCTATGACACGACGTGCGGATTCCACGTAAAAATGAGTGTGTGCAAAATAATTCTTGGGGTATAACACGAGTGATATATATCTTGAAGCACGCACAACAGCTCCCATGGATGTGCGCCAGCACGTCACATCACATTTTTTATGTGGGACCCACATGTCACGTCATAAGAGTGTCACTTAAGGTGTCATTTGGAGTGAACAACCTCAAAACGACACTTATATAGAAACGGAAGGAGTAAGTGATACAGTAACAAAATCTAATAACAATAACTCAAGCTACCACAAAAGTTTGGTGAACTGCCATAGATATTGAGTTGTTAATGTATAAACCGATACTTAGATTTTATAAATCTTTGCTGTAATAATTTAGGAAAAAGCTAGCGTAACTTTGATAGAGCACCCACCTGTGCATGTCACTTGATTTTCGCCAATGTGCGTTCGCGTGTGCATCACAAGGTGCATTGAAGGGAAGTGCATAAACGTTTCTCTTAGGTTATGAGTTAGGAATTTAAGACGCTTAATTAACTTTCGTAGAATTTGTCGAACCAAATTTCACCGCTTTCGTAGGTCCTTTAATTCTATCAAGAACAAACATTGAATTTCAAGCGCGCAATATGCAAATAATAAAAGCTCTCTCGCGAGTCATGAGTCATGACTTGCAAAAATGGCATTACATCACCCAGCTTTAACTTGAACTCAACCAATTTGCCATTTCAAGAATTATGTTTTTAATGCATCAAGTGCCTCGCATTGGCCATCTCATTAACTTGTCTACCACAATTGGGACAAAGGGGAGTCCATTCCATACACTTTAGATTAATGTGGATCCAACCTCCTCTGATATGGGTCATTTTTTTTTTTGTTAGGTATTTGAAACAGGAATGGTAAGGCAATCAGGGGTTTTGTGCAAGTGGCAATAACAATGTAAATTTGTGTTATGAGTCCAAATCTGGTTAAGTTGAGACATTCCACTGCATTTCAAAACCTGGTGGCGCCATTTGAAGCAACAACAATGGCTCTTATTAATGATATCATATCACCTAATGTCATTCAATATTAAATCAAACGAGCATATAAAAGTACCACCATTTATCATACTCTTTGGGACCCATTGAATGGTGCCCATCAATGATTTTCTTGAATAGGGAATTATAAAGAAAGTCATTTAAGCAATATATCTATTGTGGAGCAGTGGGGTTGGTGTGGGGTGCTATTGAAGTAAAATTTGCTTAGTGGGATATTGGGACCTTTGATCATCAAATCATTCTTGATTTTTATGGGAACAGGCATGATTGAGAAGCTCCAACTTTTCTATTTATATTTGACAGACACCCAAATCAGGGCACCAAATACAAAATTGAAACAATTCTAGACAAAAGAAAATAAAGAGTGCCCCTTGATGACCTAATGAAGGAAAGTGATTTGATCTTCAACTAACTCACCATTTAAGTTGCTTGTGTCTCAAAGTTCTCAAGCTGAAGCAAAACACCACTTTATTTGTACTGCTTTGGATAATCTCTATTTTCTTTTCTTATTTAAAGATCTCACCAGCCCACTTAAAGAGTGAAGAATCAATTCAATTGAATGAGAGAAAAACTGTCTAATAGTTAGGCTTTTCAATGATAAAGAGATGGTTCGAAAAGCACAAATGTTGGGCTAATCCTAGGATTAACTTCTAAGCATTAAAAGGTCTATTCGAGCTAATGATGAAAGTTATCTATGGTGCATTATTCATAAATAATTATTCAGTTTCTATAGTTTATCCAGACCCTTGTTTTGATTTTAGAAATATAGTCCTACATTTACATATTGGAGTCCATTGAAAGCAAGAACCCTAAAAGTAATTGGATTATGAATGCTGTCAGTTATTCTTAAGCAAACTATAATAACTGATTTGCTTGAATCAAATATCAATTGCTTAAGATGAAATGCATAACATATGATTGAAACTACAGCTTGTTTAATAGGGAAACTATCTTTAAAACCGCGGCATAGGCAGTGTAACATCAGTGCAATCAGGGTGGCAAGAAATCAAGCTGAAAATTTATATAGCAATGTAAACTACTGCAGAAAATATGTTCAGGAAGCGTGGCAAGAACATTAAGATAATACAACTTGAAATGTGAAGAGAAACTCGTCAGTATGTTATGCATGAATCCATGCGATTGTAGAGAGCATAAAATTTTTCTGTATAAATGTTTAGTTCGTTGAATGGTATGATATTAATGTTCTCATAGGAAGGCGTGTTGTTGACTATCAAGCAAATCAAATCCTCTAGGACATCACCGACTTATCGAACCAGAAGACAAGATTTCTATCCCCATATCTCAAATAGCCCATTTAGATCCATGAACTAAGTTCGCCCATAACTTGGCTAATCCACTCTTCAGGAGCCTAAAATGTGGAACATGCGCTTGTCCATCTGGGTTAGAAATTAAGTGTTTTGACCTATCTCATCAAACTGACCAACAAAAGCATTATTGCTAAAAATTTTGCATTCCAGTCACTTTGTTTATGATTTTTTTTTTTTTTTTTTAGGCTATATGTACTTAACTCCACCTATGTAAATCATTATATGCGCTACGTAACCGGTCCCAAGTCCAAATAAATGAGGATTCGAAACCCATTTTCTAGAAAAATGAAGAAGGGAGATCTCAAACCCATTTGTCATACCCGGAAAATGGGGAGGAAGGTTCCAAGTCCCTTTTTCCATTCTTGAAAAGTGGGAGAGGGTTGCGATAGATTGACAACCAACGTAAAACTTTAGTAGCTCTTATTTATAAATGAAAGATCAAACAAATTGAAAGGATATATGTTCTTAATTAAAGTGGAGACACATAGAAGAAGGTAACTAGAATTAACACCCATAAAGAACATCTCAACATTAAAGGTTGAAGATTCAAAGTTTAGTTAGTTTAGGATATAATAAGGTCCAAAGGGACTAACTAGGTATACATACCCATGCACACACATACATGAACGAGAAAAAGGTAATGAGAATTAGAGCTTACATTGCTATATCCAACAAAAGTGCAGTTCTAAGGAATCATGGGCTGCTAAAAGGTGTCTTGTAGGATCCATCGGCATGGTCCATCGCCACAGCCCATTTGGTCAGCATCTTATCCACTAAATCAGAGCAAAGCTGCGATGAAGAGAAGTTTGTTATGGTAAGAATTAAAACAAAAGGATGATGAGACAAACAATTATACAGATTTTGTTTCTAGAAATGCTAGAGCTGTGATACTGAGAATGGAAACAGGGACTTGGTAATTGAAAGTGGATTAATTGCTAACCAAGTGTGATGTGTAGCGTTCACCGTGCTCGAAACATAACTTTGACATACCAGTATGGGTTTTTAATCTCTGACTACAAACAGAAGAAATTTTGAATGTTGTACAAAAATGAAAAGAAAAGAAAAGCAATCCTCCACATAATTGTAATTGCATTACAACCATTGCATTTTAAGTCAATGGTCAATGGTTGTGTACCTAGGACCCTTGTTATGTATCAAACACCACCAATGGTGTTTCTTTCAATCTCCACTGTATCCGAGAAAATAGAAAATAACTTCAGTTGATCAAAGAAGCAATATAAGTAAAAAATGAGGGGAATCATACAACAAACGGTAAAGTACCTTCGTACCCACACTAATGTGGCTTCTTCATGAAACTTGAGAAGAGTTAAGATAGGACAGAACAAGATCAGCAGCTTTACAACCAGAAGCTATTGCTTTGCCAACAGATAATCCACCCCTGTGGTTACCTGCAAAGGTCACATCAAATTAGTGAAGAACTATTTGCAACCAAACATTGCAAGTCTTTCCTCGAGAAAACATGAACAAGACATCACATGAAATTACAAGATGATTAAATCCTAAACGAATGTTTCCATGCAGTCCACATTTCAAATACATGGGTATGGTTGAAATGTTTTCCACACCTCGCAGCCCTATTACCAAATTATAGTAAAAGCGTAAAACTAATATGGGGAACACATGTAACATGTTTTTGAAAATACCCTCGTGGTTCAGAGCATTGACTGTTGTGGCACATCGCCAGTGAGTAAATAGTTAAAACCAACATTTACGTAAAGGTCTAATTGTCCAAAGAGTTCGATCCAACCTTTGTCAACTAAGAATCTCTCTTCATCTACAACCAAATCATTGTTCATTTCTGGCTGTTGAAATAGATGTGTGGTGCTATCCCTTGCCTACTTATCTGTCTCTGACTTGAAATGGGAACGCCAGAATAGAAGTTGTTACATGGATGTACTTTATTCGGAATACTGGTTTTCACTGGACAAGTCCAAAAAATCCAAATATATTCTCACTTCAAATTTCCAATCAGCAGAAATTCTTCCATGTTTGCTATTTGTTCATAATGGACTTTCCCTTTCAATATATTACATGTCCATCTCCACAATTTCACATATGCGACACTTATTTAACTACCGTGTTTCTTTATTATCCCCCATCCATGGCACCCCACCCTCCGCAAACTAGATTCAATACCACTATCTTCACTTTTGAGGTACTCAATTTTCCTAGATGGTTTTTTTTTTTTTCTTCTAGTTTTAGAGCTCATAGACTCCAAATTGTCTCTCCAGAACTCATTAGATTTGACCAGATTCGGGACTGACAAAAGTTACAAAAGTAGCAATTAAAGAGTATGCTTTTGAGGAAACACTTACCAGCATAAAAGAACCCCGGAAGACTTCCTTCCATTTCATTTATTGCTTCCAGAACTGAATTATAGTTCCGGCCATACAAAGGAAAAGCTTTACTCCAGTAGAAACAACTGCGTTTTTAGGAATAGAAAATGCTATGAGATTTATCTGTTCATAAAAAGTTGAGTCTCTAAATTCGTAAAACCAAGGACGGTACTTGAATAGTGCTGGCTCTCCCTCTGCACCTAACAGCTTCCTCAGATCAGAGGTAACAACTTGCTTCAACTCATCCCTAAAATGAAAATGCCAATCATTAGCAATTCCTTTTTAAGAAAGAAACTTAATGTCGGTCATTAGCCACTGTAAGACCATAGTTACCCCCAATAAATATGAGATATGAGAACTCAAGTTCATGAAAGCATATTACACAGAAGCTTTGGCTAAATTCCTGTCTCGGCTCCCTCCGACAAATGTTGTATACAGATACACGTCACTGGGGGCACGTTCAGGAAACATCGTGGAAGAAAATAGAGTACCTATTCCAAACCAAAATAAGTTTTGACAGTGATGCTTGATTAAGTTGTGTATTGATCAATTAATGTATAGGTAAAACTTTACCAAGGGTTTTCAAGCTATTCTGCTGCTCTTTGGAAGGAACTAAAACTCCAAATCCTGCAAGGGGTCTCTTGACATTCTCTTTCTTAAAGGTTGTGATAATAACTGACAATGGTACATAATTAACCTGCAATGGGAACGGCAAAAACCTAAGGTTGACATAGAAAGTACCAAAGATTCTCCTGCTGATGGGCGAGTGCTGACTATAACTCCATAAAGAATATCACAAATGCCATTCCAAATTCAGGAAAACGCGATATCGGCAAATTCAGCAACCAAACTGAATGTAACATTACAAGTTCACAACTAAAAAAAAAGCTTATACAAGATCGGATCTATAATATGAGGACGTGCGTCCAAATTATGAGGTGAAATTCACATGTACTCTAGCAGACACGGTAAACATGTCAATGACCATCACAATGAAGAATCAGGGCGATGTACCTCTGGAAGAAAGCCAAGATCAAAAGGCAAGCCCATTTTCTTAATCTTCATTTCTTTAACATTACACAAAGGAGCCTGAAATTAAGAAAAAGCCTGTTAATCGAGATATTATCCCCCCGTAATTTGGTGATGTATATCAATGTAAAAGCAATTGAACATCCTATTCAAGATGAAGCCAAAGATCAAATCATCCCGTGCCCACTTAATGTTTATTACTTATTAGTCTATAAAAACAAGAAGGGAGAAACTAAACACTATGCTACATAGAATCATAGATACCAAAATTCAATAAAATAAATGTTTTATGTTTGAAGTATGAAACTATTGTGGTGCAGCAGAGTCACTCACAGTCATAATTACTGCATCAAAAGATGGCTTTGGTGAATACTCCTTATGGTTTGTGGCATAAGAAACTGACCAATTATCTAACAGTGTGTTTCTGTCATGGTTGTAAGAGAGTGACAACACCTTCGAATTCAATTTCAAGTCATCACCAAGCTCATTGCACAAACCATCAGTCAATGTCTGCAGAAAGAATACCAGCGGTCAGAAATGAACCAGTAAACTTCTAGCATGAAAATTTTGCAGTGCTTCTAGAAAAATCATTTACATTCATAAAACTACCTCTGAAAACTATAAATAAAACCAAAATATAATTCTACGATAACTTAAGTGACCTCTAAAACAGTGATGATCACTTCACTAGAGGAAAATGTGGAAATTCTGGAAATTCCGGGTACTTGCATCTAGCGAGGAGCTAGTATTTTCATTTCCATGGCATGTGTGTTGCTGTTTCTACTCATGACATTACCTGCATCCCACCATAAAATGAAAAAGAACCACGCTTCTTCCTTTCACCAGAGGAATTTTTCCGTTCTTTGTTGTCATCTTTCCTTTGAGAGAACTTGGACCGAATAGCACCAAGTATGATTGATCCAAACCTAAATACGTTCATAGAATTATTTATTTAGTAGTAAAGAGATCAAAAGAACAAAATTTTCACCAGATGAGCAACAAAGAGGAGTCGAAATTTTCCAGTGAAGCTTTTTCAACATTATCATCTTAGTATTTCTCTTAATAACAAGTGAACACTCATTTAAAAATTAAAGAAATCTTAGCGATGTATATTGAGTCTTCTGTAGCAGCAAAAGAGCTAATAGTAGAAAACCAACTTGCATGTGACTTACTCTTTTTCTAGCTTCCAAACTTCTGGGAATGTGCATGACATCTGTCAAACAAATATCTTATGAACACAAGTTCAACATAGCCTCCAATTATGAAGAATATATAAAGATCAACTGCATCTCAAAATAGAGGCAGTACAAGGCAAATAAAGTAACAAACAGAGAGAAAGAAAGACTTCATTAGCTTCTCTGGAAGTTCAGCAAAAACACAAGGATGCAAAGCAGTGTACTCACTGATAATGAATCGGGATCACCACCAGCAGTGCCTGCTAAAAAAGGATCGATAAAATAATCGACGACCTTATCCCAAGAAAAATAAAGACGATGAAAGTTAGCAAGCGCATTTCCAAAATATTCACAATAGAAAAGAAGAAAATCTAAAAAGATGAAAGTCAATACCATTTTTTTCAATGCGACATAGCAATGAAATATCAAGACAATATAAAAATGACGAAACTTCAGCAAACATGAAGCATGTTGACTACCTCTTTTCCAAAGTGGCGCTCAAAGAATTCGCCCACACTGCAGAAAAAACATGGACTGATTGGAACTTCATAAAAACGGTTAGATAAAAAGATCTTCCTGACTCAGATTTAGAGAGAGAACAAATTGGTGGTTTTGATAGGAGAGAACACATTGGTGTTAGTAACAGTCTATTTGATCCTTCAACTGAAAAAAAAAAAGCAGTTTGGCTCTACTGATCATATTGAACTCACATGTAAACATCCAAGTCCCCATAAGATTAGACCAACAGATCAACAACAACAACAACATAGCCTCAGTCCCAAATTAATTGGGGTCGGCTACATGGATCAAACTTTTCCATTGTGCTCGATTAAGTGCAATTGATGGACCAACATATCAATTGCAAAACCATAAGAGAAAAGGCTTAAGTTGAAAGCACTACCTCCATAGTTAAATAACCACAAAAGAAATTTTAACACTATCGTTTACTGATTTGAACAGTAGTATTAAAAAAACGACCAAAACATAACTTCTAGATCTTACTTATAAACCTACTTCGCAATTACATTAGACATAATTCAAGTGAGCAAATAAATCATAACTTATAAGGCGGTTTAATCAACCTTTAGAAAACCAAAGAACTACTTTTTATAACATTTCTAATAACCTAAACAATCCATCCTCATCCGCCACTTAAGATTCAGAAAAGTTTTGAAACTTCGAGAGGTTGAGATGCTCACCCCAAGAACTAATACAATAGAATTAATTAGTAAAAACAAAATATTCCATTTTCTTCAGTCAAATTAACTATTTGATCACCTTTCCGTCGAGTTTTTGTCAGACACCCTTGAGTTACTTTTGTTTTCAGTGGGTCTCCAACACAATGGCTCCAAAAGGATTTGAAGCTGCAAGTCAAATACATGTACGTATCAGTCCAATGAAAATGCTGCAGTTAGCAGTTGCATACGTTTTGACTTCCCTATATTCGGTGATTAATGATAGTGACTCCAGAGCGAGCAATTATTATTGCTATGTTAATATTCGGTGATTTGAGTGGGTTTGTTTCATGCCACTGTTACATGATAGGGGTTTATGTGGACGCTGTTAAATTGGACGTTAATCATAATATAACTGGGGTTGGATATTGTTAACGCCGCAAGTACTTAAATGTTGAGAATATATTATATTTCTGGCGGCTGCTTGAGGTTGAAGCATTGACAGTTTATCTTTTATAGTATGCTTTCCTCAACTTAGAGAAAAAAAAAACTTCTGAAATACTGTACAGAATTAGTTGAGAGGATGGGTACCAGCAATTTTGCCAGTGGTTGAAAATTTATGATGAATCGGATGGTTTTCTCAAGGTTACATGTTCTGGTTTTAGAGGACTTTTCTTCTGTCCTTGGTTGAGAAGGCACCTTAGCTTAGGATACTAGCATTAAGCCATTAACTGTCTTCTTGTGTCAGTTCTAAAATCAATAATTAACAGCATCTCTTTACTTCTTCAGAGGAAAAATAGAATACATGCAAAGTGTGCTAGCATGCATCAGCAAAGAAAGTTACTTTTTGAGATTCTTGCTGAGGGTGAGTGCTCAAATGAAACAAGCGGCTAATTAGGAAAAATGCACAAAAATGATAACATGCGCAAGTTTAGATGACTGTCCGAGAGAAAGAGACAGCGAGACACAGTAGGAAGCACAAAAATAAGCATCTGGAAGCAAACCTTAGACCGTGCTGAGAGTAAGCTGCTTGATATCAAAGAAATGGGATTTGTGGGAATCTGTTTGCAGTGCACATTGCCGAGACTAGTTAAGATAGAGGAGAGAATGGAAAAGCACACATATCATATCTAGTAGCATAAACAATTAAAACAGTGTTTTGGATTAAAATTTTTACTAGTTCTGGCTTTCCATTCCTCGCGATGTATCTCTTATGCTGTGAAATTGGCTGCAAAATGAAACAAGAATGCGTCTACTTAAGACTAAAGGGCGGCAAATATAATGAGACAGCCAAAATAGAAAGATACAATAAAGATCTCTAAACTAAAATAGACAAATGTACTTTTGCTATTAAGAAAAAGACAAGCAAGATTTGAAGAATGATCAGAAAAACTTTCGATCTTTGAATCTAGAGTGGAACCGGAAGAATCACCATGCCAGTAATTACAAGCTTTTGCCTTTCATGGCGCAAACCAAAATTTCCTTCTGTTTCATTAAATAATCGGTAGTATATCAGATTCTTTGTCTTCTAGAACAATTCAAAGAAGTGGCACGAGAAATAGGAACAGACTCTCCAGTCTTTAAACTCTCAAAATTAGAAAACTTCTTCTCTAGGTTACGAACTTATGATTTACGTAATATCAGACAACAATAATCAAATTTCAGCAACTCAACTCACTGTGTGCCTACAATTACTATCCCTTTGATGCCAATGCAAATAATGAAGTGCATTTTGGAAGTTAGTGCCAGCAGAAGCAACAATGAGAAGACAAATCCCGTTATAATCAGATATTTGTGAAACATGCAAAATGGACTTGTCATTCACGAGTGAGAATGAAATAACATACAAATTGTTGTTTCTCTCGAATCCCTAGATTGTCAAGCAGGCTCGTAACTTCCACCTCGCTTTCTGTCTGCAGTAGAAAGATAAACCACACAAATGTTACGTCATACTTGCCATTTGTGTAGACCTTTTTGCTAAGACAGCCCAGAAAATGCCCGAAGGAAGGTACAACTTCCCAAGCATTCGACACTTTGCAAATAAAAAATCTTACTAACGATTTAACATTCGATTCCATGCAAAACAAATTTGACAGGGAAAAAAAATGTATGACTAGTTATTCGAGTTCAAAGTGGTATTGACCATTGTATTTGCTCCTTCGTCCCAAATTAGGCCGTCCCTTGAAACACTTCTGAGTTTTCCGCCAGCTCTTTCATCGGCCTCAAATAGAGTCACCCTCACTCCTTGTGACTTCAATTTGTATGCAGCAGCGAGCCCGCTGAAGGTTGTCAAAAAAATAAGGGAAGCACAATTCAATTAATAGTTTTTCTCCTAAATTCAATACGAAACCTATGAGCATTTTCTCATTCCAAATACAATAATCTTATAATCAAAGCCCCCAAGGGGTAGGGTGTAGTGGTAAAGAAAATGACACTAACTCTGACTGAGGCAGAGGTCATAGGTTTGATTCTTGATAGCAACATTATATTTTCTTGGTTTCTCCCAGTTATGGAGTTGAAGCTTGACGTTGGTGTAATCTTCTGAATTAATAAAATCTCTGTTTTCTCTGCCGTGGATGTATGCATATCGCCGAACCACGTAGTACTCTGTGTCGATTGTTTGCGTATTTTTTTTTTTTTTTGCTGCGTTTGCTCTAACACTTATAATCAAACTACTCCTTGTCTAGGGCAGATTTAAACAAGTTCAAACTCATCTAATCCTACATGATGAATGGAAAATCATTGATGTTCCGCGAGCGTGAAAGGCGCCAATTTCACAATAACTAGAATGCAAATTCAGATCCTCTCTAAGCTGAGAAATAACCATACCTAACACCACCTCCAACAACAGCCACAGATTTCACAGAACCTGGAAACACATTGCACAAAATTTCAGCAAAACCCTCGTTTCATAAGCTTGGAAGGATCAAAATTGTGAGAATTAAAGAAGCGTAGAACTCGATTTGATTATAGCATTTCGATTGGTCTAATTCAACTTTCTAAGAGATGAGAGATTGCACTCACTTAGGGTTTTCTTATCATCTCGGAACGCCATTTCTTCGGCTTCGTTTCGCGCGCACGCCAACGATTCTCAGGACTCTAAAACGTTGAACACAAGTTCACTGTGGGACCACATAAACGCATACACACTAGTGATCCTGTGTTGCAGGCGTCGGTTTAACGTCTAGTATTATCAACTCACTTGAGTTTTTTTTTTTTTTTTTTTTAATATTGTCTTAGCTTAACCACGTTAAGGTCTTTTAGCTAAAATGAGTAGAGTTTGAGTTTTCCTCCAAAATGTCTCGATACTAATTGTGAGGTGATCCACACTTATATACACTTTTTTTTTTTTAACTCACACTTATACACTTCATTATGAAGTAACACTAATAAGCATCTCCTTAGAGCACAAATTGAGATTATGTGTACATACTAGCATTGAGTTGTAAAACCAACCAAGTACTATCTCGGTGTGCATTATTATCCTATATAGATAACACATACTAATAGTGTCATACAAAATTAGTGCGACATTATTTACAACACTAAACATTTTTTTTTTTTTTTTTTTTATCTTTGTAACTTATATAATGTTTTATCTCATTTAAAATAAAAAAATAATATATAATAAAGTAGGATAATGTAAAAGATATTATTGGTCATATAAGTTATACATTCTTTTTTTTTCATTTTAAAGGTATCAATGTCCATCAAATCACTTTAGGAATTGATATGGCTAATCCCTTCTAGGGGGTTTTAGTACTTTATATACTTAATATAAGACTAACTTTTGGTGTATTACAACTCCCTTTAAGAAATTAATCAAAAAATACTAGCGGGCCCTAGCAAAACAAGCAACGCCGCCATGCACTCATCAGGCAACCGTGCCGTGCGATGCGCCTCACACACACATCTCAAGGTTTATTGACAATGCCCGACAAGTAGGTGTCGATATTGCGTGATTTTTGTTATGGCACGTCCGTTGTTTTCCTTAAAGAAATTAATAAGGGAAAGCGCGCGCGTTTTATAACTCCACACCGGTTTGGCAGTTACCGCTAATCGCAGAGGGTTTAAACTCTAGGGTTTGATTTTAGGGCTCAATTCGGAATGCACATTCTCGATCAACAAAGTGAAGCTGATCTTGCGGAGGAAGAACCGATCGTGATCAACCCGGACGCCGAGGTTGCCGAGGATGCAGTGGACGATCGAGCTTTGGCAGCACTGCCTCGCTTGTTACGATGGCGGATCGCTCTTAATCTGCGAACACACTTCGTGAGTGATTTAGGGTTCATAATGTTTTTGCAAGTTCGTTCCCAGTTATTTTATTCCAGCTTTTGCTACGCATTTGTTGATTTGTATATATTTGTGTTATGTTGTTAGAATCTGTCGCCGATATATTGCGAAATGGTCCGTAGTCGCGATTATTATCAGGTCTGAAGCTCTGATTTTGTAGCATTTCTCAAGCTATAGATAATCTATTATTTTGCGTGTCTGCTACAATGTGACGAGTCAAAAACTATTAACGGGTTTGATGTAATGTAAATCTCTACTCAGTAGTTGCATTATAGTCACAATATTCGTTCTTGCTCAGAGAAGTGCTTAAGCTCAGTTTTAAATGTAATTCTTTTAATTCAAGAATGGCAGGCGCAATTTCAGAATTCAGAATATGCTTCGATTTTGTTGTTGGAGTGATCTCCTTTTAAAGACAAACATCTTCTTCCTGAAGTTGGCAATTGCTTAGTGCTGGTTTAAGTCGTTTTAACTTTCTTCGATTTCTCTCAAATTATGATTGCTAACTAAATTTCTGGAGATAATGTATGCAATGGGAACTTCAATTTCATTTGTCCATGTTAAAGTTAAATTCATACTGGCACCTGTATCCAAAGTGGCTAGGATGGCTTGTACTCTCTCCCCCCTCTTCCGCGTCCCCAATCCTCTCCTTTGCTTCTTGATTCATGCATTTTTTATTGATTTATATTGTTAATGTCAAACCTCTTCCATGCAAAACCTACTTTTGTTGTGAAGTTCTCCGCTGTTATTTCATTTATTTTCTTCAAAACTACTTCTCATTCTCCTGTTTAACCTTATAGCTGTAATCATATGATTCCCGATTCCATGAATTTCTAGCTTTTGTTGTTTTTTACGGTTCCCCAATTAATTTGGGACTGAGGCTATGTTTTTTGTTTGTTTGTTGTTTTTTACGGGTCATCAATTTGCAGAATTATGTCGAATTTCGCACTGTAAGGTCACTGGATGAAGCACATGCTCTTGTGTGTGCTGTGCTGGACTCAAATTGAGGTTTTTTTAGATAAAAATATATTTTTTATGAATATTTTCTTTGCGAGCATGTTTTAGAGAATGAGGAAAATTCCAGTCTGAAGGCGTTTTGTGTTTATTTATTTTGGTTGTATGTTCCTATACGATTGAATTGTATTATCCACGCTGATGGATTGTACATTTCTCATTTCTTCTTTTTCTTCTTTTTCTTCTTTTTTTGTTAATGTAGCCTCCATATCCCTCTGACTGCAATGATCATTGGATTGCATTAAGAAGTTGGCTATCCATAACCAGAAATGGGCTCAATTGAGCTGGCAACCCATGGAGAACATTGCCCGGTGAAGGGGATTCTGAGGTTATTGATGCAGATGGTCGGGGGCTTTCTGATTCAGTTTCTCAAGCTTCTTGACGCGAGTCCCTCAGTAGGAACAATGACCATGAGAGTGCATGAATTACTTCTTGTTTTGGTGGCTCAACTCAGGAGTCTGAACTGTTCATGGGAAATCTCTGTTTGCGAGACACTGGCTGATTAATGCACCTTACATGAATGTTAGTTCTTAAATCTTGGAACACGTCATGGTTAGTCCAGGGATAGCGATGTACTTGTAAACATGTTTATATCCATCAGTCTCTCTTAGTAGATCCAAGGTTCTCTTTCTTTCTTCCTTTTGATGTTTTTATCTATTATCGAAGCACGTCCTATAGACTAAACATTTGTTTTCATGTTTATTATACTTTTGGCACTTCTTGATATATTAGTTTTGTAAGGTTGTAGTTAGTTTGTGGGTGGTGTTCCCGAACTAGGAGATTTTGCTATGGCGTTAACGAGTCTTAATGTTATATCCTGACAAAATTAAGCTCGCAACAATGAAGAGAGAATGGTACCTAAGATTCTATGTGATTTGTCTGGATGGATGGGCTTTTCTAGAGAAGTGAGCATGTGTTTGTAAAAGGTGAATGTGGATAAACATTACTTATTCATTATCTCTTAACAGTTCTGTAATTTATAAACCGATAAATTTCTTTGACTGTATGAAATCTTCACAGATCAAGAATGCAAGGCATTGGGAGGAAGATTTGGGATTGATAGGAAAGACACAACTGAGTTGCGGTCTATGCAAGGGCAGGTAAAACAACATGGTTTGCAAAATGATATGTGCTCACTTTTCTATGATTTATGATCACAATGTTCAGAAAAAAATATCAAATATCCTAACTTTTTTTTAAATAATTATACATTCTGACATGGTAAAGATTCCTGTGTTGCACAGCAACTCTGATCTTTGGAATGGCATCCTATCTACAAGGCCATTATGCTATCAAGCGAGTTTCTGTCTCATTGGTCTATTAATTTAATTTAATCTCTATTGATCTTCTCATAATGTGTGCTTTGTTATGGACACCAAATATCATGCCTGCATCAGAAATAATATTTCTCTTGTGCAGCTTCTTGTCTGGGATGCTTAAAGTTCACACACTAATTCACTAGCCTCATACCACGAAGGAAAATTACGACTCTTTTAGTCACACTCTTAAAGTCATCCTCGTATCGAAGTCCCTTGAATGAAGGCACCGAGATATGTGTGCGCACATCTCAAAATGATCGAATGTTAGGCAATACGTGCGATCTAACAGTGTTACAGCGGAATTGTTTTATTGTAATAAATGAATGAAAAGATCAAGCTCCCTTTGGGAGCTGTCCTGTATAAAAGTCGTTCTGAAATCAAATGCTTCAATTATTTTGGGTTGAAGATGGGTCAACAAGGACTAGCAGTAGTTGGTCCCAATGGGGCAAGAACAAAGGGGGGGTGAGGCACACACCTTAATTTTGATTTTTTATTTTTTCTTGGGGCCACTTGCTTCTCCTATTTATATTTTATATGTACCTTACCTAGATTTTTGTTTTCTTTTGCATGTTAAATGATTTCTCTGTAGCCATATTATATCTCACCAGATTTTGGGTAATAGTTAATGGCTGATCTTTATTTTTATTATTTTTGACAAAGCAGTACCCTAAAGTTGAGGTTGCATTTGATGCATGGATAGATTTCACACCCTGATATAATAAGTGAATTTATTTGTTGTTTCCCACCAAAGCCCTTCCATGCTCCACTGAGTTACTATGTAATCTTTTTTCAATCTAACAAGATCTTTACTTTTCTTCCTTTATAAATAGTTCCCATCTTTTTATGAATCTCATAATAAACAATCCTGTACTTCATCATTTCTTAAATAATTTTGTTGTCGCATCTTAAAAGTAGTGAGTTAGGGACTTTAGCTCCTGCTGGACCTTTTTAAATTCTCATTGGAAATAGTAAAGACAAAAAGTAAGCTTAAACCTTGTGATTTATCTATGATTACTCAATTTTGTACTTGTTTATGGTTGGATTATTGATCTACTTGTATGGTTGGATTATATAGTTACAAGGATTCCTGAGACTTGGGAAAAGACACTTCCAAGCTTCCTTTACCGAGCAAACCAAAGTTTCATCTACCATTAAAGCATGTGGCACAGTGGCAAAGAACATAACCTTTTAACTTTAAGACCAACTCCAACCGGCGTCAAAATGGTATTTGGTTGGTGAATAGTGTTGGAGCAACAGTTTTGGTGTGGCACTATTCATCAATGTTAATACTATTCACTTATTTTTTTATTTTTTTATTTTTTTTATTTTTTTATTTTTTTATTTTTTATTTTTATTTTTTATTTTATTTGATATATATTTTTGTTTATCTCATTTTAAATAAAATTGAATAAAATAATAATGAAAAGTATAATAATGTTAAAGATAGTGTTGATGGGTTGGAGACGTGAATAATGTTAATGTCACTGTTTACTTCAAAATAGAGGTAAATAGTGTTAGAGTAACTCTATTTTAGTGTTAGTGGATTGGAGATGCCCTAAGGTTGTTGGGTAAGTCCTCCTCCAATCTTTAAAGATTATATTATCAAGTTCTCGGTTTGACTCGTAAAAGTTTCATTATTGTCGTGTGAAGGCCTATTGTTACTATATTTTCATATTTTGTATGGTTGGTACTGCTTTTATTGCATCAACATAATATGGTTGTAATTCATTGTTGATAAATTATCGACAAGACCCTGTTCTTTTCCTCTTTGTACGTAAGGATACAAGAAATGTTGCCATTCAAAATTTAGAAACTAAATGACAATAACAAAGTTTGTATTTTGATCTGAAATTGGCTTTCCCACATGGCCCTGATTCATAGGTAGATTTCTTTATTTTACTTATCCTCTGTCATTCTAACAAGTCTGATAAGTTTTAAAAGTCTTTAGAAGTGAAGAATTAAATCTATTGTTCTTTTCTCTTTCTAGGCAATGCTGTCATGAGCCCACCACCCCCAATAAGAAAACTGCAATACCCCACCTTTTTTGTTCTTCTTCAGTGAAACACACAAGCACTACAAAGTCTTTAGACATAAAAATCCATGTGTTACAATAGGTCACAACATGCGGTTCAATGTTCTTTTCATATATTTGTTCTTCTTGTCATGTATATATTACTGATTATTGATAAAAACAATATGGTAACCATTGCACTTGTAAATTGAAATAGTCATTTTCAGCTTCCATAAAGTAGTGAAACTAGTCAAAGAATGGTGTTAGGGGACCACATCACATAGTACTAAAGTTGAGGGAAGCTTGTAAATCAGGACCGTTGATTCTTGATCTTGACCTACCTGTTTCCAGATCATGAGTTGATGCTAATGGACAATGTGCCATACTTTGTAGGCTATGAGCCTGACTCATTTATTTTGATTTATGGACTCCTATGTTGAAGATATTATATTTTACAAGACCAAGCCATCTAGGTCTGACCAGAGAGCTTCAAACCTTCTGAGATGAAGAGAAGTTAAGAGAGATGAAGCCAAAAATAAAAGATAAAGAAGTTTCAAGTAGGTAACATGGGTGGGATTCCAGAAAGACATCTCACTTATCAATGTGGTTTCTCTTTTGAAACAGCTATTTATTGGGTCCATTGTCTTAAAAGAGGGCATAGACACTGAGTCTTTCTGTCTTGATTCCCCAAAACAGTCTTTTTAGTTTTGATGGCTTTCCATTACTGCCCTATTATTACTGTTGTACATCACCAACTTTTTTTTTGGCAAATAGCTAAATAATATCATTTGGTCCCGAACTTTCACGTTTTTGTTGATTTCGTCCTCAAACTTTTATCAGTCCCCTTTTGGTTCCTGAACTTTCATTTACCTCTATTTTTGATTCTTTTGTTAAGTTTAGATAGTAACGGATACTAACAAAACGGTTCACAATCAATTTTTTGAGTTGATGAATTAGTTGTGAACCGCTCGTGAATTGCTAGTGAATCACTTTGTTAACGACAGTTGTTCTTCAAATTTAAGAAAATGATCAAAAGTAGAGATAAATGAAAGTTCGGGGAACCAAAAGTGAAATGTTGAAAGTTTGAGGATCAAATCAACAAAAAGCTTCAAAATTTAGGAACCAAATGATACTTTATTCCCTTTTTTTTTTTTTTTGATGTTCATTTGCTGAGTTATGTACTTTCTTTATGAAATATCTCAATATTAGTTGGATTATGTTCTTAAATCAATGCTTAGGAGTTAGAGTTATTGGCGGAGTTAAAAAATTATTGTAAGGCTTTGTTTGGTATGAGGTGGAGATACCTCCAAGGAGATAACTTACAGGGAGTTGAGAACTAATCTTGTTCGGTTGCCCAACTTGCCTGCAAGTTATCTCCCAACTTACACCTTAGTTTATTACTCATCTCTCTCTTGTTTAAAGACTATTTTTGTCAATTCATATTTTTTATTTTTAAAAACTTGAAACTTATCAAACATGAAAAAATAAACCTGTAAGTTATCAAAAATAAATCAAACGAGGCCTAAGTCGGTGAAGGAAATGACTATAAAGGGTGTGTTGGCTATCATAAGGCAAAAGGGAGGTGGAAGTAGACGAGTTACAACAATTATACATGGTTTACTGCATGGAGTGTGAAAGAAGAGCCGGGATTAGTTTCACTCTAGTAAATGCTTCATAGAGGAGAGCTAATTATTTTTAATATAAAAATAGTGTAATAAATAAAAAGAAAATGCTCTAGTGCCTAGCATGCATCCATTTTTTTCACATTGTGATGCGCCGCACATATCTTGATGTGTATCGCACGGACATTGATAAGTATGTGTTCGTGTCGGGTCACCATAAAAAGATTTTAAAAAAAAATGTTGAATAACCATTTATTTTTGCTCATCAATCAAATGCTTTTAAATGTTGATATATTAATTGGCAAAACATCTCGTAAGGTTTAGGGAGGTCTTGCATTTTAAACTAATTTTTTTTTTAATTTTTAATTTTTTTATTAATCATTCATGACTCAATCAAGATCAAGACCAAACATAGAATGAATTACATTGATTCTAAACTAAATATTGTTGATATATCAATTAGTATATTGTTAAAGGACATCCTGGTCATTTAGCAAATCCAAATCCTCACAGCGCTATTTTACGAAAAAGGAAAACAGTAAACCGAAACAAAAGGCAAAGTTCAACGTGGCGTCGCCGTCATTCAACCGAAAAGCAGGGCCATTTCCGGTATTACACACCTCTACACCTCTCTTTCTCTCTGAGTGGGAGAGTGTCACTGATGAGAGCTTCAAATCTGTACTGTAACTGCTCTGGAGCCAAAACCAAACTCCATTAATGCTGAAAGAAAGAAGCCCACGTGGTCTCACTAAATGCCCAACAAATCCTCTCCCTTTTCTTCTCCATCAAACATCTCTAATTCAACCCAAAGTGCTTCATTTGTTCGCACAAGATTTGTTCTTTTTGTTCCCTATTTTTTTTCTTCCCATTCGTGCTTTTGAGTGACACAACACTTCCCGTGAATCTCGCTCTCTTGAGGTCCCAACCTATACTTTTCTTGGATTTCAGCTCTAATTGCTTCATGGGTATGTCTTGAATCATCAAAAAAAAAACCCCATTTTTAATGCATTGTTGTTGTGTGTCTTGATTTCCTTTGTGGGTGTTTCTCTAAATTCATGAAAGCCCAGTTTTTGTTGGTGAAAACTACTATATGGGTCTTCAAGCGTAGTTCATTTGGTACATGTTCTGTTTGATTCTACTTTTCTGGAAAGTTTTAGTTTTGATTCATTTTCTTAGCTATGGAGTGTGCTATCAGGGTTTTGGTTGTATGGTTTTTGTGGGTGTGTTTCATATCTGGTTCACATCAATTGCAAACCTCAGAAACTCAAGTGCTTCAGCAGCTAAGGAAGCATTTGGAGTACCCAGAACCATTGGAGGTTTGGAACAATAATAGGGATCTTTGTTACTCCCCTGCTTCTTCACAATTAAGCATTGCTTGCGACGAGAACTCGGTCGTCGAGCTCAAAATAATGGGTGATAAGCCCAGTAAAGATAGTAAGTTTAATGGGTTTTCAATTCCCAACCAGACTCTATCAGATGGGTTCTTAGTTGATTCCTTTGTTACGACGCTGGCGAGATTGAGCGACTTGCGAGTTCTCAGCTTGGTGGCATTGGGGATTTGGGGTCCATTGCCTGATAAGATACACAGGTTGTATTCACTTGAATTTCTTGATTTGAGTTCAAATTTTTTGTATGGTTCAATTCCTCCCAAGATATCTGCTATGGTGAAGCTTCAGATTTTTACACTAGATGGCAATTACTTTAATGATACTGTTCCTGATTGGCTTGATTCGTTAACGAATTTGACTAGTTTGAGCCTGAAAAACAACCGGCTCAAGGGCCCTATCCCACCGTCATTGTGCCGGATTAAGACCCTTACTGATCTTGCTTTATCTCAGAATGATATTTCTGGGAAATTGCCTGATCTGGGCGGCTTAACTAGTCTACATTTATTGGATTTGAGGGACAATCAGATAGATTCTGAATTAGTTGAAATGCCGAAAACCTTAGTCACCGCTCTTCTCAGTAATAATTCGTTCTCCGGTGAGATTCCAGAACAATTTGGTGAACTGAGGATGCTTCAACACTTGGATCTTTCATCCAATTCTCTCAGTGGAACGCCTCCGGTGAATCTGTTCGGTCTTCCTAATATCAGCTACCTTAACTTGGCTTCCAATATGCTAACTGGATCACTTCCCAATCGTCTAAGTTGCAGTAGTGCACTTGGATTTGTGGAAATCTCGAATAATAGACTGACAGGAGGTCTTCCTCCTTGTTTGAGCTCTACTTCGAATAAAAGAGTTGTTAAGTTTGGTGGCAATTGCTTGTCCATTGATCCAAAGACTCAGCATCAAGCATCGCATTGCAAGGAAACGCACACGAAGAAGGATTCTGCATCTAAGGGAATAAGCGTAGGAATATTGGTGGCAGTCATTGCAGGCATTGTTATTGTCCTGGCATTTTTGGCTTTTGGTTTTCTTATTTTATGCAGAAAATTATGTCCAAGAGGAACATCTGACCAGCATCTATTGACGAAAGCAGTTCAAGATAACTCTGTAACAGGATTCTCGTCAGATGTTCTTGCGAATGCAAGTAAGGTTTCACTTGGGATTCATCTCAGTTTGTTGTCTATCCACGATTCAACTGTACCTACGAGAGGTTTACTTCCTCTTTGCGGTTTGTTGTCGAATCATGACTCTGACAATCATTTCTTTTTCGCAGGGTTTATATCTCAAGCAGCAAAGCTGGTGACTACGCAAGATCTCCCAACATATCGCTTGTTTTCAATTGAAGAGTTAAAGGAAGCCACAAACAACTTCGATCAGTCAAGTTTTCTGGGCCATGGTTCAATTGGCAAGGTACCTCCCCATGATTTATATATATATATATCTGTAATATCACAATTTCTCTCGTTGTTGGTTAAAATCATAGGCAACCTCATTTTTTTCTTCTTGGAAAAATATGTGGAACTTGTGGATAATCAATTAGAGCGTATAACTCTTGTCTGGCACCCCCAGCGTACGTCACAATTAAGGGTGAAAGTTCAACCGGCTGATTCCTATGAATTGGCATGCTTCACTTATGCTTATATGCCTGGTTGAGCTGTGTTTTGTGCTCATAAATATAAGAAGCTGCTACTTGTAAGGAAGCAAACAGAAATACAGCAGTAAAAGAATTTGTTATGAATCTAGGGCGAGAGGGCTCTATTTTGAAAATGTGATTCTAATGATTGATCATGAGTTCTTGAGTTAAATGCATAAATGCTACCCAAGCTGTACACTATGAATGATATAGAGAACATCTTGTTTCTTGATTTCATCACTTATGTTTTTTTTTTTTTTTTTTTTTTTTTTTCAAGTGAACCTGACACTGCCAAATTGCTTATCCTTCTGTTTTTTCAGGTCTACAAGGGAAGAATGGAGAATGGGACTTATGTTGCCATAAGGTGTTTAGCATTGTTTAAAAGATATTCAATCCGAAACCTGAAACTTCGTCTAGATTTACTTTCTAAGATTCGGCACCCAAATTTAGTATGTCTTTTGGGTCATTGCATTGATGGTGGCGAACGAGATGATTCTAGTGTTAACAGAGTTTTTCTTGTCTATGAATACGTGTCCAATGGGAATCTCCATCTTCATCTCTCAGGTTAGCTTCGTCATGGGTGTGGTATTTTTTTTTATGCTTCCAGCAATCTATTAAAGTTGGGGGATTGTGATATTGTTTGTCACGTCTTCCCATGCTCCTCTTATTATTATTATTTTTTTTTTTTCTGCTAGAGTTTGTTTAACATAACTGCTCTGGTTGGCAGAGGATAGTCCGGAGAAGGTGCTTAAATGGTCAGAAAGATTGGCTGTTTTAATTTCTGTTGCCAAGGCCGTGCACTATCTGCATACTGGAATGGTTCCTGGTTTCTTCAACAACCAATTGAAAACAAACAATATTTTGCTCGATGAGAATCGAGTTGCAAAGCTCAGTGACTATGGGCTGACTATTATAACTAAAGAGATAGACAAACAAGGGGTAAGATTTCTTTATGTTTGAGTTAACTAGTGAAGTTTCTTGGTTCCAGTTTCTTACTATGTTGTCTCTTTCATCCGCAGGCAAAAGAAGAAGGGGCCAAATCATTGTAAGTATACTTGTTCGGCTAAGGTAGTTCTTGGTTGGCAGACAATAAACTGCTCCGGAATGTTTTTGTTTGTTTTAATGTAAATCGTGAGGTGATTGATTTAATGAGATTAATCAAGAGTAGAATTACATGCACGAACCAACTTTTCACATTTTAGATGATGCTAATTTGAAAAATAAATGCATCAATGGAAATGCTTGAAATATACATTATATGACCTGGTCGAAAAGCTTAGAAGTCACGATGGGAGTAGCCCAACCAAGATATAGTATTCTTTTGAAGAGTACCGACACGGTATTCTTCTTTGCTGTGAGATGGATTTGACGAAAGGATCGCATGCTTCTGGTCTGTCATACTTGTTGAGCCGTATTTTCCCTTGTCCAATAAAACCAATATGATTCATTTCTTGACGGGATTTTGTATTCCTAGTTTCTGCAAATAATTGCAAGTCATTAAAGTGTGGTTGATCAAATTACAAGTCTAATCACGGTCTTTTTTTTTTTTTTTTTGTTGCAGGCAACTGGCAAAATTGGGGGATGATGTTTACAACTTTGGTCTCATAATATTTGAAATGCTTGTCGGACCATCAGTAACTCAAAAAGGCGAAGCATACGTGCTCAATGAAATGGTAAACCAAACTTTCTATCTTAGATTCTGTCAACATGACCATAGTGGAGGTCGTGACATTCTGGCATTTAAAGGTTCTTAGGACTTAGGAGACTAGTATTCACTGCTGATCGTTGTAGCTCAACTCTAGATGTCTGAATCCTACAATTACTGATAAATAGAGAAGGATAGAACGATAACACAAGTGAAAAGATCGATGCATTTTTTAAGGCTTAGCTTGTAATCTGGATCCGAATATACTTAAAATTCAGGATGAGGTCCTGACTCCTGATATCCAAATATTTATTCATATCTTCATCGGAAATTGTATGTATAACTTGTTTTGAATCACGCCGTCAATATATGAAGTCCTAGATTCAGTTGGAGTTTTCATGAGTTCCTTTTTTTTTTTTTTTTTTCATTTTGTAGGTTTCCTTCAGCAGTCAGGATGGTAGAAGAAGAGTTGTGGATCCTATTGTGCTAAATACTTGCTCTCAAGAATCTCTGTCAACTGTCACCTCCATAACAAACAAGTGCATTTCTCCAGAATGTGTATCTCGTCCCTCTTTCGAAGACGTACTTTGGAACTTACAGTATGCAGCTCAAATTCAGGCCAACTGCGACGGTGACCAAAGATCAGATACTGCATAACAGCCTAAATTGGACTTGCTAGAGTCACATATGAGCACATTCATTGCCTCTCTCTTTCAGAACCCCTAAACTACTCTACACATTGTGCTAAAACTCAACAAGGGTCAACTTGTTTGGGGACACAGTTGTGGCTGCATTTGGTACTGCTTGTAGTGCAGTGTCTTGTAAGTCTTTTGAAGCAATTGTAACATAATGTTCATACTCAAATTACAAGATGCTGTAGCATCAGTGCATGCCAGTTTCAATGAGTTGAGTTCCATACATGTATTACAGTTTGAAGCCATTGGTTCAATTCCAAAAGCTTTTATTCATTACTGCAACTTTTTTTTTATAGCGACAAGTGTCCGAATTTTTTTCAGCCTCTCCTTACTTTGACTTAACTAATTCTATAGGAGTTAGTTGAACGCCTCAGCCCCATAACCCGAGAGTCAAGAATTGAATCCATGAACTCTACCTTAATAGGAGTAAAAGTGTTATTTTCTTTACCGCTACAACATTACTACAACTTCAAATGCTAGAACTAATCTAATTTTTATCTTAAAACTGAAGCGATTTTCTTATATATTTTCGATGAACTATTGGAGGCGCAATATAATTTGTTTTGGAATTGGATATGGGAGTAGTATCTTTTGTTAGTCTTTCCATCAGTTAAAGATTCAATCAAAATTGTTCGTTACATAGATCAAACTCTTTCATTGTGCTTAATTTAGTATATAGGAAAGGAAATGCATATATGTATTTATGAGATTAAATATATTTTTAAGGAAAATATTTTTGTAACCCATAAAACGACACGCGGTGTCTGTGCGTTATGTGATGCGTCTCGAGATGCGTGCACATAAACGAAGAAAATCTAATTCTAAGATGACTTTGATTTCTCTGTCCAACGGTTCTAATGAAATCCACGTAGATTACTTTTTTGACACACCAGTGAAGGCTCACAAACGAAATAAATGGTAGAGGTGCACTTGTAATTCTCGCAATCTCGAGGGACATAAACGTCAATGAAAAACATCAAGAGAAGACGAAGAACATTTGGGACTGTTCAGTGCGCGTGCCCTCTCTCGTCTTCGGATCGAATCGATCGTTCTCTGCAATTCCTCCATTGCAGATCCTTCAACAGCTCGATTTCACAACACAATGGTACGCTCTCTCTCTCTCTCTGTCCTCTACTTTCCAATTGATTTAGGGTTTCTGGTTCCTAATGTTCGATCGGAAACCGTTCTTGCGAGATGAGATTAGGTTTAGCGGTCTCGCAATTTCGCTTCGTTGCGTCATGAACTCGGCATGAGCTCCGATTTACATAGAATTGCTTTGTGGCCTGATTCACAAATCTCGCCCCTTTTGATCATCACCAGCTCTGATGGTTATGCATTTTCGGTAGAAATGTAGTTAGGGCATATAATTTCTCCTTAAAGTTTGGTTTTTGATGGTCGATCGCGGTTTATTTCTGCGATTCTTGTGATAATAGTTTTGCTTGCAAATGAAAAGTAGTGGAGATTCTTAGGCGCGCTTAGTTGCTCGTGATGGCCATTGTTCTTCGGAGCAACTGCGTTACTTCTTCCGGTGCTTGCGACGCTATTGTTGCGATTGGTTGCTTTGCTTCACTTTAAATTGAATTCCTTTAGTTGTTTGTGGAAAATGAACGTAGCATAAATGAGGATGCTTAGTGGATGTGAGGTAAAACTCGTAAAGATAGAATAAGAAATATATAAATTCAAAGTCAAGCAGGAGTAGTACCAATTGACACAAAGATTAGGGAAGGGCGGTTGCGGTGGTTTGGTCATTTGCAAAGACGTCCTATAAATGCCCCCCACTAAAAATTTGACTCAATAGAAATTGAAGAAATTCGACGAGGTAGGGGTAGACCAAATTTAACTTGGGACCAAGGATTTCAAGGCGTTAAGGCGATCTCGAGGCGGTTTCCCTGACCTAGGCGCGGCGGTGCCTAGACGGCGCCTAGGCGATGCCTAAGCGAACAAATTAATATTTATTTAAAGGTCCTCGGATAAATATTTATTTATTTATAGATCCTTAAATAACACTAATTATCTATTAGTCAATGTGATTATTATTTAATATATACTTCAAAAATACTAATAAGTCTTTAGGTCCTTATGTAACATGAATTGTGTCAAGATTTTGTTATTTGATAGGTATTTTATTATCAAACTTAATTGTAAAAAGCCCCTTCAAATTTCTAAAAATTACTAAGAAGGACACCGCCCGCCTAAGGCACCGCCTAGGCGATTTTGTCCCAAAACGCCTAAGCGATCGCCTTGCAATCACTGCGCGAGACGCATTAATTAGGAGAGATTTGAATGGTTTGAAAAGCTCACCATCAATTGCACTTAATCGAGCACAATAGAAGAGTTTGATCCATGTAGCCAATCCAAGTTAATTTGGGATTGAGGCTATGTTGTTGTTGTTGTTGTTTGTGGAAAATGATTGTTAATTGTCAGCTGAAGCAGAAATTGCAATTTCTGTTGCCTAAGTTTGATTTCAGTTTTCTAAGGACTTAGAATCAGTTTTTTTACTTTCTTGTGCAAAATCTTGCAATTATTTTTGTGTATTTCGTGCTTCCTTTGTTTCTTGTGCAGTTCCATCCCTATCTCTCTGAGGATTAATATTGCATTTTGAACCAGTAAGCTAAGTAGTAAAAAGGAACATGCTCTTATTGTGAGGAGATCTTAAAAAGCTGATGCTTTTAAGCGTTGGATCACAATTGTGAACGATCGACTATGTGTGAATAGAGCATGCTAAATAGATGGTAGTGAACCTGGTCACCAATTTGAGGGTCAGTTACTGGTATGCTAATGCTACTAATAGTTATTTTAAAGATACGCAGCTAAATATTTTGGAATATCATGTCTCCAAATTGTTAGAACAAAGAACACGCAATAAAGTATTTATCCAGTGAGTCCTGAGTGAGCCTCTTGGTCGTGCACCAAGGTCACCTTGGTAGAGCACTAAAGTCACACTAGTATATGATATTGTGTTTGAGATTCTGAGTTGTTGAATTTATAGCCATTCTTTTGTTTAACTTAAATATCCAGATAATTCTAGTGCTCTATTTCCCACATATAGTGGTATCTATCATTGTTTTGAAAGTCAACATTATCTGTCTTTTATTGGTTGCTTATAGTTACTGACATTTTGCTATTGTGCTTTTAGTCTAAATGTTATGTACTTTTTTCATGGGACATTGCATTTTTAACGCGAGCCTTCTAAAATTAAATCGTCTGATATTCTTGTGAAGCTTGTTTATAGTCGAGCTTGAACTAACTTACTCTCTATTCTTAAAATGCTGGAAAAATAGGTTGTCTTTTCTGCTAGCAATTTTGAGCATAATGCCATTTTTTATATAAGAAACTAACTTATTACTCCTCATACTTGCACAACTACAAGAGGAGAGTCGAACCGTCATCCTCATTCATAGGTGACCACTTACCAAACAATTAAGCTACCACCACTTGGTTGGTAGGGTAATGTCATTTTGAACGGCATTATTTTGTACAGCCATTATCAAAACTGTAGTGGAAGGCTCTTGGGCATGCAACTGCAATTGACATTGTTTGGTTTGCAACTTCTTAGCTTACGGTTGCTACTGTGGAAAACTTTGAGCAATTGACGTGTTCAGTCATTTTTCTGATCCAAAAACGTGTTCTGTCATTTGGAACTCATTACCAGCATGCAGTTACTTTGTACTTAAGTGTTAAATTTGCTTGCAGGGACCTGGAAAGAACATTCTTTCTCTGTCAAGAATTGCTCAACTTCGTCGTTGTAGCCAGAGGTGGAACTCACTCAGCAGATCATCATACAGCACTCAAGCTGCAAGCAACCAGGGTGCTGCTCCACAACCACCGCCGCCACCTCCACCTCCTGAGAAAACTCATTTTGGTGGTCTAAAAGATGAAGATCGCATCTTCACCAACCTGTATGGATTGCATGACCCTTTCCTTAAAGGTGCCATGAAGCGAGGTGACTGGTATAGAACCAAAGATTTGGTACTTAAGGGTGCTGACTGGATTGTCAATGAAATGAAGAAGTCTGGCCTCCGTGGTCGTGGTGGTGCTGGTTTTCCTTCTGGTCTCAAGTGGTCCTTCATGCCTAAGGTATCTGATGGTCGTCCTTCCTATCTTGTTGTCAATGCTGATGAGAGTGAGCCAGGTACTTGTAAGGACAGGGAAATCATGAGGCATGATCCACACAAGTTGCTAGAGGGATGCTTGATTGCAGGAGTCGGAATGAGGGCCACTGCTGCTTATATTTACATAAGGGGAGAGTATGTAAATGAGCGTTTGAACCTTGAAAAAGCTAGGAAAGAAGCTTATGAGGCTGGACTTCTGGGGAAGAATGCATGTGGCTCAGGTTATGATTTCGATGTTCATATTCACTTTGGTGCTGGTGCTTACATTTGTGGTGAAGAAACAGCACTGCTGGAAAGCCTTGAAGGGAAGCAAGGGAAACCCAGGTTGAAGCCACCTTTCCCTGCTAATGCAGGATTGTACGGCTGCCCAACAACTGTTACCAATGTTGAAACTGTTGCTGTTTCCCCCACCATTTTAAGGAGAGGGCCCGAGTGGTTTGCTAGTTTTGGTAGGAAGAACAATTCTGGGACAAAACTATTCTGCATCTCTGGTCATGTGAACAAGCCATGTACAGTTGAGGAGGAGATGAGCATTCCATTGAAAGAGCTGTTAGAGAGGCATTGTGGAGGTGTCAGAGGAGGATGGGATAATTTGCTTGCAGTTATACCTGGGGGCTCATCTGTCCCATTGCTTCCCAAGCATATATGTGATGATGTATTGATGGATTATGATGCGCTCAAGGCTGTTACATCTGGACTGGGGACAGCTGCAGTGATAGTAATGGACAAGTCAACTGATGTGGTAGATGCAATTGCAAGGCTTTCTTACTTCTACAAGCATGAGAGTTGTGGACAATGCACACCTTGCAGGGAGGGTACAGGTTGGCTATGGATGATAATGGAAAGGTTGAAGGTCGGAAATGCCAAGTTGGAGGAGATTGACATGCTTCAAGAGGTTACAAAGCAGATTGAAGGGCACACAATTTGTGCGTTGGGTGATGCTGCTGCGTGGCCAGTGCAGGGTCTAATCAGGCATTTCAGACCTGAGCTCGAGAGAAGGATCAAAGAACGAGCAGAGAGGGAGTTGCTGGAGGCTGCTGCTTGAGTTCCAAACAAGGTTCCCTCTCTCTTTCGACACCTTATTTTTCAATTCTATTTTCCATTTTCTACACCGTCATTGTGTTTTGCAATATTTTACCAGGCACATAAGTTGGATCTCCATTTAGAAACTTTTCTAATTTTTGTCCTTGCATAGAAGATTATTCCATGCATTAAACAACTCTTTTTGGTGAAAAGAACCATTTAAACTCAATATCAAATATCGTGAAAACGACTGTGACTATCCTATAGTGGCAAGTTGTTAATATCTGTTTTCAATTGATGATGCGACCTTTATAGAATCTCCTTTTTGATTTTTCCTTCTAAGCAAATGTTGAATTTATATTTGTCAAATTTGGGCGCAACTTGTAATTCGTCCTTTTTATTTATTTTATTCTGGTTAAATGTGTCGGTGTCCATTAGTAATTTGTGACAAATGATTCTACCTCAATGTAACATATGGGGTTTGTATGTCTCATCCTACCGCCATTTATTTGCTTCTTTCCTTCCCAATTGTGTGGCGCGGTGTTCTGCATATACGTTTGTATACGTAGGAACCGAATCTAGTCACATTAGAATAATTGACACTGCTCGTAACCTTACATCTTTTATGCGCAGGAGAGATACCGATACCTTGAACATTGTGGAATAAAGATGCTAAATGTTTGGTAGAGAGGGCGTCTCGAGGACCCATCAGTGGGTACAAAACTGTATTTTTTGTGTTATGGTGATTTGCTTTTCCTCTTGGAACCAAGCAGAGACTCGTATCTATCCATGACATTATTCAACAGATGAAATTTTTCTTTTTGTGTTCTGTATGAGTTATCATGAAATGAACCTTTTAGAGCTTATAGATTCCAGGAATCTGGATTCAAGGGTGTCTTATCTTTCCGCATTTAACATCAGTCGTTATAAAACTCAGTTGTTCTTATGAAAGCACTCATCATCGATGTGTGTGTTTGATAATGTTAGTGGGTGATGTGCTTTGTGTTTTCAGGTTCGTTTGACACTCAGTTTGATAGATCAAAAAGTGGAAGTCTTTCTTAAATAAAAATCAATAGTTCCCCCATTGAACCGAATTTTAGGATTCTAGTACATGAATTCTATATAAATTTGGTAGTTTTAACTAACTACTTGTGTGAGCTTCATGTGATGGATCTTTGTGGAGCCTCAAAAGTGGATTTGCTATGTTTTGTGAAGATAGGGGATGCTACCAACTGTTGGTTTGGTCGACACGATTGGAAGCGGGTTATTGTTCTTTAACTAGCGACTCAGTTTAAGTCTTAAGAATGAAGATACTAATGTTATGAGCTCTCTCACTTATACGATGCGCGATTTAAGGCGAATTCGGATTATTCGGAGTAGTCGGATAATTTGAATATCAAGTGATTTAGATTTAAATAAAAAAAAAAAAAAAAGTGAGGCCATCTCCACACCAATCGCATCAAAGGGAAAGGGACAACTCCACCAGATAAGCAACAACGATGTTCCAGCATCTACTTTCTATGATTTTTGTAGTCAGACGTGGACATCTCAACACCATTTCTCGGGCAATTTGATGAATATAAACAACCATATGCAGTATTAAATTTGGAGTAAGAAAATAGAGGTTGGTCTAGGGAAAACTTGATTAAACTTTGAGTTTGAGTACTCAGAAATCAAAATTCTCGTTGCTGGTGTCTATTGATTTGTGCATCGACGTTTATGGCCATACAAATCGATGTTTATTTAAAGAACACCAACACTTGAGTGTCCCTTTCAGGCTAAAGTGAATCAGCAACAACTTAACAGAATAATAATCTAAGAGTGATTTACCGTGGTATGGATTACGAACTTATGATACTCATAGAGTGCCGCTAAGGGCACCCCACTATTTAATGAGTGCACCCAGTTAATATGGGCACAAACCTGTTTTACACAGGGCACCCAAAAATTAGCCCCGAACTACGAAAATACCCCCTCGTGGAAATCCATCTCGCACCCCACCCCTCTTGTGCAAACCTCGAGCACCCCACCACCTCCACCACCACCTTCACCGAACTCCTTGTGGAAGAATCCATTTGTTTTGAACCGACCGGTGAGAGGAATCCCGAAATCGTGTTTTCCGTCCTCGTCGTGTGTTTCTCCTTCGTTGTACGAGTTTTTTGCGGTTGTAGGGTCGGGGTGTGAGCCGATTTCGTCTCCAAATTAGGGCTCGATTGAAGATCGTCGAACACACGAGATTTTGCGCGAAATCGATCGTTTGAAGTTACGTTTATAGTATAATTAAGTTACATTTGGTAGAGTAGTTGTAATGTGTGTGTGGCGGTTTGTAGAATGGTAAAAAAATTGAGAAATCGCGGTTCTCGCCACACAGCCGAGGCGTGTTACTGCTTGTCTCGGCCAAGCATGGCGAGACGAAAGCTAAATTTTGGGAACTGCGAGTCTCGGCCACGAAGGCGGAAGAGTTCACGGTGTCTGTTACGCATGACCGAAAATACTTCGATTATCTCGCCGAGACATGACGAGAGCTACAATTAGTGATAGGTAATGTGGCGTCGGTGGTGTACAACCGAGAATTTTCTCCTACTCTCGGTTGTACACCGGCGAGAGGGTTAGAGTAGGCTCGGTCCTCATGACCAGAGACATTTCAATATATCTCGGTCTGCGAGGCCGAAACAATCGCGCACATCGACGAAACTTCGGATAACCTCATAAAAAACACAATAAATTCGCAAAATTACCTCAAGTTCAACCTCCTCTTTGCAGTGCGAGACAATCCTCCATTATATAGTGGAAACAAGTTCGGATTTGAGGAAATTACCAAACCCTACGTTGACAAACAAATCATCATTTTCACAGTTTTACCCAACTAAACAGTTCTAAGAAACCATCATATGGTTGTCAAACATTGTTACATCGCTGTCGGATGATGTCAATCCGCAAGAATCGATAAACGCTCGCCAAACGCAATGTGGCTTTGTGGTTCAACCTTGTGGTGGGGTGCCTTTTTTTCTTTGTCAAAATGATTTGTAGGGTTTGAATCACTATATATACAAGGGCAAAATGGTCTTTTCCAGTTTTGCTGGAATTTTTACAAATACTTTGGGTGCCCTCATTAAACGGTGGGGTGCCCTTAGCGGCCCTCAACTCATATAAAAAAAAAGAAATATTTTTGTCTTTGGAAGTTTGTGACGTGAATCACGAGGAGTATCGACAGTGGAGAGTGGCGCACAAGACATTTTGTGCTGTCATGACTGACAGGATTGGCGCCACTCTTGACTGTAGTTGTCGGTAAATAAATTACTCGCATACCTCCAAACCACCGCCAAAAAAAATAAAAAAATCTCTCCCTGTTTACGCAATAATAATTAATCCGAATCTACCGTTCGATTATAATAATTAACCATTTTAAGCCAAAACCCGGTTGTCTCCTACTTTCCTATTTTTTATTCATTTCAGACTTTTCAGACACTCTCTCAGCTCTCGTCGCAGCTTCAGCTGATCCAGTAATGGCGAATCTCACTCTCTGAGCTCCGCCTCAGCTTCCTCTCTAACATCACCGCTCCGATCTCACTTCCGACACTCTTCTCAGGTGAATGCGCTGTTTTTTCTCAAATTTTCGCTCTTTTTTAGGGGTTTTTTGGTGTCGGTTTGGTTTGACGAGTGGATTTGGTCCTCTCGTTGTTGTAAATTCAATGCCGTTTCGATTCTTGTTGCTTTGATTTGGTTTTCGAAAGCTCGGATCTCTTAATGTCATTGTTGTTGATGATGAGATCCGAATATGGTTTCGTAAGGTTTCTGTTGCGAGTGTGGTACATTATTCGAGAATCTTCTTTGGAACAGATTGAATGCAAGATTTGTGATGTGGTTTGTGTTTCTGAGCTTCATTTCGGTTGTTTATGTGGTGTAGAGGACTCTAATAAGCATTGAATGCATTGTCGTATAATCCTCAAAATCTAGTTCTTCACGCTTGTTATTGCGAAAACTCTCGCATTGGCCAAGGTATAGGTTTAAACTAGTTGATTTGATCTTGAGTGGGGAGGCGTGATGAGACGACGTGTTTTTCCCCTGCTACACTGATAGAAGTTTTTCTCGGCTTTATTTAGGGAAACGCAATTCACATTGTTTATTTTTGTCTATTAATTAATGAAGTTTGGTTCCTATTAAAAAAAAAAAAAAAAAAACTCTATTGTGTTGTTTTTGATTCTCAATTTTTCATCTTTGCAGTTGTTTCTGCTTTGAAGTCAGATGCAATAATTGGTTGTGTGATATTCACCTAATGTGTACTACTCAACTGAATGCACTTGTTTTGCAGTGCCTTCACTCGAAAGCGAACTATGCCGATATGAAACATTAACAAATTTCTGATATAAGTCTTGTGCATTTTGCTTATAAGGGAATCCTTGAAAGGGAGTTTTTTGAAGACTAGTTTTTGCTTGGTGCAAATACAGGACTTCCCCAGCCATGGTTCTAGGCCTGAAGTCGAAGATAAGAAAAAGCCCGACGGTTCATGTTGATTACCTGGTTCATGTTCAGGAGATTAAACCGTGGCCGCCATCTCAGTCTTTGAGATCGCTTCGGTCTGTAGTGCTGCAATGGGAAAATGGCGAAAAGAATTCAGGGTCTACCAGTTCTGTTGTCCCCTCTCTTGGTTCTGGTGGTGGTGATGGGAGAATTGAGTTTAGTGAATCTTTCAGACTTTCCGTGACGCTGTCACGGGAGTTTCATCTGAGAAGTGGTGATGGTGAGACATTTCAGAAGAATTACCTCGAGTTCAATTTGTATGAACCTCGGAGGGACAAGGCTGTGAGAGGTCAGCATTTGGGAAGTGCCATGGTAGACCTGGCGGAGTGTGGTATTCTTAAAGAAACTGTGATCATTAGTGCCCAAATGAATTGCAAGAGAAGTTTTAGGAACACTGCACCGCCTGTTTTGGTCATTAAAATCCAGCCATTTGACAAGCATAGCTCCAGCTCCATAGCAAAGGTGCCACAATCAAATGAACTATCTTCAGGAAAGGATAGTAAGGATTCAGTTTCTGCCTTGATGAATGAAGAATATGACGAGGAGTCTGAGATTGCCTCTTTTACTGATGATGATGTTTCATCACATTCTTCTGTTACCACCTCTTCTGCTTTTGAGACCAGTGGGGTTTTATCAACTAAAGGCGAAGAGGTAACTTTCTGCTTATTTGTTGATATTCCTTTAACGTCATTTTGTTTATTTTCCTTCTCATGCTTTCCATGTTTGGTCGCTGAAAGACATGATGCCGCTGGTATATTTCTTGCCTTACTCATTACAAAGTTGATTTTTTGAGTAGTCTATCGAGGAATGTGTAGTTATCTATTGCTCGGCCTTGTCGGGATTTGCTACTGACCGTTCATCTCTTCTGCGTGTATCACATCATTTTATTTATATAATGCTAAGAGAGAAATATGTCAGAATAAAGATTGAGTTCTTTGTGATAGGTGATTTTCAGTTCTCGGCTAGCTTAGAACGTTGCTTTATTTTTTAGCGCAATGATTAATTTGTATGATTCCAAACTGTATGTGAATTCCGCTTTTCGTCATTTCAATGAGACCCTTTTTTTAGAATGATTATAGACATTAAATTGTCACATTAACAGATGTTGTGATGCACTTTTTAGTGGCTAGATGACCAGTTCCTTGCAATTGCAGAATGCTCTAGAACAAGTGGAGGACAGCACAGAAAAGGGTGATGATCAATTGGAATTGCCTGTAGAACCAACAGCTCTGAAATTAGAGGTAAACCAGAGATCTGAAACCGAAAAACATCTCAATAGAGGTTCATCAGCAGCAGCAGCAGCTGAGTTATCTTCTGGTGGGGAGAGCCCAGAAAATAAACAGGCTTTTTTGCATGGCATTGCTCAGACCAGTGTAATGGCACCGAGTGGAATAATAGATGCAGATCACGGCCAGTATAATTCTTCATCTATGATGCATGAATTCAAGGAGATAGAGATTAAACATAACAAAAGCATCAATTCTCCTAATTTAAAAGATTTGAGACAAGAAGAGCTTAGTGAAGAAGTGACCCGTGGCAACGGGATAAATGTTTTAAATGTTCAAGATTCTGAGTATGAGCTGAAAATAAATAGAAATAACATAGAAGCTAAAGTTGAATGCTCAGATGATCCTGGTTTGAATGATGAGGATTCTCAGTTAGAATCTGAGGATCACAGGAAAATGTCAGGACAGACTAATAACAATTCAGAGGTGTTTGGTGTTACTGATATTGCATTTGTAGATAATATGGAAAAGAAATATGGAGATAGTCATCATGAAGATGAATGTAATGGAAAACTTGAAGCAGAAAACTGTAATTCTACAGACCACGAGCACTTAAATGAACTGTCACCAGAATCCATCGGAAATTTGGGTGCTGGTGTAGGAGACAGAACAGGCACTAGGAATGGCATTTTGTTGAAAAGCAATTCTCTATCCAGTGGACAAAGACATGTAAGGTCTGTTAGATCTTCATCTGATTCATTGAACGTTAATGGCTCTGCATCTAGTAATCAGATTATGGGAGAAAGGAAGGACATCCATAATCTGGACAGTCCTCAAAGTCAAAAGAAAGGTCTCACGGCTCATTCTAGAGACACGAGAACAAGTTTATCTGATGGCAAACTCCAGCAGTTAGAAAACAGGTTAGAGAAACTTGAGGACGAGTTGAGAGAAGCTGCTGCACTTGAGCTTGCTCTATATTCAGTTGTTGCTGAGCATGGCAGTTCTGTAAATAAGGTCCATGCTCCTGCCAGGCGTCTCTCCAGGCTGTACATTCATGCTTGGAGGCAATCATCAGAAGCGAGGAGGGCAAGTGCGGCTAAAAGTACTGTTTCGGGTCTAGTATTAGTTGCAAAAGCATGTGGAAATGATGTCCCAAGGTATGTACAAATTGATGTATAAGCTTTCCTCTGTGTTCCATTTGCATTTTTAGTCTTAGCTTTAAGTTTCACATATGAATTATATGTATATCATGCTGCAATTCTATCTAGTTTGTTTTGGATGAATTCAAAATGATGACAGTATTGAGAATGATGTTAAACATAGAATTCAAGTTAGATGGAAGAAATGAAGGAGTGCAACAGGTGTGATCTGTGATAGAAATATGCCTACCAAGTTACAACAACAACAACATAGGCTCAGTCCCAAATTAAAAGGAGAATTTTATAGGACCGCAATTAGGCCAGCTACGCTCTATGGAAGTGAATGTTGGGCGGTAAAGCAACAACAACTACATAAAATGAACGTGGCAGAAATGAGAATGCTTAGGTGGATGTGTGGTAAAACTCATAAAGATGGAATAAGAAATATAGAAATTTAAAGACAAGTATGAGTCGCACCAATTGACACAAAGATTAGGGAAGGGCGGTTGTGGTGGTTTGGTCACCTGCAAAGACGGTCTACAAATGTCTCCACTAGAAAATTTGACTCAATAGAGACTGAAGAAATTCGTCGAGGTAGGGGTAGGCCGAAGTTAACTTGAGACGCATTAATTAGGAGGGATTTGAATGGTTTGGGATTGAGGCTATGTATTTGTGTCTGTCATCCTACAATTTCTCTCTATCTAGGTTGAAAACTTTGTGTAAGAAAACTCACTTGTGAAGCATGAGCTCTGATTCTCACACATGATGGCTGAATATGTGTTCTCACGTAAATGTGCAGGTTCTACCTGCTACATCGATTGTCTTTGGAGTCTCAATTTCCCATGGGAAATGTTGTATATCTTAAATATTTCTAAAGTGGGACATATTGAATCTTAGCCAATCAGCCAGGAAACATAGGAAGAATGAAAAATGTAGAACTATTTTGTTTGTGTAGTCGAGTTTTTTCTCTATGAACCTTACTCTTGGTGTATTCACATTCTATATTCCTACATGAACTCTTAAAGAATTATTTTGCCCTACCGTGAAGTACATTAGTTCAAACAAAGAGCACCTTGAGCTTAAGTACAACTCCCTTAACGTTTGAAGAGGTTTAACTATCTTTCTTCTATCAAATTTCATTGATTATGCTGCTTTCTGCATGCAGATTAACTTTCTGGTTGTCGAATTCGATTGTCTTGAGAGCAATTATTAGCTTGGCTCTTGTTGATTCTAAGTCCATTTTAGCTGGCTGCAACGTTGAAACAAATGGCAACAGGAAGGACAATGGAATAAGATCCAAGTTAGGATGGAGGGAGTCTTCTTCGAGCAAGATAGATAACAAGTTTGGTAATTGGGAGAACCCAAACACATTTACAACCGCCTTGGAAAAGATCGAAGCATGGATATTTTCTCGAATCATTGAGTCTGTCTGGTGGCAGGTCTATGTTTCAGCCTTCTTTATTTTCCTTTAACGTTCTAAAGTAATATTTCGGCTACTGTTAATACCATTCATATATCTTTTGTCCATTCTTCAGACTTTTACGCCACATATGCAGCCGGCATCTAGGGAGGCAAATGAACAAAAAATCCGTTCAAGTTTGAGGAATAGTTTCGGGAAGAAACCTATTTTGAGTGATCAAGAGCAAGCCCACTTTTCTGCGGAATTATGGAAGAAAGCTTTCGAGGATGCTTGTGAGAAGCTTTGTCCTGTTCGAGCTGCAGGACATGAGTGTGGATGCTTGGCTGTGCTGGCTAGATTAGTAAGTAACATAATGTTCTTTTTTTTTCAAGGCACAGATTATAATAACATGCGCTTGCTGTTCCAATGATCCTCTTACCACCCATGTTCCTGCTTCCTTTCTTATCCTTCTATTTTTTTATTTTATTTTATTTGTTTGAAGCCGGTATCCTTCTATTTTGACTCAGACCATTCTTCCATTTATTCATGGAGTATTCTTCATGGTCATATTGAAGATAACAATAACATCAGTAATGATTTGAAACATTTTAAAGTTTGAACTGTTAATCTAATTTTTATGCTCATCCAGGTAATGGAACAATGTGTGGATAGGTTGGATGTGGCTATGTTTAATGCCATCCTTCGTGAATCAGATGATGAGATTCCAACAGATCCTGTTTCTGACCCTATTAGCGATTCAAAGGTTCTCCCAATTCCTGCTGGGAAATCAAGCTTTGGTGTTGGTGCACAATTGAAAAACACAGTACGTGCTTCACTTCCCTTATTTAAGGCTAGTTGATTTCTAATAATATTAGCCTAAGCGTGGTGAGATTCCATTCCATCATTCACTTTGTTGTGCCACACAATTACATCGTGTGGTGCCAGTGTTTTGACTGTTGTTTTTGTATGCGTGGTGATGTACTTTATACGTGTTATAATTTTTTCGCTGAAGACAGCATAAAATACTCATCCTTACTATGCACAGAGCATGGAAATTAGGCTGAACGAGAAGAGCTTAGACTGGAGATAGCATGCTTTATGACATGAGATGTTGCATCCAGAAAAGTACTGGCTGTACCCCAAAAAAAAAGTACTGGGTCATTTGGTTTCTATCAATGCATTCAACATCTTTTATTGCTTCTTATCGAAGGCAAATTAGAATAGTTGTTTGTTAATTTCATTTTTATCTTAGATTAATGTGCTCATATCGCCGATTGTTGTCTCACGTTAATATGTTGGTCACGACTCACGAGCATGTGCTGTTTTTCCATTTTGCTTATGATCCTTGTCTTATGTTTTTTCAATATGTATGTGCAAGACAGCAAGAGTAGATTTTCTGAATCGTTACAACACTAATCAGTGTCATGCGCATGTCAAAAGTCATCAACTACAAGGTGACGACTAGGGAAAAAGTAAAATCCATTTTAACTTTCAACTGATTTTTTATTTTTTATTTTTGAATTTACAACTCCAGATTGGGAACTGGTCCAGATGGTTGACAGATCTATTTGGAATAGATGACGATGAGTGCCATGAAGAAGAGTATGAGCTTGATGATAATTACAGAGAGGATTCTAGAATCTCCTCCAAATCTTTTCTTCTTCTTAATGCTTTGAGTGATCTCATGATGCTTCCAAAGGATATGCTCTTGAATAGGTCAATCAGGAAAGAGGTATGCTTCAATACATCATACATTTAATTTTGGTTATCGGGTCTGTAGCGTCTGTTGCTAGTCAATTCTTATCCTATTTTTCTGATCCGCATACCTTGAAATTCTACCTTGATAGGTATGCCCTAACCTTGGTTCTCCTTTGATCAAGAGAATTCTCAGCAATTTCACTCCAGATGAGTTTTGCCTGGACCCGATACCAGATGATGTTTTCGAAGCACTTGATGCTGAGGTATAGCTTCAAAACTCACTTCTTTGATGTTCTACACTCAATTAGTTAGGGCCGTGTTTAATATAGTACGCTTGTCGAATGCTGAAGTCTAATTTGAAACTAAATTTGATTTGATATTGTGAGATTCTGGGCAACACTTTGGTTCTCATTGTGTAATTACAAGTCCGATTAGTTTTTATTTTCATTGAAGATTTTAAGGTTTTGATTTTTTTCATTTCAGGATCTTGTCGAGGCCGATGAAGAATTGTCTTTAAGAGACTTTCCCTGCGATGCTGCACCGGTTGTATACGCACCACCTTCTGTAGCTTCTCTCGAGAGTGTCATCGGAGAGGCTGGAAATGAATCTCCATTAACAAGGAGCAGTTCCTCTTTACTCCGGAAATCTTATACTAGCGATGATGAACTCGAAGAACTGGATTCACCCTTCGCATCATTATTCGATGGTCACACTGCCGCCTCGCCTAAATGGATAGCCAAGGACAATTCTCAGCATGTCGTCAGATATCGACTCCTTCAGGAGGTATGGAGGGACTGATCTCTCTCTCTTTCGCTCCCTTGCTCCCTATATATACATATATGTATCTTTTTCCACTGTAGTGTATAAATTTATAAATGAATAAGCTCCAACTTCAAGAATCAACTAGACTGCTAGTGAGCACCTGTAAATTTGTTCATTTTGACCTGAAAGAAGTTGAGTGAGTTCCCATTACTAAGTCAATGTGCTTTCTTTTCGATGCGTCTTCTGATCTATGCATTGTATGTGTTAGACAACTATATAAAGTTGCTATATTTATGTGATTTCGATATTTAGGTATTACTATATCCGTGTCGTTAATTACTTTCCTTATTGTGCATTATTAAGCTCTATAAATAAAAACATCCTACTGTATTTAGTTTGCTCCGATTAATACAAAACTCAATTACATTAATGGTATGGGACTCGGTAGTAATGTACAACTTTGAAATCACTTCAACAAGGAACACCTATCCATATATGGTTTATTTTTTTCAGTCAAAACTTGTTAAAGTTAGTAGTACTCTTAAATTGGGAAGAAAGGGTAATTGTTTTCTCATCAATAAACCTCTTCTTAAAAGACCGGACATATTTGAGTATTGACCCTGAATTGGGTGTTTTTGAATTATCTTTTTCGTTGTTTTTTTCATCCCAACAACTCACTGCATCACAATTACTACCCCATCTTAAAAGTTGTCCTTACCTGCCGCTGTCTTGCCTTTATTGCATCAAAGATTCAAACCCAAATTAGATCATGTCTAATTAAACAATCAGGACTTGAAAAAGAATTAATCATTCAAACAATTATGAAGAATTTAAGTACGACAATCCAATAAATACAAGGGAATTAAACCCAAAAAAAAAAAAAAAAAAAAAAAAAAAAAAAATCTTAATTATTCTTAGGAGCATAGTAAGCAATGACTGAGAAGAGGGCCTGTATGAAAGCAAGAACAAGCAGTATAATGGCAGCAACGAAGGAGAGGATAGCCCATGGAGTATTGAAGTAGTCGCGCTTCAACGTGGCTCTCCATTTATGCCAATCAGTCCTGCAATAAGCATTCACTCTGTGACAAAGCAAATCATAGTAAAACTCATTCACCACAACCCCTTTGCACAAGTTATTGATTGCAATGGCCACCTTCTCATCCTCATGAAACAAGCTATCAATGATGTCTCGGTTGCGGAGCAACTTCACATCGTTCGGCGAGTTGATTAAGCTGTCGAGAAGGATAACGTACGACGTGATCTGATCGGAGTACCCCTCGCATTGCTCCAATGCAATCAAATTGGGAAGGAGAACAGTGACTGATTCTCCAAAACAAAATGGAGGAATCTCAAGCACTCCATTCTCAAATTTGACATCCAAAAGGCCATCCCCATGTGCTCTCCTCTTGAATTTCACTCCAGCTTCAAAGATATCAGTCACACACTTTGTGTATTCCCAATTCACATAGCTTCCAAACTCCACTTGTTGCGAAGATGGCAACAGATGAGCCCTCAAGAAGTCCAGCAAATGCTTCCCCTTTGTGCCCTCTTTAGCTTGGGCTTGCTCAATTGTGGGAATTATAGCATTGAAGAAAGATATGATGATTCTGTTGATATTGTAGACCCTTTTCGCAGTTGAATTGTTGATGAACTTGAACAAGGCCTCAAGAACAATGAAGGGTATCTGGTTTTCGAGCATGACTAAGTCGCGGCGAAGACTAGGAATCATCCAAGTAGTTGTGAATATCCTGTCATTCATGTCTTTGGATTTGTCCTCAACTTCGTCAAAGTATCGACATAGCAATTCGAGAATGAAGCAGCCATCGACGAGAGCATCATAGTGATGAAATCATCGGATGATATGTCGCTGATAGGATCGGCGTAGCAATCACGAGCGTCCTGTTCCAGGTCTCTTAAGTCCTTCACAACATCTTCTAGTTGTTTAGAAGATCTGGTGAGGAAGGCATGGAGGTACCACTTCTTGTGCTCTTCCATGGACTTGAGGTTTGGATTGTTGCAGTGATAGGGACCAATTGCTAACATCTTAGGCAAATAGACATCTTCTTTATCCACACGAAACTTCTCAGGGACTCTGAAGATACAGAATTTTGATGAAGGGAGGGCCTGGATTCTGTTTCTTATAGTCTCCGCAAGGTTTTGGTTTTTGTTGGCGGCTTCGATGTCGACGGGGACTTGGTTGTCGTTGCTCATCTTCAGCTATATACAGAGAAAACAAGTTGCAGAGATTGTATGTACATTCAGTGGGAATAAAAAGCATTCATTCATTCATTCATTCATGCATTCATTGACAAATCTAGCAATATGTGTTATAGCAGAAACTAAGATGAAAAAAATACTGAAGTTTAATGGGTAGCTCAGAGAAATGCAATTAAGGCTTACCTCAAAAGAAAAAAAGGTTTTCTTACAATGAGGAGTCTATGCTGGGATCTTACAATCTCTTTAATGTTCTTGTTGGAGAAGAAACTAGGGATCAAGAAATGGAGCCCCTCAAAGAGCCCTAATTCTCTTTTCACAAAGTCTACCTCAAGTCTTTCTTTTTCATTTTGTTTTTGCATAGGGATTTCATAAATATTGACAGTGCCATTTGGATTAGAATATAGTTTTGGAATTATAATAAAAAAAGGCACATCTCCCTTCTTTCTACAACTTAGAAAAACATCATCCTAAATTTTATTTTATTTTATTTTTTTAATATCACAACTTACGCCGCAGTATCTACCCTTTAACCCACAACATCTTTCATTAAATCAATGAGACTTGAACTCACACCATATTGGGACAACTTAAATACCAAGCCACCAAATCAAGTGGTCGTGATTGGTAAACATGAATCACCAACAAAAATGTGTACTACTAAATGGGTGATCAACTTTTTTCACTAATGTTTATAAAGCCATGGATATTAATTACAGTGTCAATCATTAGAAGAATTTCCTATTAGCGCCAGCTGTCCCAAGGTTCATTGAAAAGTCTTCTCCCAAACGCGCTTTATACAAGGAAGAGGGCCGGCTCAAAAAACAAAAAAAAAAAAAAAAGGAAGGGCACACCGCGTTTAAAGAATTTGAGATTAAATATCAATTGAGTACTTAATTAATTAAGATTTGATTGACTTGATTTTAATTTGAGATATAAAATGGCACGTTGCATTTTCTGAGCAAATTCCATGATTAGATTGCATGGAGAGAGAAGGCGAAGAAGTCAATTCAAGTAATAGTAGGTTGTATCTGCATATTAATTATCATTAAAAGCTGTACTAATTAAAGGCCACTCGAGAAGTCATACACTCGTACTAGAAGTCTTTCAGTTCGACTTGCTTAGAAGTTTCCATTGGCACAGTAAGCCAAATCATAGTACCTCCTCTCTTCTTTTTTTTTCTCAAAAATTTATAGAGCTCTCTTCAAATACTTTGTAGGTGAGAAAGGAAGAGTTCATCTTTGGCTACTCTTCAAAGATAGAGAACGAAAAGAGCACTTGAGGTTGCTTAAGGCCCAGAGATTTCAGAGAGAGAAGTCTTCTGGGGAAATTTCTTGGCTGAAAAAAGAAATACTCTTCCATGCCCCCCGCATATAACTAACAGGTAGGAGTATTAATTTATCATTTCAATTCCTCAATTATGCCAAAATTTTCTTTTCTATGACTTTTGTTTGCATTTAGTCATGCTCTAGCAAATACATGCAGGTTTCACTTTTTTTTTTTTTTTTTTCTTCTTTTCGAATTCTTGAAAATCAATGATAGGTCCAGTTCTATCATTTAGTCACCCCTAAAGGAATTGGTGTAGTGACAAAGTTGTAGAGATATGATTGGTCCTCAATACGCCATCCAATGAAGTACTGTTTTCAATTCTAAATATGTTGTGGTAAAGTCTCGTGCGTCCATCTTAACACTTGTAAAATCAGTCGTGCCTAAGTAGGAAGGGGCGAAAAAAGGTTCTGACATCCACAATTACCAAATGCATAAAATCAACTTGTGATGCAATAGCAAATATATGCAATCATTTTTCATATAAAAAAAAGAGGGACTCACCTGGGAAAGACGATCGCTTGTTTGCTTGAGAAGAGACCAAGAACAATGGAAGCAAATCAAGTCTCAGTCCAGATTGATTCTTCGTCAGGAGATGAGCTCTTCTACTCCATCAAACAGAAAATTCATCCAATGCCCTCAATAGAATGTTGCATCTACAGAATCCCCAAATGCCTTCGCATACTACCCGAAGAAGCATATGTGCCCAAGATTGTGTCCTTAGGCCCATTTCATAAAGGCAGAGACTCCCTTCTAGCAATGGAAGAGCATAAGAGGTGGTATCTCCACGCCCTCCTTTCGCGAGCCTCAGTACCAGATCAATGCCTACGGCATTTCCTCACCTACATTCGCGAATCCGAAGGACAAGCTCGAGCAAGTTATGCAGAAGCCGTCAACCTCTACAGCGATGAGTTCGTTGAGATGATCCTACTTGATGCTTGCTTCGCCATAGAGCTCTTCTACAACTATGGAAGAGTAGAACTGAGAAATGACAATGATCCCATATACATTACTAGTTGGATGCTGAGCAGTCTAAAACATGACCTGATATTATTAGAAAATCAACTTCCATTCTTTGTACTGGTTGATCTGTTCGACATGATAAGAGACCCTGACAAAGGAGATCTTCATCTTGAAGAGTATGTGAGGTACTTCTTCCGTGATGTATTGCCGCCAACTGGGTACAGCACTCATCGCTACAATGGAACTCACATTAACCATCTGTTGGACTTTCTGCACGTACAGTTTTTTCCTGATTGTGGGCTAACATTATTAGAATCTGAAGCTGGTGGGCAGCACATAGAGTGTGCCACAGAGCTTAACAATGCAGGAATGAAGTTTGAGGCAACGCACTTTGGTCAAAGCCTGCTGGACATAAGTTTAAACAAAGATGGAGTGTTCCAAATGCCTCTAATTTACTTTGATGAAACAGTAAGTTACCTAATGGGAAACCTCATCGCACTGGAACAATGTGACAGTAGATATGCGCCACTGGTCTCGTCTTATGTTGTTCTTCTCGATAGCCTTATTGCGTCTCCAAAGGATGTGAGGTTGCTCCGCCGAGAAGCAATCATTGATAGCTTCTTCAGGGATGATGAGGAGTTGGTTTTGATCATCAAGCAGCTCTCCAAGGGCCTAACAGTATCAAGATTCCTCTTTGCCGAGCTGTACAGACAAGTCAATTGTTATTATCACACAGATTGGAACAGATGGAAAGCGAATTTGAGGCGCGACTATATCCATACCATGAAGCGTGATTACTTCAGAACTCCATGGGCATTCATTTCTTTCATTGCTGCGACTGTGCTGCTGTTCCTTACCCTGACACAAACCATTTTTACCATAATTTCCTAAAGAGTAAAAGCCATTTGCACTTCGAACTCTATATCCTCCATTGTCAGTAGTTCTCATACAGTCCATTGAAATATTTGACAGCACTCTCGGGGCTGCTCTTCGCAACTTCAAAAAAATCTGGGTAAACTTTGAATATGTAAGCGATCAGATTGGTGAAGATAGCAAAAATAAGTAACTGTCCAAACAGAATAGTATTGAGAAGGTAATGGAAAAACTGAAGAAGAGTGCTAGCAAAGCAAAATAGTATTTGGCATTTTAGTGCAAGAAGAGCGTGAAGATGGAAAGAACGCAAAAGACTTCATGATCACTTTAATATAATGTCATTTTACAGTTTAATAGTGTTGACAATAATATTGTAAAGGCATTAGCTACTTCTGTTATGAGGTACAATATCTGATCCAGAGACAGAAGGTTCACTGCATATTAATGTCATAAAGCAATGGGCAACTTCTGTTTCGCATTCTTCAAATATGCCAATCATGCTGTCTTTTCTCTGCCACAAGCCTACAACCGATGTCATCTTTTCTTATACCTGCAAATACAACCAAACATCTTTTATGTGACTTTTTTTTTTTTTTTTTTTTTTTTTTTTTTTTTTTTTTTTGAGGAAATCTTTTATGTGACTTAATTGACCGGCAAATTAAGAGAGAGCACTGCAACCACAGTTAAATTCTCTTCACTCAGAAAACAATTGGCACCAAGATTAAGAAACCATTCCAACAAAATGCATTAATCCTTAAGCGGAGAAAAATCACACCAGTACATGATTAAACTGCATTTGATGGTTACCAAAAGCTCTATGTTCCACACCTAGCAGACAGAGTACTTGTCAACAAACATATTGCAAGATCCTTATGAGTCTTTATAAAATTATAATAGAGATCTTAGTCAACAGATAATTCTGCATTTAATTAGCTTTAGCTTCTTGAAAATTTTAGTCAAACATCTATATAAGCAAATGGTAACTTAAGATGAGACGAAATAAATATGTATATAGTGAAGTTTTCTGTTTTATGTATGCATATAAATATGCAAAAATAAGGGGGAAAGTGATAGCCATATATGCATAGGGGGGAATGGTAGATTTTCTCGAGATTAAAAGCAAGCTATTTGGAATTGTTCAATGATTCAATCATAGTTAATGTTAACAGAATAGGGTAGGGCGCAAGGAATGTAACCAGAAGGTTTAGCGAAAATCTTACGTCCTGAACAACGAGCTGTCAGAAGTGTTCTGCAAAGCATCATAGTGTCCATAACCATGGTATAAAACACATATCGGATTTTCCTTCCCATATTCTTGTCCATACTCCGCTATAATCTTGAGGTTTCCTGAGCTGTTATCTCTCATGTACACAGTGATTGGCATCCTGCAATAAGTTTCATCCATAAAATAGTAAAGGGAAGACTAAATTTATTTTTAGACAAATTGGGGTTCATAAATGAAGCATCGATCATGAAAACAGTGATTGGCGTATCAGTCATCCACAAGTAACCCATTGCGAGTGTCAATCAAGCAGTATGTGCGTTAATGATAATCTAAGAAACCCATTAGTCTCTAGTTCATTATAGGCAGTAGATAACAATAATCAGGTTGATACAATCTATGTGCTTAGTCTTTGAATTGACCCGACCTATGTTGGTTTTAAACTTTCCCTTTCAATGTCAAAGCATTGCAAGTTGCACCAACTTCATGGGCACAGAGTTCTAGCCTTACAGTTTAACAGAATTCAAAAGTGACTGAGTTCTGACTGCAGAATGCAAGTGAAAAGCTTACTTAAGCACGTGTGATGACATCAGCAACTCAGGCTCCCCTCCCCAAGCATTGTGTCGTCTCATATGTGAAACATATGTGTCGAAGTCCCCTTCAAGAAACCTGCAAATAAGTTGATTTGCTTATGAATCTAGCCAATGCTCAAGCAGTATCACTCATAACAGTGAATCGGCATTGGATTGTTCTGGTTTGGCCTAAGAAAATCCACTTCCAACAATAACAAATCCTCAATCCCAAATTAGTTGGGGTAATGTTCTGTGTAGGTGGATTAAGTAAATCCGTTTCCCACAAGAATAAAATCAACAGAAGAACTCAATGCGGACTACTTTATTTTATAAGTAAGGAAAATTGCTGCACATAATATAAATGCTCTTCAGAGTCTGATAAATAAAAAAAGGAAAAGAGAATCCTACCATTCACTGTCTTCACGCCTCTTAATTAGTTCTTCAACAACCTGCAAAAACAAAAAACGATAGGACTAATGAGGATGAAAGCAAGATCAGACATCGTTCAAGGTAGGCATATATTGTACGTCAGAAAAGTTAGATAAATTAAAACTAACAAGAGAATTGCAAACAGTGTAAAGGCTACAGCGAGCCAAACCAGTAACCAAAATTTGACATGAGGAAACTGAACATGTTTGTTTCCAGAAACTTGAAACCTTTGCAATGAACTAAGAGCACAAGAGGTGCTTCATAAGCTTTCAAAGATGCAGAAGAGCCAGATAGTAGCATCGATACATGTTAACTAGACATCACACATGCCTTCGATGATGCTCGAAGAAAAGAGAGAAGAAATGCGTCACGTACTCTTTCTCTGAGCTCATCTGCTTGCTCCTTTTGGCGGCTCTCGCTAGGAGATGAATGCCCTACTCTCATGCATGCTCCATAAGCAACTGAGCGAAACAGACATCTTCCATCCCCAGGTATTCCTGAAACAAAATAAGAGCAAGGAATGTCACTCGACCCCATCGAAAAATTCATCAAAATCTTGGGCAAAAGATATCCATCAAGGATAGATTAAAACTTGCATCAATCACGACGGATCATCAACGACAACAATAGATTCTTTGTCAATCATGAGGAAGGTTATCAATATTCGGTAATGAGTAACTACTATTTGTTAGAGAAACTACATCGAGCTTCCGTAAACTGCCTAGATTAGAGGCATTTTTCAACCTCCATTTGTAAATTGTGATTGAATTTAGGATTGGAAATGGTAGATATAGTTACAACGTTTAACACCCCATCTCATGTGAAACAAAAGACACCAAATCCAAGAGTCGAACCGTTGCATAAATTACGAATCACAAACAAGTCATCCATGCCAAAATAAGCAACAGATGTTACAGCAATCCATCAATTTAAGGCAACGGAAAGTAGATCGATCCAAAGAGTTGGCTAACACCACTTGGAATTTGGCATCTTACTCCTTCCAGTTCTCAAGATAGGATTAGGAATTAAGGAAAATCGGTCATTTCTCTACGTGATATGCGAAAATTTCGATCGCGATACAAACTCCTAAATTTGAACAGTTCGTTCCACTGCTAGTAGAATACATCAAAGCGTTCGCCAAAACATTGAAATGAAACAACAAAAGGCGAATTGAGAAAAAGGAAAACTAGCAATGGAGGTGGACAGTATACACAGACAGCCTACCTAATCCAGAATCCATTCAAATTATCGGCAAATTCAATTCTTGGAGCGAAATCAAAGAAGAACAAGGTAACATGATATCGAGCAACGGCGCAATGATCAAGAGAAGGAAAGGATAACTTAAGACACACAGAATTCTGCGAATACAAGACACGCATGCATCCATACACAAACGCAAGAAAAGAATATGAAGTCGACAACCATCTCAACAAGAAAAAGCGATCCAACGCTTCAAATTAGGGTTTACAAATAAAGAAGAACAGAACAAACACATACGAATCCGTTGTGTTTGGGGAAGATCGTTACCGAAAGCAGCAGACATGACTCGAAACAACATGAATTGTTCCTCAACAACAAAACAAATCAATCTCTCGTTTCGATCGTTCCGTGCCCTAACAAGAAGAAAATTAAACCTCACCAGTCGATCGATCTCTTTCGCAATCAACTGATTGTGCGGTTCATCGAATCGAAGCGAACGACCGGAAACGAGATTAGGAGAATCGAATTCCATTCTCGATCGCGATCGGAATCGCTTTTGGCCACACGAGACTGGCATTTGCGTGACACGACGATTGATGGCGCTCCACCTCCCAAGTCCGAACTCTCTACACTTCGATGGGGACTCGTTTTCGCGATTACGCTCCCAATTCGAATCTGATTCTGGGTTTCAATTTGGTTTTAAATGGGCGAAAGGTGCTACAGTGCGCCTCGTAAATTTGGCGCCATCGAACTCCCGCCTCGATTGGCGACATTTGTTGAAGCTTGTTTGGCACCGACATCGTCGACTCGTTTTGTTTGATTGTATTAATGAGAGATTTGGCGAGAGTCTCGGTTTTTAGACTGCTGTACAAACAGCCTCTTCGAGCCAAAAAAATTAAAAATCTAATAACACGAATCGCCCACCGTGGGGCTCGAACCCACGACCACAAGATTAAGAGTCTTGCGCTCTACCAACTGAGCTAGACGGGCTTCTTGCATTAGAGATAAATGTACGTTTTAAAATTAAGTTAGAACCAAACTTTAATTCCAATGCATTGATAACAAAATTTATTGGTGGGACCCTTTATATGAGTCAAGTAACGTACTGTAGTTTCTATGAATGAGCACTCGATTAATTGTAGCTTTTTGTTTTTATTATTTTTGCGAGACAACGGAAGTGATCGATTGTGACTTAAACTAGCAAGTTTTGGCTCATTCATCAATTGGTTATTCAATAGCTTTGAGTAGAAACAAAGCTTGTAATTAAGCAGCATATATATAAAATCAGGTGTGGTGTTCTTGGTTTTATCCTTTCATAGTCTTACTTGACGCTTTTTTCAGTAACAAGGCCATAACCTTCCAAGTTGATTGATTAATTAATCGAGTGTTAGTTTTGTCTCTAGCTAATGGTTTGATATGCCATATTCAGATTGTCGCTTGAACTGTGGCACCACGTTCCAAATTGATTTATTTGTTTGATAAACATGTACTAAAAAAAAATCCTAATAAACATGTGCTTACGTACACAATATGCAATGGAGAATACTAGAGTATATGTAACATCATAACATGTTGTAAAAGAAAATCTTTCTTTTTTTTTTTCTTTGACATAAGACAATTTTCTTTCAGTGAGTCAAAGATTGAATTATTTATCAAAAAATAATGAAAATGCAGACCCTAAATATTAAATTTTAATTTTTAGTCGAAAGACGGAACCAAATATATTAAATTTTGTTAAAAATCTTAAGTAGTTTTAGATTCAAGATTGCTTGTATAAAAATATAAGAAATTTGACTTAAATTTAGCATAAATTGGTCAAGAAATTAGGATCAAAAGAAGCGATCAAATTAACTGAATATATTTTATTAAGAAGAAGATCGATACAACTCACCAACTTGAGTCATGAGCTTCCACAACCTAGTAAATATTAAATTTTAATTTTTAGTCGAAAGACAGAACCAAATATATTAAATTTTGTTAAAAATCTTAAGTACTTTTAGATTCAAGATTGCTTGTATAAAAATATAAGAAATTTGACTTAAATTTAGCATAAATTGGTCAAGAAATTAGGATCAAAAGAAGCGATCAAATTAACTGAGTATATTTTATTAAGAAGAAGATACAACTCACCAACTTGAGTCATGAGCTTCCACAACCTAGTTTTTGTTAAGAACTGCTATGTTATGTATCTTTGTTAATAATTTATTTGCATGAAGTACATCACTATACATAAGTCTTTTTGTGTTTTTTTGGTACAACTTTTTTGTTTTATTTTACAATGCCTACAACTACAAGAAAACTTTCTTTGAAAAAAAAAAAAAAAAAAACAAACAAACAAACTTTCACTAGTAAACTAGTCGTTGTGAAAGTTAAGAGATTGGTCATATTCACCAGACTTCTAGTGCAAGTTTTAAATTAAACGACCAAACAAAAGCACTGGACATCCATTACCAAGCTACCATCTAATGAATCTCTTTAAGATACCTTCTAAGTATGATTTTTCATCATTGGGAGAGAGAACATCCATCAATGATCAATGATCATACATATATAAATTATTATGGTGGAACTAGTTATAATAAAAAATACACTAGTCGCCCTTTGAAAAATTAAAATTGAAGATCATCACTTTTTGTGAATTAATTGTATGTGCGGGTTGGGGTATCATTAGTGATAGACGGTGGAGTTGGGTACGCGATAGAGATATATCCTTGGTTTCCCATTCTCTCCAACCATGCCATTTATTCACCCATAATTATTACGTACGCTCACTCGTACATAAGGACCACCTTCAGTCCGGCCCATCAAATGAACGGTCATGATCGCCTGAATCCCTCTCACGTGCCGACTTAGTTATTGTCCACGTGGCTCTTGGATTTTTTTCTTAAAAAAATGTGTAATTATGTTTCGATACCTAGGCCTATCATTCAACTTGATGGCCTGCTTGAAGAACCAATGGCAGTACAGGCTAAAAGTTTGACTGGTGCCGATGGTCTTGTTTGTGATGAATGGATGATTAATGATTTGCTACTGTGGGCCTGATGAGATGTGTCGGATGCAACTTTAGGGTGTGGACCTGGTGCATGATATCAACGACTGTACCAGGAACATTTTCTCTCGTGATAGCTTGGTAGGGACTAATAGAAGTGGCTTACAAATTCAAAGTAATAGTCCTTCATCGATTAATTGATGTCGCTTATAAATTTGGAGTAGGAACTCAATTTGCTAATATTTGAAGTGCGTTCCAAATTATTCGCACAATTTTATTAGAGGATCGTACGAACGTATTGTGTGGTTGTTACATAACTTTTTTTTAATGAGAATTCAACTTTTTAACTTTCAAAAGTGTCCAACCCATAACTTCATTTCATCTTTATTACTTTTTAGCAAGTGATATTTTATCCAAACGGGAACAAAATGTTGAGATTTTGTTGAGATATTAGCTGAATAATCGGTTGAGATATTTCAGCATGTGTGAAGCCACGTTTGGAAAAATAGTCCCTGGTCATATGTTTGGAAAAATAGTCCCTGGTCATATGCCACTTTATAATCCCTCATTTGCCAACAACTCCATGTATAAAATGGAGTGCCCTGTTTGAAGTAGATACACACCAAGAGAGTCGAATGTTTTTTGTTGTAGTGTTCTCTTGTAATCGGTTCTCATTGATATAATCAATCGTAGAGATCTCGCCGTGGACGTAGGTCATATTGGCTAGAACCACGTAAATTCTTTGTGTCCTCTTTTATTTATTTTTCTCTGCTTTTCGGTTTGCTTCTCAATTTTTCTTCTCCTAGATTAAACACTTTGCTATCAATTTGGTATCGAGACATCTCTTGAGGTGAGTTGAGTGTTTAGAATTATGGTTGGGAAAAATGCGACCAAGTTCGAAATTCCACGTTTTGATGGAACAAACTTTGCACTTTGGAAGTTGAAGATGCAAGTTGTATTGGTCAAAGATGGATCTTGTTGTTGCACTCTTGGGGAAGGATGGCAAACCTGAAGGAATGACAGATAAGACATTTGCAGAGAAAGATGAGATGGCTGTTGCGAACATTCTTCTTGCTCTTGAAGACACTGTGTTGTTCAATGTTGAAGGAGAATCAAGTGCAATAGGATTATGGGACAAGCTGAAGAATATTTATGAAGGAAAATCTTTGACGAATAAGATTTTCTTGCGTAAGCGCTTGATTATACGCATTGAAAATGAAGGATGGTGCATCAGTTCAAGAGCATCTCAATCATTTCAATTTACTCATCAGCAAACTCATGGCTCTTGATGTGAAAATTGAAGATGATGAAAAAGCATGTCTATTACTTTGTTCTATGCCTGATTCTTGGGATAATTTGATCATGAATTTAAGTCATGTAAAGATTCATGATTTAGATGTTGTAATAGCATCACTTCTAAGCGAAAGGAGCTCGGACGAAAAACTAGTGTTGGCTCTGCGGTGATCTTTATGGTGGTACGGGGACGATCTATTGATCGAGACTACGGTGATCGAAGCAAGTCAAGATCAAAATCCAAGGCAAAGAAGAAAGTGAGATGTTGGGGTTGTGGCAAAATAGGGCATTTGAAAAAGGAATGCAAGGGCAAAAAATTTGCGGTGAGGATCCTAAAGCGATGTCATTTCTCATGGAAATATTGTGGAATCTTCTAATGTTTTTGCGAGATGGAGATGCTCTACTGCATTAGAAAGAGTTGAAAATTCAAGCGGTGGATTCTTGATTAGGTGCTTCGTTTCACATGACTCCTCATAAAGAATGGTTATGCACTTACAAATCTTGTAATGGTGGCGTTGTCTATATGGGTGATGATGGAGAATGCGAAGTAGTGGGAATTGGAGATGTGAGAATCAAGATGTTTGATGGGTGTATTCGCAAAATTTCTGATGTGAGACATGTTCCTACATTGAGGAAAAGTCTTCTCTCAATAGGAATGTTTGATAGTCACGGTCTGAAATTCAGTGGTGGGAATGGTCAGTTGAAGTTAATCAAAGGCATATTGACAGTAGCAAAAGGTGAGCTTGTTGGCAATCTTTACAGGTTGATTGGTGAGACTATGTTTGGGGAAGCTGCTGTAGCAAACACCAAGCCGGATTCAGCAATGCTTTGGCATAAACGTTTGGGGCATATGGGTGAGCGAGGGCTACAGGTATTATCTAAAAGAAACTTACTTCCTCATCTTAAGTCTGTTTCCTTAGATTTTTGTGAAGATTGTGTGTTTGGAAAACAACACAGAGTAGCCTTTTCTTTGTCTACTTGCAAAAGTAAGAATTTTCTTGATTTGATACATCTTGATACATGTGAAGCTTTTTTGCAATTTCTTTAGGTGGTTGCTCATACTTTGTTTCTTTTATAGATGATTTTTCACGTAAAGTATGGGTTTATTTCTTGAAAAGAAAATCGATGTGTTTGAAAAATTTAAGGTTTTCAAAGCATTAGTGGAAAATCGAAAGGTGTCAAAATTAAGTGTTTGAGAAGCGATAATGGGGGGAGTTTTGTTCAAAGGAGTTTGAAGTTTTTGTAGTGAGCATGGTATTAGACGACAATTAACAGTTCTGGAACACCACAACAAAATGGTGTTCTTTGAGAGGATGAATCGCACTCTCATGGAACGTGTTAGGAGTATGTTGAATCTTTGAAAATTTGAAAAAGAGTTTTTGGGGTGAGGCTTTAAATACGACATGTTATTTAATTAATAGGTCACCTACAATTTCTCTTGAATTAAAAACTCTGAAGAAATTTGGTGTGGTAAACCGGTGATTACTCTTTCCTCAGTGTTTTTGGTTGTGATGTTTATGCATGGGTTCCAAGGGATAAGAGAACTAAACTAGACATGAACTCAAAAAATGTATTTTTCTTGGCTATGAAAAAGGTGTGAAAGTGCAGTTATGGGATCCTACGCCATAAAATTATTATTAGCCGAGATGTTGTTTTTAATGAGGATTATTTGTTGGGTGTGGCCAAACAACAAAGAACGACTAATGTTTCGATTGAGCGAGTTTTAGGCGGCGGTTTTGAGACAGTTGATGGAGAAATCGAGAGGTGAAACTAGTGAATTTGATCTGAGAAGGTGATAGTCATCATGTTCTTGAAGAAGATGTTGAAGTCGATTCAAGCATAGAGAAAGATTCACATGCAATTCCATATCAGTGAGAAGAAAAATAGTACCTCCAATGAGTTTGATGATTATGTGACTTCTTTTAAATCTCACTCTAATTGTGTTAGTGCTTATGTTGCTTTAGCGAGATGAGCATGAACCTACTTCTTTCAAAGAAGCATCGATTCAATTAGTGCAAACAAATGGAGGTGTGCTATGGAAGAAGAAATGGAATCTTTGTACAAAAACAACACACTGGGAATTAGTTCAATTACCAAAAGGTCGCAAAGCAATTGGGTGTAGATGGGTCTACAAGATAAAAAAGGATCGGAAGGCAACATTGAAATATTTAAGGCCGGTTGGTAGTGAAAGGCTATGCTCAAAAACCAGGTATTGATTTTGATGAAGTTTTTCTCTGTTGTTCGCTTAACTACCATTAGAGTTGTTTTGGCCATGCATTTCTTGTTTTGGATTTGGAATTGGAACAATTAGATGTAAAAACGACATTCTTACATGGAGATCTCGATGAAGAAATATTTATGACACAGCCAGAAGGTTTTATAGAAGAAAAGAAGAAGAATTTGGTTTGTCGGTTGAACAAATCTCTTTACGGTTTGAAACAGGCGCCTCGATGTTGGTATAAGAGATTTGATTCCTTCATAGTGAGCTTGGGTTTTCATAGATGTGAAGCTGATCATTGTGCCTATTTCTATGATTGTAAAGATGGATACTTTTGTATTTTGCTATTATATGTTGATGATATGATTGTTGCAGGCAATAGCATGAAGTACATATCTACTCTTAAAGCTCAATTAGCTAGGGAATTCGACATGAAGGACTTAGGAGCTGTAAATCAAATTCTTGGGATGAAGGTGATTAGAGAAAGAACGGAAAGGAAAGTCTGGTTGTCTCAAAGGCATTATGTTGAGAAAATATTGCGTGACTTCAACATGAAAAATGCTAAACCGGTTTGTACCCCATTTCCTACTCATTTAAAGATGTCTTCAACTCAATGTCCTAGTAGTGCGGAAGAGAAGGCGATCATGTCTCAAGTCCCATATTCATCGACGGTAGGGTGCCTCATGTTTGCCATGGTATCTACCAGCGGATATTACACAAACGATGGGAGGCTGTTAGTAAATACATGGCGAACCCCGGTTGTGATCATTGGAAAGTTGTAAAGTGGATCCTTAGATATTTAAGGGGCGCTTCAGGTTTTTGCTTATGTTATAGTTATGACAATTTAAGTTGTGTTGGTTATGTGGATTCGATTTTGCGGGGGATTTAGATAAGAGAAGGTCTACTTGGTCTTGTATTCACTATGGCGGTGGTGCTATAAGTGGGAATCAAAATTACGATCGGTTGTAGCATTGTCAACAACATAGTGAATACATAGCTTCTACTCATGCTTGCAAAGAAGCAATTTGGTTGAAGAGACTACTTGGTGAATTCAAATTGAACCAAGACCAGTTTTACGTATCTTGTGATAGTCAAAGTGCATTACACTTGGCGAGAAATCCAGCTTTTCATTCTCGAACAAAGCATATTGAAGTTCGTTATCATTTTGTTCGAAAGGTAGTTGAAGATGGACAAATCTTGTTGCATAAAATCGGTACAAAGTCTAATCCTGAGATATGTTGACAAAACCGGTTGCAAAAAGAGAAGTTCACTTCTTGTTGCACTTCTCTTGGGCTTAAAGCAAAGTAATAGATAGGTAATGGCGAGAATTTCTTGTTTGTTTGAGAACGAGACTTCAAGTGGGAGAATTGTTGAGATTTTGTTGAGATATTAAGCTGAATAATCGGTTGAGATATTTCGGCATGTGTGAAGCCACGTTTGGAAAAATAGTCCCTGGTCATATGTTTGGAAAAATAGTCCCTGGTCATATGCCACTTTATAATCCCTGTTGCCAACAACTCCATGTATAAAATGGAGTGCCCTGTTTGAAGTAGATACACACCAAGAGAGTCGAATGTTTTTTGTTGTAGTGTTCTCTTGTAATCAGTTCTCATTGATATAATCAATCAGTAGAGATCTCGCCGTGGACGTAGGTCATATTGACCAGAACCACGTAAATTCTTTGTGTCCTCTTTTATTTATTTTTCTCTGCTTTTCAGTTTGCTTCTCAATTTTTCTTCTCCTCGATTAAACACTTTGCTATCACAAAACATCAAATGTGGCCTCTCTAAGTTGAGTAGTTAATTGGGCACGTGGACAGTTGCAACAGGGGATTGGTGTGTTATTTGGATGTATTGGAGTAAGTCCCCTCACTTTCACAAAGACGCGATGACGTGATAAAGTCATAAGAAGATGAGAACTTTCTAACGCTTCGAAGATCTATATCTCTGCGTCGTATTGCTGCTGTCACTTTACACGATGGAGTGCACGTGCCGTCTTAGCTGCTCACGCGTCGTCTAGCTTTTGTGGTGACTGTTGAAGGCCAAACCCAACTTCCTTTCTTGCACGAGTTGTGACCATTTGAATGTTCAATTAATAGGAATGAAACATGGATTAATTGGTATTGAAAGAGAATTTCATGTTTTTGATTCTCATAAAAGTTTTCGTGTGTAACAGTAAAGAGAAGAAGAATTTGCAATTAGATTAATTTAAAATAACAAGTTGACATGAGTCGTAGGAACTCAATGCCCCTTAAGTAATAAGAGAGCGGCTAAATGGACTCCAATTTTTACCAAACGTATTTCATTTTTGAATTTTTACTTCGTCGTACTTTTACTTAATGTACCCCACTTTTTTTTCTCAAAATTCCAAAAATACCCTTATTTTACCACCTCACCCTCACCCCCTCTTAACAAGTGTCGGACATAAATAGCCAACACCTATGACGAGGTGTCAGACAAACATAATCGGTGTCGGACACGTATGACCGACACCTCTAAATAGGTATTGGTTAGATTCCTCCGTCACCTATTGAAACTTAGTTATGTTGGCTCTGTGTGTCTGACACCTGCGGAATAACAAGAACGAACACAATTTTTCAAAACTCCCAAAAAAAACAAATGAAAAATGACTAAAAAATTGTAAGTTTTGCTCAAAATCGTTTAATATCTTCGATTTCCATCAAAAATTTGCACTCAAAATACAAGATTCAACTCTCAAATCGAAGCTCTAAATCCAACAATCCTACAAAATATCAACTCAAAACAAGAAAAAAAATTGAGAAAACTTGAAATCGACACTAAAAGAGATGAGAAATGCACCAACGGCGTCGAATCGACATGGTTATGTTCGGATTTCGTGGGATTCGGGTTGGTTGTGAGATGCGATGGGTGAGTGGGCGGGTGGGGTACGGGGTAAATGGGTCGAGTGGGGTATGGTTATTATATAGAAAGGTGGTTGGGTCATTTCATTAAGGTGGGTATATTTAGGAAAAATCGAGGTCTTTTTAGTTGCTCTCATTAATAATATTAACATTTAGCTCAAGGCCTGAACATAAGAAATTAATATGCATAATAAACTAAGTATGTTTTATAAAAAATCGCAAGACTAGTCAGATTTGTGGCGTTGAATAACAAAGACATGACATATAAGTAAAAAGTAGAAAAGTAACAAATTAACAAGTTTTCATATTTGCGATGAATGTTTTCAATTTAATTTATTCGTGAGAAATGACTGAGCAACAAGGGTTCCGAAAAATGAACTAATTAGAGATAGAATATAAAAAAAAGCTATATAAGTAGCTTAAAAAAACCTACTCACATAGAGTTGTATGCACTCTCATTTATTTTTTTCATAAATACATTTTAAAGAGACATTGATCAAGCTATATAGAGCTATTACTCGTATTATACATACTAGTCAACCGTCACGCGAGGCATGAAAAAAAAAAAGCTGTTTTACATGTGCGGCATTGAAATGAGAATTGACAATTTAATTGGACATATTTTGAATATATAGTTTTTATTAAAACAATTTGAAACTATATTTTAATTGGATTGAGAAAAAAGTGGAGTGAAATAAAGAAAAGTAAGATAATTTTTTGTTTTGAAAACTAACTAAAAATAATTTTAATTATTTTCTAAAAATATCCTTATTATTTACTTTTCAAAGTTGTCTCCAGCGAATTAGAAAAATACATTTGAGGACATTCTTGAAATTATGATAAGTTTTGGACATACAATAGCAAAGAGGATTGACATTATATATAGTATAAATACTTGTTATTAGATATCAAATCAGGGCAGTGGCTGCTAACTCTCCCAGTCCTCACTATTCTTCAATATAAATGGACATGCTTTTAATTAAGAAGAGACAACCTGGTCTTGTTAAATAAATTCTTAGAAGGTGACACTTTCCACTTTCTCTAAAGCAACTTCGCTTGCAAGTCCACCGAACATATGATAAAAATATCAAATGAAGTTAATTAAAATTGCCCTAAAAAACACTTTAGCTACACTTCTATATATATATTCGTTAATCGTTAATATTTACAACCATGTAGCGATTAACATAATGTTTTAGTTAATAATAAGAATGTGACATGTTCTTAACAGACGTTTGGTAGATAAAGCTGGTGGGCTAGCTCTTCTCTGACGAGGTAAGCTCCACCAACGTCTTATGCTGTTAGACAACGATATCTGCATTTATTATTTACTAAGTTACTACACATCATCATACTTATTTGGATATTTTCAATCATATACTATATACACTATGAAATGATCTTATACATGTATAAATTGTTTACTTTACTTTTATTTCTCTATTATTATTATTATTTTGTCACAAGACTCATGACAACTACTGCTTGTGATCATATTTCATGATGAAACAAGAATTAGGATCATTAACGATGACAATTCAATGACTACCTGTCAGCTGGGCACCAAGGCCCACAAATCATAAGCGTTACTAAGTAGTCAGCCCAACAAATCATAAGCGTTACCAATAAAAAATACAGTAATAAGAAGACAGAGTTATAAATAAAAAGTAATACTACTACTATAGTCTATAAAAGACATATAATTAAGGAGTTACTAAACAATGCATATGTTTTAGGACTCGTGAGTTTTATCCTTCTCGGTTCTCACACATGCAACACCTAAATATGTTGTTTAAATTAAGCTGGGTGTTCTTAAAATTTGACCTTGAAAGGGAAGGAAGAAGGATTAAAAAAAAGGCACAAACACAAAGGAAAGCTACTAATTCTGTTCCGAAGTTTTTGAAAGTTTCATTTTTTAAAAGCCAATAAAGAAGAAGAAACAAAGAGGATTAGTAAGCTGATAAAAAATAAAAAATACCTAGTAATTGTTATGAAATGGATGTACACTTGTGCATGTATGTGACCACATTGTGAAGCATGGTTCTCACATTGAATTGTAACATCAAACATAGCTCTCACACTTCATGTAACTTGTAATCCTCTCTAATGTACACCAACTCTTCCATGTATTGTTTATGTTGTTTGTGATGTGTTGTATGACTTGTGGTGTATGTAGAACTTGTACACATTAATTGTATAAGTACAATTATCATCATCAACAAATGACCTATATAAATGGTGCCAACCCCATTGTAATTTACACACCAATGTACGAATGGAATCTCTACATTTTCATCTCTAGCTTTCTTCTCTCTTGTCTCATCTTCTCAACTTGTTTTAATAGTTATTAGTTTATGCATTCTATACTTAAGTCTCTAGTAAGTCAACTTAAGTTTAGTTGGCTTGCAACTTAGTTTACAACAAGATAATAACATTATATTTATACAAATAATCAACTCAATTCCTTTAAAGGTAGGTATAATCCGAGTGTTTGTGGAAAAGAGAAATCAAACAAAAAGTCAAAACCATGGTAAATTTAATGAAAGAAATGGTAAAAAATAATAATCCATATCCATATATCCATATTAATTAATTAAGTGGAGTATTAAGAGTGAAGTCCCCATGATGATTTTGAAGACCAACAACAAAAACAAGGTTTGCTTTTCGTCTACTCCCTTTCTCTTCAAGTGTTTTTGGCGGGATGTGGGTCCCACCCAAAATCAAAATCTCCTATTTTCCCACATAAATACCTCCCAGGCGAAGCTTCCTCTTGTTCGTCTTCTCCACTCCAAACTCTCGCTCACTCACTCACTCACTCACGAATAAGAATATCGATACATCGAAGATTCTCGAAGATTCTCGAAGAAGAAGAAGAAGCGAATTAAGATGAGTGTTTTAGTCCTTGTGTTCCTGTTACTGCAACTCCAAAACCCTAATTCAGCTCACTCTCTCTCCTCCGACGGCCTCTCACTCCTCGCCCTGAAGTCCGCCGTCGACCAGACCTCCTCCGGCGCCGCCTCCGCCTTCTCAGACTGGAACGAGGACGACGACACCCCCTGCCGCTGGACCGGCGTCTCCTGCATGAACGTCTCCGCCTCCGACCCCCGCGTGGTGGCCGTCGCCGTCGCCGGAAAGAACCTCCGCGGATACATCCCCTCGGAGCTCGGCACTCTCGTCTTCCTCAGACGGCTGAACCTCCACGGCAACAACTTCTACGGTTCCATCCCCGATCAGCTCTTCAACGCCTCCTCTCTCCACAGCATCTTCTTGTACGGAAACAACCTCTCCGGCCCTCTCCCCCCCTCCCTCTGCGACCTCCCCAGGCTGCAGAACCTCGATTTGTCGCGAAACTCCCTCTCCGGCGCCATCGCCGAGGATTTCATGAACTGCAAGCAGTTGCAGAGACTGGTTCTCGCCGGGAACAGGTTCTCCGGCGAGATCCCGGTGGGGATCTGGCCGAATTTGGTCAATTTGGTGCAGCTCGATTTATCTTCAAATCAGTTCAATGGACGGATCCCGAATGATCTCGGGGACCTGAAATCGCTCTCCGGGACGCTGAACTTATCTTACAATCGTTTCTCCGGCGAGATCCCGAGGTCGCTCGGGAACTTACCGGTGGAGGTGAGTTTTGACCTTAGAAACAACAATCTCAGCGGGGAAATCCCGCAGACCGGAGCGTTTGCGAACCAGGGGCCGACGGCGTTCCTTGGCAATCCGTCGCTCTGCGGGTTTCCCCTGCAGAAATCCTGCCGGAATTCTCCTCAGAATTCCCCAGGAAGCCCAGGTGTTAAGAGAGAATCGAGGGAGAATTCGAAGAAAGGTTTGAAACCAACACTTATAATGCTAATCTCTCTCGCCGACGCAGCTGGAGTTGCGCTCATCGGATTGATCATTGTGTACATATACTGGAAGAAGAAGGATTCCAAGTCGTGTAGTTGCACGGGCAGAAGCAAATTCGGTGCGAATTCTAAAGCAAAATGTGGGCTTTGTACTTGTATGAGTGGATTCCCCAATCGCGATTCCGAAAACGAGTCGGAGAAGATGGGGGAGAGGGGAGGGAGAGGGGGATTTGGTTGCATTGGACAAGGGGTTCACTTTTGAGCTGGATGAGTTGTTGAGGGCATCTGCTTATGTTTTAGGGAAGAGTGGATTGGGGATAGTGTACAAGGTGGTGTTAGGAAATGGGGTTCCAGTGGCGGTGAGGCGGCTCGGGGAGGGTGGAGGGCAGAGGTATAAGGAGTTCGCGTCCGAGGTGCAAGCGATAGGGAGGGTTAAGCATCCCAACATTGTGAAATTGAGGGCCTATTACTGGGCTCCTGATGAAAAGCTTCTGATATCTGATTTCATCTCTAATGGCAACTTGGGATCTGCTCTTCGCGGTAATTTTTTTTTTTTTAATCTTTCAGACTAGTCTTTATTTATTTATTTTGTTTAACACTGCTTAATTGAATTTGATAGTTACCATTGCTGGTTGTGTCTCTGTCATGATCTGTTTGTTTATTTTTGTTGGTATAAAAGATCATGGATGAACACATTGCAATAAAGTGCGTGATGGGTAGGTTATAATAATAATAGTGGGGGTAGAGATGAATTAGGTTGGGTGGTGTTTATTGTAATGCCTGCTACAGTTGGTGGGGAATCTTAAAAACAGCAATTTTGTTTTTATGATGTGTGGGGCAGTGGCCTTGGATCCTAGCAGTCCCTCGTTTTCGGTAGCAGTATGTGCTTCTTGTTTCTGTACTTGGAAGAAATGCAAAATATTTGGTCATTTTATATCACCGTCGGATTGCCTCCGATGAGTGACTCACTGTTGGCAATTGATTTGTGAACATAGCTTAGTGGACCTATTTAGTTGTAAATCCCATATGTAGGATCCGATGGATGCTATGGCATCTTACCTTAATGAGGTTTAATGTAGAATGATCTCTGCATCATTTGATCTTTCAAGGGATATACATAAAAGAACCTCCCGACCGAGTTAGGTTTGGGTTTGATTCGACTTAGCATCTCCATTTATCGACTAATGCAGTTAATTTTTAAAGGATTTGCTGCAATTGTTTTCCAAACAACACTTGTGCATATGCCAGTAAACGAAAGATGGCCTATGATTAGTTTATACCATTGTGAGCCTATGGATCAGTTTACGATTTGTTTATACGCTTAAACAAGAGATGATTTATGATTAGTTTACTTTATACCCATGAGCTAGTACTTGACTTATTTGATTTGCATGTGATTGCAGCCAATTTTGAGCCTTTTCTTTTCATTTAGTACTCTCAATTCTCAAGTCATACCATTTCTTAGCACGATATTTATATTTTTCTAATCATGAATTTATGAATGTCTTCTATTTGTATGCACTGCCATGACAGTATAGTGGTTTTGATTTGTCCGTCGAAGTGGCAATTATTGAACAAAGGTTTATGCCTTTTTAAGTGTGCCTACGCCCCCACAGTACCGTGAAGATTCTTTTCATTGTTTGCTGAAAAGTTTGAACAATCACTGGTCAAATTTTGCCAATTGAAATTTACGCCAACAAACTTTGTTAGCTGCTTAATCTAGCCGTTCATTTGTATTTTTTACTGAGAAGGATCTTCTTAAGGATTTCTTGGAAAGTGGCAAAAGTTGTTTCCTTTCACTCGTCCTACTAAAGCTTTTTTTTCCCCAACCCCCATTTTGAAAGTACTTCTAAAGTGGTGACTACTGGTGAGGCAAATGTGAGTGTGGGTGCAAGATGTGTTATATCTGATCCATCAAGCCTCAATTAAAAGCAGCTTTTCTTTCTTTGCAACTTTTCTGAAAAAAGAAAATTCTGATCAAAAGAAAATGGTGCTGCTTGCTTCTTTTCCTGCTATAAAGCAAGTAAATTCGGGTTCCACTTGGTACTCTTGTATTTTCTATTACTAGGGGGTGCAGTAGACGCGAAGAAATGGCTTCTTTCCACCCCACTGATTCCCTCACCATGATGGCGTTGTTTAATTTCTACAACACTCCATACTTTCCAAACAAAACTCACCTAACGCCCCACTACTCCCACCTGGTTTGCACCAACTTGAGAAATACATTCAGATAGTAGTTCAAAATTTACTGTGCATGAATTAAGATTTTTAAGAATTTGTCTGATTGAATTTTATGTGCCTTAAAATGACTTGTTGCAGGGCGAGTTGGGCAGTCGACTTCAGGTCTCTCATGGCATACGCGGCTTAGAATTGCCAAGGGAACGGCTCGCGGACTTGCATACCTTCATGAATGCAGCCCTCGAAAGTTTGTCCACGGACACCTTAAACCCTCTAATATTCTCCTGGACAGCGACTTCAACTCTTACATATCCGACTTTGGCCTCAACAAATTGATCAGCATTACCAGCAGTGATTCATCTTCGTCTGGTGGCCTAATTGGTTCTGCATTGCCCTACATTAAGCCTCCTCAGGCCGAGCGTGTCAACAATTACAGGGCTCCAGAGGCCAGAGTCCCAGGAAGCAGACCCACTCAAAAGTGGGATGTGTACTCGTTCGGGGTTGTGTTGCTGGAAATGTTAACTGGGAAGTCTCCCGAATTCTCACCTCCAACAACTTCGACGTCAATTGAAGTACCGGACTTAGTAAGGTGGGTGAAAAAGGGGTTCGAAGAGGAGAACCCATTGTCAGATATGGTAGACCCAGCTCTACTGCAAGAGGTGCACGCTAAGAAAGAAGTGCTAGCCGTATTTCATGTGGCTCTAGCTTGCACCGAGTCGGACCCAGAAATACGGCCTCGGATGAAAACTGTTTGTGAGAATCTCGACAGGATTGGTACATAGAGTTGTAGAATTCACATCCATAAATTCTTAATTTTGTTCAGTTTCTTGGTCATGCAATTGCAACTGATCAAAGAGTACTACGTACCCTTCTAAAGGCTTACATCGATAGCATTGTTCCTTCAAGAAATGGCATGTCTAGAGTGCAGTGGAGGCTCAATAACTGAATTCCCACCTTGGATTTGCCATGGCTTGTTTGCTAGCATGCATGGAAGAAATTTTAGATTTTTTTTTTTTCTTCTTGTTGTACCGACAAGCTGAGCGATTCATTCATATAATAATTATATTGTCTTGACTCTTTTTTTTTTTTGCTTGGATGTTTGTAGTCATGTTTGCAGTTCAATTAAATTAGTGGACATACTGGCAGTGAGATTTGTTTGTGTAATAGAAATATGTAGGTGGTGAGCTCCCATGTTAAGATGTCTAATAAGTTGCTGTGTTGTTGTGAGGAACAACTACAAGTGCTCGACTTGTGCCAAATAAAAATGTGAAATAGTAGCATATTATGCAACAAGCATGTGATTCGGTTGAACAGCCAAGCAGCTTCAAGTGCCAAACACATATAGTTGTCATCCCTACTTTAAGTGCTAAATTACACGTTCTCAGAATCTCAGATCAACTCAACTTTTCATTAGCAGCCTAACCTACCTAACTGTTTGTGTTTCTATATAGGGAAATTAAGCAAGCACTGATTGATGAGGAGGGGCTTAGCAGCCCAATAGGCAGATGATGTATTCTAATGCAAGTAACCATTAAAATTGGAAAAAGATTTTCTAACCTACTTTTGGGCACCGCGAAATCAATACCGATTGAGTACGCGCTGTGCGATCCGCCTCGAGACGCATTGCGCACATTGCCCAAGGTGTATCGAACTGTCCCGCCCCAATCTGTGTAGATCTGTTAGTGTCCAAATTAAGTGGGTTGTTTTAGCAAGGTGCTTTCTATTTAATTAATTTAATCTTAACTTTTTATTTTATGCATTATACTAAATTATGCAAAAGACTTATTTTCTCGTGCACTAACTTGCCAAGCATATTCTAGTGAAGATGGATGATGCGTTATTTGTTGAAGGTAAGGTTCGGGGGCTTAACTCATGTTGGAGTTAAGGTTACAAAAAATAAGAAATTAATTTTACCTTATGTATATGCATACTAAATAATACATCTCTTGATTTTTAAATCATATTTCTACAAAAAAAGAAAAGAAAAAGACTCATCATAATTTTTGTTCCCTTCAAAAGAAAAAGTTTAAGACTTATTTGGTTACGACTAGGCTCCCAAACATCAAACTATCATACTTTAATGAGAATATACATAAATTTGTCAAAGCAATAATAATTGATTAATTTTTATAATAAATTTTCTCGTGATTAATAAGTCATATTGCTTAAGTATTTATGGTAAGATGAATGAGACATAACTTACTAAAAAAAGTCAAAGTTAGGAGAAGTAGTTGATTTCGACTCTAGTTAAAACTTTTATAGAAAAAAAGTCATACTTAGGACTAAAAATTGTGCCACACGTGGTTGCTCACTAAAGCTCTTCGTCATAATTCACAAGCAAACGTTTTTTTTTTTTTTTTTTTATTTTTATAGAGACGAACTTTCCAGGTCCGCACGTGCACATCACGTGTTCGCCTAAAAAACACACTCTACACGCGGAGCCCCACACGACGGGCCCATCAATTGGGCCCAATAAGCACGTCACTGCCAACGTTTTAGCCCAACTTTCCCGTTATTTTGACCGTTGCGTCGTTACCATACCATCACAACGCTCTTCATAACACGGAGTTGAAGTCTTCATCAATTCAATTCCTTCACTTCTCCATTTACACAAACGTATATATATGCACTCCTAAATTGGCTCACAAGCAAAGAAACCAAATCATCTCTTCATTTGATACCAATCTTTGTTATTACTTGTAATTTTAGTTCTCAATTATTGGCTCATATAGCACTAGTAGTACTATATAGCATATACTCTTCATATATATTGAAAGTTGAAACTGCACCAACACATATGGAGTCCGGGATGGAGACGGCGAAATTGGAGGACGTAGAGAGGGTGTTTCGACGGTGTGATGTGGACGGAGACGGGAAGATTTCGGCCGAAGATTTGAGGCATTGTGTGGGAATAACGGGGGAGGGGATGTCGATATCGTTAGAGGAGGCGGAGGCGGTGGTGAAGTCGTTGGACTCGGACGGAGACGGGTTGTTGGGGATGGAGGATTTTGTGAGGTTGATGATGGGGAATAAAGGGGAGGAAGAGAAGGAAATAAAGGAAGCTTTTCAAATGTATTTAATGGAGGGAAGTGAGCATATAACTCCTAAGAGTTTGAAGAGGATGCTTAGTCGGTTGGGCGAGTCGAGGACGGTCGATGAGTGCATTTTGATGATCAGTAGCTTTGATTTGAATGGTGATGGAGTGCTCAACTTTGATGAGTTCATGGTTATGATGCAATGACCATCAGTTAGCTTTTTTTTTTTTTGGTTCTAATGTTCGATTACAGTTGGTCCAATATCAATTCTTTTGTATTGTATTTTTGCATTGTAATTGCAGTTCTGTTATTATTGATGATTGTGAGAGTTCATTTTAAAAGCTGTTCTCTGTCTCTTTGTTTTTGGTTCACTTGTGACTTAGAATCTTCAGCTCAAAATTTCTCGAACTTTCCAAATTATTGATGGTTCCAACTTCCAACAACTTTCTTAGAAGTTCATGGTTCCCATGTTTTTGTATACCAAACAATTTTTTCATTCTCCTATAAGGGTCCCTTAATTTTCTTTCAACTCATTTAAATTCAATTCCACGTGAAGCATGAAGGGCAAAGTCAATGGAATTCCCTCACATTCTTTCTCTCAAACTAGTATTCTTGTTTTATATGAAAAAAAGACTAATCTCTGCAAAAAAAAAAGTATTTAGGCTGTTAAGAAGGGCAATGTCTATCTCGGGATATTGTTTGCCACTGATAATCAAGTTACAGTTGACTTCCAATTTTTGAATTTTCCTGGTTTTTTTTTTTTGGTGTAAACCACCAAGTATCCGGACTAACTGACTAATCCAAGCTCGGGCTATATGACTCTCCCAACCGAGGGACTCTCCATACATAGGGCTCAAACTCAAGACCACTAATTAAGGGGCGTTTTCTCATTCTTTAAATTCGACAAAACTGTACAAGTTCTCGCCTTCTAATATAGTGCCGGTCTGCTTCTTCTTTGAACACATCTAAATTTAATTCTCAAGATTTCCAATGAAAATGAAGTCAATAAACTCTTTCATAAATGTGATAAGCTAGCGTAAATTCTTCCTATAATCATGGAGGTCAAAGTCATACTCTCCCATAGTTGTGGCTGAACTTGTGTAGATGTGGTACCTTGAACTTCTGATGTTGCTGTAGAAAGGTCAAAAGTCGGATGAGAATTTAAATACTAGTGAAAGCTTGCCTGCCCTGTTGTTTTCTTTAATTAATTAGTTCAGAAAACACTATTAGATAGGCTAGCCACCACTGCACCACAAGTCCTTACTTACACAACTTGTTTGTGAAGTCTGACTTTCAATGTTCATTTTGTTGATTTGAACCTCTAAAATCACATTGTCCAGTAAACACAATTATAAAGTCAAATTCCCGATTTTGGATTACAGAACATTCCAAACTTTCTAATTGTTCTCCTTACATTAGGAGTAAAATAGTTAATGCATTGAAGTTCTATTTGACAACAGTAAATAATGAAGAGGCCTCAGCATCACTGCTCGGGAAGGATGGATGAATTACCTAGTTTGCAAGTAAAAATAATTAAAGAACTTAAATTATCTAAAACCATGAAATTTCACTGAGGAGACTTTATTGTAGAGAAACAGAATTATAGAAGACAATAGAACAATACAAAGTAGGGACTATGGAGATATCTTCTCAGCTAAATTGGCCTCTCACTACATACTATGGAGATATCTTCTAAGCTAAATTGGCCTCTCACTACATATTTATATTTACATGAACCATGCACCATGTTTAGAGCCCAAGCTTGGCAAATCTCCCTATATAGATAGCACTGCAGTACTATATGACTCCATTTGTTCATAGACTGCAATTTGGTAAGTTAAAAATTAGTACCTCTTTAAGGCTTGGTGCAGCTCTCAAAAGTTTCTTCTCCTTCAGCCAAATCTTCTATTAGTCTTGATAACTTGTCCACAATTTCCCCTGCTCTTGGCCTCAACGACGGGTCTTCCTCAACGCATACTTTCGCTAGATTGGCTAGCGTAACTGCCATTCCTAATGAATATGAATCTCCAAGTACAGGGTCAATAAATTTCCTCAGTTCTGCGTTGTTGGCGCAAAGAATAAACTTGATCTTATCTGAGAGCAGAATTGGTCCTTCTCCCTTCTTAGCACCCTTGGTGATTGGAGAATGCCCTGATAGCACCTCAAGCAAGACTACTCCATAAGCATAGATGTCCATGCTTGGAGAGATTATACCACGGTGAAGAAACTCGGGCGCCAAGTAGGCTCGGCTCCATGAATCATCTGAATCGCCCAAGATGCATTTTTCCATGCCGAAATTTCCAATCTTTGCATTGAATTGCTCGTCGAGGAGTATGTTCTTGCTCTTGATGTTCCTGTGAACATAGCTTGGGTTCATGACTTGGTGCATATACTGCAATGCAATGGCAACATCAAGGCAGATCCTAAGCCTTTGGTTCCATTTCAAGAAACAATAACACGAGGCAATGAATTGACTCTTCATTGCCAATCCACCATGAAGCCAGTCCTTCAAGGAACCATTCTTCGCATATTCGAATACAAGGAACGAATCCGGACCATCAACTATACACGTTCCCAAGAGCTGAACGATGTTAGAACGGTGGTGATGAGCGTCTTCGAAGAGCCCGAAGTCGATCCTGGAGATGGATTCAGTTCGCGCGCGCTTTATGGCCATGTTCTTCCCATTGAATCTGCCATGAAAAACTGATCCCCCTATAATATTGCTTGAATTGAAAGCTTCAGTGGCCTTTGTCAGCTCCTCTAGAGTGTATGTCTCCACTGTTTTGTGAGGTGTGGTGCCAATGGTCAGTGTGTCAAAAGGGTCTTGTGAATTCTCAGAAACAGCTCTAATTTCACTTTTGATTCTCAGCTGCTTCAGTTCTGCTTCTCCAGCCTTGCCAAAGTCTGCTTCACTCTTCCTCTTGTTCCTCCTTTGAACAAATAACACCGCAGCAAAGAAGCCGGCAACAGCCACTACTGCAATCACGCTAATCGCAACAAACATTCCGATTTTCTTCTTCTTCTTTTTATGCTTGCTGGGCTGCTGCAATATTGGCATCCCGGGAAACGTCAAATTCGGTCCGAGAGGATAAAACACAGAGCTGAGGATTGGTTTCTTATCAAGAGGAATCAGAAGAGTCGACAATGGTACAAGGGTGGCTGGCTTGAAGGACCCTAGTTTGCTATTTGAAGAGATTATAGCATCTTTAGTAACATTGAACTTAGAAGCTACACTAACAACTGTATCACCTACTGTTATAGGATAACTCAATAGAAGTCTCTTCCCTTCTTTGAGTTCAAGTGGAGATGGACATGAACACCTCAATGGGACAAGTACCTTAACCTTCTCTTTCAGGCCTACTGGAGCAAGGCCTGGATTCCTCTCCTTTATTGCTTTGCAAGTAGTTAGTCCCTCGAGAGACTCCGCGATCCCACTGAAGCTCTCATCTTTGATTGCAGTCTTTGTCACCATAGCTTCAAAGAATTCTCCATTACACCTACAATCAATTGGTATAAGAAGTTGCTGGTTCTTGTTAAGAAACTCAGTGCTTGTAGGGAGTCCACTTGCTCCTGCGACCGCCTTTCGGTCGAGACCCAACTGCAGGCTAAGATTGGAGAAGGAAGAGAAATGCGAATTAGCTCGAAACATGACGAAAGTTGTGCAACGGTCTTGTGATCCGGGACCATTGCAGCGATAGCCGGATGCATCCAACGAGTTCATGTCGCAGCTCTGAAAGCTCTGTAAGTTCAGTGCTTGTGTTAGGACAGACAGTGAGGTACAAAACACTAGAGCTCTTAAGCAGAGTTCAGAATTGTTCTTAGCTGCCATGATCACTCAGTACTCTACATAGGCAAACTTGGCTATGGAAAGCTCTTGTTGTTGTCAGAGAAAATGTATGTTTTGGGTCAAATAGAGAGGGTTTGTTACAGATTTATTACAGTGGTGAAAACAGGATTCTTGGGTGTGACAAAACAGTTGAATATATTTAACTCTAATTCCAGCTGTTTTGAGTTTTCCCACTTGGACTTGGTTCATTGGCAGTGAGTGGCATCTGTTCTAGGATCTCAATGGCTTGTGCTTATGACACTTCTGTTGTAAGTCTTTCAGAGGACTTCTAGGGCTTCAAACCTGCCTTATTTTTTTGTTCCCTAAACAATTCATTGAAGTAATTATATTGTTCCAAGCACTCATTTAATTATTTAACTACTTCAAAAATAATTCCAAGACAACCTCTCTTTCTATGTGAATATCATGTATATGTATAGTTTATCACACACGGTATGTCCACACATTACAATGTGCATAAATGTTCATGCACTTTTAACTTGTCTGCAAATCAATGCATGGTGTTGTTAATTAGTACATGCAAGTTTATGAGTGTTAGTAGCTTACAAATAAGAGATAAATGGAGATTGAATTGAAGTGAGTGGTTGAGACTCAATGCTCCTTAACTAGATTCTCAATTTCGAATATGTGTATGGTGAAATTACATTAAGAAGGCTTGCCCCCTTATAAGTCTTACGGAAGGTCAGTTCAAATCAGTTAGAAGCAAATTATCCTTGGATACTGAAAGGGAAGAACCGAAAAAGAAGTATACAGGTAAGAAACCCCTTTATCCAAATCAATGAAAGTGCAATCCTTCGATGAAGTTGTGGATGAACAGATGGGAGCAGATAGGAATAGATTGGATTTTAGGAGGAAAACTCTGTCATGCATAGGAGAAGTTTTTGAATCTAACATGATAAGACGCTCGTGCATGCTAAAGAAGAGGCAAAAAAGATAAGTTGGAGGGATAGATAGGACAAGTTAGCCATGAAAACCTAAGTTGAACAAACACCTAAAAAATTGAAAATAGAGAAACAATAGAAGCAGAAAACACCAAAAGAACATCCATGAATTTCGCCCCTAATTTGTCACATGAAAATTAATGATTTGTTAAGATTTGAAATCATAATTTTATTAGGTATCGAAGAATTCCAAACAATAACGTAACGCACAGCAGTCCCTAATCGCGTAGGAAAAGAGAAATTTAGGCTTCTTTATAATCAATTTTGTCCATAATACGGATCATTTTGCTTGCAAAAGTGCAACCATGGCTACTAATTAGCCTTTTGTTTTGCTTCTCTAGTATTGTATTAGTCATTAGCTTTTCGCTTTGTTTTATAAGACCTTTTTGACAACAGAACTTGGTGTGGCATTTCCATTTGATATCGATACGTATGGGTTGTTTAGTAGTGTGAGTGTGTAACACTTAGTTTTTGTTTTAGTTTTTGTGAGTTGTGCAATGTAAACAATGGTGAGTACAAGTCCCAAGAACCAACTCCCAGACAGTTTTAACATTCAAGCAGAGATAGAATACACGTGATAGCACGTGCATGACAGTACAACACCAAACTAACCAATTTCAGCTCTCTAAACCCATTTTGAAACACACGATAAAAAAGATCTCATCACCAAGATCCCCATATGAAAGTAACTTAATTGTATAATGGTAAAAGTTATACTGAGTGATTTTTATTTAGATTCTTAGTACACCCAACAAAAAATATGAGAAATGTATGACAAGAATGATTTTCTTTGGAGAGAGCGAGATTGAGCACAGCAATAGAGGAAGGAGACCACACACCAGTAACAAACACTAAGTTAGAAGTTTCTCATGGCGCGCGTGACACCACTAAACAAAACATTCAATTAGAAAACCAAAACACTCCCACATTTTTGCCACTCAATATCAATAGAAAAGTGTTTGAAAAAAGGTTTAAGATTGTATCGATCTTGGAACTTCACATAGCAATTTCTTCAGCCTTAAATGGCGAGCATGACATGAATCTGGACACTAGGAAAACGGTGGAGCAACGTAAGTTCTCTGCTGCTTCAACCATCTCTTGAGTTGACTGCAATTTGGGAAGAGTGTCTACAGTGAAATGTTTATTTGGTACATAGTTTTTCTTTCTCTAAGACTCCAACTTCGAGAAGCACAAAAACATTTGCTTGGGGAGTTGTAGTTCTAAATGTTCCACAACATGTGAGCTGGTAGAAAGTTAGAACAGACCATCACAACAGTAACAATAATAATCCCTTGTAGTTAAACTATATATCGGTGCTTAATAGTTGATTGAGATCGAGATTATACTTGTATAACAACTGATTGAAACTGGGCAAGCTGTTCGTGTAGTGCAGAAAGACAGCATATAAGTTAAATTGAAAGGCCTTGTTTAATATATGTGATCTAGTTGATTTGGTTCCTACAGATAACAATCCGAGGAACAGAGTTGTCTTGCTTGTGAACTCATTTTTGTCAGATAACAATGTTTATTAAGTAAATCTGGTTTTTATTGGTTTGGTCTCATATCAGCTACTGACTATTTTTCTCCGGTATCTTAAATAATCGGTTGATGACCCGGTTGTGATTAAACAGCTGAAAGATTCAAAGCTCATTCGCTAAACCTTTTTTCTTTTTGATTAAAAACTCATTTTCAATAGATTGAACAAGAATTTATACAGAAACTAAGGGACAAGTGAACAGATGAGTGTTAAGCATACCTTAAACTGTGTATGAGGATGCAAAAAATGGCTTATTCAATCCTTCCCATTATGTTATTGTCAAAACTAAAGGTTTTTTTTTTTTTTTTTTTTTAGGCTGTCAAACTAACTTAAGCTAGTTTGAGTACTACATTTTATTTTATTTCCATGCATAGAAGGACGAGAAGCCTAAGCTTTGAAGTTAAGCAACTTACCTTTGATAGATAATGTCGGTTTGATTTGCTTCAAAGTTTTGTATGTAGATGTATACACAGGCATTAAAATAGATTTCGTAGGTTTGATTTTGTTTCTAAGTTTTGTGGACGTATAAATACACATATAGGCATGCAACCATTAGTCTTAGACATTTATCTAAGCGTGCGTGTTTTTTTCTTCACAGTTTTATCTGAGTGTTTAAGATCGATATCCATCTGTAACAGGAAACAACAAAGCTTTGTACGATTTTCCAATAACACATGTACAGAATACTGATACACGGATACCCACATTCTTGCTGGGACCGTATTCATATTTGCCAATAAGATGATCAGAGCCTCTCCAAGTTTGAACAAGAAATTAATCGTGTTAAGTGTGGTACGGATTCAGGGAAGAAGTAGAGAGGTACTACAAAGAATATTCAATCTACCTCTAATGTCACTAGAAGCCAATGCATCCCACCACAACTACCGAAAGTCTCCGTGTGTGATCTAACATGCTTGTGACTGATATATAAACACATTAACCGTTTGCCGAGTACTATTCCCAATAGCTACAGTTGTCCTGGTTCCAATAAGTCTATATAAAAAAGACATCAGACAGATTTTTCGTTGATAAAGGGAGATGCTTTATCTACAACTAGTTATGAAAACTGCAATGTTTGTAGTAGCCAAATTCTGCACTGATGTCCAGATATTTTAGGTCTTTCTCATTCATAGACCTCGGAAGCTCCAGCAATAATCCAAGACAGATACATTGTGGGTTTGCCATGCTATAGTTATGTTCAAATTCCAGCGGCTGTTCTTTGGGTGGGGCATCGAGCTTGAGCTCGTCGGGTCTTCGACCTCTTCTTCTTAGCCTTTCTCTAAAGGAGTTTGGACTCCAGACCGAGTCAGTGTGACGGCGGGGAAAGCTAGAAGGTTGGAAGCTTCGGCTTCGCGTTGGCTACGGCCTTTTTATGCATATATACGGACAGATGGTATGTGGGTCTTACAGATTATGTTTGGGAAGCTGGAGGAGAGTCGCTCCCATTGACGTACATAGCATTCTTTATCATTTTTTTTTAATGCCATTTGGAGGGTACACATTCTCTCGCTTGTATATACTTTTGACAATAATGTTCGGGAGCACATCTCCCTTTCCTAAAAAAAAAATAATCCAAGACAAAATATGTTGATTAAGACAAGATAACAAAGGCACTAGTTCTCATCATCCATCATCTGTAGAGCAACCCCCAAATCACCACATTTAGATCAACAGTTAACATTATTGTCATCATCTTAAATCTCTTACGAAACCATACCAACAACAACAAGATTGCCTCAGTACCAAATTACTTGGGGTCTGCTACATAAATCAAACTCTTTCATCACACTCGATTAAATGCAATTGATGGTGTGCTTCCCAAATCATTTAAATCCCTCATAATCAATGTGTCCAAAGCTAGCTTCAGTCTACCCCTACCTTATCCAATTTCTTCAGTTTCTACTGAGTCGAGTTTTCTAATGGGGACATTTGTAAGCCGTCATTGTTTTCTTCAGTTTATATTGAACTCGACAACAATTCATATCAGAAAAACAAAAAATCAATACACGCGCAATCCACGCCTGTAACTGAAAAATTGAAACTTTAACATTCAAACAAACATCAGAGACGACGCTTAACTTAAGATTCAAAATTTCAATTTTGTTCATTTCTTCCACATACATATCACAAAACATTGAAAAACAAGAAACAAAGAAAAATCAGTTTAAAAAGATTGCAGATTTAGTGAGTGGAGATTTCAAATTCACCGTGATGTCGACGCGAAGGCGGTGATGGCGGTGATTCGATCTTCGTCTTGAACCGCATGAGAGTCCGCTCGCACTGTTTCCCCAATCTGTCGTTATTGGAATCAAATCAATCGATCGATCGATCGATCTGTGAAGAATTTACAGTGAATGCTATGCGTTTTTGGTTCGTCGATTTGGAGACGATTCAAGAACTCGTGGCGCGAAAGGGGCGGTTAGGGTTTAGGTTCGTCGAATTAACGTTTCACGTTCGTTATTTCTGTTAACTATGGAGTTATTGACCCGTTGGATTATTCGCGGGTGCGTATATCGAGGTATTTCGTTTAATGATCAACGGTTGAGCGTGCACTCTCTATGGTGGTTTGAAACAAGAAGAAAAATAACACCAACTTTCACTTGACAATTTTGTTGCTATTGTTAAAATGACGAAGGTTTGCGTTATTTTTGATAGTTAGCCCAAGAAAAAATTGTTTTTTTTTTTTTAAGTCGTTGTTTTAATTTTATTTTAACCATGGGAGACAACTACTAGAGCTTAATCCAAAATTAGTCTAATCGACTATAGTGATCAAATGTTTTTACAATGTTCGATTCTAAGTACTCCCTCCGTTAGTGTGGTTTTAAGGTTGTTCACAATTTTTTTTTAAATTATTTAATTATTTTGATTAAGGAAAAAGTGAGAGTTAAATGACTAAATCACAATTTTATCTCTCCTAACATCACCACTTCTACATACACTAGTTATTAATGTGTAATTACTATATTTTCTTTTTCTACGAAGGGTATAAAAGTTAATTAAGTAATTAATGTGTATTGAAACTATCAAATAACAAATATTGTGAAATATTTCAAAATGGCTAAAAAGTCAATTATAAAGAAACGGATGGAGTAGTTGACTACTTGCTTTTATAACATTTTAAATCCTTAATAAATAATGCATCTTAAGTTATCATACACTACATTTATATCATAATTTTTTTTTCAATTTAATTTTACGGTGTCTACAACAACATAGCCTCAATCCCAAATTAGCTGAGATTGGCTACATGGATCAAACTTTTTCATTGTGCTCGGTTAAGTGCAATTGATTGTGAGCTTTTCAAACCATTCAAATCCTCATAATTAATGCATCTCATGTTAACTTTGGTTTGCTCATGCCTCGTCGAATTTCTACGGTTTCTATTGAGTCAAGTTTTCTAGTTTGGGCATTTGTAAGTCGTCTTTGCAGGTGACCAAACCACCGCAACCATACTTCCATAATCTTTGTATCAATTGGTGCTACTCCTACTTGTCTTTGAATTTCTATATTTCTTATTCTATCTTAACGAGTTTTACCACACATCCACCTAATCATCCTCATTTGCTACATTCATTTTATGTAATTGTTGTTGCTTTACTGCCCAACATTCACTTCCATAGAGCATATTTGGCCTAATTGCGGTCCTATAAAATTTTCCTTTTAACTTAGTAAGAACATTTCGATCACAAATCACTCATGTTGCACTCCGCCGTTTCTTCAATCCAACTTGAATTCTATGTGTAACATCATTCTCAATGTTACCATCATTTTGTATGATTGATCATAGGTATCTAAAGTGGTTTACCTTAGGAACTTCTACTTCTCCTAATTTTACCACTCCGTCATCTCGATGTCTAGTGTTTCTAAACTCACAGTGCATGTATTCGGCTTTCGTCCTACTCAACTTAAAGTCTTTAGATTCTAATGTATTTCTCCGAGTTCTAATTTCCTATTCACTCCATCTTTAGTTTCATCCATTAAGACAATATCATTTGCAAATAGCATACACCATGATATATCCTCTTGAATATGTCTAGTTAGTTCATCCATAACTAAAGTAAATAGATATAGGCTTAAAGCCGATCATTGATGTAGTCCTATCGTAATGTGACATTCTTTTGTAGCTCATCCAAATGTCTTTATACTCGTTACTACTCCATCATACATATCCTTAATAGTGTCTATGTATCTAGCATGCACTCTTTTTCTTTCTAGAACCCACTAAAGAACATCTCTGGGGACCCTATCATATGCTTTTTCTAAATCTACGAATACCATATGAAGATCTTTTTTCTTTTTTTCTATATTTTTCTAACAATCGTCTTACAAGGAAAATCGTCTCCATAGTTGACCTCCCATGCATGAAACCAAATTGGTTCTCTCGATATTGTTGTTTATCTCCTTAGCTTTATTGTCAATTATCCTCTCCCAAAGTTTCATAGTGTGACTCATGAGTTTAATTCCCCGGTAGTTTGAGCAACTTTGAATGTCTCTTTTGTTTTTGAAGATTGGCACAAACGTGCTTCTTCTCCAATCCATTGGCATTCGTTTTGATTTTAAAATGTTATTGAAAAGTTTTATTAACCAAGTCAATCCAATTTCTCATAAACATTTCCAAACCTCTATGGGTATTTCATCTGTGCCACTTGCTTTTCCTATTTTCATTCTTTTCAATGCCTCTTTAACTTCTACAATTCTAATATTGCGTGTATAGTTTACATTTCTTTCTTAGCGTGGGTTTTCATCTATGATAGTATCAACTTGGCCATCATTAAATAAACTATCGAAGTAACTTCTCCATCTCTCCTTAATATCCTCATCGCGCGTTAAAACATTTTGATTTTCGTCCTTAATACATCTTACATGACTTAGGTCTTGTTTCTTTTTATCTCTTAATTTGGCTAGCCTATATATATATATTTTTCGTCATCTCTATTATCTAACCTTGTATATAGATCTTCCGTAAAATTTGTTTTAGCTTGACTAACTACTTTTTTAACTTGTTTTCTAGCTTCTCTATATTGATTGTACACATCTTCATCTTTACACTTAAGTATTTTCCTATACATCTATCTTTTAGTCTTAATTGCTCGTTGGACATCCTCGTTCACCACCATGTTTTCTTATTTGGTGTTCCCAAGCCTTTAGATTAATTTTACGGTGTCTAATTTAGTCAAATTTTTGATTAGGCAGTTATCGTTGTTTTCGAATTTGTCCAAAGTCTTATTTACCACAATCGCCTTCTCTTAATTTTTATTTTATTTTAGTTATACTTTTTTCGAGTTCTTACATTTTAAGTTTTTTCGACAAATAGAGAATATATTGATTTTGGGAGAAAATCACGAATGAAATGTGTATAGTACTTAACTATTTATGATGGGAGTAAATCTTATATTTTATAGGATGAACATAATATTGCAGATAATATAATTAAGCATTATTTAGTCATCCATGGAATAAACTGGTACGGAGAAAAGTAGATTTTTGATTTAATCTAACAAAAAGGTGATCACAAAGAGATTTTATTATTAAGGTTGTCTTTCCACCTAAAATAATAAGAATTGCCTTTTTTTCTTTTTGTCAAAAAAAGAAAAGAAATATAATTGGAACAAAAAGAAAGCATTAATAATTTGACAAGAATAACGAAAAGAAATGAAGAGCAGTAGTGCTTCCTTAATTACCAGTTGCGTCCTGAAATTATGATATGGACCAACAACAAGAAGGAAGGAGTGGTTGGCGAGGAAGACATGGCCCATGTCGCACGCAACAAAAGGCAATTATAAAATGGCCCATACATATTGGACACATCAATGTTCAATTATGTCAAAGTGACCCCAATTATTATATTCTATCTAATTTGGCTTATATATAGAGAGAGTAACAATAGTAGAAGGAAATTCTATAATAGAGTTAGAACGATGGAACCCCTCAAAATATATTTTGAATTAAATATTTTGTTTCATAATAGAATTACCCTATATATAAAGTAATAACACTTGCTTTGTTACTTATTTTATTACGAAAGACTTGTTTTTGTTACGCTTATATTAATAGGTAATTTCATAAAAATATCAAACATTATCATCAATTAATACCCTTTTTAACTATGTATCAATGAAATTTGATGGACAATAATTGTTTCATCAACGGAACGGCTTGTTCTTGGAGTTCGAGAAGTAGATATTCACATATAGTAAGAAAGACTCGTTTTTCTCTTATTATATTGATAGTTTTTTAAAATTTTTATTTATGAGACATTTGTACATATGACATTATCGTATAAATTTGGCTATATAATAAATAAAGTCTTGTAACTAAAAAAAAAGAATCGATGGGCAATAATTACACGTGGCAAACAAATTCATATATGGTCCATTTTTGGTCTACGCTAAGTCATCATCATTATAATTGCTTCCCAATAAATATAGCAAATAGAATACTTATCTTATGTTAAACTTGTATTTTTCTTGAATTCTTCATTTTGACCTCATACATCATTTCAGGAAAAAAAAAAAAAATTATAGCGACCTCGGTGCATGTAATGCAAGTTACGCACTTGTTAATTTGAAAATCATACAACACACCCATGAATATGTGCGGACTCACTCGAGCTAAAGGGAATCAATTACAAAAGGCTCGAAATAAGATTTTTCATATATATATATATATGTATATTATAAAATCTTGAAAATTTATACATTTATATTTCTTGATATGTTAATATAATCACTTGAAATGAGTTAATCTATTAATGACTAGATGGTGCTCCCTTGAGTGGCTACTCCTTTATCAAATAATTCTTATATGAACTATAGAAGAGACACCTCGACTATTGATCATGCACCTACATTAAAACATATTTGAAACAATTTATTATAGCATTTTTTTTTTGTAAAATTAAAAACTCAAAACTAATTATGGAAACTTTTGTTGTTTATTATAATTTAATTATTAAAACAGGGTTAAGTGTTTACACTCTTCTAATTTGATTTTTTTTCTCCTTTTTTTGGAGTAGTTCTCCTTTTTACTTTTAATGAGGTAGTTACGTCATTATCATATGGTGTGAAATTTTATTCTGAACTTTTGTAAGTGACATAATATTTATTTACTCTCGTTGAAATATTGTAATACATTAACTTACCTATTTAAATTAAAAACGAATGAAACATGCTTTAGGCTTAAAAATAAAAATAAAAATCTAAAGATGAGTAAGACAAGTTAACATTCATACAAAATAGAAAGTGTTAGATTCAATGCTTAAACGCATTAATGAGAACATATATAGATAAGTATTTGATCCCTTTCTATAGTCAAATAGACGGCATCGAAACTCTTCCACACCCTTTCTAGTTTCTACTGTCTCTACCTCTACAACTATACAACTTTACATATATTTACCAACTACCAGTCCACGCATAATAAACTTGGAAAAGAAGAACTTCAAAAACAACTTTTTGTTCCAAAAGTATTCTACATTTGCCAGCTAAATCCAAAAAAAAAAAAAAAAAAAAAAAAGGAAGAAGATGATTTGGATATCAAGACTAACACATTTAAAGTTTTTTCTTACCTTCAATTTTTTTGGTTAATTCTTGCCTTTTGGTACTAAATCTAGCGTAATGAAAGTCTGATCCACAGAGCCAATCTTAACAAATTTGAAATTTAGACTTTATTATTGTTGCAAGTTCTTATCTTTATTTCATTCGAGTTGAATAAATTTTTAAGTGATTTTATTATTAAGAATAAGTGAAAAAAAAGCTCCGATACTCACAATTACAGTAACAATAATAATGCATCAATTTTAAATTAATTGAAATTGATTACGTAAATCAGTCTTTACACTCAGCTTAACTTAACGCACTTGATAGTGTGCATGTAAATCCTTATACCTAAATAAATATTAGTGATTTACTAGTCCATGCTTCGTACCTTGTCGGCATATACCTTTCAAATGTATAGTATAATTTTATTAAATGAGAATTAAGTTAAAGATAAGTAAGTCTTAAATTCGATCTTAATTTGTAATCACACACACTAATGGTCTTTGTCTCCCTATCTCTCGAGAAACGACAAAATCACACAGCTTTTGCACTGAACAGCAAAGCACATGTAATGAGAATAACTTCGCTACACCAACCGGAACATGACACTTGAAACACGAACTGTCCCTTACATGCCACCTGTAAAACCCACGTTGACCAAAGACTCACCACCACGTGGCAACCACACAAGCCGCAGATCATCAAACCCTGTGTTCGTCTCATCATTGAAAAAAAAAGGTAGTTTTTTACTGTTGCGCGCAGTGGAGACAGAACAAACAAAACAGGGCATTTGGAATCCATTAATTCCGCAAACAGAGCTTCACTTTCAACTCCAATTCTTCATCAACAATCCATTCTCCTCTCTCTCTGTCTCTGCAAGTTCTGAAGTTATGTGTTGAAAAAGTTGTCTTTTTGGGATATGGGTTCCAGTGTTTCGATCGATAGAGGCTCTGAATCGGCCACCAAACCCAGATTTTCGATTCGCTCGAAGAGCAGGAAGAGTTCGAGTTCTCTGAACGGCCAAAATCCGATCGCCCAATTCGGTTCCAGGCCTAATGGATCGTCTTTTTCGCGTTTCAGCGATGTGGGTATGTTTGGTTTTCACTTCTGATTCACTTCTGATTGGTGAAGCGATGAATTGTGGAAGATTTGAATTGTTTTTTTTTTTTTTTTTTTTTTTTTTTTATTTTTTATGTTACGTTTTGTGTGGTTTTTGTGGGTTTGACTAGATTTGCTAGTGTGTTTGACCGAGATCCGTTGGTCAACGCTTGACTTTTATTGAACAATCTTACAATTTTTTGTTGGTCTGTTGATTGTGGTGAAGTTGATTTTGTGTTCTGCGTTTTGGGTTTCCAGTCAGTGATTCAAAATTGTGGATTTGGGCTTCATTTGGGAATTTTAGTTCAAGTGCTATAGTCGAATAGGTTGATCTGACTGTCTTGAATTATGGAGATCTTTATGATTGTATTTAAGTACAAATACAGTAAATTGAGCGCAATGGAAGAGTTCGATCTGTATAGCCAACCTTAACTAATTTACGATTGATGCTTTGTTTTTACCAATACAATTATCTCTATATGTGCATTTTTATGTAATCACTTCGATCATACTTGTTTTTTCGAGGGTAGGATCGCTTACTATTTTATGACATTTTCATGCTCTTTGATGTATGTGAAAGCCTAAATCTTGAGATGTGTCGCATGATGAAGTGTTTGCATTGTTTAGAACGTCCAATTACTAAATTGGCTTCTTAATTAGTCCAATGTCAGGCAATTTTCAGTTTGTCACAGATTAGAGATTAGGGGGAGAAACTTTAGTAGGAGTTTTGGAGTTATTTTAAACTTGATGAGCAAATACCTCAAGGTTTAACATGTAAGGAATAGGGTGCTTTAATAGAAAAGTAGAGGATTAAGAGAGAATTATTTCACAACTCGGGTTTTTTTTCATTGCTCGATTAGTTATAGACTTATAGTGTTTGAATAAAAATGAAGGATGAAGGTACCAAAATTTGCCTTTGGATATTCCTTAAGACGCGGTAGAAATTAAGCATGGCCGTTATTTACTAAGTCAAGGTATTGTTAGCCTGCATCCTTGGTTTTGCAGATCTTAATGGTTGGGAAATTTGCTATTGTTACTGTCATGTGCTGTTTTATGTATTGTGTCCTTTTTTGGATCAATCAGCCCTCTTCCATTGATGATGCGAAGCAAATTTTATGCGAGAACTGCTACGAAAACACTTGTTTTTCGTAACACTATTTCAGAGGTTGAATACAACATGTACGCCAAGAAACCAATATTTTCTAATTCACTCAAAATGTCTTTCATTATTACTTTTTTATGACGGATCTTTTTATTTATTTATGGAACTCGGATGCAAGTTTAAATGGAATGAGATTTTGCTAGGAATTAATACTCTTTCAAGTTCTTTTGCATCTTATTTGGAACTAGTTCCTCGCCTGTCAATGGGATCTTAGTAGCTGTATAATAAAGCAGCGACTTCTTCCCATTGGCATTGATATTAGGTAACCATGGAAGAATTCTGTTTCATGACCAGTATTCTCTCTTATCTTTTTTTAATACTGTTAATAATCAAGTATATGCACATTAACATGTGCTTTCGCAGGCAGCAAGGATGAGACCTTCTTTGATTCTCGGGCTTGGTTAGACTCGGATTGTGATGAGGACTTTGTCAGTGTCAATGGAGGTAAGGTCACTTTATGTTAGCTTAAGCTTGATTATGAAAACTTGAATTGCTTAATTATCAATCAATATAATTACACTGGTTAAAGGTCATAGCTTAAATCTCCTTGATCATTTTTCCGTGGTCATAAACTTTGTAGATACGCTAATTTATTTTCACAAATTCTTATAATTTAGGTCTCTATGTTAATGTCAGATCATTTGATTGTATGCACTGTTATGGCAAACGAGAGGATATGAAATGAAAATGATGGAACGGAGATTTTGAGGATTCCAGGACAAAATTGCTACTTCATCGATTGTTTGTCTCTGAGTTAGTCCATTATGTATTTTGTGCAGATTTTACCCCGTCTCGTGGTAGTATTTCAAATCATCGGAACAGTTTCACAGAAAGCCCTCGACATAGTAAATCTCGAGACACAGACAGGCCATCCAACTTGAAACCTGGTGAATCTTCTCCAACAGAGAAGAAAAAGAGGTTGTATGATCTCTTACAAGATAGTTTCGATGACATCTACAAACTCTCCAATGAAGCAAAAGTAGGTAGTGGCAATGGAGAAGTTAAACCACTCAACTTTGATGATCACCATCAAAAATCTGCCGTCGAAACCCCTTATTTATCCAAATCAAACTCAATACGAAGTGGTGGCGAAAAAACTCCAAACAGATATTCCAAGCCCCCCAAACCAAAATCAGCCAATGCAACCAAGTGTTGCATGCCGAGTCTAGTGACAAGCCTCAGCTTTCACGAGAGGAAGAAGAAAGATAGCCCTGGCAGGACCTTTATAGAATGATCAACATCTGTTTCATGTTCCTTGCAGTAGCCGTTGCATCTTCGTTCAATTTTATTCAGAGACAGCAAAGTGAGATCGCCGAATTTAAATTCCAAGGATACCTCTCTTCTTGAAGAAAGATCGACGACATGTACGTCCTTATGATCAGAGCAGCATTTACATGGGACTTCTGATCTTACTGGCCTATATACATAATTAAACCATCATTCATATCATATATCATATATATGTTGTATGTACAATGTGTGGCGCGTGTGTAAAGGTGTTCAGACTTTTAGAGAATAATTTATAGAGTTTGCGAAGAATGTGTTGTTTGTATCTAATACTCGCAAAACCCATGTAATAAAGAGATGAGTGAATATCACATATATGATGACATTTGTGTAATCTCAATAAAGGGGGATCAATTTTATACACCCTTGGCTTGTTAGTTTTTGAACTTAAAGACATGTGATGCACTTGTGCTAAGGAATTGAGAAAATGATGAAATTCAGTTAAGTTAGACAACCAAATTATATAAGAACTTGTCATGAAAATAGGGCAGATTACTTGCTGAACCAATGCAACCTTTTCAGTTATAAAGACCCTTTTTAAGTTGTGTTAAATGAACGGTGATGCAATGAGCTTGCAGAGTCCATTTCATTCAAGAAACTGACAACTTAGCTAGAGGCCCCACAGTCTTATATTCCTCGAGTTTGAGATTAGTCGGGACTATGCTTTAGATACCATGATAAAAATAGTAATAAATAACTAAGCGATTCAAACTTAACATACTAACAAAACTCAAATGTGAACAGGCCCATTAGTTTTCAAAGGCATCAATACGTTCACTAACAAGTCAATGAATGGAGGACTGAAGATATGTCATATGATCCTGTCAAGTTTAAAAGCCCATACCTTTGCTTTGCTTGCACCGCGTCCCAACCACAAATGCACCTTGGAATCATGCATTTCACAACATTCGAGGCGTATCTAACGGCGATGAGAGTGCTCATCTTGAATTTTTGTTTTATAAAATTGTTTGGGACATGGTGTGGCCCTATTGTTTAACATTATAGTTTCATTAGGATAAGAAAAGGGGGACAAAAGAGGGGGTCCCATGTCCACTCTTTTGGCCTCCTAAGGCAACGTGAAAATCACACTTTACTCAGTGCGTCCAAATGTCATCTATTCAGTTGAGCGTTTCAACAAATTAAAAAAAATAAAAAATAAAAAATCCCAACTCTTTTCCCACTCTAAAGTCTCAAAAATCAAATCCATCCTTAATGAGGAAAGTGATTTGAGTGACATACTTCACACACACACATATATATTTGTTACAAGTCCACAGATTCAATTAAAAACACAATACTATCCAAGGAAAATACATGGATAATGCTCAAAAAATAAAAATAATCCAAACATGGAAACAATGCTGGATACTCTATCATCGCCCTACCACTGTTTCCATGCTTGGAAGCATTTTTTGAATTCTTGACATCTTTTCTTTATTTGAATATTATCAATTCGAGCTAAACTTCCAAAAACTTCAACAACCACATAACAAATATAATAAAACATCGTCAAAGCATATTCGGTGGAATGGTAGAAGTTGTGTATTATATTCCCACTCAAGTAAAAAAAAAACAAAAAAAAACAACAATGCAACCTCGTCAAACATCTTTAATAAAATGGACGAGTCATCATTTGTCAAAGACAAAATTTAGAAAGTTTAGAGAGTTTAGAGAGTTTGTGAATTGCACTTCCATTTGAAGTATTAAAAAAGAAAAAGCACATGCAATACAACCTCAATTTTAAACTAGTTAAAGTTAGCCACATTGATCAAACCCTTCCGTTACGTTCTATTTAGAACAAAAGTTAACGTGTTATGCACATCCTCACGGCCTCTCCACTCTATGCCCCTAAAAATAATAATAATAAAAAAACACATTCCCTTTTTTTTTTTTCAAGACTTAAGAAAAAAAAAAAAAAAAAAAAAACAGAGAGAGAGAATCAGGCTTTATTTTTTCCTCTATAAAAACCGGACCCTCTATTCATTCCATTCACCACTGATCGCAAAGACTTAAACCCACCAAAAAAACAGTCAGTAGCCATGATTCTCGTTCTCTCAAAGCTCAATTTCTCCTCATTAGCTCTGGCCGTGACCCTTCTCGCACTCGGCGCGCCTCATGGTGCTTTCGGTTCGAGCCGCGGTGTGGTCTCGGCGATCTCCAGCGCGCCACAGACGACGGACGGGCTGTGCGCATTGTCCGTGACTGTACAGGGGTACAAATGCCAGGAATTCGAGGTGATTAATCACTGAATTAATTAGCAGTTCATTCGATTAAATGAAATCTTTGTTTCTTTATTACATAGTAACTTTTTTTAATCATTACATGAACATTAATTTAATTAGGTGAGGACCAAAGATGGGTATATTCTTAGCGTTCAGAGAATCCCAGAAGGACGAGGTGGTGGAAGTGGTGGCGGTGCTGCCAAGCAACCAGTTTTGTTACAACATGGCGTGCTTGTGGTGAGTGGTTTACTGATTAATTTTTAGGAGAACACACTCACAACCTACGCGCACTTGTTGGCATTCACGGTTTTCACGTTAAGATATGTGTGCACATATATCAACAATGACAACTTTGCGATCGTGCTTAATCACATCTATGGGAGGCTCATAGTTAAAAGTTTCCTTTAGTTTTCGTTGGTCTTGTATAAATACGTACTTAGTAACGTCTATGTACTAGTTAGTGCTGGAGCCGAATGGGCCTCTTTAGCATGACATTACTTTATAGTACTGATATATAATTTTTTCATTTTCTTGCTACCACGCTTAATTACTCTATAGTATTTATATATAATTTTTCATTTTCTTACTATCACGCTTGATTTTTTGGTTCCGCAATTGCAATGTAAGTACTAAGTGACACTAGCGATAGTAATGCAGTAAAGTATTGGTAATGAGTCTAATGACTCATTTGAGTAGTCATGACTCATGATAGTACATGATTTTGAAGAATTATTAAGCGGGTAATCCAGATCCGTGGTCAGCGGATCATGACCCGGAATTCACGGGACCCTTTTAGCTGGTCCAACTCAATCAGTGGGCCCGAGTTAGTGATAGTAGTCCACGTGGCCTAAAGGGAACCAGTCTCCTCTGATCTAATGGAGCTTTTTAGTGCCACGTGTTGTGCTGATAAGCATCAAAGGACGTAGTGTTTACTCTATGGGCCGTTGGATTTTGCGGCTCTCAGCCTGTGAAGATAAATCTGACAGGCCTGATACAGATTAACTCAATGGGCCCCAGGCCTTGTTTACCAAACACGTTTCATTTTGCACACTGACCTGTCACCTCTCATTGACTCGATAGTCGATATATAGTAATGTTATTACCAATGTATTAAGGTTACAAATAATTCACTTGGCCAAATTGGAAGAGACTCAATTCATCTAAAGCTCAAATTTGAGTTACTTGAATGATAAAAATTAGTTGGACAGAGCCAACCCCATATAAAGCCCATATAAAGCCCGACAGTGAAAGAAAAAAATATTATCAAGGTTGTGTTTGACAATCACAAATTAACTTTCAAGTTAGTAAGTCATAGTTTGATTGAATAATTGTGTTTTCTTAACTAAGGTTTTATTTATTTATTTACTTAAATCGAAGGTTGGCTATATGTCTCGTTGGATGTAAGGTTCAAAATCTTTATATCATAGGTTAGTAGTTTTTTTTTTTTTTGGTAACCTGAACGAGTTGACTTAGTAGTGAGGGCGAATGTGGGATTGTATGGGTTAGGCGCATAATTTTGAGTTCGATTTTTTATAACAGTCAAACGTCGGGTTATTAATGGTATCTTTCCGCAATTCCAAAGCCCATGAGATAAGAGTTTGAATACCCATGGTTAATCAAAAACAAAGTTTTTTTTTTTTTTTTCCAACACTAGATATATATCTGCTAATTTTGTCAAACGAAGTCTATCTCCTGCCAATTTGTACTTGTAGAATTCACTTGTATAGATATGGAAATTTACATGCATGCATGTGTTGACGGTGAAAAACTTAGTTTTTACCAAAATGTATAAAACTCAGTGATGAATTCATGGTGTGTTTTGCAGGATGGGATGAGTTGGGTGGTGAACTCACCAAGTGAATCTCTAGCATTTGTGTTGGCTGACAATGGCTTTGATGTGTGGATTGCTAATGCTAGAGGGACTCGCTTCAGTTCTAAACATTCATCTCTTGATCCCACAAGACCGGTAACTTTATCAACTAATCATATATATTAATTAGCACAATTTAGTAATATTAAATTTCATAGTAATGGAAATCATTAATTATAAAGTTACGTTAAATTTATATATATACTAGTAAACATGCACGTGCTTAATTTGCAGGAATATTGGAATTGGTCATGGGACGAATTGGCAGCCTATGATCTTCCTGCAACAGTTGATTTTGTTCACGGCCAAACAGGTCAAAAATTGCATTACGTGGGCCATTCAATGGTAATTAAGACCACACTCAAATTAAATTTCTTAATCATCTACTGTACTTCAAGATCATTTTGTGTATTGATTTAGGTGTCAATTTTTGCAGGGAACTTTGGTTGCTTTGGCATCTTTTTCACAAAATAAAGTGGTGGACAAGTTGAGATCAGCTGCCTTGCTAAGCCCAGTTGCCTATTTAAGTCACATGGCCACCCTCCTTGGCATGCTTGCTGCCAAAGCCTTTGTTGGAGAGGTTTGCTCTACACATACATTAATTAAAGATTGTTGTATTTCTTATGAAGTGTCTTTAATTACTATAACTCACTTTTTTATTTTGATTTCAACAGATGACCACTCTGGCTGGAATTGCTGAATTCAACCCAAAAGGGTAATCAAGAAAAGCTTTGATTATACTTAATCCATTAATCCTAATTTGATGTGTGATTTGCTCTGGTTAATTTTGTGCAACTGTGTTTGTGCATATGAGAAACAGGAGAGATGTGGCAGAATTTTTGAAGGCCTTGTGTTCTGATCCAGCAGTCGATTGTTATGACTTAATAACAGCAATTACAGGTACAAACATGAGTATAATCGATATCTACGACAGTAATTAAACTTAATTAGCTCGGTAAAACTAGCTCTAATGGCTCCTTTGATTGACTGTGAAGGTAAAAACTGTTGTCTCAATGCTTCCACTGTTGGTTTCTTTCTCAAGAATGAGCCTCAACCTACTGCAACAAAGAACATGGTTCATCTAGCTCAAAGTAAGTACTTCTATATATTTGTATGTACATATATAGTGACCGTTGGATATACATCGAGACATGGTCCGATACTCATCTCTATGTTTGTCAACAAGTTCCATGACTTGTTAGTTAAGTTAGTTTTTGTTACCAACAATTTTGTACATTATATATACATGTGCAGCTGTGAGGGATGGTGTGTTATCAAAGTATGACTATGGGACTCCACACTTCAACATGGCTCATTATGGGCAGCCAAGGCCTCCGGTATACAACCTCACTGCCATCCCCAATGACTTCCCTATCTTCTTGAGCTACGGAGGCCAAGACGCCCTCGCAGATCCTCACGACGTCGGGACTTTACTCGACGATCTTAAGCTACACAACCTAGACAAACTGACTGTTCAGTTTGTGAAGGATTTCGCGCACGCGGACTTCATTATGGGCATCACTGCTAAGGACATTGTGTACAATGCTATGTTGGCATTCTTCAAGCGTCAATAACACAATGGACGATCAGTTCTCTAGCTGCTCCTTATTTTGATTTCTTATGATGCATGGTTAATAAGAGAACCTAGAGAGTGTAACTAGCTAGGCAATTGGTATGTTGATGGGGGACATAAAAGCCCTCCTTTCCTCTGTACACAAATTTGATAAATGGGAATGCAAGGCCTTGTGTTGAGGAGGCTGATTTCGATGGACATTCTTTGGCACTTCGCCACATTTTCATATTTTGATAATGCAAATTACTCAAGTTTCAATCTAAAATTAGTTTTGTTAAAATGTAAATTTCTTAAATATTGTTATCGTGTGTCACTCCTTAAGTGTCACGGGCTATTGAATGAAATTATGTTACTAACAAATCAATTGAGACATTCCTTGTGTAGCTCGGCCATGTAAGCCGCCACAAAAGCATCCAGTATATATGCAAGATCTTTAGATATCTTGTGAATCTTCATGTGAAGACGAGAATCTACAAACAAGGAAGGACAGCCCGCGCCACCATTGCATTGCAATCAAATCTATAAGATAAGGAAACGAAAGATCTCAATCAAAGATGTCGATCAAATATGTTTCCTAAAACACGATGGGCTAATTCATTGAATGAGAATGAACGAAGTCGAAGATGTTCACAAGCCTTCTTTATATATAGTTCAATGCTCACTGGTCTTAGCATCGGTTTTCAATTCTGATTAATTCAATTGTTTTGTAAGAGCAAAATGATCACAAGAGTACCATCTCACGAGTTGTGTTCACATACACACCGGCTAAGGGGACTTAGCCTGCACTTCGAGGGGATCTCAGACTATCTCGAACTCCAAGGGGATCTTGGAGACGCTTGTGTAAGAGCCTAGAGATAGGGGGAGTGATTAGTACAGTAGGACTTGGTGAGAGATCACCAACTTGAGAGAAAACAAGTAAAGAGTCTTGTTGTATAAGTTGTAATCACTCTTTATTCCTTAGTGGATTTTACACACAGGCGTGGCCATGAGGCACGTATGACGGGATGTCGAAGCTGCGTAAACAATTTGTGTGTTATTTATTTTCTCGCAATTTATTTTCCTCGTTGTTTTTTCTTTACGCAAGACAGACTGACCGTATCGTATCTGTGCCCACAACACTTATATATATACTGTGGTTGCTGTACGTGGCCACGACAAAATCTGCTGACAGACTTACATTTGTGCCAAGGACAGACAAAGCTCGTATTTGTGCCCACAACACTCATATATATATACGAGCCTGTTTGTGCCACGTGAAATATTATGTGTAATGAGAGACAGTGCACTTTCAAGTTTACCTTACAAAAAATGGATCTAAACTCAGTTAGAGTCGGCTACATAGATCAAATACATGCGTTCAACTAAATTTACAACAATTTATGGTGCACTTACATGTAAAATTCTTTCAAACCTTTCTAATTACTACATTCTAATTTATCTTAAATCTATTGTCTAATAAATTAAAGTATCAAAATTTCTTCTCTTCAATTGTGTCAGAGTTTTCTACCTTAGGTCATCAACAATAGTATGTTTTTCAGGTTTTTAATAACCGGTTGATACAAACTTGTTACCATTATGAGTGGACCAACCACTTTTCATCCATCGAATGTTTAACTATTATGGAAGAGTACTGTAATAAATGAGAGTATAATGGATTCGTGAATTGACAACTTATTAAAAAAAGTTTAACCATTATTGATGCCCTAACATTTTACAAGTGCTATAAAAAAAATATGTATAGTGCTAGTGTCTCCCTCGTACGTTTAATTAGTTTGAGGTATTTTTTAAATTAAGCGACTCCACGTGGCGAGTTAGTTCGAGCCGTGGAGTTGCTTAGATAGTTTCATACCTCTCTGGAAGGGACCAAATCAGCCCCTGAAACTCTCCTTTCCTCCTCTCCCTCTGAGGCTCTGACCTTGGCACTGTGATCAGTGAGCGTCCATGAGCGGAAGCAGCAGAACATCGGCCAGGAGTCGAATCAGACCTTCTTCAAAAGATGAACACGACGACTCTCACAGAAACCAAAAGCCCTATCAGAAGATCACCAAACACCGACGCATCGCCAATCACAATTCACTCCAAATCATGGACGTTAACCTAATCACTCTTCTAGGGCTCGCTATGGTCGCATTTCTAGTCATAGTTTCTCTAATCTACCATCTCGTTCGATCTGGCGAGCCGGTTCACAGGTTCAGAGTCGTCACGCCGTTCGATGCACCTAAAGTCACGGACCTTCCGATGGTCAGCACAGTTTTGGTTTTTTATGCGTCTTCGATTGAGTGTTTTTAGGTTTCTGTGTTTTTGATTGAGTGTTTGATTGGTGTGTGTGTGTGTGTGTAGTTTCAAGGTGAGCACAAGGAGGGGTTGTACTGGGGGACTTACCGACCGCATGTTTATCTTGGGATTCGTGCTAGGTATTGTGATTTCAATTGAAAGATTTCAGCTTTTTCAAGTTCACTGAATTTGATGTTGGTTGTGTTGATTTTGTTGGTAATTGTGATTGCAATTCAAAAGTTTTCATCTTTTCGAAGTTTTCATCTTTTTGAAGTTCACTGAAAAGTTTGATCCATGTAGCTGACCCCAGTTAATTTGGGACTGAGGCTATGTTGGTGTTGTATTGCGTTGTATGTTTGGAATATTAGCTGAAATTAGGGTTGGTGCTGTTGATTTTGTTGGTGATTATTGTAGGACGCCTGAGTCTTTGATTGGGGGATTGATGTGGATTGGAGTGAAGGATGGGAAGTATGTCATGAGGCATGTGTGTCAGGATTCTGATGAGCTCGGGAAATATGGGTGGACAGAGCATAATGGGCGAGATTACGGGCGACAAGTGATCGTCGACCAAGATATTACCTTGACTACTAGTTTCTTGAAGTCATTTGGGGAAGGCAGTGGATATGGAGGAGACTGGGCAGTTCAAATTGATGCGCAGAATCGGCGGTAAGCATTAATAATGGTTTCATTTCAAATTCATGCCTTGTCAAATTGGGTTTAATGTTTTATTTTCAATTGGAGTCAGTGGAGATACGTTTAGCTAGCTCAAGGGAATTACGCAACCACCATTGATTGCAAATTTGATCATTTACCATGTTTCATGTAACTGTTATTCAGTGTTCTATCCTTTCTCAAATATCCCTGCCGACTTTAAGTCTGATAGCTTTTGGGTTTGTTTAGAGATCTTTGCATTACTGCCATTGATTAAGTTTAGAGATTATATTTGCGCAGTCTTCTATGTGTTTTTGATGGCCATTTCTAGGAATGATGTAACTGTTATTCAGTGTTCTATCCTTTCTCAAATATCCCTGCCGACTTTAAGTCTGATAGCTTTTGGGTTTGTTTAGAGATCTTTGCATTACTGCCATTGATTAAGTTTAGAGATTATATTTGCGCAGTCTTCTCTGTGTTTTTGATGGCCATTTCTAGGAATGAATTTGATGTGGAAGCATTGGGTGTGGGGCATCTCTTTTTCTATTTGGCTGATGAAGAAGGAAATAGTATAAATGTTGGAAGAGAGAGGCTGGATGTTCGTGATGGGTCTCTTTTGGCATCAGGCTCTCGGAAGGATGTTGGTGACTGGGAGCTTCATTTGAGTTCAAAGGTAAAGATTGCCGATTTCTTACTAGTGTCTTTTTCGGAGTTCTGGTTGTTAATATTTACGTCATATGGTACATATGATTTGGTGCAAATGCAGAAAGAAATAAATTATGATGGCTACATACTGGACAGTTCTTTAAAATCTTCCTGGCATAGAGAGGGAAAAAAGACTCCTATATTAACTCATTAAGTTTAGGCCTCAATATACAAGGAACTTGTATTATTTCTCGCGTTTTTTTGTTAAGTGAAGTACTCATCCTTTTATTTTTGTTATGTGAGCAATGGATTCACTTTCTAGTCTTTTCCGTTGCAGGGCAGCTCAGTAATTCATTATGCGGGTTTTAGGACTCCTCACATGCACAACTTAACTGACCTTGTTCAAGGAACACTTGCAGTTTATGTACATTTTCCGCTCTCTCTTGCTCTCGTTCTCTTTCTTTCTATTTTCTCCAATGTTGTACTTCACATTGTATTTGGTGGTTTTTATCTGCAACATGCCAAGTTGACAAAATCTGGACTTATTTTGTGTTGAACATATATCATTTCAAGATGTTGGTGACTGCCTTTGATGTGTTACCATCTATTTCATTACTTTACAGGCAAGTAGGATGGGCCTTTTTCAGCTTCCTGATTCCTTAGATCATTCATCAAATGTTTTAGTTTTTCAGGTATGCGTAACCATTGAGATTCGATATATCTTTTCAAATACTTGTCAGAATTACGCTGAGACTTATTTCACTAGAATCTGATGATGATCTTTTTTTTCCCCTACTCACCATCTTTCTTATATTTATTTCTTACACGCTTCTTCAATTATCGTCATGATACAGATTTCTGCAAAATTTCCTTACAAAATGGATATAGCTTTTGTGTCTGGGACTGATTCTGAAAGCTCAAAAGTTGAAGATCGAGTGACAAATCTTACAGGTGTTTGTTTAAATTATTGCATTCTGTTGATTTGAGTTCTATGTCCACTAAAAGAAATTAGCTATTTAATATAGGCCAAACTTGTCAATGTTGTCCACATTGTTACCTGCATTTTTAGTCACCATCTTTTTACTTATTTATTTATTACTTCTCCACATTTTTTTAAATGAAGTTTTTGGCCTCTTTTAGCCGCTGTAGATATTCTAGAATATATCGTATGTGGTTAATGCATAACCTAGTTGGAAGTTCATCTTTTGGTTCTCACTTAGATTCGTGTTGCTGCGATAAATTATTTTGTAGTTGTTCAAGTTGGATCTCGCCGAGAAAACTTAAACTAGACAATGCCAACTTGTAAACTATAAGTGTATGCTTGATAACTCTGCTTTTATTGTTTTACATGGTTGTTATCTAGGATTTTATTTTAGAAGGTGATGCAGTTGGTATATAAAAGCTCACTCTTTCTTTTCTTTATTTGTTTCCTTATTTGGAGTTCAAATAAAATTGTGGCAACTTTTTAGGAGAGCTGCTAGACAGTCAACTCAAGCAAGGGCAAAGAGAGTTTGAAGAAAAATTCCAGAAGAGTTTTAGTCTAACCAACAAGGTATTTACCCTAACAAAGCTTATTTTGTAATTCCCTCTGTTAATTTAATTCGTTTGTGATGATGTCTGCTTACTTTTGGGGGTATACATCACCTGTAACCTTTCAGGTGGATTCTCAGTCAATGAATGTTGGTAGAGCTGCCATGGCAAATTTGGTGGGTGGCATTGGTTACTTCTATGGTCAATCTAAAATTGCCCTTGCTAGATCCTCTAGTGTGAGTTCAACACATTCTGCAGTCATCTCTCTTTTGCAGTTGTGTTTTCATGTTCTGTAAAGTGATGATCGTATGCTTTTTAATGCTATTTTAGCAGAACAAAGGTGATAATTTTGTTCCATATTGGCCTGCTGAGCTTTATACAGCTGTTCCAAGCCGATCTTTTTTTCCCAGGGGTTTTCTATGGGATGAAGGTTTTCATCAACTGCTAATCTGGTCAGTACATGTTGTTGCTTAAATATGCTTTGAGTATATTCTCATTTCTTCTCTTTAAGCTAACTCTCTCAATTTGCAGGCAGCTTTAAGAACTGCTTAACCTGCTGCATTTTCTTTAATTCTTCTTTAATACACTGTTACAACTCCAATAGGCGTTGGGATATTCATATTTGCTTGGACATTATTGGACACTGGTTGGATTTGATGAATGCTGATGGATGGATTCCTCGAGAGCAAATCTTGGGTGCTGAAGCTTTAAGGTAATCTTAAGACTGTGTTTTACTAGGGTATATCAAAATTCCACTTCTTTTAATGGGATTCATGTTTAACTTTTTTGAATATTTACAGTAAAGTACCAGAAGAATTTGTTCCTCAGCACCCCTCAAATGGAAACCCACCAACTTTGTTTCTAATTTTACATGGTAAAGTTTTTCTTTGTATTGAGTTCCTTCATTCTCTTTTTTGACTTGGACCAAAGAGTTACATTTATCTACCTATATTCTCAGATCTTGTTCGTAGAACCAAAAGGAATGAGTTTTCAGCTAGTGAAACTAGCGAAATCTTATCATTCTTGGATAGAGCATTTATTCGTCTTGAAGCATGGTTCCAATGGTTCAATACCACTCAAGCAGGTAGATTCGACTTCTTTTTTATGTGCTCTTCTTTTGATGTCACGCAGGGAAAAAAATGCTTAAAATGTTTCTTTACTATTTTTAGTTATATACAATTTTTTTACTATTAAAAAAATGCTTAAAATGTTATCTATCTGAAGAGTCTGCTATTGGGTGAAATTGTGCTAAACCTCAGATTAACAACCACAAGTTAAACTCTTAGAAATAATACACTTGGATGGAAATTTAGAAGTCTGATTATATTTTCTATAAATGAAACCATTCTGGTTGATTGATTAGCTGACAGTTTCTTCAAAAACTCTTTGAAATGTTCCATTAATAGACTATTCCATGATGGTTTCAAAAAGAAAAAAAAAAAAAGACTGTTCCATGGTGAATAGATCCCGTTAACTGTGACTTCTAATCTCGAGTTGTAGGAAGGGACTTGTGCGCGCAATTAGACTAAAGATAGATTTGGAATTTGAGCTGCAGTTGAGATAACAAACTGATTTATTGTACTCCTGATTGTATGAGTCTTTTTTTTTTTTTTTTTTTTTTTTTTTTTTTTTAATGTTAGGGAAAGATAAAAGCAGCTTCTATTGGCATGGAAGAGACAGTACTACCACACGTGAGCTGAATCCAAAGGTTCTTGATTACTCTGTACATATATGCCAATGCGATTTGAATTCCTCATGTCCACCATTTCCAAATACGTTAGTGCAATTTAGTTATTGAAACCCCCTCTCCGTCTTCAAAAAAAAATCTTCCTTCTGTTCTTGTAACATAAAATTGATTTTGTAACTGCTCCTTGTCTGAGATCTTGTTTGATGTATTCCAGCACTTAACCTAATTGGTATCAACTCCTGAATAGGTTGGCATTAAATGTGATTGACAAGCTCATTTATTGAAGCATTTTACCTACAATAATAAGAAGCCTACTTAAGGTGATTTGATTATATGCACTGTGAAGTGAACCTGATCCAAGACTTCTTTCTGGAAAATGATACTGCATGCTAAAGCTGATACATACATCATTTCAGCTAACTATGTAGCATTTTTTTTATTGGGATAAATGATGTATTTTTTTTATAGGGAATAAAGGATGTATTTTATGCATTACTTAATAGTTAATTTTATTCATGGAAAAAAATAGTTAATTTTATGATTTCAAATGATGTGCCTTTTTTTTTTTCCTTGTCCTTACCTTTAGATTGTAATGACATCATGTTATTTTAATGTATTTCTTGGTGTTTTTTGACAAGTTCGACATCTGTTATTTGGGTAGTTTCTCAACTTAATTGTATCTTGGCTTTTCAAGACTTTGTCTTCTGGACTGGATGACTATCCATGAGCATCCCACCCTAATGAAGATGAACGCCACTTAGATCTTAGATGTTGGATGCTTCTAGCTGCTGATTGCTTGCATTCCATCTCCGAACTCCTTGAAGATAGAAAACATGATGGAAAGGTATGAGAGCCAACCGAAAGATCTTTTTAATTTTGATTTTTATATACTGAGCTAACAGTGCTAGAAATGAGTTTATGCAGGAATACCATATGATGGTTGAACTTCTGTCAGATTATGAGATCCTGAATCAGGTACATTTTATTTTTATGCATCTCTTATTCTATGAACTGGCTGTATTTTGCTGTTGAAATTTGACTTTCTCGACTCTCTTCACGTTCAAGTTTTTTTTTTTTTTTTTTGCATGATTATCATAATGTTGATTGCTGCGAGAATCAACATATTGTGTTATTTTTATAGTAAGCAAATATGAAAAGCAATTTTGCTATGCTTCCTTAAGGGAAGTAATATGAGATAGAATTTTAGGATTTTATTGTTATTACTAAGTATCTAATTCTTTTTGTAGATACATCTTGACAAAGCTTCTGGAGCTTATTATGATTATGGTAACCACACTGAAAAGGTAAGATGCTCATCTCTTTGAGAACAACATATATAAGATTTTCTATGAAGAATGTTTTGCGTAGGGAGTCTTGTGCTTCTTTGGGATGTAAGAATTTTCTTTTCTGTTAGTCTGATTTCTTGCTTCATTTCCAGGTCCGCTTGAGGTGGCAAGAAACGAAGACATCAGGCAGGGAGCTTCTCCGAGAAGTTCTAGAAACACCACAGTTAAGACTGGTGCCTCATGTCGGTTATGTCAGCCTTTTCCCATTTATGATGAAGATTATTCCACCCGTAAGTTTCTCTCAACCATATGACAGTTTGATTAAGAAGTTGCCGATTCTTACCCTGTCGACATGCAGGAATCATGGGTTTTAGGAAAACAGCTAGACCTCATTTCTAATCGCAGCATGTTGTGGACAAACTACGGACTCCGGTCCCTTGCCAAAACAAGGTACTCTTTACTTGAGATTCTACATGGTGAAATTTTATTCTCCTAAGTCAGAAAATCCTTATTTCCAAGTTTTAACTTCCTTGTCCCAGCTCAATATACATGAAACGCAACACTGAACATGACCCGCCTTATTGGAGAGGTCCAATTTGGATGAATATGAATTATTTGATTCTTTCATCCCTGCACCATTATTCACAAGGTACATCGAGAAAAAATGATCATATATATATATATATATATATATATATATATATATATATATATATATGCTTTGATTGTATGAAAGTCTAGGGATCACAATTTTCGAGAATTTTGACATTTCATAACATCTTCAGAGGAAGGACCGTACCAAGCCAGAGCGAGCATGATTTACAAGGAGCTGAGGCAAAACCTGATTAAGTAAGTTCTAACAAATTTCTGATGATGCTTTGAGATATCTTTCGTGGATGGGATCATTACTCTATCTTATGCTTGCAGGAACGTCGTAAACAATTATGTTCAAACTGGGTATTTGTGGGAGCAGTACGACCAAACGAAGGAGGAAGGAAAAGGTGCGCACCCATTTACCGGTTGGACTTCACTTGTTCTTCTTATCATGGCAGAAGCTTTTCCAAATCATTAAGTTACTTGATTTTGTAAATTTTGTAACATTTACCCCTACAATTATTGGGGCACATTTTTGTAGTTTGTCCCAGTAATCATCTCCATGAAATATTTATAGATAAATTTATCAATGACATGAAAGTACTCCAAGTTGAATATTTTGTTTGACATCACCAAAAATGTTGACATGAATTGTTCTACAACCAATCCTTACTGACATGAATTACTGATAATACTGGAACTCCCGTCGTCAACTACTGTTTATGCTTCTACCAAAAATGTAACTAGACAATCAGGATCACATGAAAAGCAGCTCCACTGCTTGCCTAACAAACAAACAAACAACAAAGTGTCATCTGTAATTCGGCTATTTCATTGAGGACTTCAATGCCCATTGTTTTAGCAAAAAAGATGCAAAGACAAAAGAATACAGCGGTACATGGGTGAGTTAACAGAACAGCTATGGAGTAGAGCAGATGGAAGTTCTACGTTGATCAAGCATTCTGAATTTTCATGTGCCATAGATTCTCCATCGTCTGTGACGCTGAATTTCAAGAAGGTGAATATCAACCAATTCGAGACTTGGTCTTTCTCAGCTAAATGAAATTCTCTTATAACCATTCTCCAGTATGTCCGCGTCCTCGGCCATTATGATCTCCATATCTCTGATGTCTCTTTTCAGTACAGTCCCCATTCTTGCAATTGCCTCAGTCTGCTGTTGCAAGACCTGTATGAAAGAAAAGGTAAAGAACATTAAATATTATTCAATCTAACAAAATTCTCCTCTTCTACTAATGGAGATAATATTATTTTGTTGTGCTTTGTCCCTCACCTCCTGCAAATCCACTAGGCTTTGCTCATTTATCTTGGTTGATCTAGGAGGTAAGCAGAGCCACCGCCGCCAATTCCATTCGCATGAACTCGAGACACAGAGAGCAGATTGTGTACCCTTCTTGACAATTCTGCTCCAGATCCTTTCAACTGAAAAATAAAAACATCGACCAAGTTGACACAAATTTCCCTCTCTCAATTATCTCCTACAAGGTGGCAAGGTTAATGAAAACATAAATTAATTAAGTAACCTGCATTGTCAAGGCAGCTAACTTCTCCGCTAATTCAGCTTCGTCTTTCACTAATGGCATCCGACAACCCTTACCTTCCAAGGCTTCAATTATTCGCATTACCTTCACGGCTCATAGAATTATAACAAGATCAAGGAAACTAGGTTAGAAGGTTAGGAAAAAATCAGAACAGAAACTGAGATTAATGTCCAAAGCAAAGGGAGTATAATGGCAAAAAAGGTGGTCGTCAAACAAATTAAAAGTCCAAACTAGAAGCAGGGAACGCATTCTTACAAACCCAAAGTCGAAACCACTCACCCTTAGAAGCCTCCTTTGAAGGCCTTGCTCTTTCTGTCGCATTCTTTGTATCCAGGGAAGGGTGTCCGCTTGAAAATGCCTTTGTAGCTATAATACACATAATTTTGCAAAATAAATAGCGTCCCTAGATTCGCTTTTTCATATCGGAAAATGAAACAAGCATTCTTAGTTTATTACACTTGGAGTAATAAAGATCGAGAAAGTGTACCATTTTCACATTAGATTGCGTCATCCGCAACCTCTCTGCATCAGAAAGTATGACTTCATCTTGTAGCTGCGTAAACACATTGACGCCAGTCAATCTCACACATTTCACTAACCTAATCATAAAACTTCACTTTTTGACAAAAAAAAAAGCGCCATAAAGACTTAATTAGTAGTTCGCAGAATTATAACCAATGAGCAAGTATTAAATAGACCAAGAACAGTAATTATCCAGTATTCACAGTGCCTATAGGTCAATGTTTACTGCCAAAAATTGGGCAAACATGAACCATTTTGGCTACAATGATTAATCAAGGTGGTCAAGTTAGTAGTGTAATATAAACTGCCATAGGAGATTTGGAAGCAATCCAAGACCAATGGTCCTATCGGAAACCATGCACAGCACGTACAATCCTAAATTTCGTGGGTGAATAGCAGTCAATAGTTGCATATATCACATGCTGAACTTGACAATAGGAAATAGGGGCATAAATGACAAAAAAAAGAAAAGGAATGGTGGTCCTAAATGCTACATAAACCTCCTTTCATGAAATCACAAACTTGTTATGATACAAAACAAATTTGGGATCAATTTAAATTCATCCCCCATTAAGTGGGTAGCTCACTGGTTTGGTATAAGATTACTTGTGTAAAAAGTTGTGTGGGTTCGAGTCTCAATAGAGACAAGTTGGTTTCTTTCTTACCAGGAAGAAAGAAAAATGAATTGCATTTTTTAAAGCTCGTTGGTCATAGATTTCGAATATTAAGAAACGATGGCAATCGTGAATCGGTAACTTTCCCTTACAAAACGAAGTTAGCAACGGAGAAAATTAGATACAATGCATCGCCAAGAGCAGAAAACAGGTAAATCCATTACTAAGAATTCGATAAGAAGTCCCTCAAAGACCAAAATTACCTTAAGCCGCTGGGAAAGGTCCTTGAATCCCTGAACAAGCTGCGGCCACAATCGCTCCCTATCGGAACTCTGCATTCCTTCTAGCTTCCCCATAGCCTCCGCCCACATAATCTGCCATCACAAATTCCCCCAAATCAGCAAAATGCCAATACTAAACTAATCAAAAATAACCATCCAATCTCAAACAAACAAACCCACATCTGATATACCAGCAGGCTTCACTCTAGCAGCTGGATCAGTCACACTGAACAACAAATGCTGCACCAAAATAGACACAACATCAAAACCCTAAAAAAAAATAAAAATGGCGGGAAATCCGAAACCGTCGCATTTGAAAAAAAAAAAAAAAAAAAAAAAAAAAAAAAAAAAAAAAACGAACCTTGAAAGCGTACTTAGGGTTCCCGGGCTCGTCCTTGTAAGCATCAACAATGGCCTAACACATCCACCAACAACACTAAATTTGAGCAGAATAGAATCCCAGTCGATGAAGATTAGGGTTTTAAAAGAGCTTACTTGGATGTCGCGATCGGCGAGGGAGAAGGGGAGGGGGCGACGGGGGCCATCTGGGTGGTCAATTGGGGGTCGGTTGGAGTTGGGGGAAAGAGGGCAATTGAGGTTGAGGGGTCGAAGAGAAGGGGCTTTGGAATCCGAACCCACTGCTCGGTTGCTGTTGCTGTTGCTGTTGTTGGAGAAATGGGGATTGTTGTTGTGGTTGGGGAATGGAGTGGAGAAGATGGAGCCTGTGGAGGCGCTGAAGGACGGAGTGAATGACGGCGTGGACGGCGTGCCGAACGCCGGCGTGGATGACGTCGCCGGAGTCCCGAACATCTCGGCCAATTTAAGTGGGGGGGGAGTGGGTTTAGGGTTCCGACGTCGTCTGGTCAGATCACCAATGGAGAGGCGAAGTTGGGTCCAATCGCCGATTATTCAATGCGACTGCTTTTCAGGCTTCAGGATTTTCTTGACCAAATACGAATATGCTAAATCAGCAAGGAGGAGGCGATGTTGCTGAATTACATACATAGAGGGATTAATTCATTTATCTTGCAATTAGTCCCTGTTCAACTGGCAACTCGTAAGACGGGCTAGTCATGGCTGGAAATTGAAACTTCAGTTTGATCAAGCATAAAAAGAAAAACACATAAATTTTCTACACTAGCAATAGATGCAAAGTTTACGTCCTTACCATCTAGCCAAGCCAAAGAAAAAGAATAGAATTTTTAAGTTAAATTGATTTAATGAACTTATTCACTCATATAGATGAATTCAGTTTAAGAGGCTACCCTAATTCAGAGATAACATGTTTACATCCATTACTTTCCTTATTCACGTTTAACATTGTAACGACACATTTAAGAGTGAAATTATAACCAAAAGAAAAAGTAAGCTTGAACTTCCACCTTAAAATTCTTTCAAAGAAAAGCTAGCCATAGTGTTTGTAATTACCCAATTGCTCCTTTTTATTGTTGATTTAGCTGGACAGTAGAGCTGACTCGAACGACTCGACTCAGGCCTAGTTGTCCATTGTTTTAGGGCTCTCTCAACCAACTCGCAACCTGTGATATAAATATTTGAAACCTACACCTTACAAAACCTCGATTAATTCAGTTCGACTACTTAGACCGCTTCCGATAATCCATTTGTATTGGTTTTTAATGGAGCGTTTGATAGGATGTGACAAGTATATGAATTTGTATTATGCAGAAGAATTTCAGTAGATAGAGTATTTACGCATGTGTAGGAGGTCGGGAAAATCATATCATTTGGTGTTTAAACAGAGCTGAAGCTACAGGAAAAATAGAAGCACAAGAATAGTAAAGTTATACATCACCTATCAACTTAAGATTAATATTTAAGAGTGAGAATGAATCAAAAAATCTACAACGGCATTTGTCGATCGATTCATTGATGGAAAGGTGGGCATTTGTATTAGAAGCTGATCGAGGCTTGCCGGTCTGGGGAGCAACACACTGCCACAACGAGCGGTATGATGCAATATTGGTAGCTGAGACGCCGAGAGCAGCAAGATTTCGTCCATATTCCTGCAACGAAAATGACTAAGAACCAAAAACAATGGCAACGCGGCACAAGCATTCCACAGAAGGAGAGAAATTTTCATACCTGAATATCAAGGAATAACTGCATACAAATCTTATCAGTGTCAGAAATATTGTGGTCCGGCACATCTGAGCTTGCTCCCGCTCGTCTTTGTGCACCCTGTCGAATTCTCTGAAGTGAAGATTCGGTCTTCCTCGCCTGCCCAACAACATTCGCAATCGTCATTTGAAGGACGGTATGTAACTTCAGTAAGGGAAGATAAAAACCAAGCATACAGAGCCAATCACACTTACCACATTAACTAGTTCTGAAGCCAAATCATAGTAACGATCTGTAATCTCTTCCGTGGCTCTTAAAAGCAGTTCATTTCGTGCATCTTTTGTCAGATATTTAGTGGCACGTTCTCCTTCAAGAAAAACCTATGCATAGTAAAACAGTTCAACAGTCAAAATGCTGCTCTAAAAAATGGAGAACGAAACGTAAATTATTGGTCAAATACCCTTTTTTTTGTCAAATTTAATGAAATTCGTTATAAAACAAAATAATAGGATAATAGCATAATAGCAATTCAAGTTTTCAAGCAGACATTGGAAACGTCAATAGATTCAGACAAAACCCTTTTGCCGAATGAAGTGTTATCCTTATATAGTCTCAAGGTGGGTCTCAAAGCATAGGCCTCTTCGGATTCTAAACATTGAGAGCGAGTTTAAAGAGAGAAAGTGAATGATAGATAGCCACGAATAATAGGAAATTGACCGAGCCAACGCTGCATATCATGCTAAAAAGCCTAAATCTACAGTCGTGTGGAGATATAAGAAAAAGAATAACAAAGCATGTCAATGGGGGATAAGAAAATGCCAAAGAACAAGTCAAGACCATTGAGATTTTGAAAAACTTAAGCTTCAGCAGTCTTGCAACAAGTTTAATGTGCATTACCTTTCATTCATAAAAAGGTAGAATACAGGGAAAAAAAAATGCATCAATACCTACACTATTAAGTTATTGTAACTACGCGATACCCATTTCATTCAAGCATCTTGCATATCAAGAGACAAACAAATAAATAACAATCATACAGAGAGAAGGAAACAAATGCTCACAATAAGCAGTCAGGCCTTGAGACCTTATAAGGCTCAGCTCAAATGCTTAGAGATCCCTAACAAAACAAAAAGCTATGACCGAAAAGTAAAGCTCCGACAATTTATATTGAATTATCATCAAGCAGAAAGAATATTGTCCCTTCTCCAGTAATCTACATTATTTTACAGTTTTTACTTGCATGAACAGATGAAAAGTAAATCCCCAACAATTTATATTGAATTATCAGCGAGCTGAAAGAATATAGTCCCTTCTCCAGTAATCTACATTATTTTACAATTTTTACTCGCATGAACAGATGAAAAAATAAAATAATGCCTATATTTGGGAAGGGAACAAGTGAACAAGCTGATCATTGATGCAAAGCATGGACCTCCGAGTCTAAATATTGACAAGTATAAAACAATAGACTAAGTAATTTGCACTTAATAAAACTTTTTCAAAGCATAAATGTATATCATAAAGATACACAAAAAAGTCGAAACTAAAATAAGAGATAGCAATGCACATTCAGAAACTAGAAAAAAGGAATAAAAAAAGTTGAGTCTCAAAATATATGAGATTACATCACACCTTCATGGGCCGCAGAACACCTGACACATATGGTGAATGCCTTGTGGGGGGAGGCTTATTGGTCATTCTATATGTTGCAGTTATTCCTTTCAATTGCCTCAAGTCCTACAGCACCCATCACCCACAAAGTGAATTAGATAGAAGCACAGCAAAACAAAGATGAGATTAAGCAGGACAAAGAAAGACGCATGTGAAGCTTATTAGACTCGTAATGAGAATATAAACAGCAGAACTTCCATCTGCCAAACATCCTCATCCACCCATGCAAATATATTTTTCTTTCCAACCGTAAGACCTGCTAAGACTAAACCCAATGCTTACCTCAACAGACTTCTCGACAAGGGATTCTCTTACTGCATTCATTATTAGAGGTATCATATCCTTCAATATCTCTCCACCTTGCAAAATGCTCCGCTTCACAAGATCAAGCACCTCAATGGCAGATGAAGAGAGAAGCCGAAGTACACTTTCAAGATAGTTTGAACCAATCTCTGTTACTAGGTAATCTATATCGTGCATCACCTGCAGAACAAACAACACCCACAAATTAAAGCTTAAATATACGAGAAGATATCGTTCTTATAAGTAAGGATTCATATTTATAGCTTTCTTTCCTGATTCAGAATCAGAATCAGAACAACTTAAGTGGGTCCTAGTTTTAACTATTTGCTTAAAAAAATAAATCATTCGAGTGATGGATTAATTATACAAGCTAAGTTCGCACAAGAATCATATGGGACAAACAGGAAACAGTGCATACATAAATGAAATCTTCCGGCACTGCAGATATTGCCCACTCTGTACCAGGGTTACTACCAGTATTACCCGCTTTGCGAGCTTTCAATCCAGAAGATAACCAGGTTGAATACCTGTTTCACAATAAAAGTAGAATAAGCGGTTTAGAAGGACACTCATACCAACACAAATCAATAACCATGGATGCTGCAGCTTTGACTAATTCCAAAGGAGTCTGTCCCATCCACCAACCCCATGACTCATGATAAATTAAAAGGAGACATATTGATGGTACACAATAATCTCACCTTGCAATAAGCTGCAAAGATAGGCGAAGAAACTTGTCGGAGCAAGATATTATGAGAACATCTTCTCTCCAACATGCCCTCAAACTCTCCAAAAGTGTTAAACTTTGCTTTAAAGTCAGCTCTGGAGATATGTTCCCATCAGAAGGTGAGTTTTGAAGGGGGGTCAGTGCAGCCATCATAAGAGCAGAATCCAGAGCACCAGCTATTTCGTGAAACCTGATATAATTGGATCAAAATACTATGAAATTATAGAAAATGCAAAGTAATAGAAAAGCAACTAATCAGAGATATAGTGACTACCTCAATGAGAAGTAAACGCCAACGTTCCATAGCTTCATGAATTCAACATAGATAGCTTCTGAACGGAACTTAGAGACGGAAGATCCGGACGGACAGTAACCTTGCAAGACAATTGGGAATCATAACCAAAAAAATTAAGACAATATGCTTAAAGTTCATGATATATACACACACAACACATTTCTTTTCATTTATTACAAGACATTACATCCAAAACGGGGAATGCCTAGCAGAGTCTATAACATGGAATATCATTAGGCAAAGATTAAAGTTATAATGCCGTCCATACCTTCAAGATAACACAAGAAAGCCAGGCTGGCTTTATAATTTTTCAAGAACTTTGCAGGTTTTCCTGGAGAGAATGCTCCAGGTTTTCCTTTCTGGATTGCAGAAAGAACCTCTTTAAGTATTGAATTGCCCAAGAAGTTGAAAACATGTAACCCTGAATTTGCTGGACAGCATAAGGCAAATATGAGCAATATTACCTTTAAAATAATGATTAACAGCAATTTGAACATGCAGCATAACTAGTTGATACCTGAAGATGAAATCTCCAACAAAAATTTGCAATCCCTGTCTATCAATGTTATGATTTGTTGATAATATTCCTCAAGCTCATCTTCTGATGTCCCAATTTCCGCATCTGAAGAGCTGTTGTGTGTAATCTGCTGAATCAATGGGGAAATAATAGTAGTTCGGAATATCTCTTCAGCCCCGTGGTGTTATCTATGGCAGCATATGCCCTCAAACAATTGTAAATGGCAATTGCATCTCGATGTTCCAGAGCATCAATAAAACACCGTCCTAAACTAGCATCTAATAGTAAATTGGCACTCTGAATCCTTTTATCCATGTTTTTGATGAATGGAAGGTTCTGTACTGCCAAAATTTATAAAAGACAAATAGAAACAACAAATTAAAAACTCATCTCCACTGAGAAAAATAGTATGATATAATACAATAAAAAAAAACATGCATTCCAGAGGTTTCTCAGGGTACAAGCATGATTAAACTTGATATGCTTTTTGCAGTCTAAAAACTCATATAGGCCAGGCTAAAAAAATGAATGATGTTTGCAGTAAAATAAAATCAGTGATGAATGGAAACCAGCTTCTTGATCAGTTTTCTACCCTTATTTGATCTGTAAAATTTGCATTTTACTTGAATCGGTCTGTTTTATTTTTGCTAAATACTGACTATTGACAATAACATATAAAAACCTCAGAACCTTCAAAATGTTCGACAGAGCTTTTCGGAGAAAATCTAAAAGCAATTCAAGCACTGAAGATCAATGCCAAACATTGGCTTCGATATTTGTGTTCTAAACAAGAATCAGGGGTTAACATGGAACATGTATTTAGCCACTAGTTTCAGCTCATCAAAGTTGATAACAGGAGAGATGAAATCAAGTTTTTTAAACTATAAATTTAACACATTTCTTTCATCACTACAATTCATTATAAAGAACTCAATGAAACAGACCTCAGCATGAGCAACATAGAACTTCAACCGATTCATCTCACTCGAAATCCGTTCCAACAACATGCTTTGCGTCTCTCTCACGCTCGTTCCATTCTCAGCATATCCATTGCTCAAAGAACCTCTTTCCCCCGACGGCGTGCCGTCTCCATTCGACCAATCAGCAGGCGAACTAGGCAATTCCTTTATCAGCTTCTCAACCTAACCAAAACCAAACCAAAACTCACAACCAAAAACCACAAATCAACAACAATTGATGACAAAAACCAAAACCTAGGATCTCAATTCACAAACGATACCAGCAATGCCAAACAACAACAATTGAGGACCAAAACCAAAACCTAGGATTTCGATTCACGAACAATACCAGCAACGCCAAAAACCACAAATTAACAACAACAATTGACGACAAAAACCAAAACCTAGGGTTTGAGATCAAAATCGAAACCTTGGAAACAACGTGAAACGTATCGAGCAGCAGCTCCAACACCTCTCTCGCGGCGGACGCCTCCGCCCGCTGGCGCAGGCCGTCCTGAAGCGAGGCCAAGGAATTCTCGACACTAGACCTGAAATTGGAGATCTTGTCGCGAAGGTCCACGAGAGGAGCTCGCATACGGAGAATTGCAGCATCGACATCGACGAGCTTGGTACTGAGATTGACGAAATCGGCGTAGTCGCGGTTGATGAGGTCGACGAGCTCGTGCTTGAGCGAGGAGAGATGGGATTGGAGTTCGGATCTGAGGTTTTCGAAGGGGACGAAGGTGCGGAGATCTGCGATGTACGATTCGGAGTCGAAGGCCGGTTTGAGGAAGCACTCTTTCTTGAACCAGAGAGGGTGGGCGTCGATTGGGTCTCCGAAGATGTCCGTTGCAGATCTCGGTGGGAGCAGCAGATCCGCCATTGAAGATGAAGAGCGCGCCGTTTGCGGTGCTGTTCGCGCTCTCTCTATTGATAGTGTTAGTGTTACTGTGGTGTGGTAGATCGAGTTTATGGACTGGTGGGGAGCGGTGAGGTGGTAAAACTCAAAGGCGTGCGATGCACCTCGATATGCGGTTAACACGCATCTTGAGAAGAATCGTGCAAGTAAAACTTCTCCGTCACGAATGAAAGAAAAATATTTCATACTTAAAAATCATATCTTATACTAATTTAGGATCATTATCCATAGTTAAAAAAATATTATCCAAGAAACATATTTTTGAAACGATGTGATATAGGTTTAAATTTTAGAAAATTAGGATATGATCTCAACTCTCTTGAGTAGATATGATATTTTTAGCCAATATGCCATTTTTCTTTTTTCTTTAGGAATTGTTTTCATACAAATTTCGAGTGATCGGTGACTCGATTCCTCTTCAACATAATTGGATATGATCTTAACTTCTTCTTTTTTTGGGGTAGATATGATATTTTCACCGATTTCTTAACTTGTTGTTAATAATAGAGAAAGTTTTTTCTTTTTTTATAAAAATCAAGAAACTGGACTTTGCTCTATAAAATTTGTCTTTACAGCCGGGGGCATGTGATTAGGATTTGTCAACTGTGGATAGATAGTTTGGTTACAATTTTGCCGGTCAAGAATGCGATATTTGATGAGGTTAAGGGCCGATCATATAACTGAGTTGACGGAGAATCCATATATGTGTATGGAGATTACACATTTTGATAGATGTGACAATAACCAAAAGAATCGACTTGTTAAGCTTCGGTGCTCACTGTGCAAAATCTTTAATTAAGGCTTAATGTGCAGTCTTTGAGATACATATTGATGACTGATAATCAACCAAGTTGGACAGCATGCTCGAAACTTGCTAGGAAAACTTCCCCGCCAAATTTCGCTAGGTACATTGTCGTTGCTATTACTCTACTTGCGTAAATTTTAGTCTTGCGCAATAAATCGAGCAAGATCACAACATGGAAATCAAAAAGATATATTAATATGGTTTCATTGCTGGTTTGACACTCAAATATGATCTTAAGCCTGCAAGAGAAAATTGTTGGTATCGCGTGCGACAAGAGCACCAATAATTGTAAACTTTGGAATGGTTCCGCGCGTTTCTTGGACAGATAGTGCAACTGTTTAAGGGGGATTTTTGTGCTGCTCTCCAAACGAAAGTTCAGCAATAATGTGGTGGAGCTGTTACTGCAAGCGTTAAGCAAAGAAAAACTCACTGAGGTTATAGAGGAAATCATTAGAATGCTTTGTCGCTGCTTCAAGATCAATATATAAAGTATTTTCTTTTCTTTCAATCTACTCTCGGCATATGATCCGTCAAGACTAGTACTAGAATTCCTGGTGTTCTTACTTACTTTTCGAGGAACTTAATTATTGCAGTCTACTAGAGAATGAGTGATGAGTTGTATAAAAAGATTGCAGATGCACTTTTGTTGTTGAGATAGCATTGATATTTCATTCAACAATTAAGAGGTCTGGCCATAGCAACATTAATATCTACAAAGCAGAATGATCATGGATGTCTCTATAAGACTATAACTCTATTTACATGAATGTCCATCGGGGAATCGGTATCCTACCTCCGAGCCTCCAAATTGTTCGCCAATGGTTCCCGGGGAAATTCCAAAAGCAAGTAAAGCACTAAAGGAAATTAAGAAAAAGCCGATAGCTGGGTTTGGTATCATCAATACAGGAACACTAAACAGGAGGGGCAAATGAAAATATTGCTGCTTAAATCTGCAACCAAGCCATCTTATCTCCCTCTACAGTTACTCTTGCTAAGAATATTCTGATGATCAGTTTAAATCCCAGTGTCGACCACTTTATCAGCAACGCAGTTTTCTTATGATGCGGCTGGTTATGAACATTTTCCATTACCTGGATGCTTCTCTTCAAAAAACTTGACCAGAGGATCGTGGACAGAAAACTGCGATTAGTTCCACGAAAAGAGAAGTTAGAACAAGGATACATAAAAAGACTCGTATTTTACCTTTCACAAACAGAAATAATCGACATTGAAGTTACCTGCAAAGTGAAATGAAACTAACCTTGAAGGATACTTCTAGAGCCGATTGAACTACATATCCTCCATGAGGTCGTACATATATACTAATAGAGGAATTCCATGTGGTCCTTCATTGCTTTCCTCCTTGACTTCTTCAAGTTTTTCTCTGCTTAATGCATTAACAGCTTCACCACATTACGGCTAAACCTTCGCATGTAAAGTAGTACAAAGCTCCCCTTAAACTGTTCAAATATGACATCTGAGACATTTGGAAGTCCTGTTTGCAGTAGCCACGACACAACATGGTGTCTAAACCCAAAGAAGAATTCAAAGATGGATTATTAGTTTTACAGAGGAGAGCATTTTTTTAACAGATGCAATTAGTGCAAATAAGTGTCTCCGAAGACGAACCCGTATTCATCTTGAGCCAGGAAGAGTAAGTTCCAGAGTACTGCAGAAATTAGGCAGTCCCTTGCACACATTGTTGTACAGAATTACATCCGTGGCGATCTTTGGAAATGGAAACAAAATGCTTCACAATTTCATCTAACAAATACTGCAAAATACTGCAAAAGGTGAACTCATGGCACTGGAAATCTCAAATCTCATGTCATTGGCAACAGTTAAGTAATCTGGCTCAACAATAACAATGTACCTTACGAAATTCGACTGGGTGATTTCCCACGCAAGTTTCAATGACATGCTCCGCGGCATTCGTATTAGTCATCAATCGGTACACCAAAGGCTTCAAAGCCTTAAAGATTAGAGTTATTTGTGCTGGATCGGCGACAGACTTCAGCATTTGCTTCACAGAAAAAACTCTACAGAGGTAACAAGAAGAGATATTGTGAGAACTGAAAATTGAACAAACAACAACAGCAACAGCCATTCTCAATCACTCACCCATGAGTATCAAAACATAACTTGGCGAAAACGAAAGCGTTCCCTGTTACTTCCCTAACAAGCTGATCCTTTTGGTTATTCTCACATCTATCAAAAAACTCCTTAACATAGTTATTCCCATATGGACTCTCCATCAATTCAGCTATATGACCCTTAATCTCATCAAATGTTGCATTATTGACGTGCAAATCCTTCTCGCTAATCATTTGCAATGGCAAATATGCTCGTTCATCTCTAGGCATGCCAAGTACGCTGCGTTCATGATCTTTTCCAGACTGATGATTAGTACAAAACATCGAAGAATTCGGATTCAAATTCAAATTCATTGAACTACTACTCCCCTGGCCTGGAAATCTTGTTCTTGAAGATTCTACGAGACCAAGAATGGGCGACTCTCCCCTCGCTATATCCAAAGAACCCTCCATCCCCGCGAGACGAATATCGAAGCACTCTCTAGTCCCCGGCACTGCCATTCCAGGAAAGCTAGTCGCGGGCATTGCCATACCAGGAAAACTAATCGCGGGCATTGTCATATCGGGAAATTCAGTCATGTGCATTGCCATACCAGGAAAGCGTTTGATATAGCTCCATAGAAGACTAATATGCATATTCAGATGAGTTATCTGACTTTGAAGCTGCTGGCAGAGATGAATTACTTCAGGGAACCGGTCTTCTTGTCGCAGGAGGATCACCGCGAAGAAGACGAATCAAAGATCGCTGATCTTGCAACCCCAAATTAATCGCGAGATCGGATGGATCATAAAAGAGTTGTTCTTGTTGTTGTTGGTGGTGGTGCTGCTGTCTTTGCTGCTGCGCCATTGGAGAGGATGGATCGAAGAGATGATCCATGGCATTGGCGCCGGAAAGATCGAGATGACCATGAATCGCGACGACGACAAAGAAGAGAAATTCAAGATCAAATTCAGAGAATTCAGTGAATCTTGGAAAACAAAATGTTGAAGAGACTCTGATTCTGAATAAGAGGGAGGGTTTAAAGAGGGTTTTATCAACTTTTAAACGGTTGAATCGCAACACCCGTCGGATTCACCTCGACTCACGCATAGTCCATAACTCGAGACGCGCAGAATTGAATCATTAACCGGGAGATCGAAATCTAATCGTGTGCACACAGATATCGAGGTACATCGACAGTTTCCAACTATGTGTGTGGTATCAGTGTGTGTTTAGTATACTGTTTTAGAAACTGCTAAGAATATCTACTCGGTTAGCGCGAGAGCACAGTAATGGCTCTCTCGCTCTTCTCCTTCGCAGCTCAGCCTTCGCAGCTCATCAAATCTCGCGAAACGAAAACACAGTCATCACTTACACCTCTCTCGGTCTCTGCAAACCCTAATTCCTCTCCCGCGTGTGCGCTTCAATGCCAACACTTCGACTCGTACACTGAGCTCATCAACTACTCTTCAATTGGTTTCATTTCTTCATCAGTTTTGTTCTGTTTGCCCTAAAAATCTCATCTTTTGATTGAATTTGGTGTTTTAGGTGTTCGGGGTGCACTCATCAGTGGAATCTCCACCGGCCAGTGGTGTTGGATGAAGTGACCGAGTTTTTTAGGGATTTGGGAGTGTCGGATTTCACGTTTGATACTTGTAGATTGGTGAGTGATTTGGAGTTTTTTTGTTGGTTTGTTTGTTTGTTTTGTGCGGATGTGTGGTAAAATTTGTAAATATAGAATAAGAAATATAAAAATTCAAAGACACGTAGGAGTAGCACCAATAGAGACAAAGATTAAGAAAGAACGGTTGTGGTGGTTTGGTCACCTGCAAGGACGCCCTACAAATTCCCTCTCTAGAAAACTTGACTCAATAGAAACTGAAAAAATTCAACAAAAGGGGTAAAGTAAAGTTACCTTGTGACGCATTAATTACGAGGGATTTGAATGATTTGGAAAGCCCACCATCAAGTGCACTAAATCGAGTACATGGAAGAGTTTGATCCATGTTACCGACCTCAATTAATTTGAGACTCGAGGCTACTTTGTTGTTGTTGTTTGTTGGTTGTTTTTTTTTTTTTTTTTTCCTTAAAAAAAGGATTGATTTTGATGGTGTGGTGTTGCCCTTTTGGGGGTAGTGGGGGTGGAGGTGTCGCGCGAAGTTGGCTGTTCGAGGGTCGTCGGATAAGCCTTTGGTTGGGCTTTATGAGGAGGGGACTCATAATGTGGTTGATATTCCTTCGTGCCGAGGTTTGTGGGATCGGTTTATTGATTGGAATTGTGATTGGTTTTGGGGGTTTGTTTGATGTTGTTTGTATTGATTTTCTGCAGCGCATCATCCCAACATTAATGCTGCTGTTGAACTCCTCAAACAAGGCAGGTTTTCCTTAGAAGCTCATTGTTTTCAGGCTTTTCTTTTTCTTTTTATTGGCTGTTTCATTTGTGGTGTTGTGTTTCTATGTTTTCAGGACTTGCTAAGTTGGATGTTCAACCATATGACGAAGATAGTGGAACTGGTGAATTGCGATATGTGCAGGTTTGAGATTGGGAATATAATTGTATTTGTTCATGTGGGAGAATCATTTATGTTCCAATGACAGTTATTTGTTCTGAGTTGAAGTTCTAAATTTGGTGTTTGCAGATGGCTGTGACTTTGCACAACACATCCCTCCTTGGTCGGAAAGATACCGCAGTGGTTAGTTTATGCCGCATATATTTTTTATCTTAAAGATTATGTTCTACTCTCCTTAGAATTTTCATTAGAGTTTTCAGAAAAAAAGTCTGTGGCTTTTGAAATACTAGAAAGCAAAAGGTAGAAACAACTGATAGTACAATTATTTTATTTTATTTTTTTTAGGAAGGGTGCAGATCACTTTGGTTTGGAATTCGAGAAGCGAGAATTCACCCAGTTCAGACAAGTTAAATGCCTTAGCCCAAGTAAGTTGAGCTATTTCTTTTTTAGTTTCCGAACATGTATCTGTTGTTGGCTCAAATCATCTGCATGCTTGCAGCAAGAATATTGCATAAAGACTGCCTTTCAGCATCAATTTTTTTCCGAAAATCAGAATGTAGATTTCGCACATTGGAAATGATGCTTTCGTTTTGCATTGCAGTTCTTATGGAGAAGTGGTGGCCCAAGCAGCTATGTCCATCTAGTTCACTCTGTATGGGCCAATTTTCAGACCTCGAGTAACAATGTGTGGTTCTAGTCCTATTTTATTTTACCATTGCATATTATCCGAATTAATTACTTGATCTTTGAGGATCGTATGAGGACTCGTCTTATTCTTAACGCTCCTAGAAATTACCCCACTCACGCATGCATGTATTGTTTTACCACTAACTTGTAGCTATATTATTCTTTAAAATTTTTGTTTAAATTGATTTTAGATGTATTACAACATTAAAGTACTGCTAATCATGCAGATAATTTTTGGCAATAGGTGGAGGCATCTATTAGGAGAGAGAGATTTTTGGGAACATGTTGGAGGAATTGATGTTGCATTGGCTCCATCCAGCTTCGGTCAGGCAAATACGAGAGTAAGCCTACCTTATGTTTTGACAAGTTCTTGGATTCTTTTGTACGATTGGATGTGCCCGTAACCTACTTGCAATTGGCAGTTACTAGCACATTGCTTTTTATGAGTTAGCATTGTTCTTTCCTTTGCATGTTGACTGATAAAGGGAGCGAGCCTGTCTTTAGAGCAGTTTTAGAATGCTAAGTCTGCTATGCAGGTCTGCTATATTTAAATGAACATAAATTTTACTTGTGCATCGTCCAGGCTTTTGATTCATTGCTTCGTAAGTTACACACTTATGTACCTTATGGAACATCCGTTACTGATTTGTATGCTGGAGCTGGTGTTATTGGCTTATCCTTAGCTGTTGCTAGAAAATGCAGGTATGCCTAATTTGAACTATATTTTAAGTTCTTTTCTCCAACTAACTATTTCTCACTGGCCCTCGAACTTCAAAGAACTGCTTCCATTTTGCAGATCTGTTAAATGTGTCGAGATCAACAAAGAAGCGAAGGCATCTTTTGAAAAGACAATAAGCCGGCTACCGGAGTCCGTAGATAGCAGCATCAGCTGGCACCAAGCAGACACTTCAAATGTCAGTTTTTAAAACTCGAGTTGAACTCCATTAGTTCTTTTCCTCACTATATGTTTGATGATCTTGCTGCCCATTTTTTCCAACAGAAATTGTTCATGAAGCAACAACATGAATTTTCCATAATCTGTCAATTTGTCGTCAATGTGCTCCCTGAACCTCCCTCCAATTAGAAAAAAATCTTGCATAGGCTTATAAGTTTCACTGATTTCAGGAATTTGAATCCCAGATTTAATGATTTATGAATTCTGACATATAGTTTCAGTAATGTCAATGCAAGTCATCAAAAGCAAGTTCGATAAGCATTGATATTTGTTTCTCCATATTTATGTATTTCTATCATTTTGATACAGCTCAGAAAAGAAAAGGAATTAGTGTGAACGAGGTGCAAACTTGTTAACTTTTTGTGTACTGTTTGTTATGTTTGCCTTCAGATCTTTGTAATTTCATGGTAATTTTATTTTATTTTTTGAGACTTGAGAGTAAATAAAAAACACAACACATAATAAGTAAGCGGAAATGAGGATGTTTAGGTGGATGTATAGTAAAGCTTGTCAAGTTAGAATAAGAAATACGAATACTCAAGGAAAAGTAGTAGACTCAACTGCGCAAAAACTAGGATGTGTTGTTGCAGTGGTTTGGACATATTCAAGGTCGGCACTGCAAATGCCTCAATCAGAAAACTTGTCATAGCAGAAACTGAAGAAATTCAACTGTATAGGAGGAGACTTGACAAAGCTTGAAATGCTTGATTAGAAAGGACATTAAGGATCTTGAAAGCGTGCCATAAATGACATTAATTCAATCAGGGTGGAAGAGCTGGATCCATGTACGCAACCCCAACTAATTTGGGATTTGAGTTTTTATTGTTGTTGAGTATGCTCAGATTTATGTTGCCAAATCAGTGTGCAGTACATTTCTACCGTATCTACCACTGTTCCTGATTCATTTAAAAAATTTTCAGGAACCGCTTTCTTGGCTAGAAGGATCTGATGTCGTTGTGGTTGACCCCCCAAGAAAAGGGCTGGATCCACCATTACTGGATGCATTACAGACAATAGCTTCATCAGAGCGTAAAGCTCAATTATCTGAGAGGTAGCTGTTTCTTTGTTTCCGCTTCGGCTTGAGTTTTAATTTTCTTAACTTTCAATTTTCCACCTACTTGAATTCTTTGCATTCTAAGTTCTTAAAGAATATTTGAAATTCATTAAGGATAGTGCAGTATGAAGTATTTAATTACTGTTTGTCTACATTAGTTCTTCCCTAAAGGAGAAAAATGAGAAGAGGCCTTGGATTTTGCGGGCAAGAGAAGCTGCTGTTCAGATAGAAAGCAAAACAACCTGGGAGAAAAGCTCTTCTCTGCCACAAACTCTTATCTACATAAGCTGTGGGTGGGAGAGCTTTAAGGAGGTATGCGACTGTAACCGCTGAGATTGCTATAGATTTTGTCAATGAAACATTTTGAACAGTCTCATAAATCTTGGGCTGTATTCAAGATTGTTTTTGTGATTTCACTCTAATCTCCTAACGAAGTAAGTTATGTACAGGATTGTAATTCTTTATTGTCTAGCAAGGCCTGGCATCTGGAGAAAGCCCATGGCTTTAACTTTTTTCCTGGGACACAAAGGTACTGTCTTCCCTCATTTAGTTTATTACATTTTCTTTTTTCTCTTTTGCTGTTTGATATATTATTTCTTTCTTTCTTTTAAACATTCGTTTGAGCTTGTTTAGTTTTGCATTATTCTTGATCCAAATAAAATTATCTTTTGTTTTGTCATTATCGCGTTGCTTAATTTCATTTATTGTTAAAGTATGATAATTGACTAGTTAGCTCGAACAAATGAGATACCGATGTTCCCTGACATTCCAAAGGACAGGATGTCAGAGAATGACTGATGGTGTCTAGTTTTTTTCTTGGATTGTTAAAATCAGGGGTGAAGGGATCTCACGTAGAAACAACTCTACTTAAAAACAGGAACTCTAATGTAAAGTATTATTAGTTATCAATATTTAAAATTATCTTTGTAGCAAATCTATGCAGGACCCATTGTTCATGTTCAAATGAGAGAATGTGCCTACTAACAGAAAAAAAAAAAAAAAGAGAAGGATTTAAACGTGCGGAAAGAAAAAGTTGCAAACCCTGACATGTGGGTCGATCTTTTTTAGTAGTTGACATCGAGTCTGGCTTTTTGCTTTAGCCGAAGAAGTGGGGACGACATGAATTACTTGTTTTTAACTTTTTGCCTAGAAGTCAAGATCACATAACAATGATGAGAAAAAAAGGGTAGGTAAAGCAGCTTGTCTTACTTATAATTCATATGGTCATCATCTGAATTTTCTTATTTATAAGTTCTTGCTTCTGTGAAAAATGTCTGAACATTACTACATACCATTTTTTTTTGTTGGTAGGTACTACGTATCATTTTCCGTTGTTCAACTTTTCTTGTTCTCTTCCTATTGAGGGATGATTTTAGATTTGGAGTAATTGTATACTAAATCCAGGAATGAACTATTGATGCAGCATTGAAATTGTGGCAGTCTTTAAACGCGGCCAAGGCACAAGCAAGAAGAAAAAGAAAACAAGCAAGAAGAAGAGTAAACAGCAATCTTAATACAACCAAAATTGAAATTAATTACCTTTTGTCCTCAACTGAATAAAGCGCTGGAAGTTATTGATAAAGATGATTATTTTCCTCCCTAGCATGGGTGTCTTGTTTCTTATATGTTGAAAATAGGTGGAAAAGAATGCAACAAATGATTGAAAAAGAACCAAAAACAAAACAAATGGATGCAGATGCGAAGCTCGGTGAGAATATGTGCCTCTAAGTGCAGTGCAGCTCTGAATTTTGGTTCATTTCCTCTTTCTTTCGGTTTCTTCAAGATGGGGAAATGCTGTCAAAATATTGCTGGCTCTCAAATCTTGTCTTGTTAAGATCCCTATAACGGGGGGAACCTGCATATTGCGACAAAGAAGTCAATGTCAGTGAACCTTAGACGTATGCATGAACAAATGAACAATGTTCATCTATGTATCAAACTACAATTAATTCTAATAGCTTGTTTTTTTTTTTTTTTTTTTTTTTTTTTTTTTTTTTGGGTTCCTTGTCCATTGTTTGAACACTTAATCGAAGCACAATGGAAAAGTTTGATCCATGTATGCCGACCCCAGTTAATTTGGGACTGAGGCTATGTTGTTGTTGTTGTTGTTGTTGTTGTTGTCCATTGTTTGAAGCTAGTAGGACTCATATATGTGGCAGGTCTCTCAACAGGTTTTATCTATACCAAAAGGCTCGACTTTGAAACCTACATTTAAGGGGGCATTGAGTCTCATCTACTCAATTGGTTGGTAGTGTTCGCAATTGGTTATGTTAATGCCATATCTTGTATTCAAAGCTGCTTGAGAGAATGAACTTACCCCTGCTGCTTGATATTTGGGTACAATCAGCATGTGACGAAGTCCCACCTGCCTGAAGAGCACCATAGCCTTGGCAACTGACATACTCTCTACAACTGTGTAAGGTGTGGTATTGGTGAGTGGATGCAAATCCATGTACAACTCCATCTCATCCTTTGTTACTATCACCTCCTCAATTGTCATTCCCCTCTCTGCTAGATCAACTGAAGTGAACTTCTCCCTTACTTCCCACTCCTCTGTTCTCCTCTTCTCACTCGAGAACCATTTCTTCTTCAATGCTGCAACCAGGTGTGCTCTCAGAATCAACCCATGAAGTTCCGTTGCACAGCCCGGGGCCCCTATTGGCGGCGTCACCCCTTGATCAACAACAGGGAAACCATTGTGGGTGGTGTTCCTGAGGACTTCAACAATGCGGGCAACCTTCTCCACTCCGCATAATGTCACAACAGGCGACTTAGCATCGGCGAGCTCACCAACAGTGAGGTTCCTCATCCATGGTTCAGGATGAGCTTCCAAGAAAGGCAAGCCTTTGAGTTCTAAGATGATCTCATATATGCTTGGGTTGAAGCAGTCTCCAACTGTTTTGGCAATAAGTAGAACTATCATTGTTATGGGAAGTAGGAGAAGATTGTTGGTGAGCTCAAGGAAGATCACACAAAGAGAGACAGTCATCCTCATAGAGCCTGCCATGAGAGCCGCAGCACCAAGCACGGCATAGAGTCCCTGGTCGATTTTTGTGTATGGGGCTGCGCAAATACCTAGTAAGCGGCCGTAGGAAGCACCCATGAGAATGATAGGCAAGAAGAGCCCAGACGGGACCGCAATGCCGAATGTGAATAGACCAAGAATGCAGTAGAGTCCAAAGTGGATTAGGAGAGAAGTAGGGTGGTATTCATTTGGTGTTGATGTCGAAAATAAGTTGCGAACGGCATCGTCGTTGGATGTGTGGAGGAGACTGGCAAGATCATTGTAGTACCCTGGTGGGCAGTTGAATTGCTTGAAGTTGCCTGTTCTACCAGTTGATGGACAAATTGTCCCTAGAAGATCTGGATCACAAGGTGAGCACTTTGCAAGGAAAGGAAGGAAGTAAAGGCACACAGAAGTGAAAAGAGCTACACTGAGACTCAAAAGCATCTTGCATATTCTTCCTTTCCTGCAAAACAGAATTCAAGTGCTACTAATTAGGCTCAGCAAACTAATGCAATACATTGAATACATTATCAAGATTATGGTATGGGACTGAATTGCTTACTGATTGATGAGATTGTAGAGAATGAGAACCTTGTGGAGAAGATGATTGTACAGACTTCCAAGAAGTCCACCAATTACTCCAATCACAACAACAGGCACAACATCCAGCAAGTGATAGTATACTGAAACATCACTCACATCAAACATTATAAGGCCACCTTTACCAAACAATCCACATTTGCCAGTGTTGCAATACTCTATGGAGGCTCTGAGCACCACAACCACAATAGCAGTGGAGAAGAAAGTTCTCCATAGCAAGGCACTTCTCCACCACGTCGCCACCTCCTCTAGCGCAAACAGGACGCCTCCCACTGGTGCCCGGAAAGCTGCACAAACTCCGGCAGATGATCCGCAGGTTATGAGGTCCCGACGGTCTCTATCGTTGTTGAAGTATCGCATCCACTTCCATTTCACGCGGTGATTGTCGGGACCGCCTTGGGCTAGCAAGGAGGAAATGCAGGCGCCGATATGCACCAGTGGCCCTTCCTTTCCTAGATCCAGACCAGCAGACACTGCTCCAATGCTGCCAAAGATCTGCAGAGATGGAACTAAATATATTGTTATTGAGATCATCACACTACTCAACAAAAGCCATCTCCATTTGCCCAGTTCAGATTTTCTCCATTTCAATGCAATCAATTGATGACCCTGAATCATATGATTCATATCCCAAATCAAACAATTCAAGCACGCCCATCAAAGATTCTGGATGATCAAGTTCATAACCAGTTCTCTCATTGAAAAAAAAAAAAAAAACTATGCCCAGATCTCTAACAAGGCAAAGCAAGGCAAGGCAACATGTTATCTATGAAGAGAGATTGAGAACTGATCATGGACTCACCTTGACAATCAATGGTGCTGCTCCAAACATATTCGGCGTATCGACTCCATTGAGATAAGCTTTGATCTCTGGTATGCCGGGTCCTGCGGCGGTGGGCGCGAACATCACACAAAGAAAAGTGGCAAACAAGGTAAGTGCTAGGTTTGCGCCTGTGAAGTATATGAACCCGGTCATGTACCTGCAAAAAATCAACACACAAGTCTCAATCCAAGGTTCTGATATTGAGTTCTGCAATTCAATCAACACAAAACAAGGACTGGTTTTGAATCAAAGCTTGAACACTCAACTTCTTTGCTCAACCAGTTTTGCAATCACAAGAAGCTTGAACCCAGCAATGTTCTCAATAGAAAGATTGATTAGCGTTGCAATCACACCAGTCAAAAGCCCAACAAGGAAGGCTAGTGTCCATTTCATCAAAATGTACTGCAACACTTCGATTCTGGATCTGCGTCTCCAGTCGTGCTTGAACAGATCATTCTCGTTGATTCTGCATCAAAGATGACATTTTGAAAACCACCCATCTCATCAATCGACCAGATCTTCACAATCAAATCATTTTTTCAACAAAAAAAAAAAAAAAAAAAAAAAAAAAAAAAAAAAAAAAAAAAAATCGAAAATCAAAGATGGGAAATTTCAGTTCTTACTCATAGTCCAAGCTCTCTATGTGAGAGACCTTTGTTCCAACTATGGCTAATGGGCTTGAAGAAAGTGTTCTGCTTCTCTTGATTAGTGGTTGCAACAGAGAATTGCTTTCTGGGTCTCTCTCCTCTTCCTCTGCTGCCGCGACTGGTGTCGATCCTTCCATGTTCTGGGTCGTCTCCGCCATTAGAGAGAGAGAGAGAGAGAGAGAGAGAAGGCGTAACTGATGTTATTAGCTATGCGAATGATTGTGGGCTCATTGAACAAGATTAGAATTGAAGGGGTTTTTTAGTTTTTAAATTGTGAAGAACCGAAAACGTGTGAAGTGTTGTTAGTTGCACGGAGACAATCTTTCACTCCTTGTATCCTGGCCTACTGTCTCTGTTGATCAAAATTTATCCAACCTTACAAAGTACCAACTATTGTTTTTTTGTAACAACTAATGTCTCGCCCATCTTACTGCATATGCTTCGGCTAGCGCCAACTACTTTTTTAGTTTGTTTTTGTCAACTTACAGTGCGAGCAGAGTTGACTCACAGTGAAAGATTAATTATATTTTTATGTTTGGTTCAACTTTAAACTTTCATGAAAGTTACAAATTTTTAAATAATAAAATATATGAATTAACATAAAATACCCTTGAGATGAATGTGGCTGACCATGTGGGTAATAAAAGGTAATTAATGAGGGTAATTGTGTCACAAACTCTTAAGAGATAACTTTCTTAACGGGTGGGAGAGATATCTATCACATTTAAGTGTGAGTTGGGAGAAAACTTATAGAGAAATTAAAACCGAACGAGATTAATTTCAACTCCCCTACAAGTTATCTCTAGGGAGTTAACTTCACTCCTAATCAAACAAGGCTTTATTAAGAGAAAAGCTCTTGTGGAGTTTTCTTCTATTATTAGTTGTTCTTTGAAATCGGCATTTGTTAATTTGCATTACAATTACATTAGCCTGTTTTAGGTGTGAGTCACTACTTATTTATATTTTTTTATGTGCAAATGTCAACCATTTCGTATCATTTACTTGTAACACAAATAGACAAAAGAATTATGAGAGACTGTGTTTTTTTGTTAGGAATTGATTCAAATCAGATTTAATGTTTATCTATTTTGAATTACTTTATATTTATTAATTTCTTAAGTCCTTAAAATAAGATTTTGATATGATCGATTTGATATGTAAATATTCTTTATCCGAACCAATGATAATTTTATATTATTTTTATGGATTCCCTTCTTTTCTTTTTAGTATATTTTTACATAAAAATCAATAAAGATCCACAAAATTTGTTAATATCTACCGAAAGTTGAAAAGCTAGTAACTTATTTATAATTTACAAATTGAAGGTTACTCCGTGAATCTTCTAGAGTAATTTTATAGTTAATCTAGATTAATTTAAAAATACAAGACAACCTACAAAAATAAATCAAAAATATTCATGACAGCTAAAATTGTGAAAAAAAAAAAATGTTTAGAGGCCAGAGATGCCAAATCAATTGAGTAGAATGGATGAGTTTCATCCATGCGATTGATACTATTGGTATAGATTCAAAACCAAACCCAAATATTCAATTGAATAATCAACATTATTAATGGTGCATGTCGAGGCATAATTCTAAGGGCTGTGACAAAATTAACTTATATCAATTGGCCAAACTTGCATGTTTTAGTCAATTTTTCCATAGAGGACCAGTTTGGCTGGCTGTTTGTTAATGAGACTGGAGAGTAAAGTAGGACCAAATGAACGTACATAATTAAGGACCACATGAGGCTTGAGCAGTTGGCAGTACCATCACCATCGTTGGTTCTACTTGTGGTTTGTTTATGTAAAGTTCACATTCAAAGTTGTTATCTTGACGTTTAGTTTTAATTGGAGAATACATATAATATTGTGGACATTATTGTCACTAGTGATTCGCATCTTTTGTGAAGTGGAATCACAGCAATACGTCTTGTACCATATACTAATCCAATTTTATACTCTTCCTGCATTGTGGACATTATCATGACTAAATTGATATTTGTCGCAAATAATTCTTGTAAAAGAATGTCGCAAATTAGAACAAGTAATCCATTATTCTTCCAAACGATATATATGTATTATAATCAAAATAAAGTTTGGTCACGAATGACTTTGAAATAGAGAACACAAATTAATGTTGGTTTACCAACATATATATATTGAAATAAAAATTCAAACTCGTTGTGAGGTTCTTAATCTCGTGTGGAATTAACCATTTTTTTTTATTAAAAGAGATTTTACTAGCTCAAGTTACAATTAATACAATCTAAAGAATCGAAACCCCGAGCCTTATCAAATCAATATTAATTAATGTCGGTAACAAATATGAAAATTTATCATTTATAATTTCCAAATCAACATATAAAATGAATTTCTATAAATGATTGTACATAAAATAGTTAAAGATTATAACGTGAATGTGTAGGATTTAGAGTTTAGGATTCTCGGTTAAGGGTGTACAGATCATTTCATGACTAATGTAGGTCAATAAAATCAATAAAGGTTCCAAACATATACGGCAAGGCACTTAAAGCAAACTTTAAAGCAACGTTTTCATTAATTTTTTTACCAAAACAAGCATATATGTATTTATATTGTTAAAGCTGTAGCCCAATAATCAATCTAATCCAAGTGGGTTTTTTATTTGTCAATATATCCTAACATACATGCATGATCGAGTTTATGTAGTAATTAATTTAGAAAATCAAATCTTAATCCATTGCATTAAATAGGATGAGTTGGCTAGCATTTTATTCTTTCAAAAAGTTAAAAGAATCTTACAATTTAGTGTAAATTATTACTATTAAGGATTCTGAATCGATAAGTTTGTAGAAGTCGACGTCACTATGAAAACGATCCACCATAAACATTAATGGAACATATGTAGTTTGGGCCGGTGTGGACGGTTCGATGAGGCCAACGGTGAAGTGGGTAAAACACCAAAACTTAATAAACCCAATGACAACTGGCATGGATTAGTGTTTAATTAATAAGATTAATCTTAGCTTGGAATCCACTTAATCAAGCACGTATATATCATCATCATCATCATCTTCATCAAAGGTAGCAAATTGTGTGGATCGAGAGAAAGAGAGCGATGAGTTGGGCACACGTAATAATAAGAATTAGGCTCAACATGTCAAATATGGGGGTTTAATTGAATAGCCCCCAGAGGCGATGGATCTACCGTCTATTATTAGTTCGGTGTCGGCCAAGATGGTGGCTCGGATAATGAGTTAGAACACATGGCGGGCTAGGAGAATAAACGACTCTTGGAAGAGTCGAGGTGCCGCTTTATCCAATTGGATCGCAAGGCTGTCCTTTTTAGGTCCGGACTTGATTCGCTGATCATACGGTACATGTGGAGGCCCGGTGCCTATGCGATGCTGCCACGTGGACCCACTTGCCCCCGTATTAGGACAAACGTGATTGTCGGCCCACATGACTACGTGCATGGCCCCTTTATAGATATATTGACATATTTATTTATTTATTTTAATTTTTATTGCTGTAACAACAAATGAGGAGGAAGGATCAAACAGCATACAACAACATATAATACCCTCAATCTTAAATTAGTTGGGGGTATGTCAAGCAAGATGGATCAAACTCTTCGAACACGCAACACGCTCGGACATCGATCAATTGAAAAATAAAAATAATTCTTTGATAAGATGAAACAATCAATAAAAAAAAATAGCTAGAGAAGGAAGAAGAGATATATGATCATTTAATTTTTGGTTAAAGAATGAATGAATATAAAATAAGATGGGGGCATGTGTGAGCATGTTAGAGGAGGGGGCATGCTTGTGGAGAACCGTAGGTGGTGCAGGGGATCTTGGGATCAATGTCACGTAGTGCACGTAGTTTTTTTTGTATATACTAGAAGAACGTACAGATCGATAAACCGATAAAGATGATGTGAATGAACGTAGTATGGTTTTGAGGACAGATTAAGTGTCACGTTCTCCAAATGTGGGACAATTGATTAATATGTACAGACGCACACATGATATACATGGGGGCTCCTTAATTAAAGTCTCAACCAACTCACACACCCAGCCTCAATTATTTGGCTAGGACGCTTCTCTGTTATCTTTTCGTGATCTATTTTAATTTAGGAGACCGCCATCTTTAATTTCTAGAGACTACTTCGTCTTCATCATCACGGGGGAGGGGATACGTTGCCAACTCAACTAACAAACTAATTAATATATATAGGTTTTTTAATTCCCTGTTTAATTTGACTCAATATATAAGTTCACACTTAAAAGTTAAAACTTTGGTTGAAATTCTGGAAGGGACCTAAATGTGCTGTATATTATATTATTTTTTATACTAGTTTGTATGTAACTTTTTTTTTTTTTTTTGGTGAGGAAAGTAACAATTTTTTTCTTAAGCACTAATCTATTTATATCTATCTATATCTATATAAAAGTCGAAAAAAGAGAGAAATTTATGAAGCAACCTCCTCTCACCATTCTAATTTTTTTAATTTTCTCGATTTTTTATTCTTGCTATTTATTTATTTTTATTATCGATTGTCTCAAGAGATATAATTATATATTAAGTGTGCATCTATTAATAATTAATAATTAATAATGATTATATTATCAACGAATGGATTCATAGAACGAGTACGTTCAATTCGAAATCATAGGCAAATACATGGAATGAAGTGTAGTGCAAGTTCTATTCCCTCTTTAAATTTCACCTCCCATCTATTCTTCTCTTGCAATGCACTTGGTGGGGTAATCTAGCATTATTCGGTTGTTGTTGGGTTGTGTCCTCTATTTGTGAGTTCAAGCGATGCGGGGAGTTTTTTGTGTTTTAAGAAGCCATGGGAGGTGATGGAGTCTTTGCAGTGTTTGCATGGCGAATGGGGGTCTGTTTGCAAAATGAATACCTTATTGAGGACGTTGTTGTTTATGGCTTAGCTGTCACACTTGGGGATGCATGTCCAGCATCGGGGAGTTGATTTTTTAGTGCTTTTTATTATTTTAGGAGGGGCTATGTGTGTACATATTGTAAATGAGTCAACTGGACTCATTTTGTCAACTTTTTTTTTACAACCCATACTATTTTTTTAACCCATGGCCATGTACATACTATTTTCAAATTAATATATACTATATAGTAGTATCGCCTCTCATTCATAAAAAAAAATGGTGTTTTGAATTCAGTACTTGAACAGAATGTCCAAATATTTACATTTTTGGTGTAATTTTTAGTATTGGCGAGATGATATTGATATAATCATAATATCATCTAAAAATATCGATGTGAACACTTAATTTAGGATGTAAAATAATTTAATAAATCTTCTATTGTATAATTTCAGTAACGCCTGCGCGAAGCGCAAGGAACCAACTAATTAATCAATTAAGCACGTGTTTAGGTAGTACCGTAGTATCGCGTGCCTGAATTCACAACTAATAAGTTATAGGTTCGCGCCCTACGTACCTTAGCGCATTGAGAGAATAATGTGATTTGGCTAGTTTGGGGGTAGTGTTCAAACTTCAAACTATATTATGTTGTCAGGAATGTTAATATTGTATTTCGCACTGTGTCATTTGTTGTGATTTTTTTTTTAAAAGAATTGTAGTAGTTTTCTCACAAAAAATAAAAAATAAAAAATAGTGGTTCATTAATAATCGTATTCACCAATAGTTGGTTGCCACAACTAGAAGAATCGGGTTGTTGTTTTTAACTAATGACTCGAGTTCGAATTTTAAAAATGGAAACACCAATATTGAAAGCTCCCAATACGCGGTGCTCAACTCAGGATGAACCCGAAGTAGCTAGATAGTCCGAGTATCGAGTGATTTAGAAAAAAAAATCGTATTCATGTAACATAATGAAATAATGTAATATTTCGTGAATAAATTTCTTGGTATTGTTAAACTACTTTTGATTTCCAATTGTAGTGATGAGTTCGATTCATGGCAATTTTGCATTATTTTCTTTCAATCTTCGACCCGTACCAACAGGGCCGATTTGTTGAATAGAGGGCTGAGTCGACCAGGTAAAGTCCCGCGTTTACAGACTCACATAATTAACACTCTCTTGCTCTCTTCACTCTTTCTCTGTATTTTTGGGAACTAGGGTTTCCGTTTGGGATCGCTCCGAATTGCCGAATTGAGCCCTAAAGATTTCTTCTTTCATCCATGTAAGACCTCAAAATCGTCTTCTCTTCCATTATTGTCACTTGCTCTAGTGCATGAATCACACTACATTGCTATCTTCACATCTGCACCATCCATGACATTCAACTGTTCTTGCTTGAATTTGTTTTTGAATCTCTTATTTTTTCAAGCTAAATCTTTCCCATTTTAGTTGAGAAACATAGGAAAGAATTGAAATTGATGAAAAAGGAAGCACATTTGTGAAGTATCACCACTTTGTTGTGCATTCATACTGTTGTTATATATAAGAAATGATTCAGTGATTATCTAGGAATTCAAAATATGTAGTTGGATTGACGGCGGTGTCGTTTTGCCGACTACATTGAGATATTTGATTGGGATGCTTTCAAAAACTCATGCCGTCGGCGGTATCGGCTTCCGTTTCATCTTCTTCGATTTTCAAGTATTTGTATTTACTTGCAACGTAGGCGTAGAAGAGGAGGTTGATGTAGCTAAGGACTGCGAGGGTCTGATAGAAATAGTCGAGATGGCTTCGGTTGAAGGTGTCTGCAAACCATCTTGTATCTCCATTTTTGCTGACCTTATCTGATGCAACTATTACAATTACTCCTAGTAGGCTTCCCACACCGACCACACTTGCCGTGAATGAGGGTCCAAAGTTCTTCATTGATTCGGGGACTTGGTCGTAGAAGAAGCCCTTGATGCCGGGGTAGGTGAATCCATCCATGGCGCCTAATAGCAAAAACTGGGGGGTTAACCAGAAGATGCTGATAGGGAGAGTTTCTTTAGGTTTGTTTTCGAGACCATATTGCTTGACGACTTTTAGTCTCTTTGCTTCCACTGATGAGGCAGTGCTACAGCAGAATACGGCGAAGAGCATTCCGATACCTATTTGCCGCTTGGGATCAATTACTTGTCTTAGTCGAGGGTGCTCTTTCGACAGTCTCCTATTGAGCCAAATGATTTGTCCACTTACGTATCGGGTAAATATTAGTAGTACTGGAAGAGGGACCTTAACATTCCTGAATTTTCTATTCATGTTACTGCCTTGCTGAAGGAAGAAAGTGTATCCCAAGGACTTAACTAAACCGTATATAAGGAAGGTTGTCCACATCGGAAACATTCGTATCATGAGCTTGGTTTCTTCGACTTCAGTTACTGTGCAGAGTCTCCATTTCATTGTTTGCTCCTCTGGAGTAGAATATGTTGAATCTATGATGGCAGCTTTGTCCAGGAATCTGCACTTCCAAGTGTTAGTTTTGGAAGATGTAAATAACACAAATTACACTGGGAGAGGTTAGTCACCTGAAATCATCTGTATGAGGAAGCAATTGGTTGTTGTTGTCGCCGTGGTAGAGCAGACTAGCGTCAGGAGGATGATCGAGGTTTCTATTCAAGAAGGCAGCTGTAAAAACATGCGAAGCACGCGTGAGAATGCTGCCGTGTGGTTCAACATATGTGTAGTCTGGCTTGCCACAGAGAAAGACCCAGAATGCGATGAACATGGTGAATGCTAGAACACCATAACCTATTGCCCACTTCTGTCTGCTCTCTACAATGGCAAGTAGGATAATACCCGCCAATGCACCCAAGTTCACTCCTGTGCACCACCAAAAGTTTACTCGCTGCGTAAATTTATTGTCTTCTTCTGCAGCGTTAGACTTCAGCTGATCAGCACCAAATGCTTTTAGCATGGGTGAATAACCAGCTTTGCCAAGAGCTATGAGTAGCAAGGCGAAGCGGAAGGTTGTAGTGCTTTCGCTCTTGTTCTTCGATACTTTTGGGGATGCTGAAAATGTTAAAAGGGACAATCCCTTTGTTCAGATGGATCAGTATTGAATGCAACAGTTGATTGTATGCTAAAAATGATAATGATTTCTTTTGGCTAGATTCTCTTAGATGCTAAAAACTTACAGTAATACAGATGATGGTTGAATATAGCACCATCCGGTAGCGACCAATGCAAGCATCAGAAAGGACTGACCCGCAGATTGCTGTTATGGCTGTAACGCCCATTCGTACGTTTGTCGTCACTGCGGCTTTGGGGAGGTTCTCATCTAGGACGTCCATAAGGTAAGGCATCAAGTCAGTCACTGCCACAATGTGAGCTAGGCTCTGGCTGAAAACTATGCCTGTCATAGAGCAAGATCAGAAATTTATTAGAATCCCCTGTGCACATTCATGGGTGCATCATTTGCGACTGACTTCTACGGTTCTACCTCAACAATGACAAATGCCTTTCCATGCCTCCCAACATGGGATTGCATAAGGTACATATTTGTTTCTCTTTTCATCTCTGAGCCTATTCATGATCCTTCATGTGTCTAGAAATCATTTTATTCATTGATGAATAGTGAGTTATGCAGATTCTGGTAATGAATGATGTTCAGCAGATGATCAATCAAGCTCATGCTATAGCAAATCAGTTACAAGTGCTCAAAAGGGTTACCTAGGACAAAGGAAGCAACTTTCCATCCTTTGAAAATATGTTGAAAGCGATTTGATTTCCAGAATCGCGATAGAGAACGGACCGCCACCGGCATTAGATGCGTCACAAATGCCAATCAAATGAGCGTCTAGGATTCCTCGATGATAAACCGTTTTGAGTTGTTGCCGGCGAAGAAGAAACAGGGAAAGAAGGCCATTTGAAGGCATTGCTGATGAGGAAAGCTTAGCAATGACCAGAGACCTGACCAGACCTTTTCAGTAGGAGGTGGAAGCAGAATGAACAAACCTTATTGAAAGTGGCCCTGAAGATTGTACCAAGTTTTCTGTAGCAGCAAACAAAAGTGTAAAAGTTGTGGCACTTGTTTTGTCTAACAAGCTATGTTGAGATTGTTCTTTTCCTTGTCTGACTATAAAGTAACAAAATCTAGAGATGTTTAAAGCAATTTTGTACTATTAGCAACGGCTAATGATTCTTTGCTTTCTTTCCAAGCCTTCTAATGCTTTAACCAGTTGTATTCTTTTATGGTTTGATTAGAAAAACATGTTGTGTTTGGTTTGCATTCTTATTTTGTTCGGCCTGTGTTGCTAAGCTGGCTTTTGCACTTTTGTTTCTCAATCCACTCGCTTTAAATTCCTGCCATACAAGGATGTTGTTGGCAAGTTTTAACTGACGAAGCAAAAGGGAGCAGAAGGCACCGGCAGAAACTTGGGCTGTTTCGATAACGCGAAGCGACAAACCCCTTCAACGCCGAGATCTACGAAAGCTGGCTTCAGTACTGCAATGTCGAATTGCTGGTTATTCAGTGCATCCAAAGTGAGAAGTTTTGTCAGTTGAATTGCTGTGTTGAAACTGTTTTGAGGAACAAGCAGGCATTTAGAAGAACAGTGGAGGCCATTTTAAGAGCTCCAATTTCTACATTTTAGACCAACTTACAACAACTACTCTCTCAGAACCACACACAAATTAGACCTGATTGAACATGAACTTGATTCAGTCATACAATAAAATGTTGCACCAAGCAACCTAATAATCGTGGAAATAGTCATTTAAGGTCGAATTGAATATTGAAACACAATCCGAATTAAAATGGTCAGCTGCATCGCTTACCAATAAGGAGGAGACGACGATGAATATCATCATCAAGCTTTAATAGTCACGCTGCACAAGCACGCACCGGATGGTTTAATGGTGGATGTTTGCCATTCCGAACCTGGGGCTGCATTTGGATCATACAGTAGGGTTTTATAACCTGGTTCTTTCTCTAAAGAGAAGAGCAGAAGCTTCTCATCCATTATCCCAAACCGAAAGCCAATTCTTGAGCTTCCTGTTAATGGAACCGGGACCATTTTCCATGTGTTGTCCTCCGGATTAAAGATCCCGAGTTTGCGTTGGTTCTTCCATTCCATGCAGAACAGCTTTTTGCCCAGCACTGCATGGGCAGTGACCATGACACATCCGTTCTTCATTTCATACCATGAGTGGCACTCGGGGTTGTAGACATCGACAAATTTTGAGTTTCCAATTGTGAAACTAGACCTTCCTCCCATGATGTAGAGCTTACCTTCAAATCCACAACCAAAGCAGCCCGCCTTGGGCGGCGCAGGCTCTCTATTAAGGTCCACTTGTTCTTGTTAGGATCATAGACCTCAGCGCTAGAGAGACTCTCACCATCATGTCCATAACCACCAACTGCGTACACCATGCCATTGACTTCTGCACTCGCAAAGTCATAGCGAGCTACATTCATATTTGCCAATGTGCTCCAGCTACAACAGATGTAATCAAAGTTTGTGAGAACACAATAAGAAAATATTACCTCATAAAGTAAATTTTAAGAATGCATTTTTTAAGCATGACATTTACTATTGATCCAACAAATCAAAATTGACCTTACACTAGCTGGTTTAGATAAGTTAGAAGACAAAATGAAGTCTCAATAAAGAAGCACATCAATTCAACTAATAAATACATTGGCATTGTTACCGAATAACTTGAAAAAGTTTTCAATTCAAGAGCTCCTTTCTTTTTTTTTTTTTAACTGGTGATTCAAAGGGAAGGGAGGTCACTGGGAAATCTTGGGCTGTTTGGATCACGCTAATCAACTACTTCCTCCAATGTTTGGACCTACAAAAGCTGGCTTTGATGTAGTTGTTCTCGACGGAAATCTTTTAGTTATGATTGGTTATTCTATTTATGAAGGAACCGACTGTGTTTCCTCTGAAGTTTATCAATATGATTCGCACCTGAACAGAGGTAATTAATTGTATAGCTTAAGAGAGTGAACAAAAAATTGGCAAGAATAGGAGAACTGTATATAGCTAACAAGTAACAACAACAATGGCAATATAAATGATATATGGTACAATATAAGAGAGGAGATAGAAAAACTCTAACCTGTTCAGTCGGGAATCATACTGATAAACTTCAGAGGAAACGCGATCAGTTCCTTCATAAATAGAATAACCAGCCATAACTAAAAGATTTCCATCGAGAACAACAACACTAAAGCCAGCTTTTGTAGGTCCGGGCATTGGAGGAAGTAGTTGATTTGCGTGATCCAAACATCCCAAGATCTCCCAGTGATTTCCCTTCCCTTTTGAGTCTCCAGTTAAAATGTAAAGCCATTCCTCAAGCCTTCCAGCTAGCTTCCTTACTGTGATGAATTCTTTACTTTGGATATACGACCTCCATCTCTTGCTAACTGTACCCATAACAGGAAACTTAAAGCGAGGAACAAGTGCAAGACAGTACTTAGCAACATCATCTGGCAAGCCAGGCAAAATTGGTGTGTAAAACTCATTATCTTCTTGACGATTCAAGTTGTAATTGACTTTTTGACTGCTTAATGATTCTCTCTCAACTGCTGTGGAGAAATACATTTCAGATTCCTCAAATTGTTTCTTTCCACTCAGAAAGCCAGGCATTTTTTTTTTTCAAGCTAGGCAATTATACAAATCAAGCAGATTTGCATTCACCCCTAGAATCGGTCAAGTATGATTGTCGGGATCAGGAATCCAGTTTCTTCAGCGGAGTATATGATTAAAGGAACTCATGGAATCCTTCATCAATAGGAATTTTACAGGACCATTGCATATAAAATATCTTTGATTTGAGGCCTTGAGTCTTGAATTGCAGAGAAATTTTCAGTTTCAACAAATCTGATTCAAAGGCCATTCCAGATGCTCTTCTGCTCTCAAAGTAGTTTGTCCCAGTAAAATTGTGACGATTGAAACTGTTCTTTGCGCTGTACAATTTGTTTCTTCCACCACACATTACCCCAATATCTGCAAGACTCAAAATACTTGACCTTCAAATTCAAAAGAAACATTTTCTTTCCTCAGCATAAAAGCAGATAAAACGGAAAGAAATTCATACCATTGACGGCCATAGAACTTTACCAGTTTTAGCCCCCGGCAGCATCCATTTTATCAGAGTAAACAATAAACTGCAAAACATAAACAAGTGTAAGAGTTGATTCAGAGAAGTAATGCAAAAAATACATGTAAATATGAACAAGTGCATCCAACCAAACAACCATATTGCGCTCATGATTAACTATTTAAGACATGCTAGCGTTCACGCACTTTTCTCCATTATGGCACGGCAAAACTTCATGCTAAGTGACGAAGTCTTATGTACCTCCTATATGTTTCAATCTTTGGGGTCATAGCTGGGTCGATGGTAATGGAGTGTCATTCGTCCCTGGATTCAACCTAGTTGATTCGAGAAAAATGTGGTTTGGTTTTTCTCATAATTTGGTGAATCTCTCCTTTTGATATTTGATGAACATATTTTTTTATCATGGAAGTTACTTGCTTCTAGCGATCTTGTACATATCATTCTTTCATTCGAATTAAACAAAATGTCACTTTCTCATTTTTTTTTAAAAAAAAAACGATTCCAATCTTTCTTATGGAACGGAACAATACCTTGCAACAAAGAGAAAAAAAGAATTCGAGAATTTGCAACGTAAATTTTAGAGCGTAGAAATTACTAATTAGACTTATCTTTTGGAAACTATCTTCCTTAAATAATTGAGAGCTACTTCAATTCGGTCTATGCACAAGACTACACAAATTGAATACTAGAGTTTTTGCGCGCATCACAATCTTTGAATTGTGATGCAAAAGACAAGTTTCAAAATCAAGAGCATAAAGGCCTCATTTGGTTCGTTTTTGCCAACTTACAGTGTGAATACTAGACTTTTCATGTTTAGTTCAACTTTAAACTTGAAGGGAAGTTGCATATTTTCAAACAATAAAATATATAAATTGACATAAATACCCTTCAAACAAAAGAGATGGATGTGAGTAATAAAATGTAATTAATGATGGGTAATTGTGTCCACAAACTCCTAAGAAATAACTCCACTAAGGGAGAGTAGGGGAGATGTCTCTCACCCTTGAGTGTGAGTTGGGAGATAACTTGGAGGAAAGGCGGGGCAACCAAATAAGCCAACTCCCCTCCAAGTTATCTCCTTGAAGTTAACTCTACCTCTAACCAAACAAGGCCTTGCGCGGGGCTAGAAATCCATGGCCCGGGAGAGTGTTGGATCATACTTGAAGATGCGGGCATATAAATGGGGTTAGAGCCTATTTTGTCCAAAATCAATCGGCTTGTGCCAGGATCCAATCTACTCCTACATTTATATTACCAACGTGGGATTATATACTCCAACACGGGGCGGGGCGGGGCGGGGCGGAAACAAATCCACTCCATCCATAATACTCAAATTTCACAAAACCATCATCATCATCAAGAACGAACTAAAGAAACCAGATCTAACACAAAGGAGGGGCAAAATCGAAATAAAGAAACAAATTTACAACAACAATCCCAAATTAGCGCTGAAGAAGAAGAAGAAGAAAGAAGGGAATTCTTAAAGAAACAGCGATCTTTCCAATTAAGCACCGATCGACAATGGCCGAAATGAGAGAGCTAGCAAATTAAGCGTTTCAGATGCTCAACAAGAACAAGAGAACAAGAGAACAAGAGAGAATACCTAGTAATGGTGAAGAGGAGATCTGTGTAGCGCGATTTGGTTTGACGAAATGGAGAGAGGAGCGAAAAAGGATTTAAAAAGGGGGGAATAGAAGTGTCAGGCCTTCACCGCGTCACTACTAATAATAATCAGTATAAGATAAGATGAGCAAGACTATATCTGGTGAGTTTATCTGGACGTGGACGGGATAAGATCGAGGATTATCTAACGGACTTAAGATGCGGAACAAGTCAGTTGGGGGTGGGGTTGTCGCGTAATTCTCATTTGTTTCTCCTGATTGACCACTCCCTCCTCGCGAACCGGACCTTCTCTTACCAGTTACCACTACCATGTAAATGACTCAAATGCCCCTCTCCACCCCTTATATTTGCTAAAACAAACCCTTCTCTTTTTATTATTTTTACCGTGTTATCTTGTAATCGTGTAATCACGTAAGCAAGCAATCTAAAATCGAGCCGAGCGACATCAAAAGCTCCTAAGAATTCATCAAATATAAATTAGTCAAAATCATAGGAAATACAAAAATTACTAAAAATATGATAATAATAAAAATGGAGGCCTAAATTATTCAATCTCGACTCAAAAAGAAATTTATGATTTTTTATCGTTGGCATAATTTTTAATAACGCAATTTGTAAGATATAAAAGTTACGAAACTATGAATCGATCATATTTATTCAAGATACTCTCAATAACTTGATATATGGTTTATCTATGCATAAAATTAAGGGTTCAAGTGTTCATGGGGGTTATTTTGATGCATCGGGTGTGTATGTACGTTCATAGTAAAAAGTAAAAAAATTAAAAGTAAGATCAGATCAGAAGTTATTGTTATCAACGACTTTGGTGGTCACTCTCTGTCCTATTATCAACGGCCTGCCACGTGCACTGATATCTGCTAGTCCGGAATCTAGGGGATAAGATGCTTCATGTCGTGTTCTCTATTGGGCGTAATATTGATGTGCGTTGAAGGTCTTTTCGGACATTTCACAGATTTAGAGGAGGAGCGGTGATAGAGTGTCCTTGGGTTCAAAGCGGCTGCGACTGTACGACGTTCGATCGGGCATCTGGCCCTTGCCACTGTATAAAGGCAGGGCATCCTACGCGTGGGAGAGAAGTGGCGTGCGGGGAAGTCCAGGGTCAAAATTATGTGCTGTAAAGAAAGGTTGACAAATTTTGTTATTATTTTACAACATAAGATATTGCTAGGTTGTAACTTTAATTGATGATCACGTTTAAATTAGGATTTGTTATCATAATGTATATAGGTTTTAGATGATAGACTCACTCAGCCAATTAATGGATAATTTATATGACTATATAATACGCACTCGTTATCTTAGAAACTTAACAAAATTGACTTATTGCCGTCAACAAATTAATAATAACGGCGATGATCATTACTAGTGTAAGTAACTAAGTATACATGTTTTAAATTAATAATCAAGGAAACATATATAAAGAAAGTTTTTATTTAGTGGTAGCACAATTGATTTTACATGTTCCAGATAATGTACATGTAGTTTGTTACAAGAAAAAAAAAATTAATAACTAAAATTATAATATTTCAGAGTTTAAGGTGCATGTTTTTTACAATTTGATCATTGACTAAATCGAACGTAATTAATGAAGGAGATCGATTTATATAACATATCGTTCTTGTTGCTGCGCTGCTGATTAACTAAAGAAGTGCTCCATGACAAAAAAAAAAAAAAAAAAGTTACATGAAGTGTCTGCATTACCATTTTTTATTTGATTAATTATATGAATTAGACACAATTTATTGTTGTCTGTTTAGGAAGTTTTGGATCTGTATACGAGTATAAGCAAAACACATAAAAGTAGATATAGATAATTTTGTTCTGCGTACGTAGCTAATTAATCAATGGCATATATAGATATGGATTTTTTTTGCAATCATATATAGATAATTAGATATATATGGATATATCACATTAAAAAAAAAAACCAAGAGTTATGGATAACAGTTGAACAATCCACGTCAACTTGAGTTGGAGTGTCGAGGGTGACCATGCATGCACGAGGAAAGGCATTGGAGAGATTAGGAATGCACGTTATCAATAACAACTTGATATATAATATATATATTAGACTGTTACAACCAAGTCTTATTAAAACGAGAAGATATAGAGTTAATCAATCGAAGACTTTTTGAAGTTTGAACGCGTCTTCCTCGCCAACTATATATTCGAATAGTTGGATGCATTCCACCCTTGATTTATTAATTAAATTCCCTTTTTATCTCCAGCAAAAGCAATCTTGTTGGTTCAAAAATGTAGGGACGTTTTGGACCCTAAACTATAAATTGCACAAAACAAAATGTGCCTCTAAACTGCAGTACCATTAAATTGTTCCAATTTATAATGTTGCCTAGCCTCGACAAAACAATATATACTCCAAAGTATATAATAGAAAAATCCCTTTATATATATATATATATATATATATATATATATATATCTTTCTAGGAAAAACTTTCTAGTTATTTTTTGAACAAAAAAAAAAATCTCTTATTATATATCTCGACACAGCCATGCGGGCAATGATTAATTATATAGTAGTCTCGAGACTCATTATTTATACATGTGAATCATATATGTTTGCCTGTGAATACAATGAATTAATTGATGATTACATTAATAGCAACACTATAAGCACCCCAAGTTTTATAAGGGCAAGTCAGTACTATATGTTTTTATAGGAAACACCCCAACATTTTGAGTAAAATAAAAACACCAATAACAGCTAGATGTGAACGGTAAAAAACCTGATTTTTAAAGTGAGGGTTTCGACTCTTGTGAAAATATAGAATATTTGAGTTGAGAAGACAACTTTGTTCATATAAGCCCTATGTGCTTGAGCATGGATACTACATATATTCGATGCAATCCAGCCGATTCATTAATTATCGCATCGAGATACGTGTAGTGAAAAAACTGGGCCGGGCCTAAGGCTAATTAATTAAGGTGTTGAAGTCTGATAGCATTAGAGAGGAGCGAGAGGGTGTGTGGTTGAGAAAGTGAGAAAGAAGGAATGCCGAAGCGAACAACGCACACTTACTCGAGCGAGGACGCGGCGCCGGACGGCCCAGAATCGGACCTCTTCGTCTACTACTGCAAGCACTGCGGCTCCCATGTCCTCATCACGGATACCCAACTCCAGAAAATGCCCAAAAGGAAGACCGACAGGGCTTACGCCTTGGACAGGAGCAAGCATCTCGCCAGGCTCAATGTCAAGGAAGATGCCAAAGTAGTGCTCAAACGGTGGGCCTTCTTTTCAATTTCCCTCCCTCCCTTCCTTCTTTCATTTCATCTTCATTTCGTTATTGGGAATCACAATCTTGAATATCAGGTATATAGGGCAAGGTTGTTGTACCATTCTTAAAATCATAATGAAATAGATCAAATTGAGAATTAACTCTGACGGGTTGGCCCAACGGTAAAGGGGAGTTTGGGATTGTGCCGGGTTAAGCGCCCGGTCCCACTTTCGATTTCCCCTGCGTCAAGATTATTGTGAATACTTTGAGTATATTGTTGGATTGTAGGAGAACCATTGAACTTCGAACGTAAATACCAATTTCCATCAAATTGGTAACGATAATGGAGCTTGTTAAGGAAATTATAGTAGTTGCTATATTTCGTAGTTTAGATATTTAGAAAGTTTCTATATTCTGATATCTAGGTAGTTTTGGTAACTTTCTTTGCTTTATGATTTGTTCAGCTTTATAAATAAGAGCACTCTATTGTATTCAGATAATACACATTAATACAATTCTTAGTCTTTTCTTTGAAATCTATCATAGCTCAAAAGACTTTTAGTTTTATAAGTTACATATGTAAATTAAGATATGAGTTTATGAGAAACATAATGGTCTTACGAGGTTTTTGGAATTGTTTTAGATGTAGTTGTTGAATTTGAAAGAGGCTATTGGGCATTGATAATTGATATATAGCGGGATTTGGATTATTCCCCATGAAAGATAGCAAAATCACTTTATAGTTGTTAACATTTGCACGCTTCAATGTGGAATTAGTTTATAATTCCATGAAAGTGATTTGCCGAAAGTTGATTGCAATTATGGCGCTTATTACCCCATGTCAATTATTGCATAAATCTGGCATGCTCCTATTATTTACATAAATTTCTGAGGTGATAGGAAGTGTGAAATTGGATTGAATTAGAAGTTTGGCTCGGACGACATTTCTTAGAATGAGAGAATCTGTAACGATTCGCGAGGATGACTGCTTGTCATCAACGTTGTCCTCATGAAACCAGCTAATTCCATTACTTATAGGCCAATGTGAAAGGCAAATTATTCGTTTGAAGAAATTATGTCCTGTGTACTTGTAAGAAATCGCCTTCCATTTTTACTTTAGACTCTGATTTATATGTACTTGCAGTAGCATGAAAATGTGTTTTATTTGAGAATGTTGCGTCGTGAATGTCATATTGTGAAGCACTGAAGCTCGCAATTGTAATTTGTCTTTCTAATTTACTCCGGTCATAAGTCGGAAGTTGTGTTTTATTATTTTGTCCTTGTAAATTGTTTTCTTTATTTGTAATAGGTCTTGCATATTGCTTTCTTGGAAATACATGCTACTATTTTGATCTGTGCTAATCTTCATAATCAAGAATGTTTGGATGCTAGTTTAAGGCATGCATACTGTTTACCTGTTGTTTATATTGTTCATGAATCATGACATAATTATCGTTGTTTGGTAAATCTTTGTTTTCCGTCATCCAATTCCATGACTAAAAGTTACGAAACTGAGAAATAATTTCAATTTGGCAATCATGTTTGCCAGCTGTAGGTAAATTATTGTTGCATTGGACCTCATACATACAAACTATCGATGTTTCTTATTCAGCGGTGAAGGGAAAATGGAAAAGCAATTCCGTATGGCATGTGTGGGTTGCGGACTATTTGTTTGTTACCGGGCAGAAGAATCACTGGAATTTGCTTCTTTCATATACGTTGTTGATGGGGGACTTAGCTCCATAGCAGCCGAAACCAATCCTCAGGTATAATACATACTAGTTTAATTCCTTTCACTCAAGACTTTTCTGCGAACTTGTAAATCTCTTTTGATTGTACATTTTTCTTGCATGTTTTAATCTACTTTTCGTTTGTGTTTCTCTTAGATTTTTTTTTCTTTTTCAAATTAATGTCTAGTTTCTTTTTACTTGTGGTCAGATGATACCTTCACAGGATACTCTAGTTTATACTTTCGTAGCTAAAGCATGTTTAGGTTTTTGCGCCTACTTATTATCAGATATCCTAATATCAATGTTGATAGCAAATAAAAGTTTGATGGATGAAAATTTTGTTAATGTTTAGCAATCTCATCCGTTATCATAAACAAGAGTAGCCAAGATTTTATTATTTGGCTTTATTCTTGTAACTCATCTCTCTTTTAACCTTCTCAAACTGCTATTGCATGCCTTTGTTTTGGTGAGTGCCATTTAGGAATGTTTCTGTCTCGTCCGTCATATGCCTAAACTATATTCAAGAATTTTCTATCAATTGCATGGGGTGTTAGGCCATTTTAGTTCTAGATTGATGTGTGGATTTTGTACTAACAGTTCTTACTCAATGTTTTTTTGTAGGATGCCCCTGTACCACCTTGCATATCACAACTGGAAGGAGGCCTTGTTCAAGTGGCAATAGAAGTGGAAGACCGAGCTCAACGCTCAGCCATTACAAGTAATTATGATTTAAGTAGATTCTATATTCTCTGGGTTTGTCGACGATGGTTCATGGATTTTGATATGACGAGGGAAAATTTCTGCAGTGGGTCTCAGTGAACTGTTTGATTTTCCCTCATGTGTATGCTGACACAAATCTTCTGGTTAATGTTTATAGAAATATTTATATTTAAACAAAATAAAGCACAGAGCAAAAATATAGATACTTAAGGAGCAACCCAGTGTTATTTGGACTTTCTAATTTTGTGTTTCAAAATAAGAGTTTGCTTTATGAACTCCCTTTGCAACTTTAGTCTCACACTTGAGTCTTGACAAGTTGACAGCAGCGTTACCAGGGCGTCAACTTTTACGTTAAGGGTTAAAAATTGGAATCTATCCATTTTATGACGTTGTTGTTGATGCCGCTGGATAAGCCTCTGCTAGTTCATTTTGAGTAGTTAATCATCTGGCAGTTTTCAACATTCTTGCATGAAGCATTTGTCCTACAACTACAAGAACTCGATTTTTTTTTTTTTTTTTTGTCTTCTTTGTTTTGTTTGAATCTTCAACCTGATTATTGTTTGAACTTGTGATCTTTGCTGTCATCTCTTTCAGGGGTAAATGCGGATGATGTTCGTGTTACAGTAGCTGCTCCTGCTGCTCTGGGAAGAAAATAACGAGCTGCTAGAACATATGGGCAAGGTGGTTTACTTCTTCGAAGTGGTCTTTCCAACTTTGTGTTCTTTAATAACCTAGCATTCTCTGAGAAGCATCAAGGCTGATGTAGTATGTTGTTGTTTTTTTTTTTTTTTTTTTTTTTTCGCCTGAATTAGGTTTTGGGTCTTAGGCTGAGCCAGATGACTCTCCAGAGGGGATGGAATAACAAATCAAAACTCCTTGTGGTAAGGTTGCATTCCCTGAATTTCTGATATTTTGGTATGATTATATGATACTATTAGCAATAGGCAAGAGGGGCCATAATTGTGCCGTGTCGTGCTGACTCTCTTCTTCAACATGAAGAGAAATAAACTGACCCAAAGAGGAAAGGAGGCGCGTTCTCACATTAACTGCCATTTATCAACCTAGTTGTGCGGGAAATGAAATATAACGTGCCTTATTCTAGTTTTGTCCTGCAATATTTCAACCACCAACAACAACAATAATAACAAAATAACCTCAATCCCAAATTAGTAAATTAGTTGGGGTCGACTACATGGATCAAACTCTTCCATTTTCTCAATTAGGTGTGTCAATGGGGCGAAGAATCCCCACAAGGAACGGGGATTCCTCGTGAGGGGGACGGGGATGGGGAATTTAAATGGGCATGAGGACGGGAATGGGGAAAAAATTGGTTCTCCGTACAGAGATGGGGGAGGAAAATATCCCCTCGGGAATCCCCTTAGGGATTTTCCATTGGGTATCCCCGCAGGGAATCCCCGTGGATATCCCCATTGGGTATCGCCGTAGGGATCCCCAATGGGTACGTCCACGGGGAATCACCGTTTGTCATGAATAAATATATCTTGTGTTTTGCATATACGCAAATAAAATATCATGTAACATGTAGGTGTATGTACATTATATAAGGGTTTATATATTACTATAAAAAATATAAATATATAATTCAATGAACACCAAGAAACAATATATATTATATAAAAATATAAACATATGATAATTAATCCAAGATATATAGTATATATATTTCCTAAAAAAGATATATACTATGCGGTAATTCTACTAGTTCTCATGTGATGAATACACTACAGTAGTCATCGATTAACCTTGGTGTACGCATTGCCTTTGTTTGCACATCAACTTTAATATTATATGTATATATCGTATTAGAAAATATGTAATGTTACACATTGAAAATATTATGCTTTTAATTTTATTTAATATTATTATATAAGAACTTATAAGAGTAGGAGGACCGAAAAAATAAAATAAAAATTATTACTTGATTATTATTTGAGAGAGAGGGGGAGGGGATATACATAATATTCCACCACCAATATATGCTTACAACGAAATAAAATTTATTAATATATGCCAAATATCAAACATATTTACTCGTGCTATCTAGAATTTGCTAAATATATTTACGAAGTATTTTTCATGAAAAGAGACAAGTTTTACACTGGCTATCAACCTATCGCAACCCTCCTCCATTTTTCAAAAAGGAAAAATGGGTTTGGGGTCTCCCTCCCTCACTTTTCGGGTATGAAAAATGGGTTTGGGAACTCCCTATTCCCATTTTTCGGTATAAAAAGTTAGTTAGTCAAGTTAAAACAAATTTCATGGAAGATCTATATACAAGGTTAGGTAATAAAGATGACGAAAAATATAAATATAGGCTAGCCAAATTAAGAGATAAAAAGAAACAAGACCTAAGTCATGTAAGATGTATTAATGACAAAAATCAAAATGTTTTAACGCGCGAGGATGATATTGAGGAGAGATGAAGTAGTTACTTCGATAGTTTATTTAATGATGGCAAACTTGATATTATAATAGATGAAAACCCCACACCATGAAAGAAATGTAAATTATACACGCAATATTAGAATTCTAGAATTTAAAGTGGCATTGAAAATGATGAAAATAGGGAAAACATGTGGTCTAGATGAAATATCCATAGATGTTTGGAAATGCTTAGGAGAAATTGGATTTACTTGGTTAACAAAACTTTTCAACAAAATTTTAAAATCAAAACGGATGCCAATGGATAGGGGAAGAAGCACATTTGTGTCAATCATCAAAAACAAAGGAGACATTCAAAGTTGGTCAAACTACCGGGAATTAAACTTATGAGTTACACTATGAAACATTGGGAGATGATAATTGACAATAGGCTAAAGAGATAAACAATAATATCAGAGAACCAATTTGACTTCATGCCTGGGAGGTCAACTATGGAGGCGATTTTCCTTGTAAGAAGATTGTTGGAAAAACGTAGAGAAAAAAATCTTCATATGGTATTTGTAGATTTAGAAAAAACATATGATAGGATCCCTAGAGATGTTCTTTGGTGGGTTCTAGAAAGAAAATGAGTGCATGCTAGATACATATATACTATTAAGGATACGTATGATGAAGTAGTAACGAGTATAAAGACATTTAGAGGAGTTACAAAAGAATTTCTCATTACGATAGGACTACATCAAGGATCGGCTTTAAAGCCCATATTTATTTACTTTAGTTATAGATGAACTAACTAGGCATATTCAAGAGGATATACCATGGCGTACGTTATTTGCAGATGATATTGTCTTAGTGGATGAAACAAAAGATGGAGTGAATAGGAAATTAGAACTCTGGAGGAATATATTAGAATCTAAAGGCTTTAAGTTGAATAGGACGAAGGACAGAATACATGCCTTTGTGAGTTTAGAAATACTCAACATCGAGATGATGAAGTGGTAAAATTAGGGGAAATAGAAGTTCCTAAGGTAAATCACTTTAGATACATATGATCAATTATACAAAATGATGGTAATATTGAGAATAATGTCACACATAGAATTCAAGCTGGATGGAAGAAATGGCGGAGTACAACCTGAGCGATTTGTGATCGAAATGTTCCTACTAAGTTAAAAGAAAAAAAAATTTAGGGCCGCAATTAGGCCAGCTATGCTCTATGGAAGTAAATCTTGGGCGGTAAAGCAACAACAATTACATAAAATAAACGTAGTAGAAATGAGGATGCTTAGGTGGATGTGTGGTAAAACTTGTAAAGATAGAATACGAAATGTAGAAATTCAAAGACAATTAGGAGTAACACCAATTGATACAAAGATTAGGGAAGGGCGGTTGCGGTTGTTTGGTCACCTGCAAAGATGACCTACAAATGCCCCCACTAGAAAACTTGACTCAATAGAAACTGTAGGAATTCGACGAGGTAGGGGTAGACCAAAGTTAACATGAGATGCATTAATTAAAAGAGATTTGAATGGTTTGGAAAGCTCACCATCAATTACAATTAATCAAGCACAATGTAAAAGTTTGATCCATGTGGCTGACTCCAATTAATTTTGGACTGAGGCTATGTTTTTATTGTATTTACGAAGTATTTTTATTACAAAATTGATTAATTATATGTTTTGAATTGTTTGTCACCATATTATTAATTGAATCTTAAGACATAAACCTTAAATCCTTTCATTCAAGATTTTATTTTTCTTTCACAGTAGTTGGGCAGAGGAGTTGAAAATCCAAAATCTAATTATTGAATCCTAAAACATAAACCTTAATTACAAGTGTTATAATTTAGAACTACGAACTTTCATTGAGTAATGATTTTGTTGAGACTGAATTACGAGTGTTAGAACTTAGAACTTTCATTGGATGAAATGTTAGTATTTTGTTTTGGTTGGAACTTGGATGAATTGTGATGTATGTATTTCAGACTTTACTTTTTTTTTGTTCGTTTATTTTTAAGTACAATGTTTTTTTAGGTGATATGACGATTTTTTTTTCCCAATGGGTTCCTATGAGGATTTCAACGGAGATTCCCGCGGGGAAGTACTAAATAGGGAATAATAAATCTCCACGGAGATTTCTCATCCCCGTGGAGATGGGAATGGGGATGGAGACGGGGACCCATTCCCCATCTCTGCCTTGCCCCATTGACACCCCTATGTTCAATTTAGTGCAATTGATGGGGACATTTTCAAACCATTTGCATCCCTCCTAATTTATGTGTCATAAGTTAACTTCGGTTTACCCCTACCTCGTCGATTTTTTTCAATTTTTATCGAGTCAAGTTTTCTAGTGAGGACGTTTGTAAGCCATCTTTGTAGGTGTCTAAATCATCGCCACCGCATTTCCTTAATTCTTTGGTCAATTGGTGCTACTCCTACTTTTCTTTACGTACTTGAATTTCACATGTTTTGATGTTTGGATGTGTTAAGTTTTGCTAGCTAGTGCTGACGAAAACCATTTTCAGGTGGAGGATTTGTCCGCGAGAGAGGTGTATGAGAAGCTTCTAGAGGCTGTGCAGCCTTGATGATCCTGCACCATGGAGCACTTCATGGCAAGCAATAGCGTGTTATGCATGTAATGGCATTGAAGCTTATCCACAGATAAAGACAGTTCTTCATAGATATACTTGATACCATGGGTGCCATTGCTGTTGTATTAGTTTTTGTTCTATGTGAATGTCCATATTCATGTGTAGTATATCGGATCTATTGACAGATAACTTTTGAGAACCATCTCTACATTTTAATATGCATGTGTATTTTGGTACACTGCCTTGTAAAATGGAGAGATAAGTGGACACTTTCCTTTTAAAAAGAATCTTGTATTGAGTCCTGATCTTGACACTTTCTTGAACGCAGGTCTACCTTACTATGTTTTTATAGTTTTTCAAGTCCTTAAGTTGAGATACCTAAGCAATCTCACTGTGGGAAATTTCGTGACGGCAGCAACACCGTCAAAGCCTCAATCCTAAATTAGTCGTAATTGGTTGTATTAGTTAAGCGTCGATTTAGCAAGTATGTTAATGTTAGAACCATCAGTGAAGCAAAAATGTTTTGGTCCCCAAGTGATATATGTGCTAGTAGTGTTTTCTATGATGCAATTTGATTTCAACAGTGCTTCTTTTGAGAAGATATTTTTCTTCTGCTACCCTTTACTTTAAAAGAGGTTTTAATGCCTAAACCATACTTTATAGATAAAAAATATGAAAAATGTTAAAATGACACATTAATTGACACTCCAAGTGACACTCCTGTGACGTAACGCGCAGATCCATCCATGGAAGTCGTTTAAGTGCGTCTAGAGATACACACAACACATGTCATGCACCAAAAATTATTTTACGTACATTTATTTTTACATAGGGCTCACACACCACGTCATAGAGGCGTCACTTGGAGTGTCATTTTAGCATTTTCTTAAAAATAAAGCATCATATAAATCATAGTTAAGATAACAATGAGCATCACGTGTGATGCACCTGCAATTCATTAATTTAACCAAACAATAAAAAGCATTGTTCCCTTCTCTTAGCGTGTACTATAAAACATAAAATATTTCTCCTTATTGAAAGGTGCACCGTCGAAATTGTTAGTGTGACTCTACATGGCAATGTGTAGCATTGTAATTGGTGGAGTGGCTCAGCAGCTTTTGGTGCAAATATTATTATTATTATTTTTTTCTAGTATTAACAAAGTTCAAGACATTAAAAAACTAAAACCACCTTTCAAAAGAAGTTATTGGAAGATTAGATTAAGGCGACTAAACCCTAATTTGTCAAAAAGCTTACACAAGATTAGCTTTAAGATAAAAACCCTAAATCAGCCAATTAGAAAGCCCATTGGTTTGGGAACCCATTTTATGTTTTTTAAAAGAACCCTAATCCACAAAGTCCCCACTATCAAAATTCTCAACAATTATTGTCCAAAGTGTCTCCTTAATATATTCTAGGAGGATAATTAACAAAGGGGTACTCCTAATAAACAAAACCCTAAAGAGACTCTCATTGGCCTTAACTTGCAAACTTTTTGGTACTTTAGTGTTATGGAATGATTCAAGAAGGGAAAATAAAGGTGGGTTTTCATGACATTGAAGCTAAGGTTACATAATAATTAATTAATTGGTGATAAAATTAAAAGTGGTAGTACTATATAGCTAGACTACTAGTAGTACAAGCAAATAAAATAAAGGGCAATCTACCACACAATTAGAAATCAGTGGAGCTAGAGACAACCACATTGCAACACACTCACCCACACTCTTTGAGGGAAGAAAAGAAAATAAATATATAATAGAGAAGAAAGAAGAGGTTATCCAATAGGCTTCCACTTTCTAGTATTGAGGCGTGGCGGTTTCTATGCCTTCTCTCTCTTTGTAATCTGTGTTATTATATATTAATAATTCCTCTTTACATTAATCAATCTCATCTATACATTAAACTAATCTCTAGTCATTAGATTCTGTAAAAATAGCTTAATGGATCATGTCCTCATGTTATATAAGGGAGTATATATATATATGACTATATATCTGTATTAATGTTCATACACAAAAGAGTCGAGTCGCCCCATGGGGTGTAATGTTGTGGCAAGGAAATGAGCATTAAACTATAATTGACGAAGCAATACTTGATTTTTAATTTAATCCTTGGTAGCTACATTATGTTCTCTTGTTAATAAACCGATAAAACACCTTCAAATCTAAATCTATATATTGTAACTTAGCAAAAACATGATTATTATCTCATTACTTACATGAAAATTATGAGAAGAGTTTAACATTATTATTATTATTATTTTTCCTTTTTATGCAAGAAATATAGGTTCAACATAGGCCACAAATGAGCCAGTACGTGCTATAGAAGAACAATGTGATGGATAGGAACTAAGGAAGCTAATTGAAGGGGCACAATCAATATACAGCACTATTATGTGCTCTCAAGAATCCTTTCTCTCTTTGCCCTTTAAAGTGAGTTTCGTATTTTTACTTGCCAAGTGTCAGCATGCCCTTCAATTCTTCTTCTTTATTTTTTCTTGGTCTGAAAAAAAGAATAACTAATTAGTGCTGGCCAGCTATTGGTTCCTTTGACAATATTATGTCTTGGTTTAGGCCATTAATTGGTTTAGGGAAGACTTGAAATAAAGTGCTTAAATCCCACCCTAAGCCTAAGGCGATCTATCCACAAAAAAAAAAAAAAAAAAAATGATCCTACACCTACCAATGCTACCATGTTGTATATATTTTACATGCAAGGTATACATTAACATATTTTCATATCTATCACATGAACATAGCATAAAAGTGTTTAAGGCATCCCAAGCTTTGAAAAAAAAAAAAAAAAAAAAAAAAAAAAAGCTAAGCATCACATGGAATTTAGGTATTAGTTGTGATTGTTATCTTCTTTACTGTTTCTAATGCACGCGTGATTAATTTCTCTTTCTTTTTCTTAGAAGCATCTCTACATTCAAAAGGTCAAAATGTCTACCTTTTATTAGTTTATATTTGTAGATGAATTGATCTTAATCACTTTTATTTTTGACATAATCACAGTATATATGACTTCCTATCAAAACAGTACATATGACTTTGAAAGTTTCTTAAGTAAAACATTTGAGTCTATTAAGTCGGAAAGTTTACTTTCCATCTTTAAATGTGATTACTTCGTGTGTCACACATCAAGATTAATGTAATTAATTAAGTACTTCCTCAAGTCACTTTAGTCATTTTTATAAGTCGCTTTATGAGTTCTACATAACTTTTTTATATCTCTTCGCTCATTTTACACCTAAACATTTATTAATTAATTGCAATTAAACACTTATTGCCCTCTTTTTATTGAATAAAATAAAAGGTCGGTATAGTTAATTATGTAATTAAAGCATGAGCAAGAATGTAATTCTAATTCCTAATTAATGTGTGTTTTGAGTAAAAAAGACTTGTATTATTGACCGGAATGAGTAATGACTTACGTTTGTGTCAATATTGTCAACTTGTCAACAATACAAAACCTTCATTTTAAATTAATCGAAATCAGTTACGTGTAAAACTCTTTCACTTTACTCGATTAACTGCTACAGTTCAAGATGTTAATTATATTTTTATATGTAATTATATCAAATAAAAACAAAACATTAGAATTGAATATTATCAATTTTTTAGATTAAAACTCTTTTCGCAACTATCTGCAAGGCTTTGATAAACTGCTCACATAAGAGAATCACATAACAAAATTAAAATTGAGGGGTTTCTAAAAAAAATTGAGCAAGTACATCAATATAATAAAAGTCAATTACATTTATATTAATATTTTTAAATCATCAATAACAAAACCTCAATATGAAATTAATTAAAATTGATTACACCAATCAATGTGATATTTGAGCATATGCCCTTGCATTTTTAACAGTGTAAGGCCCTTAGTCGTTCAAATTGATAATGAATCGGAATTGGATCAACTCTTTATTTTTCAAAAAGTCTCATGCTCATGACTTTACGAACTTTATGAAAGTCTTGCCATTTTATGAGCGAGCTTATTGGCTTATCAACGCATCTTCATGTTGCGTGATCAATTATCAACTCCCTGTAATGTATAGTACTGTCTTTGTTGCAACAAAATGTACTTATGAGTTGAATTAATGAAAATTTTCCCAACAAAACCTCAATATCAAATTAATGAATATATGAATCAAACTCTTCCACTCTACTGCAGCTCCTCCTAACAATAAAAAAATAAACCAAAATCATGCTACATTAGAGCACTTAAATAAGAAGCATTTATAAGGGTTTTGACACCTCATACACAAAAACACAATGCCATATATCATAGTATGAGTTGTGTTACAACTGTAATTTCAACAGATCTGGCACTCCACGTGTAAGAATTAGGAGCCTGCACAGCATTCAAGACTCTTGGACCGTAGCTCCAGAGAGATGTTAATATTAGCATATTTTTTGGTATTACCAGCCAAGGAAGGACCAAGAGAAGAAGAAGAGAGAGAAAGTCTAGATAGAGAAACAAGAGAGAGAAAGTCTAGAGAGATAGAGAGAGAGTGAGAACTTAAAAAAAAAAAAAAAAAAAAAAAAAACAAACAAACTAGTCTTCTCTCTTCGCTTACTCACCTTTTCTGAAATCGAAGATGTCGTCTCTCATAATTTCTACGTATTTTAATCTCAAACCGCAGACCCCTAATTTAACCATAAATCCTCCACGCACTATGACGAGAAGCCCCTCTCGCTTCTCTCTCATTTCTTCTTCTCCTTTAATGGCCGCTTCTGCTTCTCCTCTGTTCTCGCTCTGTTCTTCCCTAAATCTCGCCTTATTCATCTCTCTCCTTCCTCGCCGAAAGAAATCATAAACACCCATTAAAATTCATCGAGATTCGCGGCTACCCGTTTCGCCAATTTTGATTTTTTTTGGTGAAATCTGCTTAATTGGCTTTAATGGCCATGGCTGCTTCTCTGGTACGCTCCTTTTTTTTTTTTTTTTCAATCTCTATTTATTTGCGATGAAGGGTGTGCTTAAATCTACGTTTTGAACCGATTTGTGCAAAAAAGTTTGTTTTTTGGGATTGATTTGGGTTCTGGGTAGGTGCGGATTTGGGTTTTTGTTGATTAGGTTTTGGTGTTTTGTGGTGATTTCAGGTCTAGATTTTGGGGATTTAGAGGGGCTTTTGAAGATTAGGGGTTTCAAGTGATCTGGTTGGGCTCGTGTTGATTCCCCCATTTTGTTTCCTCTTTAGGGTCTCTTGTGTTACTGATTGTATCTGATAAAGCTGAGATTTTTTTCAATCATAAGAAGAGCGATTGCTGATTGTTCAGATGTCTAGATTGGAAGGGAGTATAGGTTTCTCTCGGCGTCGTTACGGCCCGAGAAGTAGAGCTAGAGATTTCTTTGAAGGGGCTAATGAGTCTTCTTCAAATGAAGATGTTGTTGGTTCTTCAGATTCAGTTGAATCTCAGGATGCAGATTATTCATCTTTTGTTCCATCACTGAGCGATGAACTCATTTGTCAGATCTGGGCAAGGTTTCCAAGCTCTGAATACTGGAAACTCGGGTTGCTCAATAGATGGTCATTGGATCTCTTAAAGGGTGGTGAGCTTTACAGGATCAGAAGAGACATTGGAGTGAAAGAGCCATCAGTGTTCATGTTGGCAAGTGGGGAGGCTCATTGGTGGGTCTGCGATCGCCAATTTCGATACTGGCGAAAACTCCCAATCTTGCCATCAGACCCATGTTTTGCAGCTGGAGACAAAGAGTCCCTATGTGCAGGAACTCATCTCCTAGTGTCTGGAAATCAGATTGAAGGGGTTGTTATTTGGAAGTATGATTTGGTTCTTGATAGATGGGAGATAGGTCCGCCGATGATCAGTCCTCGATGCTTGTTTGCGTCGGCCAACTGCGGGGATTTCGCCTTTGTGGCTGGTGGGATTGGGATGGGGACTAAAAGGGAGGTTTTGAATTCAGCAGAGCTGTATAATAGAGAGAGCCAAACATGGGATGAGCTGCCCAACATGAATAAGCAAAGGAAGCTTTGTGCTGGGTGTTACATGGATAGAAAGTTCTATGTGATTGGTGGGCAAGATGGCGAAGGCAACAATCTAACTTGTGGGGAATTTTTTGACGCGGATAGGAACGAATGGAAGTTGATTCCCGACATGTTAAAAAAAGATGTTCCGATCGCGACATCAAGGTCTCCGCCGCTGCTAGCTGTTGTGGACAATGAGTTATACTTTCTTGAAGCTTCTTCAAATCAGCTTAAAGTGTATTTGAAGAAAAGCAATTCATGGAAGGAATTGGGGAAGGTCCCAGTGAGAGCTGATCACAGTAGGGGTTGGGGGATTGCATTTAAATCACTTGGTGATGAGCTTCTTGTGATTGGTGGTGGACCTTGTTACTCTTCTTCTTCGTCGGCTTCGACAGGTCATGGGATGAAAATATATACTTGCAGTCCTGATCCAAATGCAGAGTCACTGCAATGGAGAATTCTTGATATTGGCTCAAAGCCCACCAGCCACTTTGTTCTAAACTGTGCTGTAATGGTGGCTTAGAGTTTTAATTTTCTTTTTGAATCATGGGTAGTCACAATAGTGTAAGGTGTTTGATATGGGGATCTCACAAAATAAAAAGTTGAGATAAAAAAAGGAGAATTTCTTTCCTTACCTTCTACATGTTTCTTCTTCTTCTTCTTCTTCTTCTTTCATCTTTTGATTTAAAATGATGTTTGTCTGCTAACTACAGTGGTCATAGCACCTTTGTTGATTACATGTTTGTTGTTTTGGTCTGATCTATGATACTTCAATTCAGTCATGTGTTATGTATGCTTTTGAAATTAATCCAAGATGGTTTTTTCTTAGATGTTTAAAATGAAAGATTTCTCTAAAAACACGAGAGTAAAGCAAACCAATCAAAGTGGACAAGTTGAGAGAATTTGTGACTCAAAGCAATAATTAGAATGCTTGGAAAGAACTTCAAAGTTGCATTGTTTTGAATGTGGATTTTACATAACCCACCACCACCATTGATTTGATAGATCCTGAAAATTGTGTTCAGTTGTGTTAGTTGAACACAACCAATATTTTATGTTTACCATCTGTTCTAACAATAAAGGTAGGTGTCTTTTTAATCATTTGTACAAGAACTTCCTATGCGATTGTCTTTCATTAGGTGGGTGCATTAGTTGGTGCTAAGTGAGGTTGCTCCACCCTTCAATGTACTTTTCTCCACCACAAAGAGACAACCTACAACCACCCACTTAATTAGGACTTCAAACGAATCGAATTCGAGCGTTAAGCATGGAAAAATTTTTGTTCCGAGACCTTCTTCATAGTCTATATTATGTAAACTGTATTAAATCGAGCAGAGTTAAAGAATTTTATTGATGTAGCTAATCCTAACAGATTCGAGATAGAGACTTTGTTGTTGGTGGCTTCGAATGCTATTCGAGTTGACCCGAAAAGAAACAAGGAATAAATGTAAGAGATAAATGCTATGTTTGGCAGGCAAACTAGCTTACTGCCTCTGAAAGAAAAAGCCCATCTCATGAGCAGTCCCTAACGTTTAGGTGCTCACTAAAGTGTACTTCTTAATAGTTTCCAAACATGGTACCTTGAATAACCTATCTAACTTTCCAGTTGTCCTAGTGTTACACACTAGAATGATGTATGAAGACTAGTCTTTGTACCAATTAAAGCCTTTGAAAGCGCCTCCAATATCCACATTTCATGGGTCCAAATCCAATAGCTGCAATAACTAATCGAAGGCATCTTTCATTTGCATCCGTAGAGCTACACCTAATATTGGTAGCATGAAGAATGCTAAGCGTCACAAAATAAAGCCAACCCCCGATTGCTAAAGCAGCCCAAAACTGAAGTGTACTTGTTTTCAAGTTAAAGGAAGTGAAAACATTTAATGGTTATGTGACAGACTAAGTCACAGTGCTTGTGATGGCAATGGAAAGTTAACACATAGGAGTGACAATTCGTGTCGGTTAGTAAATGTAAACGTGTCGTGTCATAAACAGATCATGATCTATATAATGCAAACTCATTACATGACATGTTTATTAATCGTGTTAATCATGTTCGTGTCTAAGTGAATCGTGTTAAACATGTCGTGTATTCGTGTCACTCGTTTATTAAATATTATATTTAAAAAATTATTTTATTTAAATTTTTATAATTTAATTACTACTTTTTAAAATATATTTAAATGATTAAATTCGAACAAACATATTAAAATAGTCAATAAAATATAATGTGGTTGTATATAATCATTAATTTTACTTTACTTTTTCATTCAAGTCTTTATTACTCTTAATAATAAAGCAAAAATGACTCGTAATAATAACATAAACAAAATTATAAGAATCATCTACAAAAATATCTAAATTTTACTTTGGTGAAAAGTTTTATTTTTCTTAATAAATAATTATTAATAAAATATAAAATATAAATAATATATTAAAAGTAAAATGAATATTTCCTCTTAAATATAAAATAAAATATGATAAAAGATGTCTATAAATAAAATAAATAAATCATGCTATAAGCGTGTATTCAAATGGGTAAATTTTGTATCAATATATTTATTATATCATATTTATTATTTATATATTATTCTTTAGTCGTATTAAGCGTGTCATAAACGAGTTAAGCACGTTGACATGTTAATGATTTATTTATTAACCGTGTGTAAACGTGTTAACATGTTTATGACATAAACCCGAAGAGAGAGTTAAGGTAAGGCCATATGGGGTAATAAAGCTAGTTTTCTCCGCTCATCACGCCATTTTAACGGTTGAGAACTTGAGAGTGGATTAATGTCTCATATGGCTTTCTTTTTGGCAACATCAGGATTGTTCAACTGTGCGTTCTAAGCTACCCATTTAGTTGAGAGTCTGACTACCTGTCACTTCAATTGGTTACCAATAAGAGAGAACATTCACACATTAGTCCCCAACCGTGAGGGTGAGAATGGACTCTTCCCCCTACACATCTATAGGGGGGCGGGGGGATTTCGACAGACATGTGACAGCCATGTGATGCAGAAAAATGTGAAGGCCCGGATTAATGATGGTGTGTGAAATTATTGTTGAGCGAGATTCAATGTGATCTAATATCTATTCATGTCATATATTGACTTGCCAATAGACTGGACTAAAAACACAGGGTTTTGTAAAAGTGGGGTGGCGATACAACTTAATTCTCTAAATATGAAAGTTTACTTTTAAATTTCAAAAGTAGGTGAAAAGGAGTTATCACCGATGAGGTGGCATGCATGGTAATGAGGTGGAAGGCATAGCTCCTTTTGAAAATGAGTTATCTATACAAAGCATGGTGGTGAGGTGGTGGTGAGGTGAATTAAAGAATTGTATAGCTCTTTTTCAAAAAGAGCTATCTATACAAAATTATACACTCTATGAATGACTCATTTTGAAAATGAGCTAACTATTAGGGGTGGGCAAACCGCGGTTTGGTGGTGAAAACCACCAAACCGCGACAAACCGAGGTCTACGGTTTGGTGATTTTCCAAACCACCACCAAACCGCGAACCACCAAAACCGCAACCAAACCGAATCGCGGTTTGCGCGATTTGTGCGGTTTGGTTTTCGCGGTTTTGGTGCGAGGCGGCGGTGGACGTTCGCGCGGTGGAAGACGACGACGACGGCGATGGATTCGGTGGCGGCGGTGAGACGGAGAGTGAGGAGGATGAAGGAGAGGCAGGGAGTGAGAGGAGCGCCGGCGGGAGTGAGAGAGAGAGAGACGCCGCGGGAGTGAGAGCGGAGAGAGGAGCGCCGCGGAGTGAGAGCGGAGAGAGGAGCGCCGGCGGGAGTGAGAGGAGAGAGGAGCGTCGCGGGAGTGAGAGCGGAGAGACGAGGCGGCGCGCGGGAGTGAGTGCGGGAGTGAGAGAGAGAGAGGAGCGCGGCTCCGCTGGGAGTGAGAGCGGAGAGACGAGCGCGAGCTCCGTGGGAGTGAGAGCGGAGAGACGACGCGCGCCGCCGCGGGAGTGAGAGCGCGAGAGACGAGCGGGAGTGAGGAGTTTTTTTGTTATGTTTTAGGGTTTTTGATATATGGTGGTTATTTACCAAAATGTCATCGGTTTGGTTAAACCGCGGTTTTCCTTTTGAGAAAACCGCGACCAAACCGCGAGCTTTAAAAACCGGACCAAACCGTGCGATTTGGTCGGTTTGGCGTTTTTCGAAAACCGCGCCCACCCCTACTATCTATACAAAAATTTTTGTCATATGAACGACACGTGCATATGGAGATGGACGACCGCGTGGACCCGTGTCACTCGCGTATCTCGAGGAAGACAACCAATGTAAACAACGCACACGCATATCGACGTGGACAACCCATGAAAACTTCACCCATTGTATGCCGAGGTGGAGATTTCATGCAAATGTCGACACGTATGTCGAGGTGGGCGACCCATGCAACCTCATGCAACTCATGCAAACGTCACACACGTGTCTCGAGGTGGTAAAGCCAATGCCAACGTCACACACGTATCTCCTAGTTGACAACACATGTAAGCGCCACGCACGTATGTTGAGGTGGGCAAGCCATTCATCTTCGTACAAACTATTCAAACGTCAGACAACATATCTCGAGGTGTGAACAACTCATGCAACCTCGTGCAATCTATGCAAATCGTGCGAATGTGAAGCACATATTTCGAGGTAGACAACTCATGCAACTGTTGCGGTCCATGCAAACCATCCAAACGTCATGCACGTAACTCGAGGTAGATAAGTAATGCAAATGTCGAGACACGTATCCGAGGTAGACAATCCATGCAAACGTCATGCACATATCTCGAGAGAGCAACCCATGCATATCCACTACGGACCATAGATCCCCATATAAACGTCACGCACGTATTGCGAGGCGAACAACCCGTACAACCCGTGCAACCCATAAACGCTATTCGGTCGCCCATGTCCACGTAGGACAACAATACACGATAGCGTCTTTTCAAAAGCGCTATCAATCGAGGACAACCATACACGATAGCGCCTTTTCAAAAACGCTATCAATGTAAGGTTGTCCTACGTGGACCGTCCACGTCGACAAAAAATTTCAAGCAACTCTAATAACGCCTTTTGCATATGCGTTATTACCTATTTAAAAAAAAAAAAAAAAAAAAAAAAAAAAAAAACACACAATCTTATTTTCCGAATTTAAGCTAAAAACATTAGTAATTTTGTAATTTTTCCTAGAAACACCCCTAAACCCCATTTGACCAAATAAAAAAACAGGAGAAATGGAGGGCTTCTCAATGATTGAAAGAGGGGATAACAGTTAGGACAGGTTTTATAATAGTTAGAGAACTTCTCCAACCCTTGATTTTTGTCATGCTTGGCTTGAAGTTTGAAGTTGACATGCAACCAGCCATTTTGTGACAGTATTGTTGAGCTCTAAGTACAAAAATGTTCCATGGCGGTGTTGCCATCCGAAAGGGTCCCAAAACTTTGGAACAATATCTAGAACTTGAGCGTTTAAAAAACAAAACGGCAAAGGAAAGACAAAATACATAACATTACAAACATCATAATTCATGACAATTGATAACCACCACTAAGAAATATTGCCAAAGTCACTACACCAAGTTGCATCACCTTCATATCAGCAAAATAATCCCACTTGTGTTCTTTGAATTTACGAATTAGACGAAGATTTGCTTCTTCCCCACTTCATTGAAGCGGCTAACCAGTAATTAACATATCAAGAATAAGTTCACAACGTCAAATATCTGAAGTCCCACAATAACACAAAACAAGCAATCAAGACCTTCACTACAAAGCCGAATTATCATTCATCCATTAAAGAAACTGCACATATTGATACATATCCAACTAGTACTTATGCAAACCACGCACAGTATAGCTAAAGTTCTAACCATTGGATCATAAAGGCATGTCTATTTGAAGTAAATCATATGGAGAAAGCTAATGGAGGGCATAGCAATAGAGCACCTTCGATCATGCTTCAAACCTCTGGAATGCAAGCATAATAATTCAAGGTAATCATCAATCAAAGTCTAGATTTAATGGAATTTGTATTTGCTCCGCAAATGAAAACACAAACACGAAACTACTTATAACAATGATTTCAATAAAGCCAGACAAGCTAGAAGTTTAATGTAGCTGTTTCTTAAGACAAGGAAGGAAAACAAAAAGCCAAAACTTCCGGCAACCACCTCTACCTCTCTAGTGCTCAGGAGGAGGCACCACTGCGAAGAACTTCTCCCTTCTTTGTTTTCCTTGGGGCCAACTGAGTATCGGCCTGCAAATAAGACAAAAAGCATTTACAACAAGCACAGCCATTAAGCTAAAGCAGGGAGACCTAAATCAACATAATCGATCAACTTTGTTCAATTATCAAATGATTTTGAATTACCTCTTTCTTGACCGGTTCTTCTTTCTCGGACAGAACCAATTCAATATGGCATGGAGATGACATATAAGCTGCCAAATAAAATGTCGATTAAGAAGTTGGGAATTACATAAATGAAAGTAACATGCATCTGCAATTAATCATTTGGGCAAGAGAGTAGTCTTACGATTGATTCTCCCATGGGCACGATATGTTCTACGCCTCTGCTTCTGAGCTTGGTTTACTTGGATGTGTGAAACAAAAAGGGAGTCTACATCCAAACCTTTCAACTGCACCATCATTTTATACAAGTTAAAGCACATAAAAATTAAACAGTTAAAAAAACTTTTCCAATATAATATGTTTTCTGTAAGCCATAAAAAACTTACATCAGCATTACTCTCGGCATTCTTCAGCAAGTCGAGGATGAATTTGGCTGATTTAACAGGCCAGCGTCCTTGTCCATTGGAATGCCGATTCTTTGCCTGAGCGGTGCGCCCAACACCACCACAAAAGCGGCGGAAGGGTATTGCCTGCTTATGGGCCAACACGTCCTCCAAATAGCTTTTAGCCTTGGTCAAAGGCAACTTTCTGATTGCATGCGCTGTCTCCCTTGTGTTCTGCCATCAATATGAGTCCAACACAAAGATTCTAAGCTTCAACATTTCCACAACTAAAATACAGTCCCACTTAAAAATTTCGAAGTGCATTCAGTTTCTTTATTATGATCACGTTCACTACTTATTATTTTCTTTTACAAGTGTCCAACAGCTTCACTTGCATGCTAAGCAAGCAGAAGGCGCAAACTTAACAGCCCAGCAAAAGAGTATCTCCAATTGTAAATGTGGATTGCCGGCGTCGATTGATGCCATATCAGCAATATGGAGAGGATGAGGATTGAATAGACATTGAAGTTCAAAAGTGCTCTCCAATAGTGAAAGTGGATTGCCCTTTCTATTTTAAAAATTTAATGTTTTTCTGTATATTTTGAAGAGAATTGCTGACGTAGCTATGAATTGCACCACATTCAAAATAGACAATGTTTATCCATGTTAGCTCAACATTCAAAATGCACATTCCATTGGGTAGGTTTTATTCACCCCAATGTCTATTTAGTCCTAAGTGACACACATTGACATCCAATCCAAATTCCATCGGAGATGCTCTAACGAGTCAAACATCCAACGATTCTCATGCATAGAAACACTACTTAACAATGCTTTCATGACAATGTTCCAAAAAACTACAAGAAGTCCTCCACTAGTCAGGCAACTTCACTGGCACAAATTAATTCATTGAAGGCATCGCAATCGCTACGTTTGTGCGACTAACATGACATTACTATGTCGCAATGTACCATCATTTATTGAACCTAATGCAATTATCAATATCAACAACGGTTCACCCAAGAACAAACGGAAACAATTTCCCTGAAGCCTACGAGAGCCCTGCTTTTTTCTTCTTCAGAGCTTCTAAACATCATCACTAAGTAATCAAAACCCTAATTCGCTAAATACATCAAAACATTCAATAACTTCGTAAAAAAACACAACTTTAATGAAAAAAAGGGACCTTGAAATGAACGCGGAGGTCGGAGCCCCTGGCCTTGCAAGCTGTGGAGAAAATTGAAGAGCAAAAGGAGGTGAGAAGGCATGAACACAAAGGAAACTCGAAAATCAAGGGAGATGGAGAGGTTGATTAGGACTGAAAGGGCTTACACTTGGTGGGATTGTCGGGCTCCTTGGAGTACTTAACCTGAGAGATGGACGGAGGAGATTCAAACATGCAATCAGAGATTTGATAGAGAGAGTGAAAGTGCTAGAGAGATTAGAGAGGAGATCTGAATTAGGTCTTACCATTGTTGGTTGCTGTGTGGAGAAGTTGGAGAGGCAAAAGACGAAGAGGAAGAGGGAGAGGCGAGAGGCGGGTGTTGGCTATAAATTGTGATCTAGGGTTTAAGAGAAGTGAATGGGTCGATTTCGGTTGGGCATGTTGGGTAATGGGCCTGGCGGACCTTACCCACGACCCGTCTCATTATTATTATTATTATTATGAACCTATTACAATCACGCATTTTGAGAGCGGGTTGCCATGCAATATACTTCAAGATTTGTGTATGCACATCTTGAAGTGTCGCACAGGCACAACTGAATTCATGTCCAAAATGAATTACTCAAGCTTTTTTCTATTATTATTATTATTATTATCATTATCATGTCAAAGACTATTCCAATTTTCACGAGCTAATTTTTAAAAATAAAAATAAAATTGCATACTTATCCTTACATAAACAAGTCAAACACCATTCTAATTTACAAACACCCAATGCCTTTTAATTTCATACATTGTAATAGACATGCAATCTATTTTAACCTTGTTTTTTGATAAATGATGCATCTAATCTATTTTAACCTTGTTTTTTGATAAATGATGCATCTGCCTATGATGTTTTGACGAACATGCAATGTAATTATCATTCATCGCTTTAATAATGATTTGACACGTAATAATTACAAGCGAGGATATAATTTACAAAAAATAAAAAAAGCTAAAATATTTTCACTAAAATAAAAACGTTCAAATATTTTAGCAAAAATCTTGAAACCGGGGCGCAAACTTTATGATACAATGGAGTAACAATCTCCATTCTCAAACGCTTCATGCCAGATATATTATATAAATCAACCTTTTACATTTGCAATTATTCTCTCGAGTACTGAACCTATTTTCTGTAAACAAAGAGGATCGGAAATACATGAATTTTCTTTTTTGGAGTTTAGAATACATAGCTAGAGAGGAAACTGGAATATGCAGTGACATCGACCCAGCTTGGGAAGAGCCCCTTCAGCTTCCTAAAATCACTGGCCAAATACTGGTCCAATACCACGACGTCGATATTTAGAGGATCCGAACTATTAGCCTGCAAAATTCATAGACCAAAAGCAAATTGAAAAATGAGGTTTTCGATAGGGTAATGCAAACTGAGAACATCTAACTCCTTTTGTGCCACAATAGCCATATCATATCAAACATATAACAGTTTTTCTTTCTCAACTAGTTGTCCTTAAAGACTGAATAATCAAGAACTGTTGAGGATAAAACAGGTGATGTAAAAGCCATCTACATTCTACTAAGACAAATGAAATGTCAGCACTGTGAATGGTATAATTCACCTCTAACCAGAACGTCCAGTTCTCATGGCTTGCGCCGCTAATTCTGCAAATGTAGGATGGGGGACCACCATCCATCACTTCTGGAGCTGCAAAATATTCACAAGGAATGTTACAGATATTGAAATAAAAGAAAAAACCAAGATCATCAGAAATCAGGAAATTTTATCCACCTGGAAGCTGATTATCTGCAAATGACCATCCAGATAGAGGACCAGTGATGTTAAGTACAGTCACCCAAACCTCTTCTAATGACCTGGAATTCAAAATGAATGCCTAATGAGTTCTTTTTTCTATTTACTACTTATTTTCTAAAAAGAAGCTGCTGACGAACGTTAAAAAATGTATATAGCCACACATTTGTCAACAAAAAAGAACACTATGAATATTGAATGCATGAATTAATAGAGAGTACAAGGTAACACAATCAATGTAGGCATTTAGCTGGTAAGTTACCAGTAAAACCAAAGAAGCTGAAACAACCACAACTTTTTCCCTTTCTGAGAACACGGGTAGATAATACAATTTGCAATTCTGAATTCGTTTGCTTACCCTAAGTATAGTTCCAAGAAAACTTTCCGGGATCCGCTACTTGAATATGTGGTTGGCTTATTGATAGATAAATGAGGGAGATATCCATATTGCTTCAACATATCTTCGCTTTTGGCGGGGAACTTCAGGCTTCCTGAAAACAGGAAAGATACCGGAAAAAGAGCCTGCAGAGGAAATAATCCTGTAAATTCGAGATTATTAAAGATCTCCAAACTCAACAAGATATCCTTACACCTTCCTTAGATTCAGATTATTAAGGAAAGCAACAGATTTTTTGAAAATTATTTGGTCAAGAACAAAATCAGGCCTGCAAAGAAACAGTAGACAAAATGGACGCTAGTAATTTTCTTCGAAAAAAAAGATTCCATTATGCAGTAAAATAGACAACTGACTAAATTGCACTGGCATGTAGTTGCAGTAACTAGGGAAGGGAGAAATGGAGAAGGATCAGAATAAGTTGATAAACCATTGAACTGGAAAGTTACGCAGAAACAGAAAGTAAGGCCCTAATTTTTATTTATTTTTTTAAAAATCAAATTCCAATTGGAAAAAAAAAAACAGTGATCTCTCAGTTCTTTAAAGGACGAATCACCTTAATCCTCCACTAGAAAACAGATACGCAAGAATTTAGTGAAAAACGACAAAGACAAAAAAAAGGAACATGACAATCACAAAAAGTTTCACTTAATCCAAAATATTAGCAAAAACAATTTTGCGAAGTTTAAATGTTACCATCCATCTGCCTCGTTCTGATGTGTTAACATTTTCAAGAGATGATATTTGGTTTAGATGTAGTTCTTCAGCAGCTTCAGGGGCATATTTGAACAAAAAATGGAAAGAATTGGAATCCACAACAGAAAAGTCGTAGCTGCTATCCACAATATGATTTCCATCTGCCATTGGCGAGTTGAGGACATTCAGATATCGTAACGGATGGATTTAAAATAAAACTTATAACCATAAAGATAACATAAGAGCTCTTATAAACCAACAAACAAAAAAGACAACATAAAAGCAATTTGGTATTCATATAAGACAATGTCAATTAGAAAGCAGCCGCCTCAAGGCAGTATATTAGGCCTTGAAACTAATGCAATTAGTAGAAGAGTAACTATATACCTGCTGTCACAAATGTATGCTGAAGTACAAGTCTTTTTGGAGCATCCTTGCTATATGGAAAGAATTGGGATGACAGCGCAAGTGCCAATACATTGAAATGTATAAGGAACTGCACAATGGATGATCTGGCTAACCAATGACCAACAACAGGTAGAAGTGGGCCAACACAAAATCCAGTCACTACTCCAACAACAGCAGCTACTACGGTATCTGCAACAAAATAACCTGCAAAAAATGCACAAAAAAAAGTCAAGAACTTAATATCTTTACACACTTCATCAAAGATATATATGACATAAACATGCCGTGCCCTTATGGAAGACACTTTCAAGAAATCTTAAGAATTTGATGGCATTATTGTAAACAGGGATTATGGACCAGTTCCACTATAATCTTCAAGTTATCTGCAGCCCCCCTTAGGTTCATTCACATCACTTTAAAATGGGCATTTCCTGGAATTAGGACAGGATACAATAATATTTCAAACCAAAAATGTAGATTGGGATCCATGTATTGTCTACACCAAAAATCTATATAGGTACAGATATACATGTTCATCTGGAGAAAAAAAAGAGCTTAGCAGCTACCATAATACATAAGTTCAGTGTTGCAGTGAAGTCTGTACACCATGTATAATGTACTTTAAACGGTTAAGAATTTCATTTATTTCTCAACATAGGAGTTACAAGATGGAGTGCATTTCTTCCAGTGGACAAAAGGACTAATCAACTCAAGAGTTAGACCCACAATGACTTGAACTGGGTGGCTGTTCAGTTTAGAAGTAAATAATATTGCATAAAGAAACAACTTAGCCGCAAAAAAAGTTATCAAACTCAACCTTCACCTGTTCAAAAAGAGGTAAGCAGGGATTTAGCACTCACCGTAGGGTTGAGGAAGAGAACCCATCATACCCATCTTCTCAATCAAGAATTGGACCAGAAATCCACCAAAGTAGACCGAGTATATTAAACTTGGTATCATCGAAAGGGCATAGCCAATTATTGACCTGTAAAATTCAAATTTTAGAAACACGGGTTGAATAAACAGGCAAAGGGCAAGACAATTAAGAAGGAAAAACATGAGAAAGTGGATAAAGTGAAAAAACAAAATAATTCCTCCCTCCTAGGCTCTCAACTTTCTTTTTCTTTCTTCTTGTTTTTCTTTATTCCTTTTTTTTAAAAAAAACTTTTAGCCATGCAGAAAAGCAAGATGGGATGATTTCTCCAAAACCTGGTCAAGAACATGTGCTGATTAATGCTGCGAACCGACCAGTGACCACTCACTGATGCAAAATTGAAAAAAAAAAAAAAAAAAAAAAAAAAAAAACTATTCATAAAGGTGCGAGGGACAATTAAATCCAGAAGGCATAGCTACTAGTATAAGTCCCATAATGTGAATCAAGCTACACGTAAATTAGAATCATGTAAAGGTATTGTCTTTTGCTTCGAAAAGCAGCTATATTACTGTTTTACTTAATAGTAAAAATTATCATGCCTGGTAGACTGAAAGTGTGACCCTCCTTGTTACAGGTGCAGTTCCTCATTACTTTATTATGTTTTAAACTTCACCCCGTACATATCGTAGAAATCGCAGAACAAAAAAAAAAAACCCACAGTACTATCCAGCATCACTAACTTAGCTTTTTCAAGGCAAAAATCTCATAAAATGTATGTATATACTTGTTCTGATCCGGAACCAATAAAGCAATTTACTTATTTGAAAGGAAGAAATGGAGCACCTACAACGAGGTAATAGAGTAGAAGAACATAGAATGACACATTGCTCGTACAGTTTACTACAAAAATCTCAAATGAATAGTAACTTACTTGGTTGATCGATAACCAAAATGCTTGTTCAATATCCAAAATAATATTCTTGCTGAAATCATGGACACTAGCAGGAAAAATGTCAAGAAACCTCCACTCAGTCCAGCTGCAAGGTAAACCTGCCAATATAGAGTTTATTCGTCATGAATTTGAGGTTCTACACAAAATTTAAAAAATGTCCTAGTATATATACACATCTACAAAAATCCCATTAAGTAAAAGGATGAAAGAAAGCCCTTCATCAGACACAACTGATAACATAGGAACAGCATAATAAAAAATGATAACATGAGAGCGAGGAGTCCTTATGCTTACATAATGTAGTATAAAGAATATAAAATTAAGAATACCATCAAGGGTAAAGTCAAAAAAACATACATACCAAAGTAATGAACGCATACAATCCAAAAGCTCCCCAAAACCTTGCTTCATCAGAAAACACCTGCAACTTGTGCACATGAATGAACTGTTTCACAAAATCTAACACTAGTTTTGTAGTTAATTCAGATTGGATAAACTACAATGTAGGAAAGACAAAAAATGAGAAAAAGGTAAATCCAAATAACTATCTGCGTAAGAACTTAAAACAATTTTCCCCAGTAAGTGTACGCTGTTCAGTTAGGTCCAATGTGTATAAATTATAAGAAGGCTGAACCAAAAAATCACTCAAAATGTTTTTCAGATGTAATGAGAGAAAACAATCTATTGGTCAATTCAATTAAAGCAAGTCGCATTTCACATGTTCAAAAGAAGGTTCCAGTCAACTTCTTGCAAGAGCCTTTTCTTAACACCGCATCCCAGCACAGTGGTGCTAGATGGAAAGGGTATATCCTATCACTTTAGCAGGCAGCAAGCCTTCAGTTCATGTCATAAGAGTTTGAAAAGAAAAGGCAGACTTAGCTGCCAGTACGTAGCAGTTTACAATGCGTATGTAGGATAGGCTGCTGCAACCCAACGATTAAGAACCCAAAAAAAAAAAAAAAAAAAAAAAAAAAAAAAAAAAACACCCAATGATTATTACAGCTGCACATTGCAGGAAACATGGAAAATAATAGATAAGCCAGAATTCAACTGCTAGTTTTCAGTTATTGACATCTAAAAAGAGTATAAGCAGTGAGTTTTTCTTAGCCAATCATACAAAAGAAAATAAATAGAAAGTTGCTGAGACTAATTACAAGAGGAAGAAGGTAACGACAATGGAAGTCTTAGAATAAATTATCTGATGCAAGCAAAAGTGATAATAATATCTTTAAACAGCAAGAAGCTTTGAATTTGTAAAGCATCATTTAAAAATGTAATTTTTTTTTTTTTCAAATCCTTTTCATGACACTACTTGGCGTCCTTGTAAAAAATTGGCAATACTTACAATCAGTATTATAATGCTTGTAATCAGTACATTGTCATGCCAGAGAGTATTAATCAATCTAAGATATTCAAACAAAATATTAATCAATCTAAGATATTCAAACAAAATTAGCCCCCAACGGATGTGATGCAGTGGCAATGAAATGATCACCAATTCATCATAACTCTAACTTAGGTATAGGTTGTGGGTCAATTCTTGGTAGCTACATTATATTCCCTTGGTTTCTCCCGAGTTATGGGGTTGGGGGGAGCCGACAAACTCCCATGGTTTTTTAGTTGAACCAAAGTAAGAAGGGGCTGAAAAAGATTTTGACACCCATGGTCATTAAAAAAAAAGGTTCCACAATAGATAATTCATAGCCCAACATAAGATAAAAAAACATAAATGTGAAATTATAATTTCATAAGCTAATGTTGTTCTATTATATATGATTGAAGTTAAGAAGGATAGAAATAAAGTTTCAACAATGAAATGAACCACAAGTCGGCAAGAGAATTTTCGATACCTCGTTTGATGTCTTGAAAGTAGAAACACCTCGAGAAAGTGGAAAGTTTCCCCACAAAATTCTAGGGATGAGAAGACCAACAAGAGAGCACGGGATAAACATTAAAAATGCCAAATATGGGTGAGCAAACCTGAAGGCCAGAAGTGTAACAACAGAAGTCAATTTGATGTTTCAAATTCCAAAACATTTGCATGTGTAAAGATGCGCAATCACTTTGAACTCAAACTTAGTGAAACTTGAAATAGATTTCCAATTAAAGCATCTTTCTAACACGAAAATCTGCTTTAGATGGAACCCAAGACAGACATGTCGAGCAACAGGCAGGCATCCAACACCTTAGCCCCACATTAGCACATTTGAAGAACAACAAATTATTTCATTGCGAAGTTCAGAAAAAGTAACCTTTTGATAATATTTTTGGTTCTAGAAAGTTGCAATGTTGTGTGTGATATAATGTTGATTTTTTCATGCCAACGGCACACTATCCGCAAGCGGCCTGCCCGTGGCATTTCTCTGTGAGCCTGTGATCTCCGCCGCATCGATATTGTCCCCAACTTGACTCGCCCATGACACTTCTCTCGTGAGCTGTGATCTCCGCCGATCGAATCTTGTCCCCAACTTGACCACCTTTCAATTTTTAGGTGTGGGGTTTTATCTTAAAAGGCCTCGGTACTAGATGAGGGGAGATCACCGCTTATATATTTCACTAAGAAATTTCAATAATCCGATGTGGGACTATTATTTCGGTCCACACATCTCAACACTCCACTTTGGATCGAAATCTATCTAAGGGGTTTTACTCGACAGGTCCAAATCGAACCGTCGGCTCTGATACCGTGTTGATTTTTTCATGCCTACGGCACATTATATGCAAGCGGCCCGCCAGCGGCACTTCTCTGCGAGCCTGTGATCTCCGCCAGTACCGATATTGTCCCCAACTTGACCACCTTTCAATTTTTAGGTGTGGGGTTTTATCTTAAAAGGCCTCGGTATTAGATGATGGGAGATCACCACTTATATATTTCACTAAGAAATTTCAATTATCCGATGTGGGACTATTATTTCGGTCCACACATCGCAACATGTTGATAATTTTAGGATAAAAAAAACATTAAGCTAAACAAAACAGAGATGATGTTCTCTTTATTTTCATATGTAAATTGCAAATGATGGAGTACACATTTATAAGCAACGGTTTAACACACTAACTGATTTTTGACTTGTTACACACCAATAACAATAAATAGTTGAGTAACTACTCACTACCTTGACTCTAAACATGACACATGTCCCACTCTCTAGCAAATATAACCGACCACATATTGACTCAGTAACTTCAACATTGTGGGCATATTTTTGAGAGCTCACTGCTTACATGACACACATTGTCACACATAACATCAATACCCATGCATATGAATTTGAATCATATTCTAACATATAATATTAGATCTCTTAAATAAAATTTTTGGTTCTGAAAATATAAAGCAAACAATGAGAAGAAACTTAAGTGTCAAACCAGATCATACACACACATTAAATAATTCATTCCATTAAAATAGGATCAGCGTTTCTACTATTTTTAACTTTGGATCTAAATTAAGAATGGTCGAGTAAGTAGTAACTGAATTGTATCAATATAATCATAGAATTCAACCAAAATGAAAAAATTCAATTTTGCTTAAACGAAACTGCTTCATCATACTTTGTTAATATTACCATCAGCATTGTCATCATTATTGCAATTGAAGATATAAAGGTCACTTGACAGGTTCCAAATGAAAACATAAAGCTGATGTTGATAAGTTTTTACAGGACAAACCGAGATTGCAAATTTCGATTAGAAAATCTAATTTACAAAAGATTCATGATCCAAAACAAGCTCGTCATTATCATGTATATATCAACAAGGATCAGAAAAAAAGTAATATGCAGAAAAATTTAAAGTTTTCAATGGAATCAGCTAATTTCATTGTGCTCAAATACTTAAAAATGGAACAATACCAGCTCATTGCATAACTAGAGAAAGACAACCGCAAGATTGCAAAGGTAATGGGAACAATGATTGCCAAAACAACACCAATTGTGTGAAATAATATTCCTGCAAAAAGAACAGAATTTAAAATAGTAAGCTCTAACATACTCGACAAATCTCAAAGTCTGGTCCAAACTAAACAATACAACATAATGATACAATTCAAAGCCATACTAAAAAGTAAATCCAGCAGCATAAGGACAACTAAAATGAAAGAATTATATGATTATCAAAAACTATCACCCAAGGCATTGGGTTCAATCAAGAGCCTCTAATCTATTGGTTTCTAAAATGACAATCTTTTTCTTATTCATAACTCAGAAAGACAATTTTACATACATGGTAAAAGAATTATTACGACGAGGTAGGGGCAGACCAAAGTTAACATGGGATGCATTAATTAGGAGGGATTTGAATGGTTTGAAAAGCTCACAATCAATTGCACTTAATCGAGCACAATGGAAAAGTTTGGTCCATGTAGTGACCCAGATTAATTTGGGATCGAGGCTATGTTGTTGTAGTAAAAGAATTATTACAAAGATTTTGACCAATGATAGCAAGGCGTCGCCTAGGTTGTAGCGTAGGCGGGCGGTGTCCTTCTAAGTAGTTTTTAGAAATTTGAAAGGGCTATTTATAGTTAAGTTTGATAATAAGAATATGATAGAACACCAATTTTGATCTATTGAAACGAGAGAAACAACAACGATTACAAACCCAAAAGTAACCCCGAGAGATGAGTCTCAAAAGTATCTCAACCCAATCACTCCAAGAGTGCCCAATTACATTGAAATTCCAAGATGTCTCATCAAACTAACTCACCCCTATTTATATTGTTTCCTTCTCACTAATTTTATGTGACTACTCTATGTGGGATCTTATCATTACACCCCCATTTAACATCCACCTTGTCCTCAAGGTGGCCATAGAAATTTAGACAAAATATGTGATGCCGGTCATGAAACCAATGAGAAATATGCGAGAGAAGACGAAAGTAGGAGACCGTGCAAGAATCCGAATCCATCTCATAATCTCGCATGTGAGCAATATTAAAGAGCCAAAAGCCAATGATGAGCCCAATGAGGCAATTGTGCAAGAAAGCGTCAAGTGCATCATCCACCCCGTGTTACCAAAAGTTCCCCCAAATTACATTGTGCCCATGAGAGCCAAACAACCAACGAGCTTTGTCCAAAATTTCATCGTTGTATGCAAAACTAATGTAGTAAGACACTCCAAAACTCTCAGCAGCATATCATCAAACGCTTGAAATGCAACATCAATATATGTACCACTCCCATCAGGTCCAACATAAACTACTGCAGCCCTTGCCTCCCTAAGACATGTCAGGGTAACAAGGCAAAAAGCAACCAAGAAGGCCAAGATATCATCTCTATAGTTAATGCATGCTTCCAACTGAATAGCACCATTTGGGGGGCTCCCCATCCACATTAATAAGAAGCAAATCAAGTTTTAGGCACAAAGCAACCACTGACACCCATTGAGGAACAAAAAGCAAGGAAACGAAGTCGATGAAACAAGTGGTACACGCGAAGTGAAATAGAAATGCATACCCAAAAGAGTAGGCAACGTAGAAGTCCGGCGATGATCCTCGAACGACGCCTTATTCATGTGGGCTGCCATTTAAAAGCAAGATTATCAAGTTCTGATATGGATGAGATGTACCCTACATGCCTATGTTGTGTTGTAATGAGCACCACACGATCTCCGCAAGATGCATGCCGTTCAATCATTGTCATCTTCCCTAACTGGCCCGGAACTATGACAAGAGAAGAGGTGTATGACATCGAAGTATCTCCAAGGCAGTGAGGTATCTTTGAATCGAGAAAGAAGAACACTGATGGAGGTGAGTTAGGTGACGGTGGTGGTGGCCAGGGTAGGAGCCCAACACCATCAGGGTAGGAGCCCAACAGTCGTGCAACAGAAGCTCAGATTGTCCGCCAACAATGTCAGATCTGGTGAATCTGGGAGTTGAACTCCACTGCAGTCCCTGATCTGTTGAACACCCAAGACCTTCGACACAGTAGCGAGAGGATGAAGGCGAGACTCGTCGATCAGCAGCAACAACCCCTGGATCTTCGATTTCCCATCACCTTTGAAGTTCTTCACCATATCTGTAACATCAACAGTCGTGAACACCTCGGTCGCCACTAGATCAAGATCACCAATGATCCGAATCAACTCAGACACCGCTGAATTCGGTGGATCTGGAGCTTTCTGCGACGACACAAGCAGCGAAGCTTGAATCCACAAAACTGGAGTCGACAATGGATTTGCCATCTAATCTAGAATAGGCAAAGATTGAACACCCAAGTTCGAGATGATGCTCAATTAGCTATCTGATTAGAGAACATCAGGACTACTTGGAGCGAGATCTTGAATGCCTTCACGTTTGTTGTTCCTCATGGTGGATGGATCGAAAAGTATCAACATCTTCATGGTGTGATCTCTATCTTCTCGCGAGATCACAGTGGGAGGAGAAGAAGAACGAAGGCACAAGGTATCAAACTTCTTTACTATGCGTTCGAGCCCCAACTGTATTTTTTGTAAAGACCTCATAACATCTCCTCCTTCATAAACCTTGAATCCATTCTTGATAGATTGTAGTGCTCTGATACCAATGATAGAACACCAATTTTGATCTATTGAAACGAGAGAAACAACAACGATTACAAACCCAAAAGTAACCCTAGAGATGAGTCTTAAAACTCTCTCAACCCGATCACTCCAAGAGTGCCCAATTACATTGAAATTCCAAGATGTCTCATCTAACTAACTCACCCCTATTTATTGTGTTTCCTTCTCACTAATTCTATGTGACTACTCTATGTGGGATCTTATCGGAATACCTACTTAACAACAAAACTTTAACACAATTAATGTTACATAAGGACCTAAAGACTTATTAGTATTTTTGAAGCATGCATTGAATAAGAATCACAGCGACTAATAGGCAATTAGCGTTACTTAAGGACCTATAAATAAATAAATAATTACCCAGGGACCTCTAAAAAAATATTATGCCTAGGTGTGGTCTAGGCGCTGCCTCACCTAGGCTAGGGAGATCGTCTTGGGATTGCATTGGTGCCTTGCAATCCTTGATTTTGACAAATACAAAATCCACAAGCAAGAAGAAGCAAACTAAATGAAGGGACATAGCATCCCTAAACTATATATAACAATTGCTCACCCAACCTTCCATAGGTCCTTTGAAAAGATTTTCCTTCTCGCCACCATCCATAGTATAAATTACGTTAGCCAACTCCTATGTTCCAATGGGGCTTGCACTTTGAATTCAAAAATCCTTCTATTCTCTCCCTACAGATAAAAGCATCACTAAAGTCCTAGCCATCAACACTAGGCTCATCACAATTTGATAGACCGCCAGCTTCACTTAAATTTGAAGCAATGCGCACAAATTTAATAAGCTCAACAACTCAAATGGGATAATGTGACCGTGAAGTGTTCACCTCAAGAAGTGAGTCACTTGTGTTCAATCCTCCTCCCTATAAAAATGGGGGTTTCCCTCCTAAGTCTCTCAATATGTGGGGTAGTCAGCTTTGAAGCCTAAACTGAATAGTCAAGCAACCAGACCCAATTATCCTTGATTATGAAAAAATATTGGAATCACTATGAAAATCAAAAGGAAGTTTTTTTAAAAAAAAGGAAAAAGAAAGTAGAAGATGTTTAACAATGGGGAGGCAATAGATTTAGTTGGATTTATGAATGATGTTTAACAATGGTTGTAACTAACAGTCTTAGTCTTACAAATTACAACTCATTTCTTTAAGGTGTTAGACAATAAATAGAGAATTCCACAAATCAAATGTCAAATTGAAAAAAAAAAAAAAAAAAAAAAAAAAAAAAAAAAAAAGATACTAAACTATTGTAACAAAATAAAAGAGACATTTTGCGAGATTAACCATAAACTTTGCAGTAAAATATTACCTTTTCCAAAATCACAAAAGGTTGCAAACAGAGAATAAACTTTTATATTTGGATAATTCAAGACAAATGGCATAAGAAGGAAGATAATGCCAGGGAGGCTGTGTAGTAGCAGAGCTTGTTTTCTAGAATAGAAGATCTGGAACAAGAAAAAAAAATCTTCTGTTAGTCTTTTCAAAACTCAAATGCATCCATACTATACAGTATATCATTCTAACTTTGAACAAGTGGGGTACACGAAGAAGAATTACAAGAAATGAAAATTGCCCATCACTAAAATGAAACCATCAATTGCATCACATACCATAAACCATGATAAGTAATCAAAGAAAACAGCACGGTCATCTTGGTTTCCACTCTCCTCATCGGAGACAGAAGCTCTTCCATTGGCATTTTGTAGTTCTGAAGAGCTTGAAAAGGCTTTAAGTAAACTAAATAGATTCTCTCCCCGTGCTTGGATGCTCCCTGGTCTAATTTATAATGAAAAAAAGAAAGAAAGAGACATACTTCAGAGAAAGAAAACACTGAAACTAATGTTTAAACATAGAATTTATCTAAGCGTATATACCAAAATGCATATGAATGCATACAATAGTCTTTCTACAGTATCATAAGAAGTATGATAAAAATATCCGCCAAGGAGAAAGATAATATCCAATCCTGGAATGTTCCCATCATCTTCAGCAAATATTCTGTAATCGGTATCACCAGGAATAACAGGAAAAACATCCTGCAAAGAGATAATGAATCATTTTCACAAATCACAATTTTGCACAAGTAAAGATATCTAGGCAAGGCAGAAAAAGAACCAACTATCTATAAACGCTAAACGCTTATCAAAACATGGTAAGGAAAAGTGAAAAGCAAATTGATATCATTGCCTCAACTACAACAACAACAACAACAACAACAACATAGCCTCAGTCCCAAATATATCATTGCCTCAACTAATTGGCAGAAAATTAGGGTGCCTTATTTAGTTTTTCCGTTAGAGCAAAACAGATGGAAGAAAAGATTAGTTAGTTATTTCCACAAAATTTTGAGTAAAAAGAAATTGTGGCTAAAAAGAAGACAATGAAATTTTTCATGCAAGGCGAAAAAGGTAAAACAAGAATAACAACAAATCCTCAATCCCAAGTTGAGATCGGCTAAAACCACTTCCGCAAAGTTAATAAACAGATGTATCATGCAAAACATATAAAACTAACTCCATAAATCCAAGCTAAAATATGTAAATATGTAATGCCGTCAACCATCTTCTATCACTTAAACTTGATAACCAAAAATAGAGTAACAGAAGACCGAGGTGTGTTATGAAGCGTTAGATTATTTGAGACACATATCTCGAGAAGTGGCGATGGTCAAGGTGGTCGGTCGAGAGACTCAAAGAAGATTGAATGTCGATCGTGTTTTCCATGAGTGGTAATTCTCGACTATCGAGTTCATTTACTTATCCCGACATCCTTTCCATGATAGCGACCCTTTGGTGACAAAGTGGCAAGGGTTCAAAACCAAGATGAAGCTTAAAGAGGTGAGATCGATTGCGGAGAAAGACGAATATTTTAAATGGAGGTGTTTTGGGTTCAATGTTGAGAGTGAAATGTGGTTTTCTTCGAGGGGGAGGAAGGAGTTTGCGTTTTGATTTGGTTGGGATTGATTGTAGAGAGAAGTATTTTCCACGTAGAGAGAGGAAGCAATTTCGGGTGGATCAAGAGAAGTTGAATCAACAAGTTTTGATCAACAATGAGTGTCCAACATTAATGGAGATTGATGAAGTTGATGTGGGATTTATCATACCACACTGAATGAGAGAATAAAAATTATGAAATTGATGATGGGATATATCCATGAAACCCAACATCCTGTTGGGCTTTTTATTATCAATGAGTACTTACAATTGCTTGTACTTCTTTTCTTTTGACAATGCGGATTGCATCAACATTTTCAGTCTCTTGAATCTTTAACAGTAATAATTATCTATAGTTTTCGAACTAGTTCTAAACTGAGTATTTATGAAGAAGACACCAAGATTTAAGCAATAAGTAGAAATTCATCTTCATCACAAGTTTGAAGAGGCAGTCAATGCAACACCTCATTTTGCCATAGAAGTTTCTTCAGAACTTCTATCAGAATTGCCTCTCCATTAAACAATCAATAAAATTGTTACTGGACATAACACCCTCAATATGACTGTCATCATTCACCATTATCACACATGCAAAGCAACTTAATTTCAATGCCAGATTCCAGTAAGTGATTATGCGGAACGTATTTTACATAATCAACACACTAAGGGAGAAAATAAGTTTGGATGAGGGTAAACACAAACCTGCGCAGCACTGTGTGCCATGGGATACATTGCTGCCTGAGAATAGATAAGAGAAGGCCAAGATCCAGGTCCAGATTGGCAAACTAAATCTGCCAAGAGAAAATAAAAATCAGCAACAAGGATGGAATTTGTGTTGTTTGAGAATCAGAGACAAATCTGATCAAAGCTCAATATGCATACCACATGTCAAAAACTAAACTGTGACAATCTCATAGAAGTAACATTAATTGACCGATCAAAAATATCCCAACAGAGTAATCAAGATCTTGCATTTGGAATGGGTATGCATACTTGGCATTTAATAGAGGAATATGTGGTAACCAAATCTTAAGACCATCCAATTATGAAGCATTCAGCACAGCCTTCTCAGGAATGTGTGGTAGCAAACAACATGACGAGGGATTCAGAAATATGGAAAATAATTGCAATGATGTCCCCGTAAGACACTTCTCCACAATGAGATGTATTTGCATGTTCAGTGCAATAGTCTTAACACATACTTCCAATGTTAACGTGTTCAATAGATTTGCAAGTTTGTTATGTTAACACAATAAGTTGAGAAATCAACTAATATTCAGAAGGTTCATACAAATCATACCAAGACCACCAGTCCCGGATGCTTCAATGTTAACAAAAGCACCTATTGTATTACTCCAATTATGAGTCTTCACAAAGCCATGAGAGCCCTACAATTCATTTAAATATAATCATTAAAAAAATTAAGCAGCATATATTCACGGAAACCGAAACAACGAACAGATTCCTCCGGGTATGCTTCTTAAAGCTACTCATTTGAAACAACAAAAACACATCAGAATATAGACATATATAAGTGATTTTTTCAGAGATTTAATTGGCACACAAGTGTTTAATAGACCTCAGTAGTGCATGTTCAGTAACTTTAGTTCTAAAACACTTAAAAATCAGTCTCTCTTGTTATAAAGTTCAATTTTCTACAGGAGAAGGCAACATTTTTGCTAATTAAAATGCCTTCATCAAATCTGCTACTCTTGTCAATTTTGATAGCTGAATAGTCACTACTTATTGTAATATTCACCGGGGAAAGACCATGCTCTTAAATCGTGAAACTAAACTTATACAAGGTGGAATCTCAAGAGAAATGACCTGCTAACTTAAAGCAAGAGAGATTTTTTTTTTTTTTTACAGCAAAGCAAGAGAGAATCAGTTGTGCTGTTATTACATCAAAGAGAATCAGTCGGTTGTTCATTCGATTAATTATTAAGAGGGACAAAGTGAATGCCATTATTACATCAAAGGAACAACAACAACAACAACAACAACAACAACAATATAGCCTCGGTCCCAAATTAACTGGGGTCGGCTACATGGATCAAACTGAACAAAAAAAAAAAAAAAAAAAAAAAAAAAAGAAATGACATTTCACTGAAAACTTAGAACCACAATTTCTTACCAAGAGAAAAAGTTCTTCTGCTCCATTGAAAAGAAAAATAATAGGATGAGGAGGAACCCAACCAGAATCAATTGTAAGTCTCGCTAATTCAAGCAATGACGCTACAAAGAAAAAGACGAATTCTACTGTCAAAAGATCAAGTGAAATATGATGAAAGAAACACATCAGGCCTGAAAAATAATATCAAAGAACCCACCAACACATGAAGCACAATCACCAGCACCAGGAGAACCAAGTGGACTATCAAAATGTCCATTAAATAAAACCGACGGATCCCCATCTTCCGAATCTATTGATGAAATCCTGTTATTAGAAAGAGGTTTCAGTACACATGGCATAAAAAATTCAAAAAAAGGGCATTGAAAAATCCTGGAAGATTATCACAGAAATGGCTAGGAAAATAAGATGGTCTAGCGAATTTTCATGTCCATGAGACCCATTGAGAATGTTGAAGTTTTCTACCACTGGGTCCCATCAATTATCGGGAAAGGTAAAAAAAAAAGTGTACTAAATTTGTGGTAAGCCAGTGAAAGCTTCAAACACAATTGGATCACCCAACAGAAATAAGTCAAGGAACATCAATTAACCAATCGAATTCCCCTTTTAAGGACATGGTAGACTCCTAATTAATGCTACTCAAAACACTAAATTTACAATAAATACTAGGCAAATAGCGAATCGTGAATAAGTCCTTTATGAGCATTGCTAGTGGAGAAAGGGCAAGATATTAGGACCCCACAAGTGCTACTAGTAGATAATTTGCTAACAAAAGAAACTTTACAACGAAAAATCCAAACAACTGAGCTCATGATAAATCACCTCATGAGAACATTAGTATGATTTCGATAAGCAAGAGATATGCTGTGACCCAAGAACATCATGTTGAAGGATCCCCTCACGACATTCTCCTCAACTTCTATTCTGCCAAAACAAAACTAATCTACGTAAGAACTCAAACGAACATTGAAATCACTACTAACGAATAAAAATCCAATCTTTCCACACAAAAACATGTAAACAAAACCTAATATTCGATCCGGCTCGCTCCGCCAGCTTCTCCAACTGCGATTTGATGTATTTCGCGGCCAACTCCAATCCCGGACTCCCCTCCTGACAAAATTCAGCAAGAAATCAAACAGTCTGCACACGATCTTGAACAAACACCAACAAAAACCCTAAAATGATAAATCTTTGAATGCAAAGTAAGAAAAAATTGCGAAATGGACTCACTTGGCGACCGCCGATTTCTTGAGAGAGGACGCGAACGTGTTCCACGGCTCTGGCTTCGGAGAAGCGATCGAGAGGGCGTCGAAGGCGAGCGGCTTGACGTGCTTCATGTGGACTACCGAATAGGCTAGAAGCGACATGAGTCCGTAGAGAACACCTAGACAGATCAAGCATTTGAAACCTGATACGTCGGCGGAGCTAAACCTAGGCCCCATTGTCGATCGATCCAAGCTTAGATGATCCGAGCGAGCGAGCGAGCGAGTTTGTGTGTATGTCGTCACTCTGACGGTGCTTCGCTTGAAGAATTGCTGGTGAGGCAAAGCATTTATAGAATTTGACGCGAGAGAGAGAGAGAGAGGGTTTATGGAAACTATGCAAACTAAAGATGTCTGGTTTTGTCCGTTCGAACGCGGCGCCTCTGCTCTCGTCGAGTGAGAGTATGCCAAGTAGTAATAAAGAATTCAATAAATCTACTTGTACATTCCGACAGAGAGGTTTTGTGCTTCATTAATTATTTGATGATGACTTTGAAATAAAATAAAAAAAAATCGAGTCCGGACTCATGAGTCAAAATAGCACTGCCCTAAAGAATTAAGGGCGGTTGACAAGTTGCGTACCCCTCCCTATGTCCTACCTCGGGCAGAACACTATTTTTCTTAGTACTATTATGGTATTCCTTAAGCGAGGTCTCAATTTTAACTATGTTTAGAAGGCCACCTCATTTGGAGTCTAACATTCACCAAGCATGGATTAGTCAGGACCAATATCACGTAGGAAACCAAATATTCAAATAACAAAGAAACTACTCATATAATTTGCTACATAGTTGTTCGAGTACTTCAATTTGTACATCGTGATGTACACAATCTAGAGCATTACGAATCTAAAGGGCTCAGACACTCATCTATAATTTGTTACATAGTTGTTCGAGTCCTTTTCGTGAGACAATGACTATTGGCTACTACTATTGATTGAAGATTTAAATACGAGGGCCGCTAAGGGCACCCCACCGTTTCATGAAGGCACCCAATTTTTTTGTAAAAAATTTCAAAGCGAAAATGGAAAAGACCATTTTGCCCCTGTATATATATTGATTCAAACCCTACAAACCATTTTGACGTAAAAACGGGGCACCCCACCACCAAGCTTGAACCTAAAACGACATTGCGTTTTTGCCGATCGTTTATCGATTCTTGCAGATTGACATCATCCGACAAACGATGTAACAATGTTTGATAACCATATGATGGTTTGAATGAACTGTTTTTTGTCAACGTAGGGTTTCTCAAATTTTCGATGTTTTTTCACGGACACGATTGATTCGGCCTCGCAGAGCAGAGAGTTATGCACACGTCTCGGTCACCTTCCACCGAGAATCGAATAACGATCTCGAGTAATGGACAACCAAGAGCTATTCTACATTCTCGGTTGGACATCACCGACATGACATAAACTATACACTTCGACTTACTGGTGAAGTGGTGACCGAGACGACAATAAAAGTCTTGGTTATGGACAACCGAGAGCTATTTTACATTCTCGGTCATGCTTGGCGAGATCAGTAAACAAAATCTCGGCCCGTGTGGCCGAGAACCACAAACGCCCAATAAATGAACCATTGAATGCACCGCCACACAAACATAACAACTACTCTATCAAATGCAACTTAATTAGACTACCAACACACATTCAAATGATCGATTTCAACACTATCGATGTGTGAACGAAAAACTTGAACCGAGCCCTAATTTGGATATGAAATCGACCAAAACTCGAGTCTTCAAACTCGAAAAACGTCCTACAACGAGAGGAGAGAGAGACATAGAGGAACGAATACAACTTAGATTCGGATTGCTAGGTGGTTCGTTGACGAGAAATGGAGAAAGTCAAGTAAGAGGACGGTGGTGGGGTGCCTCTGTTTTTGGGAGGGGTTTTTTGGTGCCCTGTGTAAATTTGTTAGAGGGGTATTTTGGGTATTTCAGGTCTAATTTTTGGTGCCCTGGGTAAATTGGTTAGTGCCACATTAAGCTGGGTGCCTTCATGAAACGGTGGATGCCCTTAGCGACCCTCTTTAAATACTGATGAATAATATTAGTTTTGGATTGTAGGTTGGGAAATTCATATTATGCATGACACGAATATTACGTGTTAGATGAGATGTCCAATTCTAGAAGCTAACTTTAGCTTTCAAGCTTCAATTATACAAGTGATGGGGGTATGTTATGTATCGTATGATGTGAACTTACAACTTTCAAGTCATTTTCTTTGATTTGGCGCAGCCAACTTTCTAGACGATTATTGACTTATTTTGGACGTTACAACTGACAAGCCACACTAGCCAAATACGGAAAAAAACAAAATTCCAAGGTGTTTTTACAAAAGTAAGGCACATTTACAATTTATTTCACAAAATAGGGTGGTGTACTTTGAATTAACAAAAGTAACTAATATCGCCTTTTGTAGTTTGTGAGGTGGCGGGGCAAATGTATAGATAGCGCATTTTGAAAAGGCGCTATCTATACATTTGCCCCGCCACTTCACCGCCACCTCACAAACTTCAAAAATAGCCAATAACGCATTTTCAAAAAGGCGACATAGCTTGATTAAAAAAAAAAAAAAAAAAAAAAAACCACACTTATTTTTCGAGGTTTAAAGTAAAAGAAAAAGTAATTTTGTAATTTTTTCTCATAAATTAGTGACAAAATATCAAAAATTTGAAGTTGACGTTTGTATGGGGTCCATGGTCTGTAGTGGATATGCATGGTGGCCCACCTCGACATGCGTGCGTGGCGTTTCCATGTGTTGTCAATCGGGAGATACGTGCGCGACATTTACATTGGTTTTACCACCTCGAGACACGTGCGTGACGTTTGCATGATCGATTGCACGAGGTTGCATGGGTTGCCTACCTCGACAGACGTACGTGCCTAACATTTGCATGAAAATCTCAACCTCGGCATACATGGGTGACATTTGCATGGGTTGTCCGCGTCGATATGCGTGCGCGTTGTTTACATTGGTTGTCTACCTCGACATACGCGAGTGGCGCGGGTGTGAGGTGGCGATATGCGTGCGCGTTATATCACTATTTGTAGGCTTCATGGGTGTGAGGTGGCGGTGAGGTGGCGTTGAGTTGGCGAGACAATTTGTATAGATAGCTCCTTTTGAAAATGAGCTATCTATACAATTGTCTTCCACCTCACTGTCCACCTCACTGTCCACGTAGACGCGCAAATTACACAAATAACGCCTTTTGAAAAAGCGCTATCTTGTGTAATCCGTCCCACGTGGCCATGACACATGGATAGCGCATTTTCAAAATGCGCTATCCATGTGTCCACGTCAGCAACAACACCAACATATTGTGATAACGCCTTTTGATTAGGCGTTATTGCCTATTTCAGGAAAAAAAATCCATTTTCACCCCCATTTCCCTCATTTAAAGTAATTTTATATGTACTTTTGTAATTTTTTCAAATTCCAACTCGAACTTCAAACAAGCATTGCAGACCAAATGGATTAGAACGGCTCATGCACTGGAAGGTTAACAATCAGTCAAGAGGAGAAGCATTGTTAATCAGTTTGACTCTCCGTTGCAGACTAAAAACAAAAATAATA